>CAWUFW010002715.1:0-1200000 GCA_963921515.1 Calotriton arnoldi | reverse complement strand
GGGAACGGGTGGATGATAAAAGGGCATAGGGGTGAGCCAGGGTGGGGGCAAAATGGTAGTTACAGACAGGAGAACAATAAAGTCAAGGCTGATTGAGGGTTTAATGGGGTGGGGAGATTGGGGATGAAATGGTGTGAGTACGTGTTTAGTCAGTGGTGGAAGGAAGCGTTGGCTGCGGTGAGGTAGGAGGGAGTATATTGAGTAGGAGGACGGTGGGAAAGGAGAATAGAAATAAAACACTGAGTGATGGTGTGACATAAATCTGAAACAAAAACGAACACATTTAGACTCCCTGCTCACACGCAGACACCACTATGGTGTGAGACATGCGAGAATCTGTAAACTGCTGTCATTTTGCTGCACAGTACAGGGCTGGCTTAAAAGATAACAGAGCTTCCTATTTAAATGCTTGAAGGTGCAAGCTGGACAACCCAGACATTTCTGCCAGCTTGTAGGTGTATCCCCATTGGGGCCTTATTTGGTGCCTCAGTTACCAGGTTCCCACGGAGCGTCATATGATATGAATGGATGACAGGTTATTTAAATAAATAGCATTACTCAGAAAGAAATTACGCGACTATTATACTTTCACAAGTCTCACCTGGAGCTTCTTCCTTCACTCTTTCGGTGTACCAGCAGGCAGTGGTAGCATCAGAAGATCAGAACTAGGAACTCTGCCTGCTCGTGGAACTCCGCAGAATTCCGGTGAGCTCCGCCCAGCCCTAGAGAAGATGACGAGACTACAAAGAGGGGAATTTCCACCAAACAAAGATACTTCCTCTTAACTTTATGAAGTTAGTACATCTTTGTTTGGTGGAGATGTCCTTGCATTCCTCTGCATCAATAACGCGTCACCAAAGTCGGCAGGACCCATGCTTGAGGGCCTTTTGGTAAGCTGTCCATCAATGTTGGAAAAAGGCCGGAAGACCTTTGCATGCCTTATAAGGAAAAAGGGGCAGAGACAAATGGGCAGAGCTTACAGATGATGTTGGGAATTTGATACTCAGGGTAATTAAAAGGGTGAACGATGAACTCTGCTCTCACCAGGAGATGACAAGAAAGAAACCACTTGTCGCAGTCACTACAGATCAGATTGCTCTCCAATATATCAATGATGGATTCACCTCCATTAAGGATTTGAAGGAGAGGGGGGGCCGCGTAACCCCATCTCCCCAGGCCAATTTCAGCCCTGGGGACCCCATCCTCTGGGGCCCATCCTCTTGATGCTAGGTGCCCTGGAGCCCAGCCAGAGCACCCAGTGTGCAGTGTTGGGGACTGCAGGGGGAGTCTCAATGCCCCGTGGTCCCTGCCAGCTTCCTGCCTCCAGCAGGAGCCGTCACTGTTCCCGCATGCAAGAAGCAAAACGAAATGCTGCTCCCTGCATGAGGGAGCACTTTTTTCATCTGTTTTCCTTCCCGCTGTCAAGCAGGTAGGAAAACAGATGAAAAAAAAGCCTGCTGCCAGCCAGCGGGAGCAGTTATCCTGCTCCCATCCACTGGGATTGGACTTACAGTTTTCTATGGCTTGGCCGGAGCTGTCAAAGCTCCTTTCAAGTGAAAACAAACTGCTATCTCCTGAGGGCGGACACCTTGAGAGATAGCGAGCTGGGCCTAGGGGGTGGCGGTCCCCAAGGCCATTATTGGCTACAAAAGGCGGGCAGCGCAGCCCCCCTCCTTTTAGTTTGCACTAGCCAGCCTCGGGAAGGTGGTGGTCTCCTGGCCATATATGGCACGGGAGGGAGGCTGCGTGGTCCCCCTTACCCTTTATTTGGATTTGTTGCCTCAGGGAGGTGGTGGTCCCTGGGGCACTACAGGGAGAAGGAGGAGTCCTGTGCCCCCCTCCAATTTAGATTTTAAGCCCCAGGGAGGTGGTGTCTACAGGGCTCCTCTGAGCCACCAGAGGGGGGTCTGTGCATCTGTACGGCCCCCAACAATTTTCCATTAACGTCCTAGTGAGGTGGTGGTCCCCGAGGCTCTTACGAGCATGAGGAAGGGGGTCCACATGGCCCTCCTCCACTATTTATATAAAACCCCATAGAGGGGGTGGTCCCCAGGGCTCAAAAAAGCCTGAGAAGGGGAGCTGCGTGTGCCCCCTCCCAAAATTATTATACACACAATGTCTCTGGGTCCTGGCCCACCAAGGGGCTAATCTTTAAACAAGCACTGGAGACTGCATTTGTTCTTTAATTTTTGTAGCAGATTTGCAGTTCATCCTATGATTTTGTGGCAAATTGTTTTAAAAAAATGCTTTTTACCCTGGCGGGGTTCCTGAGGGAACCCAGAGCCAGGGCTAGAGGGTAAGGGTTTTCATATTCTGCCCCGTTTTCTTTTGTTTTTTACTTTACTTTTTTGGACTCAGCTGAGTCCGAGTACCAAAATTGCTGCCAATACTTCTGGGTTAAAGTGTTGGTAGACAAACAGATATTAGCACGGGGACTGTTGGTTCCGTGGAGGATCTGCGTACCAGGCTATCTATATTTCTTTTTTCTTTAATATCTCAAAAACTACTGAACGGATTTAAACCAAATAACAAAAGAGCTCTTTCTGGACCAAGATGTAATTTCCCCCAGCAGCTTGAGCTGTAGTCGTGTTCAAAATCACTATGTGAAATTGCATAGGGAAAACTTATTTTGGGACCCTCCCTTTTTCTCGGCCCGCTTGACAGATTGGCTGAAAATTTCTAGACAGCAGCTGAAGTGAGTGGTAAACTAGTTTTGAAAATGTTGCGAGGATTTGTCAAATGCTTTTTTCAGTGGAAACTAGGTCCTAAATATAACTACCTACTGGCGACTGCATGTATATATGTATACATTTATATATATTATATTACCGGTAGGTAATTTATATATATATATATATATATAGGGGTGGGCGGAATTTGCGTAGTTGCGCTACGCAAAGCTCAGCGAAACGGTAAAAAATCTCTGCGAGCACGCAAAAGTTCCGCGAACACGCGGAATTGCTTGTTCCTCCCGTTCGCGATGCTTTTTTCCTGTTCGCGAATGCTGTTTGCGTGCTCGGGGAGAAATATCTCGCAAACACGCATTATGAAAGCGCGAACAAGCAAAAAATTCCGCGAAGCCGCGGATCGCGGAATTTTTGGCAATTTCGCATTCTCCGCGGAACGCGAAATTACCCAAATTCTGCAAATTCCGCGAGCGGAATGGAATTTACCGCCCAGGCCTAATATATATATATATATATATATATATATATATTCAATGAAAAAACCATAGGTTTCAGGGACGTTATAGTTAGTTGGACATTTCACTCGTACAAAACCTGAGAAATTCCGCAGTTATAGTTAGTTCAGCTAACTATAACTCGCGCCCCCGCAATGTACTGCTGATTACGTCACATATTACATCATTCATGACATGGTCAGTGACATCAGTGACGACATCACTGATGGCATCTCAAAACTAGCTGGCGAAAATTCAACTATATATATATATATATATATATATATATATATATATATATATATATATATTCACTGAAAAAACCATAGGTTTCAGGGACGTTATAGTTAGTTGGACATTTCACTCATACAAAACCATAGAAATTCCACCGTTATAGTTAGTTCAGCTAACTATAACTCGCGCCCCGCAATGCACTGCTGATGACGTCACATATTACATCATTCATGACATGGTCAGTGACATCACTGATGACATCACTGATGACATCTCAAATGACATCACTGATGACATCACTGATGACATCATCCAGTGAATGTAGCTTTCTTTAAAATTTAAATATGTATTATATATATACCAAGCTGTATTGAAGAATGAATGGATGTATAAGTGTCTGGATGGAGGATTTAGTAGGTGTGTGACTGACTGTTTAAGTGAATGATTAAATGTATCTTACTGAATACATGGGTTAGTGTCTAAAGTGTGTGAATGTCTGTATCACTCTGTCTGTTGTTGTGTAAGCTGCTGCATCGGTTGGTCAGTAGCTACATCAATGTCTATATGAGTTATTGATTAGTTGCCTGCGTATTTGTATAAGAGACTGAGTGTGTGTGTGGTTGGGTGGGGGTGTGTGACTCTGTGCATAGATGTGTGAGTGGTTGATTGACAGGGTGTATGAGTTTAAGAGTGCATGTGGAAACAGTTGTATGGGTGGGTAAGTGTGTGTATGGGCGTCTTGGTGAGTGAATCGATGTCTCAGTGCACATGTCCAACTAAGTACATATATAAAAGGCAGTGTATGTGAGAGTTGGTGTATAGAAATGACTATACATGAGAGTCAGTGATTGTGAGAGTGGCTGTATGTATGAGTGAATACTTGTATTAGTGATTATATAAGAGACTAAGTATGCGTTACTATCTGTATGAATAAGTGCGGTGGTGTGTGTATAACTGTGTAGGTGAGTAAATGGAACTGTGATTGATTCTTTGCATGAGTGACTAGGATGAGTACATAACTGACTAGGATGAGTGCTGGTGTGTCAATGTCTATATAGGTGTATGAGTGCATTTGATAGTGTTCTATTGATCAGTGACTGCATGTATGACTGATTGTATGGGTGAATGGGTAGATGTGTGTCTAGACCTAGGAATCACTGAGTGGGTATGTAGTAACTGGTATTAGTGTGTCAATGGTTTCGAAAATGGTAGTCTGTATTTTACAGTGAGTGAATCAAAGGTTATATTAGTGTGTGACGAGGTACATCAGATTGTCACATGGATGATGTCATCAGTGATGTCATTTGAGATGTCATCAGTGATGTCATCAGTGATGTCACTGACCATGTCATGAATGATGTAATATGTGACGTCATCAGCAGTGCATTGCGGGGCGCGAGTTATAGTTAGCTGAACTAACTATAACGGTGGAATTTCTATGGTTTTGTATGAGTGAAATGTCCAACTAACTATAACGTCCCTGAAACCTATGGTTTTTTCAGTGAATTTCTAAGGTTTTTGAAATGCTAATTTCTAACTATAACGTGCCTGAAACCTATGGTTTTTTCAGTGAATTTCAAAGGTTTTTTAAATGCCAATTTCTAACTATAACGTGCCTGAAACCTATGGTTTTTTCAGTGAATTTCAAAGGTTTTTTAAATACTAATTTCTATCTATAACGTCCCTGAAACGTATGGTTTTTTCAGTGAATTTCAATGTTTTTTTAATGCTAACTTCTAATTATAATGTTTATTTAACCTATAGTTTTTTCCGACACCCAAGAAGGACACAACACCCACTGCCACAACCCTCAGGACCTCCCCCCGTACCACCCCTCTCCCTACTGTAATTTTTTTTATTTGTTATTTAAACTATATAATGTCTTCTTGTTTTTTAAATATTAAACAACTACATACAGTATGAAAGGGAGCCCAGCCCAGAGCCACATCTGAAGACCAACACATGTCATAGACCTACTGATCAAGCAGCTCCGACACCCAAGAACGCCACAACACCCACCACCACCCCCGGCCCCCCTCTACCACCGAGGCAGCGCAGAACAAGACAGCAAACTTTCCGAAAACGGCATGGCCCCTCAGCCACACAATAGCTGAATATTGGGACAGGTGTGAACAAACTATATGTGAAGGAAGCAATTCACCCATGTTTAACAATGCACACAATGCAAAGCGTAGCGGTGATGTGCTGGACACATCTCAGTATGCAGAACACACACCTCTCCATGTGCACAAATACTACTGGTGCTTGGAGTGTTGTGGACAGTGGACCTAACCATGTTACGTCAAACACTAGGGAAGATCTCAGTCATGTAGCTGTGTCGTCCCCCCCTGTAAGCATAAGCGTAACCGGAGTGGGCTGGTCCGACGTACGCCACTTCAGCGTAGGAGTGTGAATAAATAGGCCGGAGCTCTGGGCGTGGTTCCCTTGTGGGAAGGCCAAAGCGTCTGCCAGGGCAGCGCCCCTCACCATGCCACGAGGCCGCCAACATGACCGCCAGCCTCCTCAGCCGATCGCTGGCTTCCGCCACACAGGCCCCCAGCGGCACAGCACCGCGGACTTATGTCTGTACAAACTACTGCCTTCGATATACACTGCGGACAGCAAGGCTCACAATTCATATCGAGTCGCGATTGCAGGTGACGCAGTCCCGTAGGCAAGAGATATTGCTGAAATCAACAACACATGGCTGTGGGCCCTTCCTGACCGCTGCCTCCGGCCTACACTGCGGTCAGTAGGGCTCACAATTCAGATGGAGTCGAGATTGCAGATGACGCAGTCCAGTAGGCAAGAGACATTGCTCAAGTCAACAACACGTGCCTGTGGGCCCTTCCTCACCGCTGCCTCCTGCCTCCACTGCGGTGAGTAGGGCTCACAATTCAGAGCGACTCGCGATTGCAGATGACGCAGTCCAGTAGGCAACAGACATTGCTACCAGTGCGGCCAGCCCGGACCACGCATCATCGCTGACTGCGCACACGCTAAGTGCTTCAAGTACCACTAACTCTGTGCAGCTCAAGTCAACGCCACGTGGCTGTGGGCCCTTGATGACCGCTGCCTCCGGCCTACAATGCGGTTAGCAGGGCTAACAATTCAAGATTAGTGCCGATGCTAATTGTGTAAGAGAGTATAATCGGTTAAGAAGACTGTATGCTCCCAATCTGTGCAGCTCAAGTCAACGTCACGTGGCTGTGGGCCCTTGCTGACCGCTACCTCTGGCCTACACTGCGGTCATCAGGGCTCACAATTAAAATTAAGTCTTGATTCATTAATTACAGAGTCCAGTAGGCAAGTAACTATCACAGGCCTAAAATCTACATAATATCCTTTTAGTATCCTTGCTTCAAGAACTTTTTTTATATCAGTTATAGCTTTAGTACAATCACCAAATTCATCTTCAAGTGCAAACGAACACTCATTAGCAGTCTACACTGCGGGCAGCAGAGCTCGCAATTCGAATTTTGGACACGTGGTGCCACTAATCCTGTTCAACACAAGCCGCTACACGTGGTGCCACTAACCCTGTTCAACACAAGCCAGCGACACGTGGTGCCACTAACTCTGTTCAACACAAGCCGATCCCACATGTGGAACTGTGTCCTGAGTCCTAAATGGCAGTGACACCAAGTCCGTGGCAGCGACCACAGCACCAGACTCCCTTCGATCAGTGAGGCATATTTCCATATGCAAGGCCGGCTACAGGTGGTGGCACTAACCCTGTACAACACAAGGCGCGACACGTGGTGCCACTAACCCTGTTGAACACAAGCCGATCCCACATGTGGAACTGTGTCCTGACTCCTGAATGGCAGTGACCCCAACTTCGTGGCAGCGACCACAGCACCAGACTCCCTTCGATTAGTGAGGCGTATTTGCATATGGAAGGCCGGCGACACGTGGTGCCACTGAACCTGAACTACGCAGGCCGGTGGGGCCACCAACCTATGCACGTGGCTGTGGGCCCTTGCTCACCGCTACCTCTGGCCTACACTGCGGTCAGCAGGGCTCACAATTCAGATACAGTCGCGATTGCAGATGACGCAGTCCAGTAGGCAAGAGACGTTGCTCCCAGTGCGGCCCGTCCGCACCAAGCAGCATCACAGGCTCATACATTCTCAATGCTTCTGGTGCCACTAACTGTGCACCTCAACTCAACGCCACGTGGCTATGGGCCCTTGCTGACCGCTACCTCTGGCCTACACTGCGGTCATCAGGGCTCACAATTAAAATTAAGTCTTGATTCATTAATTACAGAGTCCAGTAGGCAAGTAACTATCACAGGCCTAAAACCTACATAATATCCTTTTAGTATCCTTGCTTCAAGAACTTTTTTTATATCAGTTATAGCTTTAGTACAATCACCAAATTCATCTTCAAGTGCAAACGAACACTCATTAGCAGTCTACACTACGGGCAGCAGAGCTCGCAATTCGAATTTTGGACACGTGGTGCCACTAACCCTGTTCAACAGAAGCCGCCACACGTGGTGCCACTAACCCTGTTCAACACAAGCCGGCGACACGTGGTGCCACTAACCCTGTTCAACACAAGCCGATCCCACATGTGTAACTGTGTCCTGAGTTCTGAATGGCAGACCACAAGTCCGTGGCAGCGACCACAGCACCAGACTCCCTTCGATCAGTGAGGCATATTTCCATATGGAAGGCCGGCAACACGTGGTGCCACTAACCCTGTTCAACACAAGCCGATCCCACATGTGTAACTGTGTCCTGAGTCCTGAATGGCAGTGACCCCAAGTCCGTGGCAGCAACCACAGCACCAGACTCCCTTCGATCAGTGAGGCATATTTCCATATGGAAGGCCGGCGACACGTGGTGCCACTAACCCTGTTCAACACAAGCCGATCCCACATGTGTAACTGTGTCCTGAGTCCTGAATGGCAGTGACCCCAACTCCGTGAGAGAACCACAGCAGCAGACTCCCTTCGATTAGTGAGGCGTATTTGCATATGGAAGGCCGGCGACACATGGTGCCACTAACCCTGTTCAACACAAGCCGATCCCACATGTGTAACTGTGTCCTGAGTCCTGAATGGCAGTGACCCCAAGTCCGTGGCATCGACCACAGCACCACACTCCCTTCGATCAGTGAGGCATATTTCCATATGGAAGGCCGGCAACACGTGGTGCCACTAACCCTGTTCAACACAAGCCGATCCCACATGTGTAACTGTGTCCTGAGTCCTGAATGGCAGTGACCCCAAGTCCGTGGCAGCGACCACAGCACCACACTCCCTTCGATCAGTGAGGCATATTTCCATTTGGAAGGCCGGCAACACGTGGTGCCACTAACCCTGTTCAACACAAGCCGATCCCACATGTGTAACTGTGTCCTGAGTCCTGAATGGCAGTGACCCCAAGTCCGTGGCAGCAACCACACCACCAGACTCCCTTCGATCAGTGAGGCATATTTCCATATGGAAGGCCGGCAACACGTGGTGCCACTAACACTGTTCAACACAAGCCGATCGCACATGTGTAACTGTGTCCTGAGTCCTGAATGGCAGTGACCCCAAGTCCGTGGCAGCGACCACAGCACCAGACTCCCTTCGATTAGTGACGGGTATTTGCATATGGAAAGCCGGCGACACGTGTTGCCACTGAACCTGAACTACGCAGGCCGGTGGGGCCACCAACCTATGCACGTGGCTGTGGGCCCTTGCTCACCGCTACCTCTGGCCTACACTACGGTCAGCAGGCCTCACAATTCACATAGAGTCCCGATTGCACATGACGCAGACCAGTAGGCAAGACACGTTGCTCCCAGTGCGGCCCGTCCGCACCAAGTATCATCACAGGCTCATACAGTCTCAATGCTTCTGGTGCCACTAACTGTGCACCTCAACTCAACGCCACATGGCTATGGGCCCTTGCTGACCGCTACCTCTGGCCTCCAGTGCGGTCATCAGGGCTCACAATTAAAATTATTTCTTGATTCATTAACTACAGAGTCCAGTAGGCAAGTAACTATCACAGTCCTAAACCCTACATAATATCCTTTTAGTATCCTTGCTTCAAGAACTTTTTTTATATCAGTTATAGTTTAGTACAATCACCAAATTCATCTTCAAGTGCAAACGAACACTCAATAGCAGTCTACACTGCGGGCAGCAGAGCTCGCAATTCGATTTTTAAATGCTAATTTCTAACAAGAAGATTGTACTCAGAAAATACAACACTTCGTCAGTGTATTCTATACTTATTTCATCTTTTCATGATACACCTACACTGCGGTCAGTAGGGCTCACAATTAAAATTAAGTATTGATTCATTAATTACAGAGTCCACTAGGCAAGTAACTATCACAGGCCTAAAGTCTACATAATATCCTTTTAGTATCCTTTCTTCAAGAACATTTTTTATATCAGTTATAGCTTTAGTACAATAACCAAATTCATTTTCAAGTGCAA
Source organism: Calotriton arnoldi (assembly GCA_963921515.1). Taxonomy (NCBI): domain Eukaryota; kingdom Metazoa; phylum Chordata; class Amphibia; order Caudata; family Salamandridae; genus Calotriton; species Calotriton arnoldi. The sequence continues at coordinate 1,190,137 of CAWUFW010002715.1, read as the reverse complement.
ACGAACACTCATTAGCAGTCTACACTGCGGGCAGCAGAGCTCGCAATTCCAACTTTGGACATGTGGTGCCACTAACCCTGTTCAACACAAGCCGCGACACGTGGTGCCACTAACCCTGTTCAACACAAGCCTGCGACATATGGTACCACTAACCCTGTTCAACGCAAGCCGCGACACGTGGTACCACTAACCCTGTTCAACACAAGCCGGCGACACGTGGTGCCACTAACCCTGTTCAACACAAGCCAATCCCACATGTGGAACTGTGTCCTGAGTCCTGAATGGCAGTGACCCCAAGTCTGTGGCAGCGACCACAGCACCAGACTCCCTTTGGTTAGTGAGGCATATTTCCATATGCAAGGCCAGCGACACGTGGTGCCACTAACCCTGTACAACACAAGGCGCGACACGTGGTGCCACTAACCCTGTTCAATAGAAGCCGATCCCACATGTGGAACTGTGTCCTGAGTCCTGAATGGCAGTGACCCCAACTTCGTGGCAGCGACCCCAGCACCAGACTCCATTCAATTTTATTTGTTGTTGTTTTCTTTAAATAAAATGTTTTATATGTAAACCTATACATGACTAAGATTCTTGTTTGTCCAACCGCACAGGGACACTTCCGGGCCCAAGAAGGTTGTTGGGGGTATGTTGGTAATGTGGGAAGAGGGTGCGTTACCTGCTGATGTGGGGAGAGGCAGCGTGAAAGGGGTATCTCTCACAGAAAGAACTCCGATATGTTTTCAGAAATGCCTCGGACAGATGCCAGCTGACGGACTGAATCACAAAATGGTTTTTCAATGCTTATGTAGTGTGAGTTATGAACAGTTTTCACCCAGCCTCGCAGAGGGACAACTGAGGCCCGTCCGCTCGACTCACACACGCAGTACTACGACCTGTCCGCTCCCAAAGGAACAGCAGCATAGTACCTCGCAGAGGTACAGGCACAGTAGCGTACTAGCTCGCAAACGTAGAGAGCTGCGAGCCACGGACTGGCTTCTAACGGCATTGCTGCGAAGTGGTGATGTTGGGCAGACGGAGCGTGAAAGAGTTATCTCACAGAAACAGAGCTCCGGTATATTAAATTACCCCCTAGACCTTTCTTTTATATTTTCACTCGATGCGAGAAACGCGCTTTCTGGACCAAGACCTTTCTCCCTTCCAAATTTGGCGTAATTCCGTTCAGCAGTTTGACCTGTAGCCTTGTCTAAAGTTTCCTATGGAAAATCCATTGAGAAAACACGTTTTCACCCCCCACATAGCTACCTGTCGCAGGCGTACTCGCTGTTGCTGTGCAGGTCAGTGGTCTAGTTGTCAACATGTCACGGCCACTCCCTGAGGGCAGGTTTGCACACACACCACACCCATCTGGCACATGCGTCACAGGCCATGTGACCACGCAAATATAATGGATCCACAACGTCTCATCCTTTATTGCCGGTGGTGACTGGATGGCGGACGCTCCACGGGTCGCAATCATAAAGGCTCATGAAAAGTTGCGCAGAGGGTTAGTCGCACCCTGAGCTCTATGGCCGTCAGGGGCCTACTACCACGTGGCGCGGACTTGAGTTCCACAGGGTTATTGCCACCCGAAGCTGATGTGGCCGTCAGGGGCCTAGCACCACGTGGCGCGGACTTGAGTTGCACAGGGTTACTGCCACCCAAAGCTAATGTGGCCGTCAGGGGCCTACCACCACGTGGCGCGAACTTGAGTTGCACAGGGTTAGTGCCCCCGAAGCTGATGTGGCCATCAAGGGCCTTCGACCACGTGGCGCGGACTTGAGTTGCACAGGGTTAGTCGCACCCTAAATTGTATGGCCGTCAGCGGCCTACCACCACGTGGCGCTGACTTGCGTTGCACAGGGTTAGCGGCACCAAAAGCTGATGAGGTCTCCGCCATTGATGACTCAGCGACATGTGTGAGATCTGTTGGGCCGCGGAGAAGCTGATGTGGTCTCTGCCATTCATGACTCAGGACTCAGCGACATCTGTGAGATCTGCCGGGCCGCGGAGCTTTGACGGGCATGTGGAGTGCCCACTGGTAGACACTTCGGTGGCAGCAGGTAATTATTTGGTCATGGATGCACAGGGGCGGCAGTATCTCTCTCTCTCTTCCCTCTCTTCACTCTCTCTCACTCTCTTCCTTCCTTTTCTTCTCTTTCTCTATCTCCCTTCTCCCTTTCTCACTCCCTTTCTTTCCTTCCCTCTCTGGATTTTTTTTCCTTCTCTGTGTCTCACTCCTTTGATATGCGCATTACACACATCCTTATTTTGTGCTTTATTTTCCAGGCTGTGTCGTCGACATTCATGGTCCCGACAGGAGTCTTCCGCCTTGTTGTTTTGTGTTCAGTTTGTTAAATTTAGTTTATCCTTTATATATACGTTTACGAAAAAATAAAGTTTGATAAAAAAAAAAAAGAATATTCAATAAAGTTTTTGGTTGTTACTTAAGTGCTATGTGACTCTTTCTCGTTCTTATTACTGTTATTTCGTGGTGTCCACCATGGTGTTAAATTTTGGGGCAGTTATCACGGGAATACTGGTGATGTCTGCAGTTTGCACCAGCTTCTGAATAGTGTGTTATATTTATCTCAACTTTAGTTGCATTAAAGTGCTGATAATGAAATGCAGAGTAGTCGTTCCCGTGCAAAAAGACACGAGGTGCACCTTTGCGATTTATTCTAAATACTAAAATCCTGTATTGAATTGCACTGTGGTAGTGGGTGCACTTACAGTGAACACACAAAATCAATGAAGAAATGTCATTGTATTTATATTGATTGGGAATAGTGGGTCAGGTGCTGGATCTTGACGGGATACACTGCCCAGTTCGTTTATTGTTCTGTACACGAAAAAACCACATCACAACTTTGACAACAACTGCGATGCGAAACAAATTCCGGCGATAAGCCGCGTTAGCACCAGGGATTTTACACCTGCTTTCTGCTGGTGTTAAGTAGGACGACTACCTGCATCATGAAAGGTAACACAGCCAAGAGCCACACCGAAACACCCACAGGTGCCATACAGTCAATGAGCATGATACACGGATACCCATGAGGTCCACAACACTCATCGCAACAACCCCAGGACCGCCAACGCCCCCCGAACCCGCATCTGAGCAAGTGTGTCCGTGTGGTCATTGTGTTAGCATGATAGGCACCGGCCCTGCAACATCACAGTGTCAGCAGACGTTACCATGTCACCTCAGCGTTGGCAGTGAGCCTGGACATGTAGCTATGCACGCATCCTCCTGCATGCACAAGCGGCGTGTGCTGGTCCGGCGTACACAGGTCAGCGCAGGGGTCTGCCTATCCGGCAAGGGGAACGGGGTGTCTCGGACATGTCCGTGTTCAGGAAGTGCGGTAAGTGTGTCTCTGTGTTCTGGTGTGGCCGCCACAAGGGCCGCAGCAGTCAATGTTGTACAGTGGCATGCACCACCTCCAAACCGCAGTCTCACTGTGTGGTTGGAATGCCGCAGGACATGCGCGAATAGGCATTACAATAGTGTGCCGTAGGAGTGCACGGGATACAACAGTGCACTGTACAAAAGTGTGGGGGCTCGTGGGAGGGAGGAGCAGCTGTTTGGCAACGTAACACACAGTGAACCCGCCCATGTGCCACGTGCTGGGCATCTCATCCATGATGACCAGGGTCGCAGACATCCCACAACACCCACGACCGGCCTTTGTACACATCCTGTATGAATGCAGCTGGAGAACTTACTGTAGGGATGAAAGGTTCTTTGTCTGAGCTATCTTGCAGTAGCACATCTGCTGCTCCGAGAAGGAACTTGCAAGTGGCCAGCCCCCCCCTGACAGATACAATAATATTTGCATCTGTCTCCCACACTACGCACTGCCCGATTTGAGAACTACGAGTACACATCCCACACTCAAAAGTCCTTCGTCGTAGTTAGCGTGCGTGAAATGGCCTTCACAAGTACTCCCACCACACCCCTGCCCTGCACCCATTGCACACAGACCCGGCTCATTGCACCAAGCTGTGCCATTTCATCCACAAGACTGGCACACGGCAAGCCAGTGCAGCTAGAAGCAGAGCCACTGACGCAATGGCAGAGCATCCCGAACACATGGTCGACTCCATGCACGTCCACCTATACCTTGCACGTCTGCTGCATGTCCTGGGTGCACTGCCTTTGGCAGTACTGCGGAACACTTACCGGCTGTGCTTCCGCATTGCGGATGTCACCTGCGTTCAACCTGTATTGCAATGTCGCAAGTGCCTATCCGAGTGGTGCATGGACGTGTGCCTCTCCAACGAGTGGGTAGCTGACATGGATTACGACAGGTGTGTGCGCCCCCTGTTGGCCCACGACCAGGACTGTCATGGTGATGTCCGTTTATGGCATGCATGGATGTTTGGCATGCATGTTGGGAACTGGGCCTGGGAGATTGCACGTGTTGTAGTATGCAGTGAGCAAATTGACCCACTTCCCGATTCTGCTTTGGTGCACATTGGGTACAGTGGTTGGAGTCAGCACATCTGTCCCGGTCAGCTGATGGATTACGTCGACGACATGTCAAATATTGTGGCCAACCATCACTCATTAGAGATAGTGGCTTACGCAGCTGCACTCGCGTTCATGGACGAGTGACAAGGTACCTCCAACCACGACTCGATGTGCCACATTGCACGTGTCCCTCCGCATCATTGCACGTTGTACATCTGGTCACATGTCCCAAAACAACTGTGGACATGGCTGCATTGGCGTCGAATCATGTCCGAAGCGCGGACAACCAACGCTGCTTGACACTGACGTGTGTTGGTGATGGACCCAAGATGAACATGGACGTTTTCCTTCGTTCCTTATTCAGCCATGCTGCTGCATTTCTCTGCATATCGTGGCACTACTCTTGGCCGTACTGACACGCACTTTTTTTAATAAAGTTTCCACGTTTTCACTTGTCTCCAAATGTGTAGTGTCTTCATTTGTATGCCAATGTGTGTGTCACGGACTCTCTGGCTGCCTGCAATACGTGAATTGCTACCCCATCCGGACTGTGGGTTTGTACTTATGCGTTCTCATGTGCCTGTTTCGTACTGACGCTTTTGGACGCTTATCCGCCTCAGGCGAGTGCATTTGTGTCCTGTGTTCGATTGTGCGAATCTTTGTGTTTGGACAACATTGTGTTGGATGTTGGTGTACTCTGCTTCCTATGTGTGTGTGCTGCATTGTGTGTGAGATGTCCCTTCATGTGAGCTTTTGTTCACCCTTCTCCCTTTCCGGCAGTGTGGTTTTCACTTCTATGCTTGTTCAGTGGTGTGATGTTGGCGGGTTGTGTGACTTGTGCTCCTTGTTGGTGGGTTTCATTTTGGCCATGGTTTGTCTATAGTTGTGCTGTACTTAATTGTGCATGTGTACCATTGTGGCCATCTTCCCCCGTCCCCCCACTCCCTGCTTCTTCCTCTTCCTGGTGCTGTTGTGTCTGTAATTTTGTTACTCCACACATAAATACATGTAATGAACAAATTAGAATAGTTCCTTGATTCTTTTAGGTTTCAAAATTTCTCTCTATTGTTTTTTTTAAAATTTTCCATATAAACAGTTTTTTTAATATTCAAGGACACATAGAAGTCAGAAGTGCAACGTATTCTATCAACACACTTTCTAGAACATTCTACAACACGTGCAGGTTAAAAGTTCATCAATTTTTTTAAACCTAACGATATTTTTTTGCAACATTTTCACGAACATTTAACGGCACGTGCAGGTTAAAAGTTCACGATTGTTTTAAGTTCGAACAGTGCAAAAACAACAGTTGATGGACAGAATGCAGAACAATGTCATACATTCACCCCAGTACAGAGATCTGGGCCTAAATCCATCGTTTTTTTGCTCACCATGCCATTCCAGTTTGAACCCAGCCATATGCAAATCAGTCTTGACCCTGTGCCTCATGGGAACAGTCCAGCCCGAACTGCCAAGCCAGGTCCTCCCTGGACTGGAAACAAGCATCCTAGGACCGGTTTCAGGGTTTCACCCCTCTTCAGCCAGGATAGCTTGATTCCAGTGGCATGGAGAGCACGGGACCCACGTCTGGGCATACCCGTCCCACTCGGGGTGACAAATGCAAAAACAACAGTTGATGGACAGAATGCATAACAATGTCATACATTCACCCCAGTACAGAGATCTGGGCCTACATGCCATTCCAGTTTGAACCCAGCCATATGCAAATCAGTCTTGACCCTGTGCCTCATGGGAACAGTCCAGCCCGAACTGCCAAGCCAAGTCCTCCCTGGACTGGAAACAAGCATCCTAGGACCGGTTTCAGGGTTTCACCCCTCTTCAGCCAGGATAGCTTGATTCCAGTGGCATGGAGAGCACGGGACCCAAGTCTGGGCATACCCGTCCCACTCGGGGTGACAAATGCAAAAACAACAGTTGATGGACAGAATGCAGAACAATGTCATACATTCACCCCAGTACAGAGATCTGGGCCTAAATCCATCGTTTTTTTGCTCACCATGCCATTCCGGTTTGAACCCAGCCATATGCAAATCAGTCTTGACCCTGTGCCTCATGGGAACAGTCCAGCCCGAACTGCCAAGCCAGGTCCTCCCTGGACTGGAAACAAGCATCCTAGGACCGGTTTCAGGGTTTCACCCTCTTCAGCCAGGATAGCTTGATTCCAGTGGCATGGAGAGCACGGGACCCACGTCTGGGCATACCCGTCCCACTCGGGGTGACAAATGCAAAAACAACAGTTGATGGACAGAATGCAGAACAATGTCATACATTCACCCCAGTACAGAGATCTGGGCCTAAATCCATCGTTTTTTTGCTCACCATGCCATTCCAGTTTGAACCCAGCCATATGCAAATCAGTCTTGACCCTGTGCCTCATGGGAACAGTCCAGCCCGAACTGCCAAGCCAGGTCCTCCCTGGACTGGAAACAAGCATCCTAGGACCGGTTTCAGGGTTTCACCCCTCTTCAGCCAGGATAGCTTGATTCCAGTGGCATGGAGAGCACGGGACCCACGTCTGGGCATACCCGTCCCACTCGGGGTGACAAATGCAAAAACAACAGTTGATGGACAGAATGCAGAACAATGTCATACATTCACCCCAGTACAGAGATCTGGGCCTAAATCCATCGTTTTTTGCTCACCATGCCATTCCAGTTTGAACCCAGCCATATGCAAATCAGTCTTGAATCTGTGCCTGATGGGAACAGTCCAGCCCGAACTGCCAAGCCAGGTCCTCCCTGGACTGGAAACAAGCATCCTAGGACCGGTTTCAGGGTTTCACCCCTCTTCAGCCAGGATAGCTTGATTCCAGTGGCATGGAGAGCACGGGACCCACGTCTGGGCATACCCGTCCCACTCGGGGTGACAAATGCAAAAACAACAGTTTATGGACAGAATGCAGAACAATGTCATACATTCACCCCAGTACAGAGATCTGGGCCTAAATCCATCGTTTTTTGCTCACCATGCCATTCCAGTTTGAACCCAGCCATATGCAAATCAGTCTTGACCCTGTGCCTCATGGGAACAGTCCAGCCCGAACTGCCAAGCCAGGTCCTCCCTGGACTGGAAACAAGCATCCTAGGACCGGTTTCAGGGTTTCACCCCTCTTCAGCCAGGATAGCTTGATTCCAGTGGCATGGAGAGCACGGGACCCACGTCTGGGCATAGCCGTCCCACTCGGGGTGACAAATGCAAAAACAACAGTTGATGTACAGAATGCAGAACAATGTCATACATTCACCCCAGTACAGAGATCTGGGCCTAAATCCATCGTTTTTTGCTCACCATGCCATTCCAGTTTGAACCCAGCCATATGCAAATCAGTCTTGACCCTGTGCCTCATGGGAACAGTCCAGCCCGAACTGCCAAGCCAGGTCCTCCCTGGACTGGAAACAAGCATCCTAGGACCGGTTTCAGGGTTTCACCCCTCTTCAGCCAGGATAGCTTGATTCCAGTGGCATGGAGAGCACGGGACCCACGTCTGGGCATACCCGTCCCACTCGGGGTGACAAATGCAAAAACAACAGTTGATGGACAGAATGCAGAACAATGTCATACATTCACCCCAGTACAGAGATCTGGGCCTAAATCCATCGTTTTTGCTCACCATGCCATTCCAGTTTGAACCCAGCCATATGCAAATCAGTCTTGACCCTGTGCCTCATGGGAACAGTCCAGCCCGAACTGCCGAGCCAGGTCCTCCCTGGACTGGAAACAAGCATCCTAGGACCGGTTTCAGGGTTTCACCCCTCTTCAGCCAGGATAGCTTGATTCCAGTGGCATGGAGAGCACGGGACCCACGTCTGGGCATACCCGTCCCACTCGGGGTGACAAATGCAAAAACAACAGTTGATGGACAGAATGCAGAACAATGTCATACATTCACCCCAGTACAGAGATCTGGGCCTAAATCCATCGTTTTTTGCTCACCATGCCATTCCAGTTTGAACACAGCCATATGCAAATCAGTCTTGACCCTGTGCCTCATGGGAACAGTCCAGCCCGAACTGCCAAGCCAGGTCCTCCCTGGACTGGAAACAAGCATCCTAGGACCGGTTTCAGGGTTTCACCCCTCTTCAGCCAGGATAGCTTGATTCCAGTGGCATGGAGAGCACGGGACCCACGTCTGGGCATACCCGTCCCACTCGGGGTGACAAATGCAAAAACAACAGTTGATGGACAGAATGCAGAACAATGTCATACATTCAACCCAGTACAGAGATCTGGGCCTAAATCCATCGTTTTTTTGCTCACCATGCCATTCCAGTTTGAACCCAGCCATATGCAAATCAGTCTTGACCCTGTGCCTCATGGGAACAGTCCAGCCCGAACTGCCAAGCCAGGTCCTCCCTGGACTGGAAACAAGCATCCTAGGACCGGTTTCAGGGTTTCACCCCTCTTCAGCCAGGATAGCTTGATTCCAGTGGCATGGAGAGCACGGGACCCACGTCTGGGCATACCCGTCCCACTCGGGGTGACAAATGCAAAAACAACAGTTGATGGACAGAATGCAGAACAATGTCATACATTCACCCCAGTACAGAGATCTGGGCCTAAATCCATCGTTTTTTTGCTCACCATGCCATTCCAGTTTGAACCCAGCCATATGCAAATCAGTCTTGACCCTGTGCCTCATGGGAACAGTGCCTTCCAAATGCAAGTAGCAGGTGTGGTTGAGTTGAGCAAATTTTATCCTATGATATGTACTTCACGTTTAAACAGCTTTTTCTTAACCAATTACAAAGATGCTTTTCCACCAAACGAATGTGCACCCTACTTTTAAAAAACAATGCTTTTCATCTCCCAATCAGGTATCGTTTTGTATGGCAAAAAAAAGTAGTTCCCCATCTTTAAACATATCTCTTATTCTACGAACGGACTGCATGAGCTACAGACATCTATCCATTCCTCCCAGCCATACCTTCAAAATGCTAGTGTGGATCGTAGGACATAGCTATGTTTTCTGGTGCAAGAGATATGCAGAACAGAGACGTATTGACTTAGACCTAGGTTTACAAAATGTGGACATTAAATGGTTTGCACAAAGAGGATTGAAGTGGCACCAATTGTTGCCTTTGGTTAAAACCTGTTTGCATCTCCAACACCCTGACCTCATGATTGTGCACTGTGGTGGAAACGACCTAGGCACATTCACTGGGGTAGGTTTGGAAATGCTAATGAAGGACACCTTTCGACAATTGATATTGCTTTTGCCTCAAACTGTCTTTGTATATTCCAATATATGCCAAAGACAGAAGTGGAAATGGTCAAACCAATTTTGTCCTCAGATTGAAAAATCTAGGAAGAATGTCAACAAAGCTGTGTCTGCATAACTCAGAGACCATAGAATGGGGCCGTTCTACAACAATACCATACGTTTTCATATGGCTGATATCTACAGAAGTGATGGAGTACACTTCACAGATCAGGGAAAACGAGTTTTTCTGAATAACCTGAAGCTGAGCATCCGCAATTATATGTAGCTCCAACTAATAAAAACAAGGGCTATTTTTAGAGCCGCCTTATATTCCCAATATCGGTTCGCAGAGTGACGGCTGCGATCCGGCTAGCACAGAGAGACCTGCGGGCCGTCGAGCAGCCTCGCAGAGGGACACCTGCGGCCCGTGGGCTCAGCTCGCACAGGGAGAGCTACGGGCCGTCGGCTCGGCTCGCACAGTGTGAGCTATGGGCCGTCGGCTCGCAAACGCACACCAGCGTGCTGGCTCACAGAGGGAGAGCTCCGGTCTAACTCGCAAAGGGACACCAATGGGCCAACCGCCCTGCTAGCAGACACACACCTATCACCTAACGGACTCACTCGGACATGTACAGCAAGGGACACGACGGCTCGCAGACGCACAGCTGCAAGCCGACGGACTGCTACTGTTTTATGCTTTAGGGTAGTACAGTGGTGTTTGGGTAGTGTAGGGGGTTGTGCTGGGGGTAGTATTTTAGGGTTTAGGGTAGTGCAGTGGTGTTTGGGTAGGGGGTCGTGCTGGGTTAGATTTAGGGTTTAGGGTAGTGCACTGGTGTTTGGGTAGTGTAGGGGATCGTGCTGGGGTAGTGTTTTTGAGTTTACGACAGTGCAGTGGTGTTTGGGTAGTGTTTGGGTAGTGTAGGGGGTCGTGCCGACAGACTGACTCACAGAGCTCCGAGCCGACGGACGGGCTTCTAAAGACATAGCCGCGACCTGGTGATATGAGGAGAGGCAGCCTGAAAGGCATATCTCACACAGACACAGATGCCAGTGTTGCCTCGCAGAGGTAAAACTACGAACCTGATGGCTTCTACACGGAGAGATGCGAGCTGAACATGACGGAGTAAATCACAAAATGGCTGCCAACACTTCCTGGTTTCAACCATTCACAGCCAATAAGCCGCAAGCTGCTGCTTGTAACCCCTCAGCCAATCCATGTCAGAATTCTCAAATATCGATATCTGTAAAATTTGATATTTCTCAAAAACTACTGAACGGATTTACACCATTTAAACAAAAGCGTGCTTTCTTGACCATCACCTTTCTCCCTGCCAAATTTGGCGTAATTCCGTTCAGCAGTTTCACCTGTAGTCTTCTGTAAAGTTTCGTATGGAAATTGCATGGAGAAAGCACGTTTTAGGACCCTCTTTTTTCTCAGCCCCTCCTACACCATTCACCCCCAAACTTTCAATATAAGAGCTAATCCAAAAAAGAGAAACTTTTTGGATAATTTCATAAAGATTCGTCAAACAACACCAAAGTTACAAGCACATACAAGGCTCCAGAAAGGGGGCCGCGCAACGCCCTCCCAACATAAGTGAAGCCCCGGGGCTGCGCGGACCCCAGCGGCCCCCAGCCACCCCTGCGAGCCCCTGCTATTATTTTTTAAGAAATACCCCCGCAACTTAGCCCACCCAAGGGCCTCATTAAAATAAAACGCGGGAACCCGCGACCCCAGTGCAAAGTTTTGCCAATTTTTGGGCCCTGGGGGTCCTCCTGGGACCCCCTGAGCAGACCTAGTGGGTCAGGGTTTTTCTACCCTGCCCCCTTCTCTTGTTTTATACCTTTGTTTCTCCGTTTTCAGGTGACTCGCTTTTACCGAGCCACAAGATGGCTGCCAACACTTCTTGGTTTGGAGTGCTAGCAGCCAATCACAGTGAAGCTCGCGCACGCGACTTAGGCTCCGCCCAGATATTGAAACTTTTATTTTTCTAATTTCTCAGCAACTACTGAACGGATTTACACCATTTTTAAGAAGGTCGCTTTCTGACCCAAGCACTACCTTTCTACCGAATTTGGAGTAATTCCGTTCAGTAGTTTCGGCTGTAGCCCTGCACAAAGTTTCCTATGGGAAATTGATTTTTTGACTCTTATTTTTTGAATTTCTCAAAAACTACTGAACGGATTTACACCATTTAAAAAAAAAAGTCGCTTTCTGAACCAAGCTCTACCGTTCTGCAAAATTTGGGTAATTCCGTTCAGCAGTTCGAGCTGTAGCTCGTCGCAAAATTTCCTATGGAAATTAACATGGAGAAAACGAGTTTTGGGACCCCCCTTTTTTCTCAGCCCCCTCTTGACGAATCACCCCCAAACTTTCAGGATAGGAGCTGACCTGGATATACTTTTTCTTTGGAGAATTTCAGGACGATTCGTCAAACGACGCCAAAGTTATTAGCAAATCAAAAAATGCTTTTCCTATGGAAACTAGGTTCTAACTATAACTACCTACTGGCGACCGCCAGTAGGTAATATATATATATATATATATATACATATATATATATATATATATATATATATATATATATATATATATATATATATATATATATATATATATTGTCCAAAATCTTCCCGCCTGGGAAAACAAACGGAGCGCACTCACGGAGGTCACTTTCCAAAACGAATTTATTTCAAAAACATCAGTTACGGGCAATATTTCCACAGCAGCAAACCAACGCGTTTCGGTCTCCCTGAGACCTTAGTCACGGTTAGGTTTCAGCAAGTTCCCGACATACTTATTTTGAAATTACGTCACATGATTTCCTGTTGTTCCTGCCACTTGCCATTCTGGAACATGTAGTTCTAAAATAATAAAGACAACGCAAAATACGTTTTTGAACATCAGCCATAATGTTAGATACACCCTATTGATCATTAATGCCCCATATTGACTCTTTTAAAGGGTAATATTGCTTCAAACTCATTACCATTTTCCACCTTTTTAAACATAATCAATATAACACAGTGCAGCACGCTTTCATATCCATGTCCTTCCTTGACCCTTCCCAACTAATACCACTGCGGAAATTACTTTTACAATATTCCCCTCCAGTGGGGGTGTGCATCTATCTCAGCATTTTCGGGCTAATATTTTTTCATTTTCATGCCCATTGTTTCCAAATGGTAATATATTTCACATCTATTTAGGATATTTCGTGCCTTATTTGCCCCTCCAGTAGGGGATCCCTCTGTTTCTCTTCTCCTCCTACCACAAATTGATAACTGATCAGTGTACCTAATATTGATGATTTCAAAATCAAACACAACAAAATAAACCTAAAAAAACTACCTTACATTAAAAACTGCTAAAAAACAGATTTCATGGGAAGCATGGTTGGTGGATTCAGTCCTCCTTAATGTACAAACAGTTCTTCGTCCTGATTCAGGCCGTACGGGGTGTAAGTTCGCAGCGCCAGTATCTGTCGTGATTCCCTTTGTCGCAATTTCCTTTCTCTATTTCCTCCTCGTGTGTGTTGTTCCACAGTTTCTATGCCATAAAATTTCAGTTGTTTCCAATCACTGTTATGTTCCTGCTCCATATGTTTGGCTACTGCATTGTTCGGATCTTTATGTATAGTAGCCCTTACATGTTCAAGGATTCTTTTTTTCAGTTCACAGATCGTACTGCCAACGTACTTGGGAGTACATGGACACTCTATAACATATACCACACACTGTGTTTTGCAGGTGATTAACTTTTGAATTTTCCACACCTTTTTGTTTGCCCAAGTTATTTCCTTTGTATTATGTGCAATTTGGCATACCTTACAGTTGTGGCATTTCATAAATCCTGTTATACATAGCCATTGTGATCTTGTGTTCTTTTGATTCCAAAAATGGCTTTGGACTAGAGTGTCCTTCAGATTTTTCGCTCTCCTAAAGGTCACATTGGGGTGATCCCCCACAAGAGATGCTACTGTTGGATCTAACCATAAGATCTTCCAGTTCTTCCTCAGAATGTCTTTGATTTGTTTTGATTCCTTTGAGTATGTTGTTATTAGCCGTATAGTCTCAGATTTTTCCACTGGAGTTTTTATTTTGATGATTTCCTCTCTCTCCTTCATTTCTGCTCTCTTCCATCCTTTCTTTATTATTCCTTCTGAGTATCCTCGGCATTTCAATCTTTGAGTAGTCAACCCACTATATTTTTGCCACTCTTCCTTCTCAGAGCATATTCTTTTGATTCTTAAAAATTCCCCATATGGGATGTTCTGAATCAAAGTACTTTGGTGGAAACTGTTGGCCTGCAATACTGCATTTGTTGCTATCTTTTTGCGATGCACAGTTGTTTGTATCTTGCCTTCTTTTACATATATTTCTGTGTCTAAGAAAGTCACACTTTCTTGGCTGATCTCATCTGCGAACTTAAAATTTGCTTTGTAGTTGTTTAAAATCTCAAAGTATTTCTGAAATTCATCCACCGTTCCGTCCCAAATTATTAGCAGATCGTCAATGAATCTAAGCCAGCTAACAGTTTTATTGACATATTCATCATTGTCTGGATGCCAAGCAAGGTGCTGCTCCCACCAGCCCATTGCTAGGCATGCGTAGCTGGGGCTAAAAGAAAAACCCATTGTGGTGCCCTTTGTTTGAATATATATTTCTTCTCCAAATAGAAATAAATTTTCTGTGAGACAACATTCAATCATTTGTAACAACATTCGATTGTGTTGGTCATATTGGATATTCCGTCTCTTTAGGAAATACTCACATGCTTTTAAACCAATTTGATTTTCAATATTTGTATAGAGTGAGGTTACGTCCATTGTAATCAACTTATAAGATTCCTGCCAGGGTGTATCTTGCAGGTGTCTAAGTAGATCACTTGTGTCTTTTATATAAGATGTTAAATTTTGGACAAATGGCATCAGGAAAAAATCCACAAAGTTTGCTGCTGGTTCAAACAGTGAGTTCTTAGCTGCAATTATCGGTTGCCCTGCTGGTTTTGTGGCGTGCTTATGGATTTTCGGCAGAAAATAAATTGTTACCGTTACTGGAAATTCTGTTTTTAAATATTTCACTTCATCATCATCCAGAAGGTTCATATTCAACCATTCTTCTAGTTGTATATCCCATTCTTCCTTGAATTTTGGTGTAGGATTCTTTTTCAACATAGCATAATATTCCACATTGCCCAACTGCGAGTGGGCCTCTTTTATATAGTCATTTTTGTCCCAGATAATGATGTTTCCTCCCTTATCTGTGATTTTGATTATAATTTGATCATCCTGTGTCAAATCTGCCAAGGCTCTCCTCTCTTCACTCAAATTGTCTTTATTTTTCGATGTACTAATGTTGTAAAGGTCTTGTATCACCGCTTCATGAAACGTGTCAATTTTATTTCCCGGGGGGAGTTGTGGATAGAACTTGGACTTGGGTTTCATTCCACTGAGACTGGATCCAATTTGTGGATACAATGTACCCAGTTCCATTGCTTCTTCGTTGTTCGTTGTGTCTAGATTGATTAGGGTAAGTAGAGGTTCAGCATCATTTGCTGTCAACTCAGCGATTGGTCTTGGTATTGGTTTTTTATGTTCTTGGATCCTTTGGTTTTCCGTGAAGATCTTGGCTAGTTTGATTTTTCTCACGTATTGATATAAATCTATCCGTGTCTGTGCTAAATCCATTCTCCCCTCTTTGTCCCCGTTGTCCTCTTGGTCGACCTCTGCCTCTTCCTCTGTAGGTTTGCGGTTGGCTGCTCATATTCTGCTCCCACTGACGTTGTTGGAGCACCAACCGCATGTCTCCTAAAAAAGATCTTTTAACTTTCTCACTTCCACTCGGGTCGGTTTCTCCTTCACTAGCATCCATTGACGTTAACGAGGATTGACTTGTTGAAGCCATAGTCACACTATCTATACTTTCAAATTGATTTATCATATCGAATTTCCGTGCATATGTAAAGATCCTCCCACTTAGATAATCATCCTTATCCCGTTGAAATTTCGATTGTTTCCGAAGTTGGACACTTTCCTCATGTTTGTCTATTTGCCGTTCTAACTCTTCTTTGAATTTGACCATTTCTGGGTTTAAATCCATTTTTGTTATTTCTGTTTCTAAATTTTTCAGCTGCTCTCTAATTTTCTCCAATGCTATTTCCAAATGTTTTATCAAAATTGTCATCAATCCCATAGACGATTTCAGGATGTATTCACCCCATTCCTGCAATAATTCGTTGCTCGTGTCTTGATGACTCGGCATCAAATTAATCCTCAGGCCTCTCGGCACTCGTTGCACTTCCATATATTTTTTTAGGGATACTACTTCCCACCATTTGTTTATTTCTTTCTTCGTTATTTTCTCCCACAATCTTAGTTTACTTTTTGTATCAGATTTCTGATGAGATATTTTGGCCCCTGTTCCCACATTACTGCTGCTGTGTTGCTCAAAAAAAGAAGTCTCCATCAATTCTGTTTGTTTAGCTACCCGTTTCTCCATTGCTGTGGTCATTATTTTCGCTCCGTTTTTTTTCTCTGCAAATATTTTCGCTGTTTCGTCCGTCTGTTAAACAATAGCCTTTCTATATGCAGTCCTAAAAACTTAAATGCCAGCAGTATATACCGCTAAACAGTGGCTTGTTCCTTTAGGTTGTAGAGGGCTGAATAACAGGCTAACCGGCCCGCAATAATTGCGAAAGTTTAAAGGCTTACCTTCCTGGCGTTTTCACATAACGTTGTAGCCCTCCTGCTTGCAACAATGTGTCCACATTCCCCCAGGTTTCTTTTAGCGGTTATCCCTTTGTTCATCCCTTTTCTTGCCGGTGATCACCAATCCATCAATCTCAAAATATTCCATGCAGGGACTCTCAAGTGCTGGATTACTGGCGCTTACTTCAGCGGTGCAACAAATCCCTCAGCAGAGCCACGCCGTTTTAACATTGTCCAAAATCTTCCCGCCTGGGAAAACAAACGGAGCGCACTCACGGAGGAAACTTTCCAAAACGAATTTATTTCAAAAACATCAGTTACGAGCAATATTTCCACAGCAGCAAACCAAAGCGTTTCGGTCTCCCTGAGACCTTGGTCACAGTTAGGTTTCAGCAAGTTCCCGACATACTTATTTTGAAATTACGTCACTTGATTTCCTGTTGTTCCCTCCACTTGGCATTCTGGAACATGTAGTTCTAAAATAATAAAGACAATGCAAAATACGTTTTTGAACATCAGCCATAATGTTAGATACACCCTATTGATCATTTATGCCCCATATTGACTCTTTTAAAGGGTAATATTGCTTCAAACTCTTTACAATTTTCCACCTTTTTAAACATAATCAATATAACACAGTGCAGCACGTTTTCATATCCATGTCCTTCCTTGACCCTTCCCAACTAATACCACTCCGGAAATTACTTTTACAATATTCCCCTCCAGTGGGGTTGTGCATCTATCTCAGCATCCGAGTACCAAAATTGCTGCCAATACTTCTGGGTTAAAGTGTTGGCAGACTAACAGATATTAGCACGGGGACTGTTGGTTCCGTGGAGGATCTGCGTACCAGGCTATCTATATTTCTTTTTTATTTAATATCTCAAAAACTACTGAACGGATTTAAACCAAATAACAAAAGGGCTCTTTCTGGACCAAGATTTAATTTCCCCTAACAGCTTGGGCTGTAGTCGTGTTCAAAATCACTATGTGAAATTGCATAGGGAAAACTTATTTTGGGACCCTCCCTTTTTCTCGGCCCCACTTGACAGATTGGCTGAAAATTTCAAGACAGCAGCTGAATTGAGTGGTAAACTAGTTTTGAAAATGTTGCGAGGATTTGTCAAATGCTTTTCTCAATGGAAACTAGGTCCTAAATATAACTACCTACTGGTGACTGCATGTATATATGTATATATTTATATATATTATATTACCGGTAGGTAATTTATATATATATATTTATATATTCACAATCTCGGGAGCTCCTCCTGGGAAATCCGCCCGTAGTTCAGTGACGCGAGATGCCGATAGAGCTAAACCGGCGTCACAATACCCAAAGCTTCAATAAATCGCGCTCTCAGGTTCCGTGGAAAGGAAAGATTTATTGCTCAAGGTAACGCGTTTCGAAAGAAAACTTTCTTGATCACATATATATATTCACTGAAAAACTGAAAAAAACAAAGTTTTCAGGGACATTATATTTAGCTATTAACATTTTAAAAAAGCTTAAAAATTCACTGAAAAAACCAAAGGTTTCAGGAACGTTATAGTTAGGCTGGCATTTCACTCGTACAAAACCAGAGACAGCTGTTATAGTTACCTGAGTTAACTATAACTCACGCCCCCGCAATGCACTGCTTATGACCTCACATATTACATCACTCATGACATGGTCAGTGACATCACTCATGACACAACTGATGACATCTCAAATGACATCACTGATAACATCACCGATGACATAATCCAGTGACTATGAGTGTTTCTAAAATGTTTATTAGTGTTAAATATACATACCAAGGTGTATTGGTTATTCAGTTGCTGTATGAGCGCCTGGTTGGAGGATTCAGTGGGTGTGTGAGTAACTGTATAAGTGAATAATTAAGCATCTCAGTGAATGTATGGGTGAGTGACTTGTGTGAATGTCTGTAACTGTCAATTGGTGTCTAAGTGGCTGAATGGGTGTGTGACTGGGTATGTGAGTTTCTGTATGGGTGAGTGATTGGTTATCTGAGTACCTCAATGGGTGTCTGAGTGTCTGTGTGGGTGAGTGATGAGCGAGTGGGTGAGCCAGTGGCTGTATGGGCTAGTGAGTGCATCTTTGTGGGGCTGTATGGGTGAGTGAGTGTGTGTATGGCTGTGTCGGTGAATGAATGGATGTGTCAGTGGTATACGGGTGAGTAACTGCATATGTGAAAGGAAATATAAGTGAGTGCTGGAGTATAAGGGACTGTATGTGTAACTGAGTGATTGTGAGAGTCGCTGTATGGGTGAGTGTGTGCTTGCGTCAGTATAGGTAAGTGAGTATGTGTTAATATCTGTATGAATAAATGATTGTGTATGTGTATAAATGTATAGGTGAGTAAATGGCTGTGTGATTGACTCTATATGTGACATAGTAGGTGTGTGAGTAGCTCTATGAGTGACTGACTGTGTGTGAGTGGCTGTATGGCTGTATGAGTGGATATATCAGTGGCTGTATTAGTGAGTGAGTGGGTGTCCGAGTGGCTGTATGGGTGAGTGAGTGGATGTGTGTGTAGACCTATGAATCAGTGAGTGGGTATGTAAGTACTGGTATGAGTGTGTCAATGGTTACGAGAATGATAGTGTGAAAGTTGGAGTGGGTGTATGAAAGGTTTTACGGGGGTGTGAGAAGGTGCGTCAGAGATTCTTTGGATGAGGTCATCAGTGATGTCATCAGTGATGTCATTTAAGATGTCATCAGTGATGTCATCAGTGATGTCACTCGCCATGTCATGAGTGATGTAATATGTGAGGTTATAAGCTGTACATTGCGGGGTGCAAGTTATAATAAACTCAGGTAATTATAACAGCTGAATTTCTCTGGTTTTGTACGAGTGAAATGCCAGCCGAACTAGAACGTTCCTGAAACCTTTGGTTTTTTCAGTGAATTTCTAAGCTTTTTTAAAATGTTTATTCCTAAACGTAACGTCCCTGACATCTTTGGTTTTTTCAGTGAATTTCTAAGGTTTTTTAAATGCTAATTCCTAGCTATAACGTCCCAGTAACTTTTGGTTTTTTAAGTGAATTTATAAGGTTTTTTACTAGCACTCATTTTTGCAGAGTGGTGGAGAAAGGGGGCTGGGCCTCCAACCAGCTCTCAGGTATTCCACTGCGTAGGCTTACCGGATGTACCTGGAGGGCTTCTTGGCCCCCAAGGTCCCTCTGGAGCCAAGGGGACTTTATCACCCGACTAGTAGTGTGCCGGGAGGCACATTTGCAGGGGGGTGGAGAAAGGGGGTATGGCCTCTGACAACTTCTCAGCAATCCTTATTTGTGGGACCTACTGGAGGTAACAGGAGGGGTAGTTGGCCCCCAAGGACATCCTTGGGGGCCAACTACCCCTCCTAGTACCTCCAGTAAGTCCCATACAGCAGAATTACTGAGTTCTGATAGCAGGCCTCGCCCCCCTTTCATCACCACTTTACAAATGCACCTCCTGGCATGCTCTTGGTTGGGGGATGAAGATGTATTTTTTTACATTTCTTTAAAAAAAACTATAACTTGCACGCCCGCATCTCACTGCTTATGAGCTCACATATTACATTACTCATGAAATTGTCAGTGATATCACTGATAACATCACTGATTATATCATCCAGTGACTGTGAGTGTTTTTAAAAAGTTTATGAGTCTTAAATATATATTAACCCTGGGCGTAAAACTCCACTCCACTCCACTCGCGGAGTTTGCTATTTTTGGCAACTCCGCGTAGAATGCGGAGATACCAAAAACTCCGGGCTCCGCAGCAGAGTGGAGGTTTTATTGAGTTTGCATGCTCAAAATGTGTTTTTGCGCATGAGGGAGCGACTTACGGGATACCTGCAATCGCCGACGAGATTTCCCATCCGTTCGCGAGCACCACGAGATTTGGTAGTGGCTGCACGGTCCTGCGAGAGTGTGCGATCGCGAACACGTCATTCGGGCGTGCCATCAGACTTCCGGCAGAAGTTTGTGAAGATCACGATCCCAAACACACAGAATTTGCAATCTGGCGAAGAATCTCTCTCAAGCACCATCAAAACCTTCTCAAAATGATGATTTGGATTAAAAAAAACTCCTCAGATTGTCATTTGGCTGTACTTTTTAGTGCAAGGAGTTCTTTTTTTTTTTTTTACTTTTTTTTTTTTAAAGAGGAAGGAAGTGCCCAAGTGTCTCCAACTTCCTGTTCCTGTCCAGCAGGCTCCTCCCAGTGCTTTGTCCATCCCACTTTTCATTTGGATTTGGAGTCGGAAGGATCCCTTTTTTTGTCTGTTGCATCATATATCATTGGATTTGAGGACTTTTGGATTTGAGATTTCACAAGTAAGCTGGAAAATTTGTGCTGTTTATTTGATTGGGGCATTGCATCAACATTTTTTTTTACTTTTCATCGTTTTAAAAAAATGTATTGCAGTGGGTGGCCTGTAGTTTCAGTAGAGGCCTAGTTGTTTCTTTGAATGTAATTTTTCTTCTAGTTTTCTTCTATAAAGGAAACATGTTGCAAAGTTCACTATATTTTCTCCAACTTTTGAAAACAATTTGCAATATTTATTTAATTCACTAGCCCAGTAGTCTGCCAATAAGCCTTTCAGCCAGTAGGCCCAGAGCTACTCATGGGTGCATGAAACAACTGTTTCTGTGGTGTCTGTTGAGTTTAAACATCGTTTAGGGCATGGATTGAAATGCAAAATGAGTTTTTTTGGGGTTATCACTTTTTTCTCATGTGTGTTAAATAAATGCCTTTGTTGGATGTGTGTGGTTGTTGTGTAACTTGCAACCCTTTCTTAGCCCTGTGGATTTTCGTTTTTGGTATTGTTGTATTAAAGCTGTGTTGTTTAGCATGCCTCCTTTGTCTGGCCAGTGTGTGAGTGTGTTTGTTTGTAATAATGGGCCAGCATTTGCCTTGGCTGAGCCTCACCGTGTGGCCAGAGGCCATTTTGTAAAGTCTGTGTTTATAATAGGCCTGCTTGAGTTCATTGTTTTCCAGGCCTCCTGCTTTTTGTTGTTGTTGTGAGGGACCATGTGGCTGGTGGCCATTTTGTGGTGGTGGTAGTGCTTTTGCCATAGACCTGCATGTCTTCTTTCCTTTGTTCCTCTTTGCTTATTGCTTCTTGTTATAGCCTGCCTGGCCATGTGGCTGGCGGCCATTTTGTGAAGGCAGCCAGTGTGCACTGCTTTTGCCATAGGCCTGCATTGTCTGTCTTCCATTTCTTATTGTTGTGGCCTGCCTGGCCATGTGGCTGGCGGCCATTTTGTGAAGGCAGCCAGTGTGCTTTTGCCATAGGACTGCATTGTCTGTCTTCACTTTCTTGTTGTTGTGGCCTGCCTGGCCATGTAGCTCGCGGCCATTTTGTGAAGGCAGCCAGTGTGCTTTTACCAAAGGGCCTGCATTATCTGTCTTCCCTTTCTTGTTGTTGTGGCCTGGCCATGTGGCTGGCGGCCATTTTGTGAAGGGGCAGCCAGTGTGCTTCTGCATTTGGCCTGCAAGCCTTCTTTGTGGTGGACATGGCTTCTTGCTGGTTGTTGTTTTGCAAAATTTGCATGCAATTTTTTCTTCTTTTTATGTTTTATCCAGCAAAAAAATGTAGCACAGTTTACTACATTTTCTAATAAATTTGCAATATTATTGATTTGATTTGATTCACTATGTGGCCTAGTCTGCCAATGGGTTTTCCAACCAATAGGCCCAGGCCAGAGTTACTCATGGGTGCATGAAACAACTGTTTCTGTGGCGTCTGTTGAATTTTAAAATCTTTTAGAGCATGGATGGCATTGGATTGAAATGCAAAATGTGTTTTTCACTTTTTTTCATGTGTTAAATAAATGCCTTGGTTGGATGTGTGTGGTTGTTGTGTAACATGCAACCCTTTTTAGCCCCGTGGATTTTCGTTTTTGGCATTGTTGTATTAAAGCTGTGTTGTTTAGCATGCCTCCTTTGTCTGGCCAGTGTGTGAGCATGTTTGTTTGTAATAGTGGGCCAGCATTTGCCTTGGCTGAGCCTCTCCATGTGGCCAGAGGTCATTTTGTAAAGTCCGTGTTTATAATAGGCCTGCTTGAGTTCATTGTTTTCCAGGCCTCCTGCTTGTTGTTGTTGTTGTTGTGAGGGACCATGCGGCTGGTGGCCATTTTGTGGTGGTGGTGGTGCTTTTGCCATAGACCTGCATGTCTTCTTTCCTTTGTTCCTCTTTGCTTATTGCTTCTTGTTATGGCCTGCTTGGCCATGTGGCTGGCGGCCATTGTGTGAAGGCAGCCAGTATGTACTGCTTTTGCCATAGACCCGCATTGTCTGTCTTCCATTTCTTGTTGTTGTAGCCTGCCTGGCCATGTGGCAGGCGGCCATTTTGTGAAGGCAGCCAGTGTGTGCTTCTGCATTAGGCCTGCATGTCCTTCTCTTTCCTTTCTTCCTCTTGGCTTATTGCTTCTATCCATTGTCAGCTGCAGCTCCCTGAATGCTGAATCCCACGTGATGCACAATGCCAAACAGGGTCCGTTACATTTGTATTTTTGTTGCTGTTGTTCTTCTTTCCTATACTTCCTCAGTGTACTGTACACACTAGTACTCCAACCATGAAAGCCCTTGTTTTTGTCAGTCTCACAAATGTCTACACTGTATTGTTATGTTTTTTTAAATAACTGAGGTAATACATTTAATAATAATATTAATAAGTGTGACCACACACAAAGTTATATATTATATTTGTTTGTTTATACTAGTAGTAATTGAACCACAACAATGAATACCACGTTTCACTGATGTTCTTCTTGCTTCTTTGCTTTTAGGTGCACAAAAGAGGAGGAGACATCATCACCCATTGTACTGCCAGACAGAAATCCTGCAACGCACGATGTCACATGACGCGTGACCACAGACATCTCTTCAACTTACTTGTTCCACTGTTTGCTGCTGACATCTGAAGAAGATGGCCCCAAAGAAAGGTACCAGGTTCTCCAGTACCAAGAGAGTTGCTAGTGAGAAGAAGGAACTGCCACTTACCAAGACTGGTGTGCCGCCCAAGATCTTTTTTGGGAAACCAAAAATTGTGCCTGCAGCAGCGGTGTCCGGGGAGCAAGCTGGGAGCAGCACACCCGCATCAGTGGACCCACCCCACCAACCTAGGCCCAAGCCCTTGTCTGTCGCAGAGGCAGCCAGTCTAATCACGACAACGCCGATGAGCAGTGATGTTCAAATTGACTTATCATTATCACAAAGTAGTACCCAATCAATGCAGGGAACTGAGATAAGTGTGCAACAACAGCCGCAACCGCCCCCAATAGTAGTTGTTCCTCCTGAAGTAGGGGCAGTTCAGGAGAAAGAGCTTCCTGCAGAGGAAAAAGAGCAAGCCACTCTTTCAGAAGATCCATTGTCTTCCAGATCCCCAGCAAGAAAAAGGAGGGTTAGTCCATCAACTTCTTCTCCAAGCCCCCCCTTCTGATGATCTAGACGCCACTTGGATCCCACCACCTCAGTCTGAGAGTGAGATACGCCACAAGACAAGGCTAGGGAAAGGGAAGGTTCCAGAAAGCCTTAGAGTTATGGAGGTAGATGTAGAAGAGGAGGATGATGATGAGCCAGTCATCATCATGGACATTAGTCCCACCCCAGTGGAGACCGACATTACCCCACCCCAAATTGCTGTGAGGGATGTGGCATGGATACTACCAACACAGATCATACCACCAACACCACCTCCAGCTTCTATATTTCGCTGGCAGCCACGTACATCCATCACAATTACCACCTAAGTAGAAGTAGGTACAGCAGAGAGTCAAACTTCACGCCCACCTACCAGTTCATCCGGCATTGCAAGTGGCACCAGCGCCAGAAAGTTGACCTCCCAGTTTGGGACTTCTTTTCGGTTAGCACGAAGGAGGTGAACATTGATATATGCTCCATTTGTGGACAAGGTGTTAGTCAGGGTAAGCTTGGAACAAACTATGGTACTGGAGGCCAAACAACCCATCTGAAAAAACACCACTTGATCCAGTGGGAGGTGCACCTTAGCAGCCAAAAAACTGCACCCATTGCTGTTGGTGGGGATGAAGAAGTAGAAGATACCATAGTGGTGGGAGGTGAACAAGAGGGAGACTTTTTCTCTGGTACACAAAGTAGCCCTGTCCCCAGCAGTGCAGTGGTACCGCCCACATCCTCATCAGCAACATCACAGTGGCACAAGAGCAAGAGTCAGGCTGAGACACCAAGGGGTCCCAGGCAAGAAAGTGCCGCAACGAAAAAGCATGCGTTGAGCCTAACAATATCTGGCGTCAAGAAGTCACCTGCATCAGTGGCACCAGAAAAAAAAAATCCAGCCTACCATTCTCAGCATGTTTAGGTCGGAGGGGCAGTACGAACGCAATCACCCAACGGCACGTTTGTACAATGCGGAGCAGGCTAAAATGTTAGAGCTGGACCTCCTCCCTTTTTGTTTTGTGGAAGGAATGGGTTTTCTTGAATTTGTGACAGCCATTTGCCCAAAATGGAAGGTTCCCAGCTGGTCCTATTTTGCCAGAGTTGCTGTTCCAGCACTACATCACGACGTGCTGAAATTGCTTGGAAAAGCTTTGCAGCAGAGTGCTGTTCACATTATCCACCTGACAACAGACATGTGGACCAGATGCCAAGCCACTGTTTACATGTGCATAACTGCACACTGGATCTCTTTTGTGGGGGTTAGAGAAAAGATATCTGCAGTAGGTGTTGTTGACACTGCTGAGATTTTTAATGCCACTCGGAAACATGCAACTGTAGCCATGTTCGCCATGGAGAAATCTCATACTGCTGCAAACATTTTGGAAAACTTTGACTGCAAGGTCTTTGAATGGCTGCGCCCAAGAGGGCTTAACATTGGTTTTGTTGCCACGGACAATGGCAGTAATATAGTTAAGGCCATGTTCGATGGTGGCTATTTGAGGGTCCTGTGTTTGGTGCACTGCATTAACATAATTGTTCTAGACTTTCTGAAAAAAGAAGACCGAGTCAGCAACTTACTGACTACCTGCAGAAGAATCTGCACACATTTCAGCCATTCTTTTAAAGCCCAGAAGCAGCTGAGGATCATTCAACATGAGCATAGAATGCCAGTTAAAGCACTCATCCAGGAGGTGCCAACACGTTGGACCTCAACTTATTACATGCTTGAACGTCTGTCTGAGCAGTACAGACCAATCAATGAATATGTCATGCAAAGAGGGGATGCTACTGTGAAAGGCATGATCATTGAGATGGCCAATGGGGCCTAGTTAAATGCCTGACAGAGATGCTACTTCCTTTTGAGGTCGTCACACGTGAAGTCAGCCAGGAGGATTGTACTATGGGCCAAGTTATCCCATTGTTGCACATGCTACAGGAACAGCTGAAGGGGGTGTCTGCAATGTATGCAGGTGTGGAGGAAAAAAAGAAGCACATGAGTTGGTGGAGAGCTTAACCCTTCGCTTATCTGAAAATACAAGGGTGCAAGGAGGCATTGTGTCAACCAACCATTACATTTGTGACACAATTCTGGATCCACGGTACAAACAACTACTGAACACATTGATTCCTTTTTTAGATTCCTTTTTTAGAAAGGGATGTTGCCAAGTACAAAACCTGGATAGCTAAGGAAGCCAGTCGCTTAGAAAAAGAACGACTGGGAATTAGAGGCCTGCTACTCCAGGCCACAACAAGTACTGCAGGGCAGCCGGCGTCAAGTTCAACCTCAGACCCTGAGGGCAGTTCAGTTGGCTCACAGCAGTCAAAACCACCAATAACATCAAGAACAACATCAACAACAACAAGAACAGGAGCATCAGCCACACCAAAATCGGCACAGGAATGGTTTCTACAGCAAGGGCTTGTTAGGTCCAGTGCTGAGGCAAAGGCAAAATAGGCCGAGCAAAGGGGAGCACCCCTGAGCATTGAGCGGATGGTCCAGTCCTATCTGGATGACCCAACAGAGGTCTTCATTGACCAAAACCCATTGCTGTATTGGTATGGGAGAAGGTACCAATGGCCAGTGCTCAGCAGGCTGGCAATAAACTATCTGGCTTGCCGTGTCGCAAGTGTGTCTTCTGACCGTGTTTTCAGCGCTGCTGGTGCCGTTCTGACAGGAAGAAGGACCAGTCTCTCGCCCCAAAACGTGGAGAGGTTAACCATGATCAAAATGAATCAGCACTTTGTACCATCGGATTACACCATACCTGAAGTAGCACAGCAGGAAGATGATGACGGCGACTTATGTCATGGAAGTAGTGTGTTAGATGACCTACTTCTGTGTGAACCACCAGAGTTTAAGGACAAGCTCTACTTCCCTGACAACTAAGCTCTTTCAATTTCCAGTTACTTTCTTTCTTTCTTTGACGCCCCCCCAAAAAAAAACCCCAAAAAGATATAGCTAAGTAACATTATTTACTTTATTATTTATGTGTGTCACTGTCTTTCTGGTTCACAAATCCATCTCCACCGTCTTACTCTTTTTATTGCCGGCTCAGAGTTGCAACTGTGTGCAGTCAGTGAAGAAGTAAGTCCACTTCTCCGAGTCCTGCTCCAGTCCTGACTCGCCCTAAATCCATTTCCCTCAAGCCAGACATTAAATGGAGTAGTACAAGAAATGTGAAATGTGTGCCTGCCTCGTCAAGTCCCTCCAAAGAACCTGAATATAGCTATCCTCCTTTCCGAGCCTAGCGGGACTGCCCCATAAGAACAGGTAAATGTCTGATTTCATGCATTGGACACTGACTCTGAGTTATTGGTGTTTGTGTTATTATTGTGCATGATGTCTACTAGTATTAATCTACACACAAAAAAGTGACTCAAGTCAATGTTTCCCTTCTTGCTGTTCCATAACAAAATTGTACTACTGCAGGTCGATCCATTGCATTTTCGACTCTGGAGACTCACTCGGTACACTACAGAGTTGGACACCATGATGACCATACCATACTCACAGTCAGTAGGATCGGAGATGATTGATGGAATAACTCGGGCGTTTCATGAAGTGGCCTAAAAGGTAAACAAGTCAACAACAACACCAGACCTACATGTCTGTGTAGTGGTGGAGGTGAGTGTAGTGGTATGACTGACAGCGGTGCATTGATTTAGTTACTTAATTTGGAAAATGCTATGTTGCTGTGTATTTGTGTGTGCTCAGTGCTGTCTGGCTCAAAATCTAAGCTAAGTGGAGGTTGGGTGGGCACCGCGGGCCTGCTCCTGTTGCTGTAGATGCTGGAAACAATCAGAGTAGACAAGATTTAGCCATGCCGCCTCTGAAAGTTTTCTTGTTGCACTCTTCCTTAATTTATGCAGTTTAACTTTACTTTTCTCCTTGATTTTTCGATATCCCCTTTGTTTTTCCATCTACACTTACAGGCCGGCCTTTACCCTCTGTCCCTCTGCTATACTGGGAAAAACAACTCAGACTTCCTTACCAATCTGCGTCCACCAGGCAGGCACCCAAGATTGACGGAGGGAGCGTCCACGGAAGGAAGGACCAAGAGGAATGCCGACTGCCGAGATGCAACTCCAATTTGAGCATAACATAGTTATAGTATCATATTCTTTACATTTGATTCATTTTTTCTCTCCAATCATTATGACTGTGTATGTTGTTATTATGTTTGCTTATATTTGACTCCTACAGATATTTTTTAAATTTCTTTTCTAGCTTTAAAAGGAAGCCCGGTACAACAGAACATAAAATGTATGCAACTTGGGTCTCTGGGTGCAGACAGGCAAGGCAATTGCATAATAATAATTAATAATATATACTGCTGCCCTGTACTACTACTAGTCTAGTACTACTCATCATCAAGTCATCATCATGCATGCATTTCCTTTTTCTCCCTTAACAGATTTATGATGGTCATCTGCCAAGATTGTGTGTTGTCCATGTGTACTGTTTGTCTTTTCAAACCTTTCCCTCAAATACCCCTTCCCAACCATTCATCAAGCTCTAACCCTCTTCCCCCGGGCTGTGTGATTTATATTGAGGTGTGACTAAATTAAATTTACACCAATAATTGATCACACACTTGCAGGGGCGGATGTGGTGAAAGCAACACTAACTCAAGGCAGGGCGAGGATCTTCTTCTGCTTGCCCACCCATGCTCAGTATTCGCAAGTAAATTTTGTTTCCAGAGGAACATAATCCATCATAATTATAATTGGCGGCATCGATTCATCATCCTTCCAGCACTAAAGGTTACTCTTGTCCACTTCATAGGTCGAGTCAACTTCAGTTTGTAACTTGTACTAGGCTATCCCCGCTGCCATTATGTTTTATTTTACTTTAGCATTGCTTATCATCATCATGGTTTCTTGTTTGCCAGTCTTCATGTGTACTGTACTTTTACTACTCATTCCCGAGTCTCCTTCAGGCGACTGACTGTCTCATTTTCTTTTTTTGCAAATGCTACTGTCACTGTCCGTGTCTACTATTGCTATTACCACCACCACCATGGCATCTTGGGAAACCAAACCATCATCACCATGCAGCTATCACTTTGCCTAAGTAAGAATAAACATCAATCACAAGTAAGAGAAGAAGTTTGGGGAGGCATAATGAATTAATATGGAAATTAATTTATTAATTCACACACCCACACCCTTCCAAGTCCAGTTGCAAACTGCATAGACTAGGAGCAGAGACTGACAGTACTAGTAGGACAAGTCACAAGTGAGGGTACCGCATCTATCTGTTGATGTGTTACACTATCGCAGATTATTATTTCAATCTGTGGCAGCAAAGGAAACCCCGTGAAGTAAAAGAGTCACCCCCCACAAACATTTACATTGTATGTAAAGCAAGTATAAATAATTTATTACCCTAACAAAATAAACTATTGGAAAAACCCACAACACCTGACCCACCCCTCTCCCTAACCCCAACCAATGTACAAAGATTGTCCACTCCAAAAGTCCATTGTCCATATAAACCCCAACTTTTCCCCAACGACTCACCACCCACCCAAAATATTTTTTAAAAGGGGGAAGGCGACTGAGTTCTAGCGGCGGGCTCGCAGTCGCCGGTTAATCGCCAGGACCTCCTTTACCCACTCCTCTAGGCGCGCCATCCGGAGGAGCATGCAGCGCTTGAATGCTCTACAATTGCATCCACAGGGGGGGGCAGCGTTGAATGAAGATGAAGTGCGGCGGGTGGCTGCCAGACTGCGGCGCCGTACCACTGGGGGGGCCTGGTTGGGGCCCGGGGCAGTGGAATAGGCTGCAGCTGCTGCTGCCTCCTCCTCCTCCGCCAGAGGCACCAGCCGACGATATTCTCTGCAGATGGCCTCCAGCTTCCGGCGTCGGGCCATGACTGCTAACTCCTTCCTGTTTGGTTAAGAAGGAGTAGCTATATCAAGAAAGAAAAAAAAGACAATTGTAACCAATACTCTTAGCAAACCTGTAGCACAAAATTAATTATACACATAGTGGCACAGTAGCACTAGCAAGCACAGTACATAACATTTGTGATATCCTCCCATTTCCTCGGGCTCTAATATTTGTGGGAGTTTCAGGCATTACTACTACTAGGCACTATGGAGTAGACAAGTCTTTCTCTTCTCTCTCTCTTGTTTAGCTAAATTAACCTTGTAGGCAATTAGGCATGCCAGCTCAGTCAGCTTGCGCCCTAGAGAGACATACTTGTGTCGCAGACTCACATTATTTTATTTACTACTGTCTGCAGGTCGGGCAGCTGTAGTCTACAACTACACAATTATCTTATTTTTCTATTATGGCCATACTCTGTTACATCAATAGCAACTGCTCAATTTCACTTTCACCCTGACTACTACAACAAGGCAGATAATATCTGATCCAAATGATCATTGATTATATATGGGGTGACGGAAGCCAATAGGCCACCCATGGCAGGCTGACACAGTCGAAAATGACATAGATAGGGACTAGGGAGTGGGCCTCGGAGTTGGAGGTAGGCGCTTGATAATGGTGGGTGGGTATGGGTACATACATACACAATATATATGCTGTGCTTGCAAACTACTGTGAGTCAAGGGAGTATTCTGAAATACAACCTTGAATCAAAAACCTTGAAAAAAAACAGTCCTTGTTTCTCTTACCAGCGGTTTTTCCATTTATCATTGCATTGCTCTCCTAGCATTATATTTTTTAATTCAAATCTCTTATTCTATTCTCCTTGGCTTTGCAACTCTGCCACGGTTTATTTTTATTTTACATTGTCTTCATCCAGTGACAGTCTCCACCTATGCTATGATGATTGTACCATCCAGGGATCCATCCATTTAAAGTAAACATGGCTATCATTCTTCTTAAATAATCTCTCAACAAACCTTTCACCAACAACATACATTTGTAAAAATAATTGTAACCACCACCCATGCGTCCTTCCATGCTTGCCTTTGAGTTTGACCCATGAAACCCCCGGAGGATTGTTCCTATCTATCACCCATACAGTTTCACCCAGCCAGCCAGGCAGGCAGACTTTCTTTAACCTTCCACCCATCCTTCAACCACCCATGCATCCGATACCTATCAGCCACCTATGCATCCCACACATCCTTCTCTGCCAGTCTTATATATAATATTACATGTTGCCCGTCCTTCCTCCTTCCATCCTTCTTTCCCTTTTCGTTCAACCCATCCATCAAGGTTGTATGACTGTTAGTTTTCTTCATAAAACTTTACCAGCTGAGTTGGAGTCAGATAGAAGAGGCCATTAGTTACTCAACTCCCGCCGCTAATGCTATTGCTAATGCTAAGTAAAGGGTGTCTTCTTCAACCGTTGTTCACAACTTAGTCTCTCTCAACAGTACAGTACACACTTGCAGCGAATGTGTAACTATTGTCAATAAGTAAGGAATATAATAGTACAACTTACCACCGCCTGCCACTGCTGCTGGCTCACCCACCCCTGCAGAAGCTGCCACATCTGCTCCCTCATGGCTGGCGTCGCCTGACCCGCCGCTGGCCCCAGCACTGGTGGTCGGTATGCCTAGAAAAAACATTACACATTTTTTAGATGCCATATACGCCTCGACCTATTTATTTATTTTCACTAGCAAGATTGAGAAAATACAATACATACATATATATACCACATACATCACTTCAAATTGGGTACTAGAGTAGAGTAGACAGTGGTATGTCGTATCTTATCAAAAATAGTAAAATATCTGGTTGGGCATTTTGTTGGTGGCAATTGTTGAAAAGCCTCTCAAGATTAAGAAGAGGACGACCCAAAGGACTGGACTCGGTGGCTAAGAGCTATTGGTGAATCTGAGTTTTAAAACTTTTTAAAAATAAACAGTGGCCAACTGGGCAAGCTACAGACAGACTAATAGTAGTACAGAGTCAGAGGCAGTTAGATTGATGTAAAAAAAAAAACAGACACAAGAAAAAAATATAACTAAGTAGGTAGGTAATGCAGGGATAACAAGAATTCAGAAACAGATAGATCGATGAAGATTTGGTAAAAAAAAGAATTCGGAAACGGAAATAATAGTTCGGAAAAAATAAGGTTAATTAAAAGTTAGGGAAATATAATTATTAATATTAACAACAGGAGGACTTACTGGGCCAGCAGCAGAGTCCTTGGTAGAGGAGCGATCCTGGCCCTGGGAGGCATCTCCAGCTCTGAGTCCCGCCTCAGACGACCCCATCGTCTTCTTGCCCCTGGATGCTGATCATGTAAGATATAATAAAGAGACAAAAATTGATTGGTGTGAAACAAATAAAATATTTTAATAAAAGCTCTAAAACCATTTTTGCACAGGAAACAGCAATTGCAATAAAATTGACCTATCTAATTTGATCGACTAGTAGTAGTATCGCGGACCATCTAGTTATTATTTATTAATCCAGTGTTCCATTCCGATCGCAGAATCCTAAACCTGTAAGTAAGTACCACCTAGCCTAGCCCGCTATTCCAGAGACATTGGAAATGAATTCAATTGCCCAAAAATATATTTGCTTCTTCTAAGTTTTTCAATCTCATTCGAAATCAAATCATCAATGAATCAACCCCCTTTGACGGGCCAATTGTTCACTAAGTCTGCATTTCCATTTATTTTAGTCCTCAAAAATGCATAGATGGACTCATGCATATTGCATACGCCAAATTGTTGGTTGGTTGCTGCTGATGTGCTGATGAGTTGCTATATTATTCACTCACTAACAAACTACAAAAAGTTCTACTAAGGACTGGAGTCAGCAGCATGTGACAGAGGACGCGTCATGCCACGGACTGCTAAAAAATGACCAACTAACTAATACTAAGTAACTACACTACCTACCTACCAGCACTATCTTAGTGACAGGACAAAGGAAAGGAGTCTCTCTAGCATTACCTAACTTAAGTTCTGTAAACTCTCTTACATAATCAGCCCAAGCAAGCGCAAAGTTATGAACAAGTAAGATTAGTAGCGCCAAGCACCTGTCTAGTATCAAGAAGAATAACAATCACATAGGATTTTTAAACGAAACTTACCTGCATGTAAGCAGCAGCATTTTTGCTATTTGGGAAAAAAATAATATTCGCAATAACACAGAACAGAACACACAATACTACCATAATTAGCTACCCGTTAAGCCCCACAACCTCAACACCTAGCAGGTCCAGCAGGTCCTGCTCCCGGTCCAAGATGTCTGACCACCAGTGAGTCAGCTGGTTGTGGGTGCGCCGGACCTCAGAGCAGCGAAACAGCTAAACACTGCTCGGCGCACCCTCGCCCACCGGCAGTGACGCTCCTCGGTAGTGTAGCTGAAGCCGGGCCTGCCACCTGCTGCCAAGGTTATGGGGAGGTGGCGATGTACAAAAAAAACAAGGGCGGCCACCTCCACCTCGGAGAATAGGGCCAGGGGCTGCACCCCTTCCGGGCGCCGTCTTCCGCAAGGAAGGCGGCTCTTGGCCTCACTACCCTTGGCCTTCCCCTTCTTCTGGCTAGCCTTAGCCATGGTTCTGGGAGGGAAGGGGGCGGAAAAGAAAAATTTAAAAGTAAAAAATAAAGTCAGGAGACGAAGTAGGAAAGTAAAAAAAAATTAATAGCAAGTAATTGTAAAACAGTACAAAAACGCAGTAAAGGTAGAAATAAAAAGCAAAATATACACTTAGAGAGAGAGAGGGATAGATAATAAATAAAAAAGATCAGAAAAACAGTGTAAGAAGCAAAGGATTTAAAAGATTGGAAAGGGATGAAAAACAGGCCCCAGAACTCTGCATGCTTGCGGAACTCCGCATAGCGTTGCAGAGTTTTTTGACCACTTCGCGTAGGTTCACTCCGCCCGGGCTTAATATATATACCAAGGTGTATTGGTGAATCAGTGGGTGTATGAGTGTCTGTATGGATGATTCAGTGGGTGCATGACTGACTGTATAAGTGAGTGATTAGGTGTCTTAGTGAATGTATGAGTGAGTGACTGGTTGTGTGAATGTCTGTATCAGTTTGTCAGTTGGTGTCTAAGTGGCTGTGTGGGTATGCGAGTGGGTACTTTACTGGCTGTTTGGGTGAGTGATTGGTTGTCTGAGTACCTGTATGGTTGTCTGAGTGTCTGTGTGGGTGGGTGGGTGAGTGGGTGGGTGTGTGACTGCCTGTATGTATGAGTGAGTAGGGGAGTCAGTGGCTGTATGGGTGAGTAACTGGGTATGTGAAAGGCAGTATATTTGAGTGATGGGGTATATGGGTGAATGTATGGGTGAGTGAGGGAATGCGAGAGTGGCTGTAAGGGTGAATGCGTGCTTGTGTCAGTAAGTGTATAGGTGAGTGTGTATGTGTTAGTATCTGTATGAGTAAGTGAGTGTGTGTGTGTGTGTGTGTATCTGTATGGATGAGTAAGTGGCTGTGTGATTGAATGTATGAGTGAGTGACTAAGTGTGTGATTAGCTCTATGGGTGACTGAATCAGTATGCGAATGGCTGTATGGGTGTATGAATGGATATGTCAGTGGCTATATTAGTGATTGAGTGGGTGTATGAGTGGCTGTATGGGTCAGTGAGTGGATGTGTGTATAGATCTATGAATCAATGAGTTGGTGTGTAAGTACTGGTATGGGTCTCTGAATGATTGTGTGGGAGTGGTTGTATGAAAGGTTCTATGGGGTGTGAGTGGGTGCGTCAGTGATTCTGTGCATGATATCATCAGTAATGTCATCAGCGATGTCCTTTGAGATGTCATCAGTGATGTCACCGATCATGTCATGAGTGATGTAATATGTGAGGTCATAAGCAGTGCATTGCGAGGGCGCTAGTTATAGTTAGCTCAGCTAACTATAACTGCTAAATTTCACTGTTTTTGCATGAGTGAAACATGAGTCTAACTATAATGTCCCCACAACCTATGGTGTTTTCAGTGAATTTCTAACGTTTTTTAAATGCTAATTCCTTACTATAACGTACCTGTAACCTTTGTTTTTTTCAGTTAATTTCTATGTTTTTTTAGCTAGTAGTCGCATTTGCAGATTGGTGGAGAAAGGGAGCAGGGCCTCCGACCAGCTCTCCTCAATCCCACTCTCTTGGACTTACTGGAGGTAACAGAAGGGGTTCCTGGCCGCCAAGGACCCTTAGCATCGAGCGTGACCTCCGTAGTCCGCTCAGCAATCAAGCTCTATGGGACTTACTGGAGGTAACAAGAGGGCTTGTTGGCCCCCAAGGACCCTCTGGAGCCATGGGGACTTCATCCCCCAACCAGAAGTGTGCCAGGTGGTGTGCTTGCAGAGTGGTGGTAAAAGGGTGTGGGCCTCCAGCGACTTGTAGCTCCCCTTTTTTTGTTATTATTACTTGTGAAGGAGGGCTGCGTGGCCGCCCTTCCTAGGCCGAATTCTGCCCCGGGGATCCCTCTCCCCGGGGCCCGGCCTTTTTTTACCTATTTGTTTTTTATTAAAGGGAGGGGGGCTGTGCGGCCCCCCTCCCGGGCCTATTTCGGCCCCAAGGACCCCATCCCCCGGGCCCAGACTTTATCTTTATTTTCATTTTTTGAAGATAAAAACAGAGGGGCGGGCTGCGTGGCTCTCCTCCCGGTCCGATTATTGCCCCGGGGACCCCATCCCCGGGGGCCCAACCTTTTTATTTCTTTTTTTAAAAATAAAAAGCAAGGGGAGAGAGGCCACACGGTCCCTCTCTCGGGCCAATTTTGACCCCTGGGGCCCAGCCTCCAGTGTGGGTGCCCTGGTCCCTACCAGGGATTTTTTGAATTTTTGTCCCTTTTTAACATTGAGCCCATTTGACGAATGACCACACAACTTTGCAGACCTACACCCTCCTTTCATTCTTGGACTACTAAAAGTTTTGCAGAATTTGGTCAAGGGGGTGCGAAAACCATCAGTCAAATTTTGAAGAAATTTTGAAGGATTATATATTATGGTGCTCATATGTGGGGTACAGCAGGTAAGTAGAGTAAGTATTTCATATGTTTTAAGCGTTTTTTTAACTATAACTGTATCCACGGTAGAACTGTAGTACACCTTTTACAAAAGTTAAAGGCAGCCATCTTGTTTTCACCTTAATCTTCCCTGTGTTCTGCGTTACGCCTTGTAATGTAGGTAAGTATTAGGTTTGGTATTTTTCCAATACCTATCACCACTTAATTAAAGTGGTAATAGGTAGGGAAAACTATTTATAAGTTTATATATATTTTAAAATAAAATTATGGCGTGTCGCGATACTACAGTGGTACAAAAATAACAAAGCAAAAAAAACAATTTTGAAAAACACTCTTTATAATATAAAATATAGTGTGCTAAAGTGCATTTTCCATTTTTAAGATATTTAAATATGTGTCAAGAAGGGTACCGAGTAGCGTGTTAATTACTAAAAATTACCATGCTATTTAAAATAAAATGCCATTCCCCACAGAGTGCTACAAAATTATAGAGAAATTTTAAAATAACAATGGTATTTGCAAAGTTTTATATAGCGCTGGCTAGACCCGGAGGTATCAGAGTATGGTATCTTACAAAACAATGTATTACAATGGTAATCTTACAAAATGTTTCTGTGGTACCATGGAAGTACCACAGAAAAAAAAATGTAAAGAAACTTATAAATATTTTCCAAAACCTATTATCACTTTAGTTAAGTGATAATAGGTGGGGCAAAAAATACCAAATCGATTACTTACCTATATCCAA
Source organism: Calotriton arnoldi (assembly GCA_963921515.1). Taxonomy (NCBI): domain Eukaryota; kingdom Metazoa; phylum Chordata; class Amphibia; order Caudata; family Salamandridae; genus Calotriton; species Calotriton arnoldi. The sequence continues at coordinate 1,153,652 of CAWUFW010002715.1, read as the reverse complement.
AGGCATAACGGAAAACATGGGCAAAGTGCAAATAAAAACAATATGCCTGCCTTGAACTTTTGTAAAGGCAGTCATTAGCCAATCAGTAAATGATGTGGCATCACTATATACCGTGGTAATACAGCCAAATACATCCATACTACGCAAACATACCACACAAACAGATCTCACAAAATTGACATAAATTAAAATGTATAAAATAGTTACACTACTTACCAGCACTGCCTAAAATGAGCATCTGAGCACCATATTATCTAATTCAGCCAAGTTTTTCCCAAATCCAAATGGTGGATTTTGCAATACGCTCAGTACCAAACATTAAGCTAAATGCATTGATTTTTACCACCTTTTGGAACCCCCACAACATTTGCCTATTATAGTATATATTTTGGCGAGAATACATTTCCATCTTTGGACACTCTTTAATGCTACATATGTTTTAATTTACACACTCCGCTTTATGCCACTCCACTGTTGAAATGTTTAGATTATGTCACTCCACAGTAAAGGTTTGCAGTATGCTACTCCACTTTATGACACTACAGTATACACCACTACATTGTATGCTAATCCACTGTATGTTACTCCACTCTACCCCACCCAACTGAACTGTACACCATTGCAATGTACACCACTATACTCTAAAGTAATATACTCTTCCCAACTGTATTCTATTACACTTTAGTGTAAGCTAGTTTACTGGACACCTCTAAACTCTACTGCTAGCAACTCTACGCAATCCCACTGTACCATACTCCTATGTACGGTATTCTACTACATGCTATTCCACTATAACACACTTGATTTTGCACAACTGGAGTGTACACTATTCCACTGTCCGCTACTACACTCTATGCCACTGCATTGAACTGAAAAGCACTATATGCCAATGCACTGCACCACAATCAACTGTTTCTATTTCGCTTTAGGCTAGTACATTATGCGCCCCTCCTCTAAACCATACTTCACTCTACATGAGTACAGTCTATGCTTCTATAATTAACCCTATTGAGTTGTACACCACTTTACTGTACGGTACTCCACTATTTAGCACTCCACTGTACGTTTAGACAGTTTAACGCCACTAAACTCAACTTTATTACACTAAACACAACTAAATGCTACTGCTCTCCACTCTATCACTCTATAGTTTATGCTACTCCACTATGCACTATTGCACTATACTGTTGTTCACTGTACCCCAGTGTACTCGACAGTATGCTGTTCAGTATCACTGCACTGTATGGCACTCCAATATGCACCACTCAATTTCATGCAATTTAACTTTATAACACTACACTGTACCACATTCCACTTAATGTAATCCCACTGTCCACCCCTCAACTGTACCCCACTCCACTCCACTCTATAGCACTCCAGTATACTCCACTCCAGTGTATGCTATTTCAGTTTATGCCACACCACTGTACCACACTCCATTGTACGCCAGTCCTCTGTGCGCTATTTCAGCACACAACATTTCAATATAGACCCCTAAACTGTACTACACTCCAGTGTATACCACTACACTGTACGTGACTACAGTGTACACAAATACACTTTACAATATTTAAAGAACGTCAATCCACTTTAACGCACGCCATTTTATGGTATTTCACTGTATACCAATGCACTGTACACCACTACACTCTATGCCACTCCAATAAACGCCACTCTATTGTTTCCTATTTCCCTGCACACCATTCCACTGTATGCAACTCCACTCTCCGCCACTATGCTGAATGGCATACCACTATGCTCTTCTCTAGTATTCCTCATTCCACTTTACTCCACTTCATTATACCACATTATACTGTACCAGAGTACACTTAACAACAGTATCCAACACTATGCTGTACCACACTTCACTTAATAGTACTCCACTAAACTAAACTGGACAAATATTACAAAATGGTATACAAACCCAAATTCAGCTCCACAAATATAAAAAATTCTACAGTTGTAATAATTTCTTAATTTTATTATTTATGCACCACTTAGGCATCTATTTCTAACTTATTTATGCCAAACACACCTTGCACTACACAACCATAACAAATTCATAACTTAGACTTATCTGTTGAAATTTATCATTTACGCATCGCTTTCACATTGCTGTAAGTCATACTTATCACTCACATTTATACTTACACACCACCTTTCAATTAATATCACTCATGCACTTTTGTGCACAGTCTTGTCACCTCACTCGCCACACTACATTAACTATAACTCGCCCCTCCTCCATGCACTACCTATACCCTTGGATATTACTGAAGTTACAGCCTGTGAAATTATTGCAGTAAATAAAACACTTATGCCATGAGTAATTATAATATTAGCCAGAATACAGTGCAATGGCAAGTTATAGGTAATGTGTTGTGGTGAGTGAGGTATGCAAAAACAACAGTTGATGGACAGAATGCAGAACAATGTCATACATTCACCCCAGTACAGAGATCTGGGCCTAAATCCATCGTTTTTGCTCACCATGCCATTCCAGTTTGAACCCAGCCATATGCAAATCAGTCTTGACCCTGTGCCTCATGGGAACAGTCCAGCCCGAACTGCCAAGCCAGGTCCTCCCTGGACTAGAAACAAGCATCCTAGGACCGGTTTCGGGGTTTCACCCCTCTTCAGCCAGGATAGCTTGATTCCAGTGGCATGGAGAGCACGGGACCCACGTCTGGGCATACCCGTCCCACTCGGGGTGACAAATGCAAAAACAACAGTTGATGGACAGAATGCAGAACAATGTCATACATTCACCCCAGTACAGAGATCTGGGCCTAAATCCATCGTTTTTGCTCACCATGCCATTCCAGTTTGAACCCAGCCATATGCAAATCAGTCTTGACCCTGTGCCTCATGGGAACAGTCCAGCCCGAACTGCCAAGCCAGGTCCTCCCTGGACTAGAAACAAGCATCCTAGGACCGGTTTCGGGGTTTCACCCCTCTTCAGCCAGGATAGCTTGATTCCAGTGGCATGGAGAGCACGGGACCCACGTCTGGGCATACCCGTCCCACTCGGGGTGACAAAAGCAAAAACAACAGTTGATGGACAGAATGCAGATCAGTTGACTGGGGGTGAGTGTTTGATTGGCTCAAACGTTCCGTCCATCATCCCCTTTTGTATCGCTTTGTTCGCCCTAAGTTGGCGGGGGTATGCCCAGACGTGGGTCCCTTGCTCACTTTGCCACTGGATTCAAGCAAGCCTGGCTGATGACGGCTGGAATGCCAGAAACCGGTCCTAGGATGCTTGTTTCCGGTCCAGGAAGACATGGCTTGGCAGTTCGGGCTGGACTGTTCCCATGAGGCACAGGGTCAGACTGATTTGCATATGGCCATGTCTGAACTGGGGTGGTGGAGTGAGCTAAAGAATGATGATGGATTAAACCCAGATCAGTTGACTGGGGGTGAGTGTTTGATTGGCTCAAACGTTCCGTCCATCATCCCTTTTGTATCGCTTTGTTCGCCCTAAGTTGGCGGGGTATGCCCAGACGTGGGTCCCTTGCTCACTTTGCCACTGGATTCAAGCAAGCCTGGCTGATGACGGCTGGAATGCCAGAAACCGGTCCTAGGATGCTTGTTTCCGGTCCAGGGAAGACATGGCTTGGCAGTTCGGGCTGGACTGTTCCCATGAGGCACAGGGTCAGACTGATTTGCATATGGCCGTGTCTGAACTGGGGTGGTGGAGTGAGCTAAAGAATGATGATGGATTAAACCCAGATCAGTTGACTGGGGGTGAGTGTTTGATTGGCTCAAACATTCCGTCCATCATCCCCTTTTGTATCGCTTTGTTCGCCCTAAGTTGGCGGGGGTATGCCCAGACGTGGGTCCCGTGCTCACTTTGCCACTGGATTCAAGCAAGCCTGGCTGATGACGGCTGGAATGCCAGAAACCGGTCCTAGGATGCTTGTTTCCGGTCCAGGGAAGACATGGCTTGGCAGTTCGGGCTGGACTGTTCCCATGAGGCACAGGGTCAGACTGATTTGCATATGGCCATGTCTGAACTGGGGTGGTGAAGTGAGCTAAAGAATGATGATGGATTAAACCCAGATCAGTTGACTGGGGGTGAGTGTTTGATTGGCTCAAACGTTCCGTCCATCATCCCCTTTTGTATCGCCGTGGTGAGTGAGGTGACAAGACTATGTACGGAAGTGTGCGAGTGATATTAATTGAAAAGTGGTGCGTAAGTATAAATGTCAATGATAAGTGTGACTTACAGAGATAAGAAAGAGGTATGTCAATGATAATTTAAACAGATAAGTCTTAGTTATGAATTAGTTATGGTTGTGCAGTGTAAGGTGTGTTTGGAACAAATACATTAGAAATAAGTGTGTAAGTGTTGCATAAATAATAAAAATTAAGAGATAGCTATTACTGTGGAATTTCTAATATTTGTGGAGATTAATTTGGGTTTATATACCAAACCTAAATAAAGTTTCCCTAACTATAACTGACGTGTAACCTTTGTTTTTTTTTTTTTAAGGAAAAAAAATATATAAATAAAAAGAAGCCTTGAGACATCATAGGTCCTATTAGGACATTTAGGCCTATTTTTCTATGCCTGTGCCCGTCCCGGTTTTTCATTCTGAAAATCTGGTCTCCCTACCAAACCTCTCCCACTATCTCTGATTTGAGCGGTGTTCATGGGTGGATTTCAGGCAGTCACGATTTCTTGATCCAAGATATTCCATCAAAGCCACACCCTGGAGTGTGACATCATCAGCGCAGGTGGGCCAGGAGCTTATAAATTCAGGGGCAGATTTACAAGCCCCGTGCGCTGCCAGTGCGTCACTTTTTGTGCTGCACTGGCAGCGCATTTTTGTGCCCCATATTTGCAAGGACAGGAAAAGCCACCCTGCATGGCTTTTCCTGTCCTTGTAAATACGGCCCCTTTACATGCAGCACTTTGCGTGAAAGGGGCGTTCCATAAGTGTTGCCACGCAACACCCATGGAACCAGACACAGTTCCAGATTTACAAGAAATAGTAAATCTGGAAATGCGTCTGAATGCTATGCCTCCAGGGGAGGCGTAGGGAGGCGCATCGAGGAGAAATGTATCCTCTCCTCGTTGTTTTCCTCTTTCTATGCGTGCTGCATTCTGCAGCAGACATGGAACGAGGAAATAACCTCTAATGATTGTTTATGTGCTGTAAGGGAACCATGGTGCAAGGGTGCCTGCGTCAGCGCATGGCAGCAGTTTGTGCACCAGCGCAGGGGGAAGCACAGAGATGCGACATATTGTTGTAAATATGTCGCATCCCTGTGCTTCCACATTAACGCAGCGCGGCGCAGCAAAATGACTTGCTGCACCGCGCTGCGTTAGTTTATTGTAAATCTGCCCCTCACTTGCCAATGTCAGGGAAAGTTCACTAGCGTTCGGCAAGGGCTGGATGTGAATACCTCATAGTGGGGCATATTATCAACGAGGCGATAAACAATTATCGCCGCTTTTGCGTCCGTTTTCGGACGAAAAGCGGCGATAATTTTATCGCCTAATCAGCAAGGTCACGCTATCGCGTGAATCCTTGCATTATCGCCCTTTCCCCCAACGCCCATCTTTGCATCTCTAATGAGATGCAAAGTGGCGTTACTAAGCGTACCCAGGATGGACTACGTTGCAAATATCGCTGATGTTCACATCGCGATATTTACAAGGCAACCCACATGATTTTAGCAGAGGTTAGATTTTGGCGAAAACGGCCGTTTTCGCCAAAATCTAACGTCTGCTAAAATCCTGACTTAACCATCCCTAACATAGGGGTGGATTCTGCTGATACGACCACAGGGTCGTATCAGCAAGGTTATCGCCGTTTGCAGGGAACATCGCTGGAAAACCAACGATGTTCCTGCAAAACGGCGATAACCTCACTATCTCTGGAATTTTTATCGCCCTGGAGAAGCGTGTTGTTAATAACGCGCTACCAGGGCGATAATTTCCAGAGATAGCCAGCGATAAGAAATCTATCGCTAAGCACGGCCAGCGATAATTATCGCTGGCCGTTGATAATATGCCCCAGTGTTCCTTCACTGGTGCGATCACACGAACAGTTTGTCTACAAAGGTGAAAATCTGTGCAAACACGATAAATACTCAGCAATTCAAGTTAACTCATACTTTCCAAAATAGATACAGATAGTGTGGCTTTGTAAATGAGGCTAAAAGGCTCTATTTTTTTTAAGAAACATTAGGGGCATATCTACAAGGGCTTTATCTCCGTTTTTCTGGCTTTAAAGCCAGAAAAGCGGAGATAAAGCTATCGCCCTATCAACAAGAGGGTGCTAACATGCATAATCGCATGTTAGCACCCTTTTCCAACGCCCCCTTTGCATCTCTAATGAGATGCAAAGTGAGCGTCACTGAGCGTACCCGGATGGACTGCCTTGAAAATATCGCTGATGTTCACATCGCGATATTAACAAGGCAGCCCATAGGATTTTAGCAGACGTTAGATTTTGGCGAAAACGGCCGTTTTCGCCAAAATCTAACGTCTGCTAAAATCTGACTTACCTATGTTAGACATAGGGGATGGATTCTGCTGATACGACCACAGGGTCGTATCAGCAAGGTCTATCGCCGTTTTGCAGGGAACATCGCTGGAAAACCAGCGATGTTCCCTGCAAAACGGCGATAACCTCGCTATCTCTGGAATTCTTATCGCCCTGGGGAAACGCGTTGTTAATAACGCGCTACCAGAGCGATAAATACCAGAGATAGCCTGCGTTAGGGAATTCGGCGCTCAGCACGGCTAGCGATAATTATCGCTGGCCGTTGATAATATGCCCCATTAGACACTTAAAATTGTCTCCATTTTCAATTCGGATCTCGAGGAAGATTTAACACATCACACGCGGAATGCGGCCAGGTTTAATGGCCGGCGCCTGCAGATAAGAATTCCCCCCTTCGGCTAGTCCCTAGTTTCAGCCACTGTTTAACAACTTCCTATTTTATCTCACGTCTTGCCTAGACCTTCTGCTGATAAATCGACAGAATAGTTCCCATCAAGCGTACATCTGTTCTTGTTGCCATAGACGGTGGTCCAAATAAATACACTGAGTATTGGATGACATCCCGGGGTTCCTCCCTGCTGACCTATCCAAACACGTCTTAGGGAAAAGAGGAGGCGATGCCCGTGTTGGGATGGTGTGTTTTTTCTTGTCACTTTTAGAATATATTGAGTCGTCTCAGGTCAGCGCTGCGAGGAGCTGCAGTGAATTACCCGTACGAATGTCAGCTCAAATTCCGTGTCCAGTGATTTATGCCCATCACGTGAGTCCAGCAATGCTGGGAAGGACTGGAATAGAGAACAGCAAGTCCCCTCCTACAAGAGATTTTGCCCAGCTCCCCCAAGAAGACCGCGTACTGGACAGGTGCCAGTCCTAACCATAGAAAGAGGAAAGGCAAGCGGTAACTCCGGGGGATGCAATTAAAAAATCACGTGGTAAAAAGTGCAAAAAAGAACCAAACCGTCTTTTTTTCCATTTCTCTGCGTAAACAACATCAGCATGCAAGCATATCCAATTTTTTGAGTAATAACTAGCCCAACTGGTACGAAAGTTAAGTTATCAAACCGACATTTCCATGTGCATGCCTTACCATTTGCACAAACACATCAGTCAAGCACATGAAAATATTTAGCACTGTGCCCAAACATCAGAATCATATGCACAAAAAATGGAATTCTAAATCAGGTTCACTTTAGGGGTAGATTTATATAGACTTTGTACTAGCGCAATGTCATGCAAAGTGAAAAAAAGTGACGCAAAGTCTTTGAAGGGTATTTACTTTTCATTGCAAAAGGTTTTTCGCTCCGGAATGCTGCCCGTTCCTAGGCACAACTTGTACTTGATGCTACCTTGCGTCAAGGGGCTGTTACATGGGTGTAACAGGGGTAGATCAGTGCAAGCCCTCATAGTTTTTGATGGAAAGCTTGATCTACTAAGATAGACATTCAGGCTTTGAAGCAGGTGTGACCTGGAGAAATGTTTCAATTTCTCCAAACATTCACCACAATGCATGTGTGCTGCACTGTACAGTACACATGCAATGTGTGGAAGGTTTTAGAATTTGTCTAGGTCTTGGATTTTGTGCTGGAATGTTATGCTTCCACTGAAAATCCTATGGTAGACAACGCACACAACTCTGCACATGGTTCAAGGGTTGTACATGGCACTAGGCAACCAGTCTGTTCATCAGTGCAGGAGATGACAGCAGTAGCAGGCAATTTTCAATAAAAAAGTCTCCTTTGGTTGCTGTGATTTGTTTTGCAAAAAAAATAATAAATCTACCCCTAGTGCATTTGTGAAAAGCACATTCACCACAGGGACATATTGGCGTTGTAGAACAGATATGTGTTTAAAAACAAACTCAGTGAAGCTCACTTTATCAAACTCAGGAGGATGAAAGGGAGAGCGGACTCAACATGATGTCAACATGTAACAAAGATTCATTTAGTGGATGCATTAGACCACTGAGTCAATAGACAACAAAACATCCCAAAAGTCCCTATATAGAATAAAAACAAAATAAATAAATAAATAAAGAACATGCAGTGAGCAGCAAGCAGAAGCATTAACAGAAGCAAAACCAAAATGAATGATTGAAAAATAACCAGTGGTGTAGCTAGCCCTCTGGCCGCCCATGACGGTCCCTACGTTGACAGTGAAGAGCGGGGGTGCTGAGGTGCTGGCGAGTATTCTCCGTTTGCCGCCCTGCAGCAAACGTATTGAGGAGTGGGGGGGAGGCAGGGGGCTTACTGTTGCCACCCCGAGACGGCAGGTAATAGCGGGGGAGGCAGCCGCCCCCAAAACTCGTGCCACCCTGGGCATACCTCCTCCCTGCTCCCTCCCAGCTATGCCATTGAAAATAACAAACATTAGATATCAGCACAATGAAAAAAACCTGCAGTACATAATCACATCACACCAATGACAGCTTCTGGATTTTTTGCTCTAATATGATTTTACCTTAAATAAATGAAAAGACAAAAGAGTTTTGGCAAAACAGGAACAAGTTGGTTTAATCAAACACAGCGGCTGGGAGAGTATCAACAGAGCAGAGTCTGAAGACAGTCTCAAGGTACAGAAGTTTGAGCCACACATAAATACATTTTGCGTGTACAATAAAACACTTTGTCATTCTTTGAAAAGCATCATAGTAGTAAATAATTAGAAAAACCATTAGATAAGGAGGACACAAATGGCTCTCGACCTCGGGGAAAGCTAGTGTGGGCCAGTATGTGCGTGTCCAGATGTCCGGTGTGGTGAGCTCGTGATCAGCTCATGCGGTGTGCATGTCGTGTCCTGATTGGCTGAGTGCTCCTAACTCCCTGTGGCATCTAAATTTTGTGGTATTTTGGGAATGCGTGCCTTTGCCCAAACATGTTTAATTGGGGCCAATCTCTTAGGTCCTGTTAGTGGTGGTACTACCTATCTGTGGAATTGATCAGGGTTTTCCCTGGGTGCATGTTTACTTTGGGCGAAGTGTAACCCCACCTGTGACCTGTCAATCGGTAGGCATGGGTTTGGGTCACAGGGCCTGTCTGACCACGTATCTCTGACTTGGGGTTGATGTAGAGGTCATCTCGAATAAATCTGACAGCAATGATATGAGTTTGTGAGTGTGAGCACGTGCAACATGGCAGTCATTGATACCATATTTACCAATATTCTCATTATTATACATACAGTTGTTACTTTATACATCAACACTGCATTCACTGATATTGACGTCATTATGCGGGCATAAGCTACAGTGTACCTTGACATTGGATTTACTGGCACTGTGCATGCATAGGTTACAGTGTACATTGGCACTGCATCTACTGGTATTGACATCATTGGGCGTGCATAGATTACAGCATACATCGATATTGAATTTATTGGTACTGCTGCTGCCATGCGTGCATGCATCAGGGTGTACAGTGCTATAGTATTTATCAATCTCAACAAATTCTGTCCTAAAAACAGACAGGAAAATCACTCATAATCCCAATGCAGATCTATCCACATCAAGCACAGAAAGGATACACTGCATTCTGTGAGAAGAAGTTTGTAATAAGGAAATTGTGGTATCTGGATTAGCGGTCTAATGCTTTTCACCTAGAACACTGCTGGTGTTCTCACTCCAGATTCTTTAGAAATGTTACTCCATTTGGGGCACTTTATGTTGAAGTTGTCACCTGGTTGGTGGCTGGAGCTTCTCAAACAATTAATCTTATCATAGATTTTCATCCTCCATTTCTTGTGTGTTCCTATCTTGGAAGAAGCCTTCCACAGAAATGTTACGGTGGTTGGTATGCAGCAGAGGCCAGCAAAAGTTTTACCTTCACTTGTAAAGTTGGGTGTATGCAGGGGAAATTTACTTTGATAAAGCTCAGCGAAGTTGCCCAACTTTGCAGGTGCAAAGTGACTCCATTACACAGCCTGCACCAGTTTGCTAGTTCCAGATGCATGGTACCACACTCATAAAGGACCTTGGTGAGTTACAAGAGGTTAAATGGAGAGGTAACTATGCGAGGGGAAGGGACTGGGGCAGGGTATGTGTCACAGTGTGGGCTATAGGATGGGGCTAAGTGGCAGTAGTACACCCGGCACCCCATTACAAAAATTGCAAAGTTTGCCCTTTATGAAGCTTGCAGAGTCTTGAAGAAAAAAACCTTGAAAGCATGAGTCAATATACCTAACAGCTTCACACACCCAAACGCCCATGCTCTTTGAGGTTAATACCACACCACATGAACCCATGGAGGAACAATTCAGTGCATACACTGACACCCAGAGCCATTCACCAAGCTACCTCTTTTACAACAAGTGAAACCAATATACATTAAAGATCTTATTGGTGACACGGTGCCACAACCCTGCCACCAATGAAAATAGATTTTTTTGGTTCTACATTCAGAGACCAGGCACCACTGAAATGAATAAAGTATATTAATCGCACATCATTTACCTGCATAATGACATATGTAGGAGCCAAGCGCTGAAGTTAATTGACCTGTTTCAAGTAGGCCTCGTGTCTCACATCAAAAGTGGAGTCACACACCATGGAGACCTCAGGCAGAGCTACCACTGTGCCAAATACAACAAAATGCAGTCTGGCAACTGCCACAACCTCATCTTGAATAGCTGGAAGCTATCAATCATCAGGGCATTGCATCACTCTAACACAACCATCTCTCAACTCACTACCTGAAGCTACAATCAATCAATCAATCAATCATATCATTTGTAAAGCGCACTTCTCACCCGTGAGGGTCTCAAGGCGCTGGGGTGGGGAATGCTGCTACTGCTCGAAAAGCCAGGTCTTGAGGAGTTTTCTGAAGGTCAGCAGGTCTTGGGTCTGCCGTAGGTGGATGGGGAGGGTGTTCCAGGTCTTGGCGGTGAGGTGCGAGAACGATCTGCCACGGGAGGTCGCTCTTCGGAAGCGGGGGACAGTGGCGAGGGCGAGGTCGGCGGAGCGGAGCTGGCGGGTGGGGGTGTAGAAGCTGAGTCGTCTGTTGAGGTACGTTGGTCCGGTGTTGTGGAGTGCCTTGTGTGCGTGGGTGAGGAGTTTGAAGGTTATCCTCTTGTTGACCGGGAGCCAGTGCAGGTCTCTCAGGTGGGGTGTGATGTGGCTGCGGCGAGGATGTCGAGGATCAGGCGTGCAGAGGCGTTCTGGATGCGTTGGAGCCGTCTCAGGAGTTTGGTCGAGGCTCCTGCATAGAGGCGTTTCCATAGTCCAACCTGCTGCTGACGAGGCCTGGGTGACCGTTCTTCTCGTTTCAGTGGGGATCCACTTGTAGATCCTGCGGAGCATGCGGAGGGTGTTGAAGCAGGCGGAGGAGACGGCGTTGACCTGTTTAGTCATGGAGAGGGTGGAGTCGAGGATGACCCCTAGGTTGCGTGCGTGGTCGGTGGGTGTTGGGGCGGTTCCCAGTGCGGTCGGCCACCAGGAGTCGTCCCAGGCCGAAGGGGTGGATCCGAGGATGAGGACCTCCGTCTTGTCCGAGCTCAGCTTCAGTCGGCTGTTCCTCATCCATTCAGCGACGGCCTTCATTCCTTCGTGAAGGTTGGTTTTGGCGGTGTGGGGTCCTTGGTGAGGAGAGGATCAGCTGGGTGTCATCGGCGTAGGAGATGATGTTGAGGTCGTGCTGACGGGCGGCGTGGGCGAGCGGTGCCATGTAGATGTTAAACAGAGTTGGGCTGAGGGAAGAGCCCTGGGGGTACGCCGCAGATGATCTCGGTGGCTTCGGAGCAGAAGGGGGGAAGGTGGACGCTCTGTGTTCTGCCGGAGAGGAAGGAGGTGGTCCAGTCCAGGGCCTTCTCTTGGATCCCGGCGTTGTGGAGGCGTGTTCGTAGTGTGTGGTGGCAGACCGTGTCGAAGGCGGCTGACAGGTCCAGGAGGATCAGAAGCACCTATTATATTTTACGTGAATGCAGAAGGAGGTGGAAACCTCTAGTCTTTTTTTGACTGCTGGCACACGATACAGAGCTGTGATCGTCGCCTTCCGATAACCCTGAATATGGTTTTGAGAGCTTAGTGTTGCTACAGTAGAGTCCCTTTCTGCTGCTTCTAAACACGTAGTATCAGATGCCTGGATCCTCTCTGGTGCATGTGACAGGATCTCAGTTGCAAAAGTCACTACAGTAGCAGGTCGAGTAGGAAGAGATGGCAGTTCGTGTGTGCAGAAGCAAACATGGACAGTAGTGGTCTTTTGGATGTATAGACCAGTGGCCTTCTGGAGGTACAGATCAAGCACACACTTAGTGAGCAGTGTGTGGAGTAGAAGGCACAACAGCAGAAGGTGACAAGCCAGATTTTGTAACAGGCAGCTGTGATGCAGAGCTATCAGTCTTACTCTTCAAGAGACACATTTGTCAGTGCTGAGAATCTACTGCAGCGGAGAGTATGATACGTGGCTTGCTGCCGCTATGGTCTCGTGATACATGGTATTGCAAACCCTAAAACCTCTTTCTCTTCATATTTGGACCAGCATCCCAATGAGCCACGACATTTGTTTTATGCAAAACAGCCTTGCATGTATTCCTGAGGTGTCTGTTAAGTAATAAAATACCATACAGGGCCCACCTGCCAGCGAATACTATGTACCTAGTCCCTGTTGGTATGAAAGCTTGCCAATGTCAGGAGATTTAGTTATATGACCTAAGGACCTGGAGACCCACTATTGGACATTGAAGCAAGGCGTATACTTCACATGTCTATACTTATTTGTGATTTAAAATGTCATTGAAGTTCACATATGTTGTTCTTCCAGTGACACCTTGGGTAATATAATATTTGATTCTAGGTAGTGTATATCATGTGGAAGTGGTGGTACTACCTTAGCCGCACAAGCTTTGGGAGTTACATGCATGTACCATCATGACAATTACAATCTGATAGGGAGCTGACATAGGTGTTGAGTCATCGCAGCATACTTATGATTAATCACTTATTCACACTAGGTGCACAAGGTGCAAGACTCGCATGACAAGCAAGCTTAAAAACACCCCATATTGCCTTCCACCTCAGTCGGTTGATCTTTGATGTGGGTTTGAGGTTGTATGAAGAGTTAGGCTGGCCTGAAGGTGATTTGGCTCCTTAACTCCACCCCATGGTTGCTCACAACTAAAGTATTACTTTTGCCTGGGAGGGTGTGGTCGGCCTCTGTGTTTCTGCATTCATTGATTATACATATTCAACTCTACCTCCATAAGGACTTGCACTGAAGGATGTGCAATATTCTCATTTGTATATAACTGTTTGTAATCTCTTCACTTTTCTTAAACTTTGACAGATTTGGAAAGTGATTTCATGTTGTTCACATGATTTTATGTGATGTTTCTCTGAATGATGAGATGTTGAGTCACAGATTCTGCTTCTCATCTACATCGTTAGACTGTGAGAACTGCAATGTCTTTACACTAAAATGTCTGAATTTTTAGTAATCTGCAAATAAAAATAATAAGATAAAACATTTTTTTATCTCAGTCATTTCTGGGATGTCCAGCGCTGGTGCATACAAGCATGACGTGTTCTATATTAGAATGAGGTGCCCTTGAGTGCTACCTACAGCTCATCTTTTGGACCCTTTCTTTTATTCACCTATATAATTCATGCCAGCTACAAAAACTTCTCGGGTCTGTTTGCTTTTGACACCCGTATCCACCACGTTTTCAAATTCTTTCAAGGTCAAATGATGCGTATGGTGCTATCAAGGGAGCACTATTGTTATCTCATCTTGGTGTCCCCTTGGCTATAAGCTGCAATTGGCGATAAAGGGCTCCAAACTGTGGCACTTCTCATGCAAACAGTGGGGCAGATTTACAAGCCCCTTGCGCCACCTTTGCGTCACTTTTCCCATGTTAAAAGTGACGCAAAAGTGGCACAAGGGGCTGTAATCTCGCCCCACTGAGGCAGATTACAAGCCCTTGCGCCACCTTTGCGTCACTTTTCCCATGTTAAAAGTGACGCAAAAGTGGCACAAGGGGCTTGTAAATCTGCCCCACTGAGGCAGATTTACAAGCCCCTTGCGCACTTTTGCGTCACTTTTAACATGGGAAAAGTGACGCAAAGGTGGCGCAAGGGGCTTGTAAATCTGCCCCAGTATCTTTTCAGATGAGCTCTGAGTCATTTCTTTTACTCCGTGAGCTGTTGTTGCTTCTTGCTTTTGTCTCCTTGGGTTTCTGGAGTTCTCTGTTTCAGTGAGTGAAGTGGTTGAGATAAATTGTAGCGTTTCTCTGTTTCAGCTGGGATGCAGGAATGACGCGTCCAGTTGCAGGGGAAGTTTTTATTCTCCTATTCCTGATTGCCCTTTTCATTCGCAATCTTGTAATTTCTGGAACCCACGAGAGTTTTTTAAGCTTACTTTCTTACGTGCGATCTTTTTATTAGAGTGTTTTCAGATATGATGCTGATCCAGGAACTGACTAAAAGTGCGTGTTTTTTCCCCTTCGGTAGGTGCTTTAGTACTTCTTGTTGATGTGTTGATATCTGTTTTTTGGTATGTTCGATAGGCGCGCTCAGTCCTCGTGGACCATTACATTTCTGGTTACTTTCAGTTTGTTAGTAAATAGAGTGATGAAGGGAGGCAGCGGACATGCAGAGCAATGCATTCACTCCATTTTCTGGATGTCTTCTTAAATATTTTGCCACTCCTGTACATTACTTTTGTTGCCTCCTAAAGAATGTTGATTTTTGAATTGTGATCTTCTGGTGCCATTCACATCTCGTGGGTGTTTGATCCAACAGGACAGCAAATGTTGCCATTTGTACAGTATTTCTCCATTCTGGGCATCGTATGTTGTTGTCTTCCACATGCATATTTGTAAGAGTGGTCAGGGTGTCATTAGATCTTATATACCAGACACCTCTAGCTGGTTGGTTGTGAAAGACCTCTTTAGGACTACTCCCAAAACTTAGGACTCACTCATTGCTTTCATTGGTTCGTTTACTGTCACTCGTATTTCCTTGCCTCTTATTTGATGGCTTTCCTTCTTCTTGCATTTGTTCCTCCAATAGAGCATAGCCTCTACCACGCTTTTTATTGTCGGGGATGTATCCTTTCACTGCTCACTTTTAGGGAACACATATATATATATTTTTTAATTAAACTCTCCATGAAAGAGCATGAGTGTATTCCAGCTCTCTCGCTCGCATGATTTTCTCCCTGCCTACCTACTCTCACTGTAGTCTAGGTTGCTCTCTTCCTCATGTGCTGCACTCTCTCCTGTGCTTCTCCACCCGACAAAATCCATCCAGTGCTCCATGTTGCTATCTCCCTGGTGTACTGCTTTTCTCCTCCGCTATCCCTTCTACCCCTACCTGGCTTTATTTTTATTTATTTCCTCCACCACTAACCATTGCTACCCCCCACTCCTACATTGCCTGCCCACGTCTCACGGTCCTTAAAAAACAGTTTTTACCTTTTAAATTTCTTGGAGGGCTTGGCAGCTCCTATTTGCTTCTGTCCCAGTCTGCTGAAATGTGCTTAAGCTCAATTTAAAATCTTTTTTTTTGTTGATATACTGCACCAAGTGGTATTCACGATCCTGGATCTGAAAATAAAAAAATACGCACCTGCATCATTTAGTAGGCACACGCATGGATGGTGATGTATGCACATGCATAAAACATCATGCATATGTGCTCTTTTTGAATGAGGTAGGCACCAAAATGGTATGACAAGTACACACTATGGGGCCGATTACCATGTCGGTTGGAAAGGCTCCGCATGGCATTCGGTTAGTCCGAATACGATTTGGAACCCGTCTTTCCGACCGATTCGGAAATCCTTCCGACCGACCGATTACGATAGTCAGAAACCGTTTGACTGACCGACTAGATTCCGACTCGGTTCCGAACGGCAATCAGAGTAACCAAGTCTTTCTGAGCCGACTCGTACAGGTCTACGGACAGCGTTTCCGAACGATGTATTACAATGTCGGATTCAGACAGCCTTTCCGAATCGGTTGTTCCAACATGGATCAGCTGTCGGAATCTGACTTTGGGGGCCCGTAGCAGGTCCCCCTTCACCTGGAGCCTTCCGAATGGGGCCCGTGTGTGAACCCCTAGGACCCCTCTTCAATACCATGCACAGTGTGGCAGGCAAAATGAGGTGCCTGCCAAAGGGTGCACAATTATCCCCACCTACCCCTTTCTTCAATGGGGGTCTGTGTAGTCGGTCGGAACACAGGTTCCCATTTAAGTCAATGGGAGTCAGACCGAACAGTATTCTGAAACATCGTAATCGGTCGGTCTGACCGAGTCGGTTGGAATGCTTTCCAACCGACATCGTAATCTGCCCCTTTATGTGCATTGCCTAATGATGCATTATTTCATTTTCTTTTTTTTTGCTGATGTTGTACAGCATTGACAAAAAGCATTGTGTTTCTGACTGATGATGTGCAGAAAGGCCAGTGGGTTGCAAAGGCAATACCTATCGGCTTTATCAAGCCTTATTTTCGATGGGCTATGTTCTATCCTGCCAGAATCCAGGAGCCATCACTTTCTTAATTGGGATCAGTATGCAGGTGGGCCTGAATATGACATTGATTACAAGTAATTGTTGTTGAAATATTAAAAGGAGTACTTGTGGAGATGGAGAACCAGGATTACATGATTTTATACCATATGTGACCTGCACATGTCAAGGATCTGTCTCACTTAGAAATATGTGCACAGTGATCTCCTGATATTTTTTCTTGCATGATGTGTTTCACAGACCCTTGCTTATCTCTCTCAATTCACTGCATTTTAGGGGTTTGTATTGCTTTCCAGTGCGATTATATTATATTTGAAAAAGGGGTGTGTGCATTATTATTATTAGGAAGTTTGTAAAGCGCAATGGTTACTCCAACGGAGTGTCCCCGCGCTAGGACAACTGGAAACCCCAAACCCATACCACACTAATCGATTACCTACATAGCCTCTAAACAGAGAAAGGCAGCTGAGTGGTTAACGACCGCCCCCAAGTCACGGAAGAGCCAGGTTTTCAATTTCTTACGGAACCAAGGTTCTGACTCAGATGTCCTCAAGTCCACAGGAAGTTTATTCCAGGCCTTAGCTACCAGGAAACCAAAAGATCTTCCACCCACCCTGGCCCTCCGTACCTTAGGCACAGTCATTCTCATACAACCAAGAGATCTCAAATTCCGAGTAGGTTGGTAAACCGTCAGAAGGGGAGTCAAAAAGCGCGGCCCTTTTTTCCTAAGGATCCTGTGGCTAATACAAAGAGCTTTAAATGTAACTCTGGCCTGTATAGGGAGCCAGTGAAGTTTTTAAGGCTTCTCCTACCGGGGCCCTCCTGGGAATATTCAGGATAAGCCTAGCAGCGGCATTTTGGACCTTCTGCAAGATGTTCAGATTTTTAGCGGTCACCCCTAGATACAGAACATTGCAGTAGTCAAGACGAGATGTGACCAAAGCCTGTACAACAGTTCTTTTAGCATCCAGGGGAGAAGGTCCAGAATTTTCCGCAGCATTTTCAGGATGCCAAAGCAAGTTCCGGCCACAGCAGAAATTTGCTGGGTAAAAGAAAGTGCTTCGTCAAACCACACCCCCAAATTTTTCACCTTATCCTTCGGCACCGGGCAAAGTCCCAGTTCCTCAGGCCACCAATGCTGTGACCAGAAAGAGGGCTGTTTTCCCACAACCAACACCTCTGTCTTCCCTGCATTCAGCTGGAGACAACTCAGTCTCATCCAGTCCATAAGCTCCCTCAGACAAGTTTTGAAATCAGCATTAAGAATTGAATGTGTACTTATTCTGACATCTTGGTCTGTATTACACTAAGGCCCTGATTACAAGATTACCAGTGTAGGTGTTATTCATCGCACCTGATCAATAACAACACCACAGGGTACATTATTTATCAGGTGTGATAAATAGCACCTATTATGAGTTTGTGAGGAGTATCATGCAGATTTTGGTGTTCAATGAACCAAAATAAGCATTATGTTATGCTATGTAAAATGCCATTTGTATAGCGCAAAATCACCAACGGTCTCTTAGCGCTTGTGAGGAAAAACAGAACAAAACCAGGGGTTTCCCATCCCGGTGCCTACTCGGTCAGAGCTTATCTTGACCAAAAGTCTTTGTAAACAGAAAGGTCTTTAGCTTTTTCCTAAATGGAAGGAGAGTGGCTTCCCTGCGCATGCTCTCCAGCAGCTTGTTTCATAGCCTGGGAATCATGACTGAGAAAGCTCGACCACCCATGGTGACTTTGTCAAACCGTGGGCAGGACAACAGGCTTGCCAAGGACGATCGGAGGCATCATCCCGGCACGTATCTCTTCAGGCGATTATTGATGTAGTCCGGTGCCGTCCCATACAGGGCTTCATGTGCGATACATAAACACTTAAACCTGGCCCTCTGCTTGATTGGGAGCCAATGTAATTGTTGCAGCAGTGGTGTGACATGCGATCTTCTTGGGAGCTTGAAAATCAATTGTGCTGCATCGTTCATGACTACTTGAAGCTTCCCTGACAGTTTATCTGGTAGCCCAATATATAGTGCATAACCGTAGTCCAGTTGCGACACAATTAGTGCCGTCACCATAGTACAAAATGACAAACGGGGCACCAATTTCCGAAGTTGCCTCATAAGGCCCACACAGTTCCCTACCACAGTAGTCACCTGGTTAGTCAGCGTTAGCTTTGTGTCCAACTTAATGCCTAAACTCTTCACAACAGGCACCGGTATCGGTGTGGCACCGAGCTCTTGTGGCCAGAAGGAGTTAGACCAGGGGTTGCCCCCTGTGGTGATCGCTAGAACGTCAGTCTTGTCAGGGTTTACGTTAAGCGAGTTGGCAGTCATCCAATTCATTGTAAACCTGAGAACGTTCTGAAGGCTAGACTGTGCCTGTAAAGAGTTATCGATCCGAAGGATCAGTTGAGTGTCATTCGCATAGTTAAACACTTGACAATCCAGTTGTGCTAGTGCAGCCACGAGTGGCTGAAGATAGATATTAAAGAGCAGAGGGGACAGCGCGGAACCCTGCGGGACTCCACAGGGCAAAGCGCCTTCTCTGGACACACAGTCCCCCAGCTGGACCTTTTGTGTCCGATCCTTCAAGAAGGATGCAATCCATTGAAGCACCGCTACGGGTCAGCAGCTGAGCATGGTTCACCATGTCGAACGTGGCTGTAAGATCCAATAGGATCAGTGCCGAAGAGTTCTTCCTATTGGCCACAAGCCTCAGCTCATCCAGCACAGAGAGCATCACTAGCTCTGTACTGTGGTGGGCCCTGAAGCCCGCTTACTACACATGGAGCAGCTGATGCTCCTTTAGAAACAAGGAGAGAGTTCTAAGCACATGTTGCTCCACTACTTTGGCCAAGAAAGGGAGCCTAGATATTGGTCGATAGTTCTTCAGGTTGTTGGCATCTGCCCAGTTTTCTTCAGTAGCAGAGTTACCATGGCTTCCTGAAAGTTAAGTGGGACCTTCCCAGTTGCCAGGGACAGGTTTAGCAAGGAAAGCAGTTCCAACCCCACCACATGGAGAGTCATTTTGAACACCTTGGGTGGGCAAGGATCCTCTGGTGGCCCTGATTTAACTTTGGCCATAATGTGTGCCAGAGAGTCTGGATCTAATGTTGGAAAAACAGAGCTTTCCACCCTGAAAGTCCGGTGGTTCCTCCAATAGCAGGGGGCATGGACTGATATGGGTGTTACTTATTTACGTGAGGATATCCTTAACTTTCGCTAGAAAGAAGTCCTGTATCTTATTGCAATCATCTAGGTTGGCAACAGCCTTCTGCTCATGCTTTCGGCTCAGTTCTCTCAGCACATTATATGGTAAATACTGTATGTTTTTTCTATGTTAAATTTCAGCAGATTTGACCAGTCAAAATGTAACTGATTGAGGCGGTTAACACATTTGATAATGTTCTGATGCATTAAATATAACTGAACTCATAATTCTGACTCTTGTGTAAACAGAAGTTGCCGCAAGGGTTGGAATAAACCTACCCACTTGTAATCAGGCCGTATGTGCTCCAGGGACACAAAAAGCAAATTCACCTGATTTCTGTGCCCCAAGGACTTTGGTACTACAGAAGGGGCTGTAGAAGCTTGCATAGCCCTTTCTGTAATATAGATCATGCCAGTGCTACATTTGCACTAGCGCGATCTCAAAGGGGCATTCCCTCATTTGCAATGGGGTATTGACCAATGAAAATGAGGAAACACATTTTCTCAACTCCCGCGCCGTGTTACAGAAGTAAAGGAGTTGTCAAGGGGAGTACTGACAGTGAGCCACATTGAAATGGCGCAGTCCGTGCCTTCATCAAGGGTGCCCTTTGAAGGAATGAAAAAGGGTCACTTGGATCTTTCAGACATCAGCCTGCATTTTCGTGCAGTCATTTACTGCACCTGCAAGCAGGGAGTTCTTTGCCCACATTTCAAAAGCTGGCACTGTTGCCTGCAAAGCAAAAGAAGATCGGAGACTTCAAATAGTCTGTCCGTATTTTACTACTGTGCTGTTCCCAGAGTAAGTGCTTGTTCATGCTTGCTCTGTTAGCACCGCATTTGTTTTGACATGGCACACTGTCTCATTTTGCAATGTGCTCATAGACTTAAGTGTGTGATGGGGTGCAGAGTGGTTCAGTTTGTCACATCATTAATACAGGCTATGATTTCCCTGATGTTGTTGCTTGAGTTTGAAATCGTTTATAAAACAGAAGACAAAAGACGTTTGGCAAAACAGGAACAGATTGTTTCATTAAACATTACGACATAGAGAACAGTTACAGGCACAAGGTCCGAGGAAAGTCTCGATTTACAATCAGTCTGTATCCTTCATTTATACAAAGCATGATGGGGTATAAAAGCATCAGAGTGTACCATATATGGTGAGGAATGTTGGTTGCTGCCTTTGAAGTCATAAACTAATTGTCTAATGGTTAATACAGGTGGGTCTCTTCCTCCTGTGGACAAAATGTGGCCAGTGGATAACGTGTCCAGATGTCCAGCATGGAGAGAGCGTGAGCACTGCGTCTGCTAGGTCCTGATTGGATATGCGTTCCTAACTCATGTGGCATCTGACTTTTTATGGTGTTTTTAGAAGCGCCCGTACCCCAGTCCTGCCATGCGTGCTTTATTGGGGCAATCCCCCTTGACCATTGTAATGTCGCTGCGCCTATCCATGGGATTGATCAAGAGTTTCCTGCCTAAGTGTTTGCCTGCCAGCTACGCACCCTCCCACCTTGACCTATCAATCAGCAATCCCAGGCCTAGGTCTCAGGGACTGCCTAACTCCATATTTACAAACGAGGTTGAATGGTCAATTCTGTTAATAAGGATGAGATTTCATTTTCTTCAATCCATGCATCAACAATTTCCATGATTTCATATTAACATTCCCCCCTCTAGTTGATTTTTCAACTACACTATCTAACTCATGCATTTTAACAGTAACTTTTTTAGGACAAAGTAGCATCCATTAATTGTCCTTCCCGGAGGCTGCCAGAAATGCTCGATGTCTGGAAGTCTGGGTTGAGCCTTCCACTGACTACAATAGATTATTGCAGTTTAAACCTTTGGAATTTGATGAGTTACAGTTGCTTGTTCGATTTGTTAAACTTGGATCTCCTTCTGACCCAGCTGCTCCTGCTATTTAAGCTCTTCCAGTGTTTAGAGAGCTTATCAACTATTCTTTTACTGCTGCCCAAGTTCAAGCGAAGTGGGAGCACACTTCTGTGGTGCTGTTGTTGAAAAAGCCCTCCCTTGATCCCACTAAAGATGAGAATTATAGGGCAATATCGCTGCTTCTTGTCTTTTGAAAGCGGCAGAAAAATATGATATTCAACAGCTCTCATTGTTTATTGAAGCAAATAATATACTGCAAAGGAAGTCAGTTGGGCTTTCGTCCCTGATATAGCATTGAGTCAGCTCTTCTGCTCACTTCGGAGTCCATCTGACAAATTATGGATCAGGGTGACACTGCAGCCTTGTTGCTGCTAGACCTGAGTGCAGCCTTCAACACGTATCCCAGAACCTCCACTTAGAGAGGTTGTGGAGCTGCAGTGTCGGTTATAGATAATCAGAAATTTTGAAGCGTGCTACTCACCCGGGAGGGTCTCAAGGCACTGGGGGGGGGGGGGCAGCTCCGGTCAGTCGAAGAGCTAGGTCTTGAGGGTCTTCCTGAAGATGTGCAGAGTGGGGGCACATCTGATGTTGATCGGGAGCTCATTCCAGGTCTTAGCTGTGATGTAGGAGAAGGTTCTTCCACCCGTACTTGCTCTGCAGATACGCAGGGCTTCGGCAAGGACGAGAGCTTTGCAATGGTTTGCATCTTTCTTGCAGGACTGCTCTTTTGAGGTCCTGCTGAAACCTTTTCGCTCTCATGTTTTGTCACTGCAGCAGGTGGTGCCGCAGGCCTCATCCTTCAAGCCCGACTCTTTTCAATCTTTATATGCGCTCCTTGGCTGATATCATCTAGAGTCATGGGTTTGACATCATATCGTATGCCGATAATATACAGGTGATTGTCTCCTTATCACAGAACTCTGCCAGCTCGGCAGTCTCTCTGTGGGTCTGCTTGTCTGAGGTAGCCCATTGGATGGACCTCAATAGCCTAAAATTAAATGTGGGCAAGAATGAGGTCCTGATCCTGGGCAAGCAGCCGTCTGTTTGGTCCCCCCAACTGGTGGCCATCTACATTGGGCCCCTTCATTCACCAAAGTCAAGGGTTAAAAACTTAGGCATTTGGTTTGATGAAAATCTCACCTTTGACAGTCAAATCATGGCCCTGGCGGCAAATGCTTTAGGATTTTAAAATCCCTTAACAACATCATTAGGCTTTTGTCTGAGTCTGCCCAAAAAACAGTGATTCAGGTACTTGTTGTCTCTCGGTTGGACTACTGTAACATCCTCTAATTGGGAGTCTCTCTGCTTCAGCTGATGAGACGTGTGCAGAATTTTGCTGCCCGGCTTCTGCTAACTCTCTGGAAGTGGGCCTCTATGGGGTCGGCATTGGGCAAATTGCACTGGTTCCCGATGAAGAAACATCTTTCCTTCAAAGCTCTTTGCTACTGTTACAGAGCCCTTAGGAAGACAGGTGCCAGTTATTTCCACCTGCTGATCAGGCCTTACTCTCCTGTGAGGTGCCTCTGGTCCTCTGGGACCTTGTTGGCACAAATTCCTAGAGTTAATGAAGGTTCACATTGGAGGCAGTTCTTTAAGTTTTCTGGCACCCAAGTTATGGAACTCTCTTCCTCTCTATCTTAGGCAATCTAAGACAGAGGTTCTGTTCTGGAAAAAAATGGCTCTTTAGATAGGCTGCTGTCTCTTTTAGGCGTCATGTAACCTTCCTTAGGAGTTTTTTACCGTTTAGCGCTGGACACTTCTATTGAAGTAACTATTGCATTTCAGAAGCTTCATTATTATTATTCATTTATTTGGTACCTGTTGTTCCTTATGCTCAATTTTGTCAACAACTACTTTCCTAATTACCTGCATTTTTCCCAGTTTGAGAACTGCGTTTTTACAACAGGTAATCCCCAATTGTATACCACCACATACCAATAGCAATATAATGATAAATGGCAACAATGATTTACATAAACTGGATATCCACCGTGGGAGCCAGGAGAACCAATTCGAAAACCACTCCTGCTCAGGGGCACCTCAATTTTTGTGCATGTTTCTTTGTAGATTGTGCAGTGCTTGAATGGCAAGCGTCAGTGTCCCATTGTCCATGTCATTCCCTTCAATGAACGTTAAGCTGGCTGCTCCGATCTTGGCATAGACCCCTCCCTCCATTGCAGTCATTAAGTTCAGAACATATAAGTGCTGCATTACCATGAGGCGGATTACCTGTATTTCTTCTTTGATGGAATTAAGGCCGAGCTCAGTGCAGTTCATAATTTTGAGCATCTCCCACTGGGTCATTTGTAACCAGCAGGCATTAGCTTTTATTTGCAGGGTGAATAAGGGTATTGCCCCCCCATCACCCCAGCTGTGCTTCCATGAACGGTCTAAATTCTTCTGGAATCGAATTGAATTGTGCCCAGCCAAAATAGTCTGAAGCTCTCCTTTCACGAGTTTGGTGCAAAAAGGTTGTCTTTTTCCTTAACAGTTGTTGGTACAAGTCTAATAGCTCTTCTCCAGGAATGACCAGGATGGGGGTGTGCATGGTGATCAGGGAACACAGTCCCCTCCATCCGGGAACAAGTTGAGTATAGGCGTGCTCGCCTCATTGCCAGTGGCAATCCATGAGTGTGGAGGTGCCCCATTGCATATCTGGAATATATAATATCACTTCGCAGCTCGCATTCGTGCCTATGAAACATAAGGAATAAAGTGTAAGTTTCCATACAATCAGGGGTTGTCCTTTACCTTCTAACAAAGAGTATCAGCCCACCTCTGTGTCCCAAATTTCCTGACACGGTATAGCCATACTTTAATTTAACCCTCCCCCATGCGACCCATTCCCCTTTTTATCCCCGAGTTGGACAGCCCTACATTGGAATTCCATGTCAGGAGACCGTTTGTTGTTTAAGATGACCACCCAAGTTACACTAAGAGCCACTCTTGGTCCACAGATGGACGCTGGAGCAGATGTGTTAGTGTAATGAGTTAGAGGTTTTGCTACCTCCAAAAATCCCTTCTCTGGGAACTCTCGGGGCCATGTAATATCTTCCTCTATGTAGCCCTTCCCACACTTTCTGCCCAGCTTGGTTTCGATATCAATGGGTTCAGATAGGATGTAGAGAGCTGTTGGGTTGGTGTCATATCGAGTTCAGTTTGCAAATACCCTGTGTGGTTCTAACTTGTTGGGTTAGATATTGGCCCTTATTCTACATAGGTAGAGGTGCATAAGGCATTTTGCTTTCTCGGGGGCTACTTTTTGGGACATGTAAAGCCTATCCGCACCTACCACATGTGGGATCAATGAACGGACATACCATGACCTGGCTGATGCTTGGGAGCCGACTGTGGTCATGTGCTGGTACAATGTGATATATAAAAGGGCATTGTGCAATGGATGTGGGATGCTGGTGTTCTGTTTGGTGGATTTGTAGGTAACGTATGAGAGATCCCTACGCAGGCGCTGTACTTCCCTTTTAGTGAATTTCTTTTGACTCTGGAGTTCCTTGGTAGTACTCAAATGTGGGATTATCCATAGTAGGCAGATCGTACATAACCATGTAATTATACATAACTTTTGTTGCGACACTGCAGTTCTAGATATGGGTCCCCTGGGAGTCGTCTGCACTCCTCCGGTAGCTGCGCTTTTTTGGACCAGTTCATAAACGTTTTTAGTTTTTAGTTCTAGGGTGATATCACCATGGAAGGGATCGACCTCACTTTGTAACGGCGTGCCCATGCACTTTTCTCCTCCTCTTTGAAGGCTGTGGGTGTCAAGCAGACCCCTCGCTGAGGGCCTGTGTTTTTTTCCTCCTTCCTCCTCCTGCCTTTATCAGGGGCTCTATGGGCGTCACTAGTTTTTTCAAAAAAGCCTCTCCCGGTGTGTGCATAAGAGTGTAGTTGCTCCGAAACTCCCTCCTGAGACTATCTTCCTGCTGATGGCTACCTGTTTTGATATTACCCCGGAAGCACTTGCTGTGAGTTGTGTTTTTCAATCTACTTGTGTGTGGAAATGTCGGAAGAGGGGGCGTGTTGCTGCTGGTATTGCTGGTGCTTGCAGTGTGCCCCGGGAACACGTTTTTATGTTTGTACGTCTCCCTGTGCCCGGCACAAGTTGTGCTATGTGGCTCTACCTTGTGACAACAGATACCTGGCATTGGCTGATCTCGACTCTGCCTTTTTATCTGGAATCTTCATTTAGGGCAAATTTTGGGTGGTTTTCGTTTAGTATAGGCGTTACTTTGAGCTCCATAATTCACTGCTTCCCTTGCCCCACAGAGAGAGGGTCAGAGGCTGCTCTGTGGCCCCCTTCCCCTATACTGTCCCCGTGGGGTTGGAAGTCAGGGCTGTAGAAAGCTGGCTCTCTAGATAGTGTACTAAAAAGAAGTACACTGTGCAGAGAGTCCAGAAGGTTGGAGACCTCTGGGAGAATCCCCAAATGGTAGACAGAGGTAAAAGCAGATAATTCTAATGCTCTTCTTGTGGTAGTGTGTGCGAGCAGTTAGGCTTATCAGAGGGTAGTGAAAAGCATTTGTTGTACTCCACAGAGGCAATGAATTAGACAATCACTCAAGAATAAATCTGAGACCAATTTATACAAAAAACAGATTTTTATAGAATTTTTAGACCAAGAACATAGTTCTAAGGTAAGTACTTTTGGAGTTATGATTTTGCAAAGCTCGGAAAATATATTACTTTTATGGGCTATTACACACCATAGGGAGCAATGGGGAAAAAGCAGAAAAATGCATAGAAAGTCAGGCAATGCTTTCACCTTCTCGTTTTAGGTCGATGTTGGGACCAGGTCCAAAGTTTCAGCTGGAGAAGTTCAGGCGCGTCCGGGATTGGCTGGAAGCAGAGTTCCGAGGGTCTTGGAAGCTGGTGCACATAGACAAAGGGGGGCACTTGAAAACACATTCCAAAGGAGAATTTACAGGTAAGTCCGATGGGGCTCTTTCAAGGGAGGAGGTCGAAAGGGCTTGGGGACCATGGGAGCACAGCTGGTTGGTCAGTGTCGGGGCCAGTGGGGCCAGGTGCAGAGAGAACTGGTCAGCCGGGCATCATGCGTCTTGAGGTCCTCACCGTAAGGAGCAGGCACATTTGAGAGGCGATCTCAGGACAGCTGGGTCACTCAGGAAGTGGGTCTCAGGTGTCTTGATCTCCCTTGATGGGTGCTTGCTTCTGGTGCATTGGAAGTCTGGTGGGAACTCTTCTTCTTGGTGTTTGCCGTTGGTGGTCTGGTACCCCGGGTATTGGTATGCTCCGGTAGGTCCTGTATGTCTCCAAATTTGGTGAGGAGACAGACCTGACCCTCCAAAGGTGTTGTATCTTTTCCTACTTTGGTGCTTCGTTGAAGTCGTTGGGAGCAGCAAGTTGACAAACCAGACTTCATTGGATCGGTGTCTGGGGTGTGCAGGGAGTGATACCTTCACTCCAGGGGAGCTTCTTGGTGATTTCTTGAAAGCTGGAGGTGCTCTGGGATCCTTGGTGTCCTTTCAGGTTTCAGGACCAAAAAGCAGCAGAGATTGTCATGTCCTGGGAGCAGCAGGCAGTGTTTGGCTCCTTTTTCTTCTGCAACAGGGCTTCAGTTCGCCTGAAGTGGGTCTTCCTTGTCCTGGTCTTCTTTTGTCCATTGATTCTGGTGTTCAGGTCTCGGTGTGCCACCTGAATACTGAATTTCGGAGCGTTACAAGGGAAAACAGGTAGTAGCCAACGGGCTTCCTACCTTTAAGGTGTGTCCATCGCTCTAGTAACTACTTCCTGTGGGAAGAGGCTCTACCCTAGCCCTGATAGGTTGTTTTTCCACCATCCCAAGATTGTGGAATTTCAGGAGAGGGGTTCGCAACACCTGCCCTACCCTAGGGGTGGTATAGGCTAAGTGGGGACCCTCCTCCTAACCTAACCAGTTTTCCTGCCTATCCTCGGCCAAAGGAGGAGCAGCAAAGGAGGTTTGACTTTCCCCACTATCTGGAGGTTCCTGGGTTGGATTTCAAAGGCGACATCGCCTTTGAAGCTTTCTGCCCATGAAGTCCATCCTGTCCTGGAGAAAGTGTGAAGCACCTCTGCCCAGAACAGGCTTTGTTTCTGTCCTCGGGGAGCACTGGCTCTCACCCCATGAGGTCAGAAACATGTCTGGTAGTGGCAGGCTGGTGAAAACAAGTCAGGAACCACACCAGTGCTTGGTAGGTTTTCAGGGACCCTCTAAACAGGTCACCTGTGTGAACTTATTACTAAATCCAACACTGGCATAAGTGAGGATTTATTAAGACAAGATGTTTGGTACCAAAAACAACCTTAGAAATCAGTTAAGCCATCATGGAGCTAGGAAACACATGTAGACAAGTATCCAGCTCATGTACTCTTCATGGCTTCCCTGTGCACTTACAACAATTCAGAATAGACTGGACATACTGGGAAGAGGATGTGGTCTAATGGCTAGGGCGGTCAACCTCAAATCTGGGGAACCGGGTTCGAGTCTTGGCAATGAAGCTCAACATCCTATGATTCTGGGCAAATCACTTAATTTCCCGTGCCTAACAAAAATGAATTTGTCCTTGTGTAACGCAACTGGTGCTTGTATAAAGCGCTCTGATACCTGATACGTTCGGGTCAAGTTTGCGCTATATAAAACTCAGAAAAAATAAATTGTAGGGGCATATCTGCTCATGCTGTTGTGCCCTCATAGAGGATATAATGCACCCTGCCTTAGGGCTGAAAGCCTGCAGTAGGGTGACTTACCTATACCTTATGCAGTGCATGGGAGGCATGGCACACAGGGCTGTGTCCCATGTCGACTCTTCGGATTTCTCTGCACCAAGTCACGCAGCCTAAAATGACAGAGAGCATAACATTGATGAGGGGCCCCTGGAGTGGCACAATCAGTGCTGCAGCCCCAGAGGACCCTCTTCAGTATCCATGCCCTAGGCACCAGGGGTACCATTTACTAGGAACTTACAGGGGTATCTGAAGTTGTGCCAATCATGGTACAGTGTTTGAGAAAGAGCTTTGGCACTGGGAACCTGGTTAGCAGGGACCCAGTGCACTTTCAGCTCAAAATCACCTCAGGCAAAAAGTGGTTGCTAACCATGCAAAAAGAGGCACTTTCCTACAAGGGCCAACTGTTTTCCTGGATTGTGCCTGAAACGTTGGAGTCATGTGAGTGGACTATCCCTTATGGCTGATATACCTGGGGCTTTCTCAAGGCCGCGGAAATCAAAAGGGAAAAACATTTCAGATTGCACTTAAGTTTTTCTAAAATAGCCATCACCAAAGTTATGGTGGGGAGCACCCGTTTCAGTGAGAGGGATAAGCTCCTCTATTTAAAGTAACATTATTTAGGTGCATAGGGACATTAAACCCCAAAATAGGGAAGGAAACGTGAAAATCATAGAAATCAAAATAAGGGGTAGTTGTGAGGTGCTGGCAGTGGTCAGTGCTCATTATTTTTACCGATGGGAGGTTGAGGTCTTCTAATTCTCATTGTCAAAGTAAATTTGCATGGAATGTGGTAATCTCTTCCTAGGATGATATTGTGAACATGCTTTTAATGGGTTCAAGTCTACAGTAGGTCAAAGATGTGGTGTTCAAATGGTGATAAGCCAATATATCACAATCAAACCTTAGGATCAAATGCTATTAAATCCATTTGTGTCATCAATTGTTAATAGTGTCTGTTCAATAAGCCTCTAAATAAAACATATATTACCATTGTTATACCACGTGTTGATGACAAACAGCAGTTTGTTACAAATGGTTCTCAAATCTTTAAGACATTGTGTGGCTTCAATGCAGTTTCCAAAACATGGTGTGTGCTTGATGGTGGTACTGGCCCTTGTATGTGTATCATGTCTTATTACAATCAGGTTGCAAAAACATTCCACATTGATTTCAATATTATAGGCATAGCGTACATCTGATATCCTGCATATTTTGTTTTAAGGTCATTCTAGGCTAGGGGAAATAAAATTTGGATTAAAATATTTATTCTAAGTTTTATATTGATTACAGACTGGGAGGAGTAATGTGCGCGATTCTTCCGTTAGTACATGGTTAGAGGTGGCCTTACAGTCAAGATTGTCAATTTCTCTGGACTTACATGTGCTTTAGGTTAATTATAATGCCAGATTAGCCACGTAATTAGTAGTCATGAATATTGACAAGTGATAATGTATATTCGTAAACGAGCATTCTGCTTTGCGGGTATGATTGATTAATGATGTGGCCCAAATGTTTCAAATTGAATTCCACGACAATCTCACTTGTATCAGAACCTGAGAAAGCTTGTACATCATATTACTGGTGAAATTTACACTGCACCAGAAACCTAGTAAGTTATTACACATCGAGAGTGGTTTTACGAGAGGGATGATTATGTAGCATTTAAATAGAAGTTAGAGACTATGCAAAATAGCTTATTGTGAAAAACGTCTTAATTTTTTTTTCCCGGGTTGAATCACTCTCCAGCGTTTCTGAACATGGTATTCAAACATCATGTTTGATTTTGCTGTTAAATACTGTTTTTAGTGTCGACTTCCGTAAGGCCAGGTGAGTGCCTGAGTCACGATCCCATGGCCGCCATCTTGGAAAGATGTACGGTCCTACTATAGGTATGCTGTCTGAGAGTGGTAAATCAATTTTAATCATTTGTTTTCCATTTGGTTTGAGCAATGTCATAGCAGTTATATCAATCAGATATAATTTGTTCAAGTTGGCAATCAGGGTTCTATTGTTTTGAAGGAAGTATCAGTATTTACAAAAATGTTTATCAATGTGGTATGTTGATAATTAGAATTGACAATGACGGAGTATCAGGGTAGAGAGTTCCTCAAGTTGGAAAGCATAGTTGTATCAGGGAATTAGGATGCTTGGCAGAGGTGATGTGTTCTTAATGGGAATCACTTCTTTTCTCAGTAACTGACTCTTAGTTACAAGTTGATGCAATGGACTTAAAAAAGGGGCATGCTGTCCTCAGATAACTGTTCTGATTATTCCCTCTTTTTGACAAAATTGTGGGATGCTATGTGCTTGTTATTACCTGTTGTAAGATATCGTGCAGAGTTGGCCATGCTGTTAAGCCAATGGGAAAAATTAATAATGATTAAGGTGTACTTATTAGTTGAGATAAGGCAACTGTTTGCCCTTATGATAATGTGACTACTCGGTGTTCGTGGTTAGATTCTAAATATATGTTGGAATACTTGCGAATAGTATCTTCCGTTCCATTAATGGTAATTGATTAAAGTAATCAGTTAGGATACAGAGTGTATCATATGTGAAGATGATTTACAGCCAATAGTGCCATTCAGCATCCTTGTTAAGTCCATGTTCTACTATTTCAAAGTGAATGATTAGGGCACTTTCTTCTTGCCGTAGCTTGCGTTCAATATCTCCTCCACGTTGATTGTGTCTTGTTTTGAGTAGGCCACAAAATGAAAAGGTTCTATGGTGCGGATGGTGTTTTAAGAAATGTTCGACTAATGGTTGTTTGGGATCATCTTTATGTATGTTCTGGTAGTGTTCCTGTATCCTTGTTTTAAGTGGTCGAGTTGTGCTTCCAATATAGTGTTGATTTCAGGGGCAGGTTATCTGATAGACAGCATTGCTGCTTTCACAGTTTATAAAGTCCCGTATTTTGAATGTTTTGCCATTCAATCACAGTTCCTTTGTCTTTGATATTCCTAATTTGCAGATAGAGCAATTGTGGCAGGTGTAGAAGCAATGTGGTGTTTGAAGAAACATCTGTGGTGCTCTCTTGTCTTTCAGGAAGGATCGCAATAGTTTGTCTTTTAGGTTTGGTGCCCGTTTGAAGCTCAGTTGTGGGAATTCGGAGATTGTGTCCCGTAGGGTTGGGTTACTGGTTAAGAGGGACCAGTGTTTTATCAAGATTTTGCATATACATTGATGCCCATTACTGTAGGGAGTAATAAAGCGGGTTGTTGAATCGTTGGTACTTTTTTTTTAACTCCATGTAGGATGGATTTTCTGTTGGATAATGAAAAGTGAGTTTTGGTAGACAATAATCTTCTGGTATCATATCCTCTAATGCTTAGGCGTTTGGTGATCTCTTTCACTTGTTGATCATAGTCTGATTGCTTGCTGCAGTTTGTTCATGCCCTTCTATATTCTCCTGTCGCGATATTGGCAATGGTGTGTTTGGGATGGCAACTGGTGGCATGGAGTATAGAGTTAGCTGCTGAATGTCTGCGATGAATTACAGTTTCCAAGGTTTCGCCTTTGCTATATATTGTAAGATCAGGGAATTCTATTTGTTTTTTGGAAACGGTATATGTTACATCAATGCCCAATTTGTTAGGCGAGAAGCTGCCAATGAATTGCCTAAGGAGTGTTCATGGCCTTGCCAGATTAGTAAAATATCATCGATGTATCGACCCCAAAAGATTACATTTTCGGCAAGATGTTCTTGGTCATTGTTCCATAGCCAGCGTCTCTCTACTGCCCCCATTAGGAGACATGCATAAGGTGGAGCAAATTGGGCTCCCATCGCAGTTCCTTG
Organism: Calotriton arnoldi; assembly: GCA_963921515.1. Taxonomy (NCBI): domain Eukaryota; kingdom Metazoa; phylum Chordata; class Amphibia; order Caudata; family Salamandridae; genus Calotriton; species Calotriton arnoldi. The sequence goes on along the minus strand of CAWUFW010002715.1, from coordinate 1,121,059 downwards.
CAATTGTAAGAAGTAGTCACCTTTGACCATGAAGAAATTGTTTTTGAGGCCGAAGTCCAGCATCTCCAGTATCATCTGGTTTCTCTGTAGATAATGTGCTGAACTTGTTGCTAGATGTTTTTTAACTGCTTCTATTCCATCTTAATGTTTAATTAACGTGTAGAAGCTAACTACATCAATTGATGCCAATGTGTAATCACTTTTCTATTCGATGTCCTGTAATTTTTGTAGTATGTCCTTAGTATCCCTTATATATGTTGGTAGGGCTTTCATAAATGGATGGAGTTCTTTACCAATGAATTTACCTATATTGGAGCAGATTGAATCAATGCCAGCATTTATTGGTCTTCCCTTTTTGTGGACTCCCTGGTTTGTGACTATTTGGAAGTAGGTGCAGGGTTGGTGTTTCAGGGTATTGTATCCAAAGAAATAGCTTTTCTTCCCATGTAATTAGGCCGTTAGTATACCATTTCTGAATTGGATTTTATAAGGAACTTTGTATTTCTTTAGTTGGGTTATTTGATAACTTTCTATAACAATTTTTGTCATTCAGTTGTCAATAAGCTTCATGATGGTAATCTTCCTTTTGTTGGATGACCACGTTGCCACCCTTGTCAGCCTCCTTAATAATTATATTGCTGTCTTGACTCAATTCCTGTATTGCCTTCTTCTGTTTTTGTGAGATATTTACTGGAAGATGTTTCTTCTTACATTGGTATTTGTCATATTCCTTGGTCAGGTCCCTCATTACTGTATTGAAGAAGACATCAATGGTGTTTCCAGGTGGTAATTGTGGCATGAATTGGGACTTTAAGAATAGTTTTTGTGGTTTGATAAGTGAGGTATAAATCTCCTTTCGCTGTATCCAGGACTTTGGTTGGTTGTTCCGAGGTGTCTTCCTCTGTTAAATTGGCCAATAAATGTATTGTTTCTAGTTCTTGAACTGAGAATTCACTGGTATGAATTTGGTGAACCCGTGAACTTATGTGATCTTCCTTAACTGAGAAGAATGAGTGTAATTTTAATTTCCTGGTAAACTTGAATAGATCTATCTGTGTCTGTACTAAGTCCCGTTGAGCAGTGGGACAGAATGATAGTCCTTTATTAAGCATCTGGATTTGGGCGTCTGATAGTTCCTTATTCGATAGGTTCACTACTAGTTGTTGGTCCGGGATTGATTCCTGTTCTGTTCTTTGCTATGTGCATGGGTTTGTACCCCGGTCATGTTTTCTTCGTGGGTTTTTGTATTTGGTGGTCTTGTGCGGTTGTCTTGTGTCTCATTACCTCCTCATGAAAATTTACTGTGGGGTGGGTATTTCTACTCATTGATGTCTCCTCTGCTGATTCTACTTCTGAAGAAGGGATATTCTCTAATGAGATTGCTTGTGCCGTGGTTGTGGTTTTAGGTTTAATAATGTCATATTTTTTTACAAATGTGTAAACCCTGCCCAATTGGTAATCTGTAAGATCCCTCCTAAATTTCTTGTTTTTCCTTTGTATGATGTCCTCTTCATATTCATAGATGGTCTTGTTTTAGATCTGAAAAGTTTTCTTAGAGATGTCCCCCCAATTTGCTTCTTCGATTTTTTGTGTCAGAGATTCTACTTTCACTTTGTATTTGTCGAATTCTTTTTGGCCAATATCTATAAGTTGACAGAGCATGTTATTTGTAACCCTGGGCGGAAAAATCCGCTCCGCTCGCGGAGTTTGCAGATTTTTGGTAACTCCGCGTTCCGCGTAGAACGCAGAGTTACCGAAAACTCTGCGCTCCGCAACGGAGCAGAGGTTTTTTTTGTTCGCGGATTCAAAATGCGTTTTCGCGTGCGCTGGAGCGACTTACCGGGATGCCTGCGTTCGCCGATGAGATTTCCTATCCGTTTGTGTGTGCCACGAGATTTGGTAGCCGGCCGCACGTCCCGCGACAGTCTGCGATCGCGAACACGTCATTCGGACGCGCCATCGGACTTCCGGCGGAAGTTTCGTGAAGATCGCGATGCCGAACACGCAGAATTTGCAAGCTGGAGAAGAATATCTCTCGAGCAGCATAAAACCTTCTCGAAATGATGATTTGGATGAAAAAAATTCCTCAGATTGACATTTGGCTGTACTTTTTTGTGCAACGAGTCCTTTTTCTTTTTTACTTATTTTTTGAAGAGGAAGGAAGTGCCCCAGTGTCTCCAACTTCCTGTTTCTGTCCAGCAGGCTCCTCCCAGTGCTTTGTCCATCTCCTGTTCACTTTTCATTTGGATTTGGAGCTGGAAGGATCCCTTTTTTTGTCTGCTGCATTATATATCATTGGATTTGAGGACTTTTGGATTTGAGATTTCACAAGTAAGTTGGAAAATTGGTGTTGTTTGTTTGATTGGGGCCTTGAACCTACATTTTTTGTACTTTTTATTGGTTTTTTTCAATGTATTGTGGTGGGTGGCCTGTAGTTTCAGTAGGGGTCTAGGTGAGTTTCTTTGTATGTAATTTTTCTTCTAGTTTTCTTTCATAAAGGAAACATGTTGCAAAGTTCACTACATTTTCTCCAACTTTTGCCATCAATTTGCAACATTTATTTAATTCACTAGCCCAGTAGTCTGCCAATAGGCCTTTTTCATCCAGTAGGCCCAGAGCTACTCATGTATGCATGAAAAAGCTGTTTCTGTGGTGTCTGTTGAATTTAAACATCATTTAGGGCATGGATGGCATTGGATTGAATTGCAATATGTGTTTTTTTGGGGTATTTCACTTTTTTCGTGTGTGTTAAATAAATGCCTTTGTTGGATGTGGGTGGTGTGGTTGTTGTGTAACTTGCAAACCTTTTTTAGCCCTGTGGTTTTTCATTTTTGCATTGTTGCATTAAAGCTGTGTTGTTTAGCATGCCTACTTTGTCTGGCCATATAGGCCTGCTTGAGTTCCTTGTTTTACAGACCTCCTGCTTGTTGTTGTGTGAGTGACCATGTGGCTGGTGGCCATTTTGTGGTGGTAGTTAGTTAGTGTGCTGCTTTTGCCATAGGCCTGCATGTTTTTCCTTTGTTCCTCTTGGCTTACTGCTTCTTGTTGTTGTGGCCTGGCCATGTGGCTGGCAGCCATTTTGTGAAGCCAGCCAGTGTGCTTTTGCCATAGGCCTGCATTGTCTGTCTTCCCTTTCTTGTTAGTGTGGTGGCCTGGCCATGTGGCTGGCGGCCATTTTGTGAGCCAGCCAGTGTGCATTGCCATAGGCCTGCATTGTCTAGCATTGTCTGTCTTCCCTTTCTTGTTGTTGTGGTGGCCTGGCCATGTGGCTGGCGGCCATTTTGGTAAGCCAGCCAGTGTGCTTTGCCAATGGCCTGCATTGTCTAGCAGTGTCTGTCTTCCCTTTCTTGTTGTTGTGGTGGTGGCCTGGCCATGTGGCTGGCGGCCATTTTGTGAAGCCAGCCAGTGTGCTTTGCCATAGGCCTGCAAGCTTTCTTTGTGGTGGCCATGCCTTGCCCTTGTTGCTGTTTTGCATGCAATTTTTCTCTTTTTACCCTGCAAAAAATGCAGGACAGTTAACTACATTTTGTAATACATTTGCAATATTATTGATTTGAATTGATTCACTATGTGGCCTAGTCTACCAATAGGCCTTTTTCAGCCAGTAGGCCCAGAGCTACTCATGTGTGCATGAAACAACTGTTTATGTGGTGTCTGCTGAATTTAAACATCATTTAGGGCATGGATGTCATTGGATTGAATTGCAAAATGTGTTTTTTGGGGGTATTTCACTTTTTTCGTGTGTGTTAAATAAATGCCTTTGTTGGATGTGTGTGGTGTGGTTGTTGCTGTGTAACTTGCAAACCTTTTTTAGCCCTGTGGTTTTTCATTTTTGCATTTGTTGCATTAAAGCTGTGTTGTTTAGCATGCCTCCTTTGTCTGGCCATATAGGCCTGGTTGAGTTCATTGTTTTACAGGCCTCCTGCTTGTTGTTGTGTGAGTGACCTGACCATATGGCTGGTGGCCATTTTGTGGTGGTAGTTGGTTAGTGTGCTGCTTTTGCCATAGGCCTGCATGTCTTTCCTTTGTTCCTCTTGGCTTACTGCTTCTATCCCCATTACCAGCTGCAGCTTCCTGAATGATGCTGCATCCCACGTGATGTATAATCACATTCACAAATCACAATGCCACAGAGGTTCCATTACATTTGTATTTTTGTTTTTGTTCTTCTTTCCTATCCTTCCTGATTGTACACAGTGCACCATGAAAGCCCTTGTTGTCAAAGTCTCACAAATGGCTACACTGTTGTTATGTTCTTTTAATAACTGAGTTAATACAATTTATTAATATTAATAATAACACTAACAAATGTGGTCACCACACACACACTAATTTATATATTATATTTGTTTGTTTGTACAGTAGTAAATTGAACCACAACAAAATAAATGCCATGTTTCACTGATGTCCTTCTTGCTTCTTTGCATTTAGGTGCACAAAAGAGGAGGAGGCGTCATCACCCATTGTACTGCCAGACAGAAGTCCTGCTGCACACGACGTCATGTGACGTGTAACCACAGATATCTCTTCAACTTGTGCCACTGCATGCTGCTGACATCTGAAGAAGATGGCTCCAAAGAAAGGTACCAGGTCCTCCAGTACCAAGAAAGTTGCCAGTGAGAAGAAGAAGGAAGTGCCACTTACCACCACTTCTGGTGTGCCGACCAATATCTTTTTTGGGAAACCAAAAATTGCGCCTGCAGCAGCGGTGTCTGGGGATCAAGCTGGGAGCAGCACCCCCGCATCAGTGGACCCACCTCACCAACCTAGGCCCAAGCACATGTCTGTCGCAGAGGCAGCCAGTCTAATCACGACAACGCCAACGAGCAGCGATGTTGAAATTAACTCATTGTTATCGTAAAGTAGTACCCAATCAACGCAGGAAACTCAGATAAATGGACAACGACAGCCGCAACCACCGCCAACAATAGTAGTTGTTCCTCCTGAAGTAGGGGCAGTTCAGGAAATCGAGCTTCCTGCAGAGGAAGAAGAGCAAGCCACTCTTTCAGAAGATCCATTGTCTTCCAGATCCCCAGCAAGGAAAAGGGGGGTTAGTCCATCGAGTTCTTCTGCAAGCCCCCCTTCTGATGATCTAGATGTCACTTGGAAGCTACCACCTCAGTCTGAGAGTGAGAGACGCCACGAGACAAGGCTAGGGAAAAGGAAAGTTCAAGAAAGCCTCAGAGTTATGGAGGTAGATGTAGAAGAGGAGGATGATGAGGAGCCAGTCATCATCATGGACATCAGTCCCGCCCCACTGGAGACCGACATTACCCCATCCCAAATTGCTGTGAGGGATGTGTCACAAATACCACCAACACAGGTAACACCAACACCACCTCCAGCTTCCATATTTGCATTTGCAAAGGCCCAGCAGCGACCTACATCCAGCACAACCACCTCAGTAAAAGCAGGTAGTGGTAGTGCACAGAGTCAAATTCCATGCCCACCCTCCAGTTAATCCGGCATTGCAAGTGGCACCTCCAGCAGCTCCAGAAAGTTCACATCCCCAGTTTGGGACTTCTTTTCAGTTAGCAGTAAGGAGGAGAATGTTGCTATATGCTCCATTTGTAAAAAAGGTGTTAGTCGGGGTAAGCTTGGTACAAACTATGGTACCAGAGGCCAAACAACCCATCTGAAAACACACCACTTGATCCAGTGGGAGGAACACCTTAAAGGCCAAAAAAGTAAAACTGCACCCATTGCTGTTGGTGGTGATGAAGATGTAGAAGATACGATCGCGGTGGAAGGTGAACAAGAGGGAGACATTTTCTCTGGAACACAAAGTAGCCCTGTCCCCAGCAGTGCAGTGGTACCGCCCACATCCTCAGCAACATCTCAGTGGCACAAGAGTAAGAGTCAGGCTGAGAGTGAGACACCAAGGCAGCAACAGAGTACTGCAACGGAAAAAAGGTCGGCGTTGAACCTAACAACATCTGGCGTCAAGAAGTCACCTGCATCAGTGGCACCAGAAAGGAAAGAAATCCAGCCTACCATTCTCAGCATGTTTAGGTCGGAGGGGCAGTACGAACGCAACCACCCAATGGCACGTTTGTACAATGCGAAGCTGGCTAAAATGTTAGCGTTGGACTTTCTCCCTTTCTCTTTTGTGGAAGGGGTGGGTTTTTTTGAATTTGTGACAGCCATCTGCCCAAAATGGAAGGTACCCAGCCAGTCCTATTTTGCCAGAGTTGCTGTTCCAGCACTACATCACGACTTGCTGGAATTGCTTGGACTAGCTTTGCGGCAGAGTGCTGTTCACAGTATCCACATGACACCAGACTTGTGGACCAGTTGCCAAGCCACTGATTACATGTGCATCACTTCACACTGGATCTCTTTTGTGGGGGTTAGAGAAAAGATATCTGCAGGTGTTGACACTGCTGAGATTTTTAATGCCATTCGGAAACATGCAACTGTAGCCATGTTCGCCAGGGAGAAATCTCATACTGCTGCAAACATTTTGGAAGAGTTTAACAGCAAGGTCTTTGAATGGCTGCACCCAAGAGGGCTTAACATTGGTTTTGTTGCCACGGACAATGGCAGTAATGTTCTTGTTGCACTGCTCCATAATTCATGCATTTCTTTTCTCCTTGATTTTTCAATATCCCTTTGGGTTTTCCATCTACACTTACAGGCCGGCCTTTACCCTGTGCTATACTGGGAAAAACAACTCACACTTACCTTACCAATCCGCATCCGCCAGGCAGGCAGTGGGGCACCCAAGATTGATGGACGGAGCATCCATGGAAGGGAGGAGACCAAGAGGAATAACGAGATGCAACTTCTCAATTTGACCAGGATAATACAGTAACTTAGTATCATTCATCATCTTTTAATTAATTTGATTCATTTTTTCTCTTCAATCATTACGACTGTGTGTTGTTGTTTATTTGGTTTGCTCTTAGTCTTTGCTAATATCCCTACAGCTATTTTTTAATTTTCTTTGCTAGCTTTAAAAGGACACACGTTTGATCGAATAGTGCGAATACTGCGGGAAAGAGACGGAATGTGAAGATCATGGAGAGGAGCTTATCATGGTTCCCCACTGTGAGATTTTGTGTGGATAACTTCACTTAAGAGTTGGATTAAAGATTCCTTCTACTTGAGTGTATCAAGAAATGAGTATTATCACTAACGTATGTACTCGCAAGTCTTAGAAAGTATTGTGGATGGTTGCAAAATAAAGTTGAGTTTTTTAAATAAAACAGCTTGTGTTTAAGCTTCTGATACTTTTTTTATCGGAAGGAATAGACAACTGGGGTCCACGGTTTTACACTGGATGGACCTGTATGACGTTTGCAATTGCCTTGATAAAGTCTAAGGGAAGACGAAACACGTGTTGGCATAGTCACAGTCTTACATGCTGGATGTAACATCAACAGGATTAAAGAAACATCATATTGAAGAATCTAAATTGCCTGGACTGTGTATATTTTCACATGGCCGGGATCTTGAAATGGAATATGGTTGCAAACAAAACATCAATTAAGGAAATTCTGTTTGTTTCAGAACAAATTGTGGGGCATATTAGCAAGAAACTGCCGCTAAAACGGCGATAATGGGCTTGCTAATATGCGTTATAGAATTCCAATAGAAGCCCAGGTTAGATGTCCTGCTAAAACGGCGATAATTTTATCGCCGGTCTTGCTAATATGCCCCTGTATTTTTCCAAATACCTGAGGAGATTTTGACCTTCTAAGGGTGGGCTCACCAGTGCTCTCTTTTTTTGTGTAATTTATACACACAAGAGGTTTCTTTTGTGTTAATCACATCTTTTGGTAGTAGATGTGGTAGAGTAGTAATAGCACCCCGAATTCTAAATTGACAGATATTGCCACGTATTCACACTGTATTACTTTGTATGTTGGTATTGAATGAATTATTGAGGTGCGGTTCCGTTTCCTGTAGAGGAAAACACTACTACCAATGTGTTTATAGCTTTAAAAGGAAGCCCGGTACAACATAACATAAATATAACGTATGTAATTTGGGTCTCTCTGAGAGCAGACAGGCAATGCAATTGCATAATAATAATTAATAATATACTGCTGCCCTGTGTCTACTAGTCTACTTTAGTAGTAGTACTACTTATCATTAACCACATCATGCATGCATTTCCTTTTTCTCCCTTAACAGATTTATGAATATGATGGTCATCTGCCAAGGTTGTGTGTTGTCCATGTGTAGTGTTTGTCTTTGTCAAACCTTTCCCTCAAATACCCCTTCCCAACCATTCATCAAACCCTAACCCTCTTCCCCCGGGCTGTGTGATTTATATTGAGGTGTGACTAAATTAAATTAATTTACACCAGTAATTGATCACACACTTGCTGGGGCGGATGTGGTGAAAGCAACACTAACTCAAGGCAAGCCGAGGATCTTCTTCTGCTTGCCCACCCATGCTCAGTATTTGCAAGTCATTTTTTTTCCAGAGGTACATAATCCATCATAATTATTTGCCGGCATCAATTCATCATCCTTACAGCACTAAAGGTTACGCTTGTCCACTTCATAAGTCGAGTCAACTACAGTTTGTAACTTGTACTAGGCTAGCCCCGCCACCATTATGTTTTATTTTACTTTAGAATTGCTAATCATTATGGTTTCTTGTTTGGCAGTCTTCTTGTTTACTGTACTTTGTTCTACTACTCCTTCCTGAGTCTCCCTCAGGCGACTGACTGTCTCATTTTCTTTTCTTGCAAATGCTACTGCCAGTGTCTACTACTACTACCACCACCACCATGGCATCTTGGGAAACCAAACCATCATCACCATACAGCCATCGCTTTGCCTATGTTTAAATAAACATCAATCACAGGTAAGAGAAGAAGTTTTGGGGGAGGCATAATTAATAATGGAAAATAATTCATTAATTCACACACCCACACCCTTCCGAGTCCAGTTGCAGACTGCATAGACTAGGAGGAGAGACTGGCAGTACTAGTAGGACAAGTCACTCACAAGTGAGGGTACCGCATCTATCTGTTTGTGTGTTACACTATCTGCAGATTATTTAAATCAAAAACTGGCTGCGGCCCAGCAGCAGCAAAGGAAACCGTGTGAAGTAAAAGAGTAACCCCCCCACTAAACATTTACATCGTATGTAAATCAGGGGAACTGGGTTCGAGGCTCGGCAATGACGCTGAACATCCTGTGATTCTGGGAAAATCACTTAATCTCCCCGTGCCTAACAAAAATGAATGTGTCCTCATGTAATGCAACTGGTGCTATGTAAAGCGCTGTAATACACGATACCTTCGGGTCAAGTTCGCGCTATATAAAACTCCGTAAAACAAAAAATATATATATATATAAGACTCCGTATGTAAAGTTTAAGTATAAATATAATTTATTACCCTAACAAAATAAACTAATGTAAAAATCCCACAACACCTGACCCACCCCTCTCCCTAACCCCAACCAATGTCCAAAGAAAGAGTCCAACCAATGTCCGGTCAATTGTCCATAATAAATAATAAATATAAACCCCAACTTTTCCCCAACGCCAACGCCGAAGTCCCACCCACCAAAAAAATATTATAAAGGGGGAAATACGACCGAGTTCTCTAGTGGCGGGCTCGCTTGTTACCCTCCAGGACCTTTATCCGCTCCTCTAGGTGCACCACCCGGAGGAGCATGCAGCGCTTGAAAGATTTACAATTGCATCCACGGGGGGCAGCAGTGTTGAATGAAGCACGGCGGGCGGCTGCCAGACCCCGGTGCCGTACCACTGGGGGGGCCTGGCTGGGGCCCGGGGCATTGGAGGAGGCTGCAGCTGCTGCCGCCTCCTCCTCCTCCTCCGCCAGAACCACCAGCCGCCGATATTCCTTGCAGATGGCCTCCAGCTTCCGGCGCCGGGCCATGGCTGCCATCTCCTTCCTGTCTTGTTTTGCTTTTGGTTGGGAAGGAGTAGCTATATCAAGAAAGAAAAAAGACTATTTTAATCAATACTCTTAGCAAAACAGTAACACAAAATTCATTCTACACATAGTGGCACAGTAGCAGTAGCAAGCACAGTACATAACATTTGTGGTATCCTCCCACTTCCTCGGCCTCTAACATTTGTGGGAGTTTCAGGCATTACTACTACTAGGCACTATGGAATAGACCAGTCTTCTTCTTCTCTCTCTTGTTTAGCTAAATTAACCTTGTTGTAGCCGGCATGCCAGCTCAGTCAGCTTGCGCCCTAGACAAACATACTCGTGTCGCAGACTCACGTTATTTTTATTTACTACTGTCTGCAGGTGGGGAAGCTGTAGTCTACAACTACACAATCATCTTATTTTTCTATTATGGGTGGCCATACTCTGTTACATCAAGGGCAACTGCTCAATTTCACTTTCACCCTGACTACTACAGCAAGGCAGATGATATCTGATCCAAATGATCATTGATTATATGGGACGATATGAGGTACTTTTGATTGATGCAGCCGATAGGCCACCCATGGCAGTCTGACACAGTCGAAAATAAATGACATAGGTAGGGAGTGGGCCTCGGAGTCGGAGGGAGGCGCTTGATAACATACATAAACAATATATATGCTGTGCTTGCAAACTACTGTGAGTCAAGGGAGTATTCTGAAAATACAACCTTGAATCAAAAACCTTGCATAAAAACAGTCCTGTTGTTTCTCTACCCAGTGATTTTTCCATTTATCAATCATTGCATTGCTCTTCTTCCCTCATATTTTTTCAATTCTGATCTTCTATTCTCCTTGGCTTTGCTACTCTGGCGCGGTTTATTTTTCTTTTACATTCTCTTCAAAGACTCTTCATCCAGTGACAGTCTCCACCTATGCTATGATGATTGAATACTATCCAGGCATCCATCCATTCAAAGTAAACATGTCTATCATTCTTCTTAATCTCTCAAGAATCCTTAGTTTCACCAACAATATACATTTGTTATTTTTTTTTAAACCACCACCCATGCGTCCTTCCTTTCTTGCTTGCCTTTGAGTTTGACCCATGAAACACCCCGGAGGATTCTTCCTATAACCCATACAGTTTCACCCACCTGTAGTGTAGTTCCTATTTCTCTAATAGGCTCTACGCATTGGAATAATATACCCTATAGATTCGACATAAGACTGAGGTCAGTATGTCCCTATCGAGTATATTAAACTTAATTACTTTGTGCCAGCTAACTCAGAGGCCACTAGAAACTCCTTGTAAACAAAAGGGAGTAGTTTCTGGCAACCGCATAAACATGACAACTTAGTTTCCCTTTAGAATCGGAACACTCTCCGAATCGTGGAAACAATAGATAACAGTTTCACTCAGCTAATCGTGCATGCTTAGTTTCTTCAGAGTTACACAGAAAGAATAGACAGGCGTTTCAATAAAAGGATTTATTGAACAGTCTTGTTTCTCGTGTAAGAGATATGAGCTATTATGATCACAAGACAGTATGCGAGATATATAATGTACAGCGTAAGCAGTAGAAAGAAATAATACTGCGCTAGCATTATCTTTTAGCTATGACACATATATTCATATACATAAATAACATAAGCTAAATATGCGAGTACTCATAAGATGCTTCTCTAACTAGTCCTACCCCAGTGTACCTAACCTAAGTGTAGTGCAAGGTAAGAAATAGGTGAAGTATTCTATAGTATGGTATGCTATAGTCTAGTATGCCAAGTCTAGTATGCCAAGAGTCCCTCTAGGTTCTAGTCAGCTCCATACCTTGAGAATGAGAGAGGTGGGAATCTCCTTCCGGGTCTCGAACTCTAACACCCCACAAAGGAGTCAGAACACTGGAAGCTGGATTCTCTGCGAGCAGGGACGACAGTGTCTCTTGTCAGTGCGTCAGGCCGGGACACGGGCTCCTCTAAAGTCGTGGTCTCCTCCTACTTGCTTGGGCAAGGGAAGGTATATTTATACCCGGTGGGTGCCTTGGAATGTTAGCATTGACGTAAAGTCGGGCAGAAGAAGACGTCAGGAATGAACCCTTAAGGTATAGCTGTTCATGCATAATAAATGAGTTCTTGGAGAAATCAATAATCCTGTGCTAGGGGATCTCCCAAGAGCTTAAGGGTCTGGTTTCTAAGAACTCGTTGTGACATTAGGGTGGACGGATGTAAGTGACCATGCCTGTATTTGGATAGCATGGCTAATGCCTAAATAAGGACTGGGATCTTATGCCTATATATGGGCAATGCGAATTGTGCCTATATAAGGACATGTTTCAGGAAACCTATATACGGACACCTAAAGCGGAATACAACCCCCACTCCACTTTCGAATGAACGATAGTATTAAATGCTAAACATTAAATGCTAAACATTAAACTGAGTACCACATGTTGCTAAAAACATTTCTAAAAGCATATTAAAAGAAATATTTAAAAGAGACTGTTGCTAAACATGTAATGCAATAGGTACTGTACATTTTCAAAGCATTTTTTCATTCTAAGCATATATTGGAAATAAATGCAACATGAATGAATAAACAGAAATATATACATCTGACGAAATGGTTGACAAGTTTTCAAAAATCAAAGCCATTTCATAACATGGTACTAAATGAAATTGTAGTAAAATAAGGTGACAATATGTCCCTGGAAGTATTCAAAGAAGTCCGTTCTATAAGAATAGTTCTACTGTAAGCAGATTGAATTGCCATGTATTTTCAAAAATAGAGAGAGAGGGAAAAAAAAGTCAATTTTTAGGAAGAGTTCCAAGTTTTAGTTCTGTTTTGAAAATATGGAGGCCAAATTCATTGCTTCCCTGGTACACTGTGAGCCGAATCAAAGTCAGTGTATGGGTCTGGTGTAAACATGAAATCATCTATTCCTGTAGACAAAAGATCGTCTACCGATGTCGGTGTACAGTTGGAACACCTCGTTCAGAAGGTTAACTGCACAGAGATGTGAAGCATCGCCTTCAGCATAAGATGCTGCAGCAATGTTCGCGTCAGTTGTTACCTGTGTGCCTGTTGATCCATCTCGTACCTCAGCAGCAGCAGGAAGCATCTGTGAGATCTCAAGGAATGCCGTCATCAGGATTGGTAGCCTCTGGGGACAACACAGAGCATGGGCCGTTATCGGGTCAAGCGGAGTATCGATATCCGTTGGCATGACTGATGGGAGTGTTAGACAGGTGTCTAGCACGCATTCTTCACCGCAAAGCAGGCAGCGTAGAACAGGTAAGATGCAATCTTGCCAGATTGGTCTAAATGACAGAAACCATGTTGTAATAAAGTTCCCGTAGACGAGGTATGCCCAAAAGTTGTACTATGCGCTCATGGCACTTCCGTTCTAGGAGAGCTTTCTCCAAATTGCTGGGAGTGACGCCGGTTGATAGGCTTGCCATAGCGTAGTAGTAGGAATAAAAACAGGATTCCTGCAACAAGTGCTAGAATTAATGGCACACCACCAAACACCGAATGTGCGAAGTTTGGAATGATTCCGAGGACTGCCTGAAAAGGTGTTAACAGTCCTGAACAGATGGTCTTAAATACATGTACAATCCCGCTCGTATCAGACATGTTTAAGATACGTCTCATCATTTCTACGAAATGTATAGGGCAGTTTGTACGAATTAAAGCCTGTATCTCAGCCGAAGTCCTTGCGATTTGTAAATCATAGATTTCTTTGGCCGAGGTCAAAGGCACGGTCTGTTGCAAAAGCATGGCTTTCATTCTGCTTAAAGTATCAAAACGTATAAAAGAAACATTCAATGAAGGCCATAGAGGCGACTCCTGACTGTGTCTATTGGGGGAACAATACTTGCATACAACAAGTAACCCTGGAGTCGACCGTTACCAGATATGGGATGCCTGGTAACATGCCACAGCAACTCTGATCATTCAACATGAGGTAACTCCCGTTAGAAAGTTGGCCAAACATTGGATTAATCACAGTAGCTGGTGTACCCTGCTGGTGGCAGGACAAGTTTGCCACAGAACCATTACAAGCCCCGTGTAAAGAAATGTCCTGACATATGAGTGAACCGCTTAGTGCATTTTCACAGTGTGTACCGCTTAGAAACACTTCACGATCCCCACTCCAACATCTGTATTCATAAGGTAAATCCCAGGATGTCTTAATGTATTCTTTACCCAACCTTTCATATTTGCCTGCTTGCATTTGTTTGAGGCAATACTGAAAATGAAAAGTAGTGACAGGCAGAGTTATTTTGCCATGGATAAGCCATTCTGTAGCTGGTTTTTCTGCTACCGTAAATGGTAATTTTTCCAGTTTTTCAATGCTCAGCACTGTATACTTTGCTCCCCTTTGTGCCAGTTCGATCTGTTTATCCGTTAGATTGTATTCTGCAAACAGAGACGACGTGTTGATAAAACGCCAAGGCACATAGCCTGCACGCAAAGATTGCAGCATCCAGTCTAATAACATAATACAACGTAACTGAGATTGGCCTTGTTGTAACATGGCTAAATCTTGTTCCAGTATGTCAATAGCAGAGGATACAATGTTGTCCAATGAATAAATTCTGGATGACAAAGTTGTTAACCCATTGTCGACCACAGTGAGAGATTTCTCTAAGTTAATACGATCAAGCTCACGTATTCTTTCTGCGGCCTCTGCCTGTGAAACCTTCCATACTTCATTATAAGCAGCATAAATGCCGGCATATATGAAACGTTTTTGACGCGGTTTTCTTGGTCCTAGCAAGAAATCCCTAAGGTCTGCGTCTTCTTTAAGTAAAGATAAGTGTTGTTTCACATCCTCGAGTGTAGATTTTTGTAACCAGTCGAGGCACAATTTTCCCACACTGTATGTTGTTACTACCCCCGGATGTTGTCGTTGAACATAACGTGGGTCTGGCCTATGGATAGTAAAGCCCTGTATTCTATTCAGGAATCTTTCTTGACAGATGTTTGTGTCTGTGGGCCAGAGTAACCATTTTTTCCAATCAGGATCTGTTCTGTTATTTTGTAGTATTGTGTCTACTGTGACCGCTCCCTGTGTAGTGCTATTACTTGCAGGTGTTGGTACAGAAGGTGTATTCATGTCTTTGATCTTGGCTAAACCAAGGCAAGACGTTTGTTGCACAGTGTCATTCAAAAACATTATTTGCTGTGGGATGATAAATGCTCTAAACAAAGCTTCTATCCCCTGTACTTGCCAATCTTTTAGAACCCCAGACAGATTTTGTGTTGATTGTATCTTTCCAAAAGTCAAATCCTTGTCTACACAGTTGGGTAATAAATGCTGCAGAATAAATCTGTTTTGTATTAGTTAACATAATTTTCTGTCCTATTTTGTTTACATTTTTATAGTAAAATGTTTCTGGATCGGATGTATTGTACCCTGAAAAATATGGAAACTTATTAGCAAACGTTTTTGAACTACCCCTTGGTGGTGTAGGACAGTGTTCCCATTGGTTAAACATAAACACATTTCTAGGTGTTGCAGATTTATGCAAGAAATGATGACCATAGTGGTTGTAACAATAAAGCTGTTCGTAGTCTGATGAACCCTCTAAGTATTCATTTTTAGAGAATGCAGCAGACCTTTCTAGATCAGACATCATATCATTTACAGTCTCAAAGTCCAAATCATCAGAATAGGTACTGGAGGTAATAAAATCACTTAATGAAATTTTAAATAAATGTGGAATGTTCAAAAGTTCCGTCGGGCCGAATATGTCGAAATCGGTTTTGTCCCACACTATACCATCCTGTATAGGAATGGCTGTGATGTTTACTGCTGACAAGTCTCTTGTTTCACGATGGGATGATTTGTGTGGTTTTAGTAGTAAGTTCACATTTTTACTTTCAGTGTCCATATGGATGTATCTGCCATTTATAAGCACGCTGATAGTCATAACCAAAGCTAGCCAATGCAGAAAGAAAAATATTCCAGAAATTATCCATAGTTCAATCCATGGTGAAACCAGATAAGTCTCTTTCAGGAAATGAAAAAGGTCTCGTACTTGTTGTTTGAAAGTTTTTCGGGCTGGCGTCGTTTCAGGCTCACTTGGATCCTCAGAAAAAGTATCAAAGTTAATGAAGTAGCCAGAAGAAGTTCGGTCAATTGTTGGAATTGGATCAGGATTCGTCGAAATCGCTAGAACTAGTTGATCGCGTGTTATGTTGGTGTAGACAGGTGTATCTGGACGAACTGTTACTTGAGTTTCAAGAGGGATGAGTTCCATAGCATTGTTGCTTAGTCCTTCATCTGTTACTGCTGAATTCTCGATGGTTATGAGTCTTTCAGTCTGAACCTCTTGGATAGTAGTTAGAGGAGTGCGTCTGCTACTAGGTCGGAGTCCACGAGGCCTACTATTTAGTATTGGCCACATACTGTGGTTTGATGAGGTCGATTGACACAAATCTTTTCTCCTTTTTTCCAGCAAGGGGCGGCAGAAGTACTGTTCTTGTTCCGTGGACGGCTAGGACAGTTACTGGTTGTCTGTAAGAAGGTCCAAATTCCTTCTTGTCCGCAATCTTCTCTCTGACTAGATCCCCACCTTTTGGGATCCAGACAGGCCTTGCTGGGACTGCCGGTGTTTCCCCAGTGGTGGTTGGCTTCAGGAACACGTTGCTTTGTTTTGATCTTAGTTCATTCAGATCCTGTAAAACAGCCAAACGATCTTTGATATCAAAGGGTTTATTTTCCACCACTGTGCCTTTACATTCGAGATCAGGAACCCATATTCTTGTCCCAAATAGGACCTCATATGGAGTGACCCCCCTAGAGAACTTTTGGCAAATTATTTAATGAGCGTTGGACCCCATAAAGATGTTTGACCCACCCATCCCCCGAACCTAATACTCTAGCTGTTATAGACTGCTTTATGTCCCAGTTTTTCCTTTCCACAACAGAATTTCCCTCAGGATGAAACGGAGAGGAGTACCGCAATGCTACACCCAAACTGGCCATGGCTTCTTTGTAAGGCCGAGAGCTAAACGCAGGGCCCTGGTCAGAATGTAGTCTGCCAATTGCGTATATGCCGATAAAGACTCGCAAATCTTTTATAACAGTTCAAGCGTCAGCCGAGCGCTGAGGCCATATCCATAGGAACCTTGACTTAGTATTTGTGGGATTGCATTTGTCCAAAAGGACGCCTGCGCGTAGATAGTCTAATGCTGTCTAACAATGGTGTCTGTACTGAGCAGGCTACTTCGTAGTCTGGTGTCTGGTGGCGTTCTACACTAGTCTGTCTATTGCAGTCTATGCAGTCATTGATGAAGATGTGAATCTGTGTATTCATTCCAGGCCACCAGTACATCTCTTTTATTGTTAATATTGTTTTAGAGATCCATTGATGTGACAGACCCTCCCCTAGATGTGCTTCATAAATCAAAGCTGCTCTACGTTCCATGTTTGGAATTACCCTATCCCCCACTCCAGGGATTCGAGCAAAAGGAACGTTGTTCGCATCAATTACATAAGAGTACTTGAGTGGAAATTTCTTTGGTAACGCTGCACCACTGCCTTTGCTTGAAGCATTGACAGCCAACAATATCTCACTGTCTATTCTCACTTTTGAACGAGTGATCGCAGCTACGGAAGCCGTCTGAACAGCCCCCTTTGCAGCTTCATCAGCCAATGAATTCCCTGCAACGTGTACGCCATCACGTTGATGACTCAGCGTGTGTATCATGTGAGCTTTTGGTAGTTCGTCTCTCAACTGAACTACTTGTTCCCAAAGCGTTTTATGCTTTATTGTGCCACCTTTTGCATCTTTGAACCCGTTTTGGAGCCAATTCTGTATATATTCATTATACGACTGAACACAGTAAAAAGAATCGCACACTATAAGTGTGGGGAATTCGCGATCTGTATTTTCAAGTGCCAGTTTGAATGCTTGTAGCTCAGCTCGCTGAGCTGTACAATCTCCTAGAGATTGAATTTTAGTGACCATTGGTCTAAAGTCACCATCGCGCATGCGACCTTTAACAATTGCGCACGCTGCACTGTAAGCTTGCTTACTCCCTGTAGCGGGTTGTGCTGATCCGTCAGTATAAATTATAAATTCGTACTGATCTAGAGGCAGAATTTCAGTGGGCAGAGGACATTCATGTTCATATTGCAGGAACGCTTGTGTTTTTAAATCAGGATCAAAAACATATTCAACATCTGTTGCAGCAAGAGAATTAACCCATTGTATCCATCTAGGATGTAAAGCTTTTGCATTTGCAATGCTCGCTTTTGTAACCGCCTCTAAGGCTGGTACTGGAGTTACGACAATAATGCGTTTCCCTTGGGCTAGAGCTCTTTCTACAGCGGTTTGAACTGCTGTCAGTATTTTTTCTGTTGAAGTGAAGCGCATTTCTGCTTGTGTATACAAATGTGATTTGTATGCTATTGGTACTTTTTCACCCTCATTAAATGTTAAATAGGTGAATCCGCATTGACCCGAAATTATTCGGATCACTAAATTGCGTTTATTTACGCGTGTTTGTAAGTGATTTGTTGTTAACATGTTAGCTTGGAGTGAACGCAAGATTTCTGTGTGTTCCTGTGTCCAATGTTTTGTTGAAAAATCAGGTTTGATTAATTCGTAGAGAGGTTTAACCCTTTCTGCGTAATTTAGAATGTAAGTTCTTCCAAAATTTAGGAAATCCAAGATGAATTGTAAATTTTTCAGCGTTTTTGGAGGTTGGAGCAGCACGCACTTTTCTAAAAGTTAGCTGCCAGGCTCTTGCCTTCACTTGAAAGCTCATATCCTAGGAAAAGGACATTGAGATGGGCAATTCTGGATTTTTTAAAGTTGAATTTATAGCTTCAGAGGCGAAGCCCAATATAATGGTACTCACCCTGTTCAAGTGCCTATCTAGGTCATCGTCTGTCAGATAGATGTCATCGACATATGACAATGCCTCATTATCATAAATTTGTAGTAACTCTGTTACTCTTGCTGAGAATAACCCCGGGCTGTTTTTGAACCCTTGTGGGAGTCTACAAAATTGACGCTGGGTCCCCATTATTGAGAAAGCTGTTAAGTACCTGCTTTCAGGTGCTATGTTTTGACAAAAGAAACCATTTGAAATGTCTAATGTGGTTTTATATTTTTTACGCACAATGTTATTCATTAATGCTGTACTATGTGCATTTTGCACTGCAAATGTTTTGGAACAAGTGTTCAAGTGTCTGTAATCCAAAACTAGACAATATGTATTGTCTGGTTTGGATACAGGAAACAAAGGATTGTTCATTGAGGAGGTGCATGTTTCAATCACCCCTTGGTATTCAAGTTGATCTAAGATCTCCCTGACCTGTTTTTTAGCTTCTTGCTTTATTGGGTACTGCCTTTGTGCAGTAGGTTGATTTTTTAGATGTATTTTGTGGTGAGGTGAGTCCTCATCCCATCCTACATGATTTTTGTATAATGCTGGGGCCTGGGCTACTGCCCATTTCCTGGCATAAGTATATTTTAGGTGAATTGTAATATGGTTGGAGAAGGCTGTCCTCGCCATGTGGGCACTCCCTGACAAAGTTTGGTGGCCAGTCCTTTTCTGCTAGAAGTATATCATAACCCCTTGAAAGTTTTTCCCAAAAGAGTGTTTTCACTTTTCTTGGTATGTCTCCCTCCATTCGGAGTGTTATTTCATATACCTTTTGTGGAGTACTAACCCTGGTGTCTACAGTCTTTACTGTAATGTACTCATTCAAGTCCACTATCTCCAGAAGTTCCTTCCAGGTTCTGGAGAGCTATTGTTACTTCTGCTGCACTGTCCAGCATTGTCTGAGCCCATTCTCCGTTCTTGAGCTATGTTCTCAGTATCCTCGGCATGTCTGATCTTCAGACCTGCTACCTTCTTTTTGTGAATTGAGGTTTTGATTTATTTTTCTGAACGTGTTTATCGTCTTTGGATTTCACGCGTTCTTCTCTGTGTTCTGACCGTCCTCTTCTTTCTGATGTCTGTGACGATATCTGAAAGGTACGAGAGGAACGTGTATCAGTATCTTGATACCTGTCAGGCTTTTTTAAATTATCCCTATTCCTGAGGTTATACCTCCTTTCAGAGAGCTCCTTTTGAGGAGACCTACCTTGGGATTGAGAACGTGCCTCATTTGAATTTTGTTTATTAGTTTCCCACTTCTTTTTAGAAGATGTAGGATTTTGTTTAAAAGAGTCCTTCTCAGGACTTTCAGATAGTTTTGGCTTCAAAGGTTTTCCACCCAAACTATCTCTGCCTAATTCTGCATAAGATTGTTCTATTATTCTGGGTAGTTCATGTTGATGTTCTGTAACATCAAATTCCCTTAAGCGTTGGCGGATCGCCACTGATGCTGCCTCCCCTTTAATATTAGATAATATTATTGTTGAGACCTGGTCGAAGTTTTTCAGTAATTTCATACCTAAATTCAGAGCAGGTTCTGCCCGTATTCGTTTTGAATTTGTTTCAGGACATCTGGTATTACTGCAATTGATGGAACACCATGTGTTTTAGTATAGATGGCAGCAAAGACTGCGCCCCAAGTGGTGCAGTCTTCCAGTTGTGGTGTGATCCCCATTGGTAAACAGATTGTTAGGATTCTGTGTTTCTCATAAGGGCTAGTATTTGGAAATACTGCTTCGATTTGAGTAATTTTTGAGCTATCCAGAATGGAATTTGTTCACGTTTTGTGGGCATTTTACCCATGACTGCGTGTAAAGTCTGTGGAGTAATTTTTAGTGTATTCCCCTGTTGAGGGGTTTGATTTGGAATGGTCATTGGTGGTTGGACTGTGAAAGTCCGCATGACATATTGGACTAATTGTCTGTAAATTTTTATTAACTCTTGTAGTTGAGTAAGTAATTCCTCGTCTGACATTACATCGATGTCAGGATGAGGTGTGTAGCCGGCTAGAATAGGCCATGTTGCTCCTGGTCTACCTAGTGGACCGAGCCTGGTAATGTTTTTGTGATGTTTTAGGGCGCCTTTAAACCAGAGATTATGCTCTTGGTATGTGAGTGAAATTTCAATATCCTCAAAAGGAATATATTCCTCTGGTGGTTCATCTTCTTTAAAGAAGTGAAATAGTTTTGTTACTGGATTTGATTCTGGGAATTCTATCCATGAATAGAATACCTCTGTCTGAAAGGATTCGTGTGCCTCTATCACGAAAACTGCTCTACCACCTCTAGGTGTTAGGCCGTGTTTTATAAGTTTTAGAGTGATGGCTCTTCTTAAGTTTGGAGGGATGTTTATAACACCCTCATCGGTTTCATTTAAACCTGTAAAATTAAAAGATGTTACGACTGGGTCAGCCGCAGCTACACCGTTCTCGGTGCCATTATCACCGTGTAGGGACATTTGTTTTTTGAAAAATGTAGAACAAGTTTCAAGGAAACAAAAGATAAGGTGCACAATATTTTGGAACACTGTATCCTTCAACGTTGAACAAACCAAACAGCTAATATATATAGGATTTTTTGTCCTATTCAGCTTTGGCGGATACTTAACCCTACCCACTCCAGACGTCTTATGGAGTATGTGAGTAGGGGTCTCTGAGAGAAAAGCACGATTGAGTTACTCAGTATCTTGCGTTAAATTAGTGCCTTACCAAACGTTGGGCGCCATGTAGTGTAGTTCCTATTTCCCTAATAGGCTCTACGCATTGGAATAATATACCCTATAGATTCGACATAGGACTGAGGTCAGTATGTCCCTATTGAGTATATTAAACTTAATTACTTTGTGCCAGCTAACTCAGAGGCCACTAGAAACTCCTTGTAAACAAGAAGGAGTAGTTTCTGGCAACCGCATAAACATGACAACTTTGTTTCCCTTTAGAATCGGAACACTCTCAGAATCGTGGAAACAATAGATAACAGTTTCACTCTGCTAATCGTGCATGCTTAGTTTCTTCAGAGTTACACAGAAAGAATAGATGGGCGTTTCAATAAAAGGATTTATTGAACAGTCTTGTTTCTCGTGTAAGAGATATGAACTGTTATGATCACAAGACAGTATGCGAGATATATAATGTACAGCGTAAGCAGTAGAAAGAAATAATACTGCGCTAGCATTATCTTTTAGCTATGACACATATATTCATATACATAAATAACATAAGCTAAAAATGCGAGTACTCATAAGATGCTTCTCTAACTAGTCCTACCCCAGTGTACCTAACCTAAGTGTAGTGCAAGGTAAGAAGTAGGTGAAGTATTCTATAGTATGGAATGCTATAGTCTAGTATGCCAAGTCTAGTATGCCAAGAGTCCCTCTAGGTTCTAGTCAGCTCCATACCTTGAGAATGAGAGAGGTGGGAATCTCCTTCCGGGTCTCGAACTCTAACACCCCGCGAAGGGAGTCAGAACACTGGAAGCTGGATTCTCTGCGAGCAGGGATGACAGCGTCTCTTGTCAGTGTGTCAGGCCAGGACACGGGCTCTTCTAAAGTCGAGGTCTCCTCCTACTTGCTTGGGCAAGGGAAGGTATATGTATACCCGATAGGTGCCTTGGAATGTTAGCATTGACGTAAAGTCGGGCAGAGGAAGACGTCAGGAATGAACCCTTAAGGTATAGCGGTTCATGCATAATAAATGAGTTCTTGGAGAAATCAATAATCCTGTGCTAGGGGAACTGCCAAGAGCTTAAGGGTCTTGTTTCTAAGAACTCGTTGTGACGTTAGGGTGGACGGATGTAAGTGACCATGTCTGTATTTGGATAGCATGGCTAATGCCTAAATAAGGACTGGGATCTTATGCCTATATATGGGCAATGCGAATTGTGCCTATATAAGGACATGTTTCAGGAAAACCTATATACGGACACCTAAAGCGGAATACAACACACCCAGGCAGGCATCTTTTCTTTCACCTTCCACCCATCCTTCAACCACCCATGCATCTGATTCCTATCAGCCACCTATGCATCCCACGCATCCTTCTCTGCCAGTCATATATTACATCTCGCCCATCCTTCCTCCTTCCATCCTTCTTTCCCTTTTCGTTCAACCTATCCATCAAGGTCGTCTGACTCTTAGTCTTCTCCATAAAACTTTCCCAGCTGAGTTGAAGTCAGATAGAAGAGGCCATTAGTTACTCAACTCCCGCCGCTAATTGTATTGCTCTGATGCAAAGTAAAGGGTGTCTTCTTCTTCAACCGTTGTTCACAACAACTTAGTCTCTCTCAACATACAGTGTAAGCCTTTGTAGGAGGAGGCTATGGAAGGAGAGCATGGAGGCTGTGTTTGAGGTGAAGCTGTGTAAGTGGAGGCCGTCTGAGGTGAGATTGTGCGAGGCTATGTAAGGAGAGCAGGGAGGCTGTGTGAGGTGAGAGTGTGAGGAGAGATAGTGGGAGGCTTTCAGTTGCTATATTACTCACTCACTAACAAACTACAAAAGGTTCTACTAAGGACTGGAGTCAGCACTCAACAGCAAGTGACGTGACGGAGGATGCGTCACGCAGACCGCTAAAAAATTACCAACTAATACTAAGTAACTAAACTACCTATCAATCCACCACTATCTTAGTGACAGGAGGACAAAGGAAAGGAATAGAGTCTCTCTAGCATTACCTAACTTAAGTTCTCTAAACTCTCTTACATAATCAGCCCAAGCGAGCGCAAAGTTGCAAACAAGTAAGATTAGTAGCGCCGAGCACCTGTCTAGTGTCTAGAGGAACAACAATCACAGAAGATTTTTAAACGTAACTTACCTGCATGTAAGCAGCAGAATTCTTGCTATTTGGGAAAAAAATAATATTCGCAATAACAGTAACACAGAACAGAACACACAATACTACTGCCAAGGTTAAGCAAGGTGGCGCTGAACAAAAAAAACAAGGGCGGCCACCTCCTCCTCGGTGAAAAGGGCCCGGGGCTGCACCCCTTCCGGGCGCCGTCTGCCGCAAGGAAGGCGGCTCTTGGGTGCAGGCGCCTTCCCCTTCCAATTGCTGGAGGTACTCTTAGCCATGGTTCTGGGTGGGAGGCGGGCGGAAAAGAAAATTTAGGAGTAAAAAATAAAGTCAGGAGAAGAAGTAGGAGAGTAAAAAAACAAGTAATATAAAACAGTAGAAAAAAGTCAAAAAACCGCAGTAAAAGTAGAAATAAAGCGCAAAATATACACTTAGGGAGAGAGAGGGATACATAATAAATAAAAAAGATCAGAAAAACAGTGTAAAAAACAAAGGATTGAAAAGATTAGAGAGGGATGATGAGACAGGCCCCAGAACCATGCAAAGAGTAGGAAAACAAGATGGTCGCGCCCATTGGTGACCGCGTGGTGAAGTTCACGCGATATTTCCCCCCGAACACGCAATCTGCATTGCCGAACGTCAAAAACATCTTGCGAGCATGCGTGAGCATACACGAGCATGCGGAACAAGCAACTCCGCATGCTCGCGTAACTCCGCGTAGCGTTGCAGAGTTTTTTTGCCGCTTCGCGTAGCCTCGCGTAGCCTCGCGTAGCGCGGCTACGTGAACTCTGCCCGGGGTTAGTTATTTGATGCTGTACTTAGGTTGTCCTCCGATTGTTGGAGTCTGTCTGGTGATGTGGTCTCGATTGGTGGGAATATAAGGATTCTGAGGCCCCTTGGGATTAGGTCATGTTCCAGGTATTTTTTAAGGGATGCCCTTTCCCACCACTTGGATGCTTCCCTTTTCACAGCTTTCTCTGTCAAAGTAAATTTGCATGGAATGTGGTAATCTCTTCCTAGGATAAATATTGTGAACATGCTTTTAATGCGTTGAAGTGATCAAAGGCTATTCAATTCATTTAAGTTATCAATTGTTAATCGTGTCTGTTCAATAAGCCTCTAAATAAAACATGTATTACTATTGTTATACTACGTATTGATGACAAACATAGGCAG
The DNA here is from genome assembly GCA_963921515.1 of Calotriton arnoldi. NCBI lineage: Eukaryota > Metazoa > Chordata > Amphibia > Caudata > Salamandridae > Calotriton > Calotriton arnoldi. The sequence goes on along the minus strand of CAWUFW010002715.1, from coordinate 1,096,329 downwards.
CAGTTTGTTACAAATTGTTCTCAAATTTTTGAAAAGACACTATTAACAATTGATGATACAAATGAATTTAATAGCCTTTGATCCTAAGGTATGATTGTGATATATTGGGTTATCACAATTTGAACACCACACCTTTGACCTACTGTTCACTTGAACCCATTAAAAGCATTTTCACAATATTTATCCTAGGAAGAGATTACCGCATTCCATGTAAATGTACTTTGACACTGAGAATTGTAAGACATCAACGTCCTATCTGTAAAACTAATGATCACTGAGCACTGGCAGCACCTCACAACTACCCCTTATTTTGATTTCTGATTTTCACGTTTAATGTCCATATGCACCTAAATAATGTTACTTTAAATAGAGGAGCTTATCCCTCTCACTGAACCGGGTGCTCCCCACCCTCACTTTGATGACAGCTATTTTAGAAAAACTTAAGTGCAGTATGAAATGTGGAATATTTCTGCTTTTCCCTTCTGATTTCCACAGCCTCGAGAAATCCCCAGGCATATCAGCCCTAAGGGGCGAAACACGTGTTGGCTGTCCTTTTGAACCTTATGTCTCACATTGATCTTTAATAAAAAGTGAAACCGAAAAGTAAACTGGACATAGTGAGGACTCATTATTGAAAGGGAAGACACTTCAAAAACACTTTTCAATCCATACAAATACTGGGGTGTCAATGGTCCAAACCCCATTGCAGTGCCATGCCCACAGATAAAACTGGGTGTTTCCAACGACATGAAGAAGACGGTGGTCCCTCCCCAAACTCAATGATGTGAGTGGACTATGCTTGGAATGGAGGTGAGTCTGGAAGGGGTGCACTAGGTGCCCTGCGTTCCTTCTAGAGCAAGCGTAGAGGCTCTGAAGCCTCTGTACCTGGCCCCCCACTCTCCCTCAAGCCACATCCTACTCCCTATTAACGTTTCTGGTGAACCCGCTGTGCCTTGCTTTTGGCTGAACTCTTGAGCTCCTCTGCTTAGAGCCAGTCATTGATTTCCTAACAAAATTGGGGCTTATCTTGTCGATCTGCAGAAGGGAGAAATGTTGAGTGGACCCTCAACTGGAGTCTCAAACTTGTCATCACGCTGAGGTAGGGTGACCAGATTTTTAAAGCCAAAAAACCTGGGACACTTATAAAAAATAATAGAAGTAGGACTACAAATTCATATCGCAGAGGGCTGCACAATGACTTGAAAGACAGCGCTCACCACCATAGCAAGCACAGACCCCGAGGCCCTAAGGGGCATAAAGTGAATACAGCTATCACAGACTATCATAGGTGCTGATTGAACTGATTTCTGAAAAGACTGGTACCTATACCTGCACCAAACCTCATAAAGGCTTGTTCAGTGGAGCCTCTCCAAAAACCTGGGACAAGTGCTTAATTTACTGAAATCTGCTGGGACAGATAACCAAATAAAAAAGGACTGTCTGGGCAAATTCGGGATGTCTGGTCACCCAACGCTAAGGCCTCTTAGCTTATTGACTCTAGGTCCTATAATCACAAGCGCAAAAAGATCATTGTTACCGTCACCAAGGATGGCTTCATTTAGAACTGAAAGGGAGGCCTCCATTGATTCGGAGGCTTCTATAGTATTTGGGGGCACTACCGGGACTACACACCATTAAGGAAATGTTAAGCGTGGACATGATGCCCAAAAATGGGGTCCTTCGGGATTTGGCGATTGGAATGCATCCAATTAGACTTTGGCTGTGGAACCTGGGAGTCTGCTTTTTAAACAGTTCTCTAGATGCTGTCCTGCCCCCTCGTCAGATTGCCCTGCCCCTGGAGTGCGGCCAGTAAACCCCGCCCTGTGAGATCAGAAGCAGAGTGGGGCCTTAGCTTATGTAGGCAACCTGATTATTCTGTGCTCCCACCAAATCACCATTGATGCAGAACTTAGTGTGGACACCACATCAACATAGCACATAGCAGGCCAGAACTCCTGGACTCAAGTAAAAAATAAATGTTGTACTCCTAATGCTGTCTGTCAGTCCTTTCTAACCTGGTACAATTTTGAGAGAAAGGAGGATGCTGGTCGGCTTTATCATCGGAGGTGAACTACTGGGGGTTTAGTCTCTGGCATTATTATTACCTGTTTTCATTTACTGGGGGGTCTCTTTTACTGTGAATTTTGGCTCTGTGGTGCGTGAAGGCGCTACCTCCCCACACTGTCACCTCTCCTTGCCAGGGTTGCGGCCCCGGTCCCTGTTGTGCTGGGTTTCCTTTCTGTGGTTGCTGCTGCCATGTGCTTGCCCAATTGTTTGATCCCTGCTGCGGTTGTGTGGAGAACTGTGGACCTCCCTGCTACTGAGTGAATGATATATTCTGATCAACCTGTGACTGGTACTGAGGAGGGATGTTAACCATATCCTGTCGAGTGGGGTTCTGTGTCAGCTCGCCCATATTCTCTAACCTCTGCTGCTTTTGCTGCTCATGGTATGCCTTTGTCCGGCATGCCTCTACTAGTTGACCGTGCCTACGGCAATAGAAGCACTCTCTAATTTCTGGTTGTGGCCAGCCTCCCTGGCCTCTACCACCATAACCTGTTTCTGTTCCTGGGCTACCTGTTTTGAACCCTCCATAGTTTTGCAGTGTAGCCCCCATTGTGAATGGTGCCATCTGCATGGCAGTGGCCATCGCTGCTCACTACAGGGCAATTATTTTCAACTTATGCTGCACTAATTTTGCTATGTCTCTGTGGGTCAGCTCCTGCTTCTCTCTCTCCTTTTCTTGCTTTTTCTTATGGAAGTGGAGTATATGAGCTTGTATTTCCTGCCAGGGTTTGATATCTAAACCAACTACGCTGTCCAGCCTGCTCTGTATCTCAATGGGTAACCCTTTCTTCAAAATATTATAGAAAAATGTGACTTGTGGGCCCATGTTGGTCCACAGCTGTCCGGTTTCCTGCCCCATCTTTCCCTCGTTTTATTTAGGAAATCGTTTATGTTTTTCTCTGGCTCCATGATCTCTGCCATTAGCCCTCCTACATCTGGGCAGTCAGGGAATATTTGTCTCAGGGCAGTCCATATCTGGTGCCTGTGTGTATTAAACACGACCCCTTCATGCTGGGTATTTGTTAGCTTGATTGCTGGAATGCGAGCTTCGGTGAACATCGTGTTTGCCTGCTCCTCAATTAGGCTGCTTAGCAGACTCTTAAGGTCACCTATTGCTAGGTTGATACCTGCAGTATTTTTCTCAAAGCATGTAATCCATTTCCCTGCCCCCATCCAGCAAAGACAGTAACTTTGTTCTCAACCCCTCTTTGTTCATCTGCGCCCATGGCATGTATACAATCACAGCTGCATCCTTCTGCAGTAATGGGTACATTCTCATTCTAGGTGGCTCTGCGGGTTTCTCCTCAACATAGCGCTCTCATCTTGTGAGGCTTTGCTCAATGTAGAAGAAGTCCCAACTAGGGTTTCCTCCTTCATGCCTGATGCAATTCTCTGCTACTGCCATGTACTCTGGCTCAAACTATCCTTCCGTCAGCCAAGACCTGCCATATTGGTCCCTCTGCTCAGTCCAATCTGCTAATTGGTCGTAAAACAGGTAGGCAAAATTCTTGCCTTCCTTATTGGCTATTATCTCCCTTGGGGTTAGTTTATCTTGTTTAGTTTGTTGTGCACCCATGTGGAGCAGCACGTAGCCACATTGCTGCTTCCCTTGTGTATATGCACTGGTGCCATTTTGTTTTTCCTGCATCGCGGGTGGGTAAGTACTAGGCCAGGCTGCCTTGTTCCTTTATCTCTTTGTCAGCTCCTCTCCTTTGTTGACTGGACGGTGTGGCTCTGAGCCCTGCTAGTAGCCTTCGCTCTACCTCCAACTCTTCCCAGCACTGCACCTTTTACCTGGCCCCGCATCCCTCATGTAAGTGCGCTGTCCTGTACTCTTGGTATAACTCCCGGTTGCGTGCCCTTTCTCGCTCAAGCATCAGCTCACGCGTCTCTTCCTCACTCCATCTGGCCTGTCTCCTTTGTTGTGAGCTATGCGCTGCTTTCATTGGCCTGGCTTCATCTTCTAATTCACTCTCCATTTCCTCCTTGGCTACCCGGGCAAACCCTGTAACCACACCCTTGTCATCGGTTCCTGGGGGATTGGAGCTCCCTTCCTCTCCTAGGCTCACTGAGGCACTATTGTGAACTGCCACAAGCGTTGCTGACATGCATCTACGCTCGCCTGAACCAGTGGGTGCATGTGTTTTACTTGCTTTTGAGGTGTCACATGCTGAGCGTGGTGGACGGGGAGTCAAGCTTTTGGGGACCTTCCCCAGGGACTTGTGCTGCACTGGAGGTGTCTGGGCTTGCTTGCTTTTGGTTTTCTTGGGCTTAGACCTAACTGACCTTTTTTGCGGTCAGTTCCTATTATTGTTTAATTTGAATATTCTAATGCAGGGGGAGCTGGTGTGAGTACATCCATCCCTGCATGTGGTGGGGGAGGTGCCGACGCCTTGCTCGCTATCGGCATTGTGGGGCTATCAGTTTAGCTTCTTCAAAGATGACCCATAATTATAACATTGACTCCCTTTTGTCCTTCATATTTGGTCTTTATATGTGTTTTAGTATGTTCGATTACATTTGTGTCAAATGTTCACTCCTTAGGCCAGGGAAATGTGTTTGCCTTTGTGTGTAAATGCCACTCTTGGCAAAACGTATTAATTCTCCTTGTCTGTTTGGGGAACCTAGTTTCCATATTCTTCAATGGGGAATCCACAGCAATTTTAGTAATTTGGATGAATACAACTCAAACTACGTTTTGTAGTTTGGTTTGTCTAATCGTAGGGGCAATCGTACGTCGTGCACTCTTACAAATGATGTACTAGGAGCTTAGCACTTATAATATTTGCATCAAACAGTTCGACTGACCATTACAACACTGGGCAAATATGCGATATGTTAGAATAGCATCTGCACGATCTCAGTTTTTTCACACAGTACAGTTTGCAATAAACAATCAATGCAACATCATCACATACATAATGCAATCCAATAAGGGTTGACAGAAAAAATTGCTTTGTCAAAAAAATGATTATGCTCTCTGTACATGTTATCCTTTAACAAGAGAAGACTAGCGGGAACACATTCCTAAATGAGCTGAATAGTCTGCCAATATCCACTCCTAGACAAAGGCGGTAATAATAAAACCCACATCGTAATAACTCGAGAATCAGAAGGCCCTTTTGGCCACACAAAAGTTACGCCCAGTTTCCTGAGTCCAATTCTTTCCCTATATCCGAATTCTACCATGTTAAACACACAGGTTCCAAGCTCGGTGTACCTCCCACACTCTTTCCAGATACTAAGGGTGTTAAGAAGCCTCTTGGCAGTGGGAAAACTGTGAACTAAAGAACTATGACACTGAGGTATCAAGTACGCCCAATCAGGATTGCTGTATCACAAAAATCAGCATTATGGAAATTATCTAGGGATACCTGCACCTTAGCTAGCATACTCAGCTATCGAACAAAGGTGACTTCTTTGGGAATACCCCCAAGGCTGCCTTATGACTGATTCAGGTAGGTCACATAAAATACGCAATATGCCAGACCCTGTCAGTGGCACAAGGGCTTAGTTTATCTTTTTAAGCTTCTGCCTAGTTTACCATACACGAAATGCTTTAGACTATGTTTTAGGCTCAGATGTAGTCTTTTACCCTCTGTGACGACAGACCTCAGCCCCAGGGATTCAGCAGAACTTCCAATTAATTGTGGTGTCTGCCCACCTCTCTTGTTGTGCAATCATGAATCCGTCCGGGCATGGTCTAATTCCTTCAGCTACAGTCGGGTACGAGGTCCCAATCCCTCCTGACTGGCTCATGAAATTTTTACTTGAGTTGGAAATCCTTTAAAAAACAGAAGACAAGATGACTTTTGCTAAAACAGGAACGGTTTGTTTATTTAAACAGCATGGCCCGGAAAAGAGTTAAAGACACAAGGTCTGTGGACTGTCTCAATTTGCAATCAGTCTGTGTCCTTCTTTTATACAAAACATGATGGGTTATAAAAGTGTCCGGCATACCATATATATTGAGGAATGTTGGTTGCTGCCTTTGGAGTCATAAATTAATTGTCTAATGGTTACTACAGGTGGGCCTCGACCTCACGTGGACACAATGTGGCTAGTGGATAATGCGTCCAGATGTCCGGCATGGGGAGCACGTAGTAACTACATGTGCTAGGTCCTGATCGTCTATGTGTTCCTAACTCATGTGACATCTGACTTTTGATGGTGTTTTTAGGAGCGCCTGTACTCCCTCCGGCCATGTGCGCTTTATTGGGGCAATCTCCCTAGATTATTGTAATGTCGCTGTGCCTATCTGTGGGATTGATCAAGAGTTTCCTGCCCAAGTGTTTGCCTGCCAGCGAGGCACCCTCTCACCTGTGACCTATAAATCAGCAATCCCGGGCCTAGGTCTCAGGGCCTGCTTGACTACATATCTGCGAATCGAGGTTGAAGTGGAGTTCACTAAGGGTGATTATGTTAATAAGGACGACATTTCATTTTCTTCCATGCTCCAGCGATTTCCATATTAACAATATCATAGGGTTTGCATATAACAAATCACTTGGTATTTTTAAACATTTAATTTCATGTATGCCTGCTTACGGTCTCTGTAATATTCTTTGCTTTTTTTATGACTGTATCTTGTGTGCACATTGAGTCATTAAGGTTTATTGTAATTTTTTGGTTGATTCTGCCAATGTTTCCCTCAATATTGTCATGATTGTGTGCCTTCACACATACATTGTGTGTGTGAATGTATATGTGTGTGTGTGTGTGTGTGTGTGTGTGTGTGCGCCCCTCGATTCCCTTGACCTACTCAAGCGGCAGTGTTTGTGTATGTACCACAGCTCAGTTATAGCAGCACTTTTGCATCTTTGTAGTCCATGTGCTATCATTACATGTACGTTGTGTAAATATGCTAAACGTGCTTGCTCAATTATTGTAGTTTGTAAATGTTTCTAATATTTATTTGGCAATTATATAATTCATTTCAGCACGAATATGGTTCTTGCTTGATTGTATTCAAAATAAGTACCAAGCAGCAGTTCATCAATGAATGATTTAATCAAAACATAATAACTTTGTTGTGACTCTAGACTGCATTCCACTCAATGGAACCAGACAAGTTTATTTGCATCCTCTCAGATATCCTCATGCCCATGTCAGCAATGTGCCTGGAGTGTCATTACAATGATGCTAGCCATATAATGTTCTACTTCAAATAAGTTTTACATTTCAGAGCTATTCATATGTTTGTCAGGAGAAGGTATTTTTGACATTTACATTGGTACACGGACACATTGAATAATGTTTTAATCTGATGTTTCATTTACAGTCAAAGTTGTGATTGCCCACGACAGGAGCATTGTGTAAAAATCTGAAGATGTTTCCTATAAATTCGAAGCACCAGATGGGACAATATAGCAAACCTTTCCAGCTCTGGAACCAATTCTTATCTACTGACTAGTTATATGTCAGGAACACTAGTTTTCCATAAACCTGATTCAACCACTGTGACAAAACCTTAGAAGAACAAACCTGACCAGAAAATTAGCCTGGTACTGAAATTCATATTTTCTGGTTAACCAATGGAGATGCATTAGCATTCTCTATCCATTCTCCTAATTGAACTTTTCACATGTTGTGCCTCAATCAGACCACATTTCTGGTCAACAAACAGAGCCCCTACCCATATGGAGGGCTTGCTCCACAAGCCCTCCAGGTCAGAAGAAGCTCCTGGTTTTTCTACTCCGGCAGAGAATTGCCTGCCTTATTTAGAAATATAATTTGCCTGTCTGGGATCCCTAAAGCCTTCAGAACAACTGCTGGTAGACTGGTTGGTCTGAAAGCAGGCAGCTGTGCTGAGTGGATCCAGCTCAGAATTTGTTTTTGTTTTTTTAAGTAAAAAACTCATTTTTAGAAATTGGATTCCTGGTTGACTGGGGTGTGAGCCTGGTCAATCACCAACCACAATCCTAGTCAGGGTAAGACAGAAGCAAACCCCACATTTTTTTTTGATAACCAACTTTATTGATTTTTGTAAGAAGCATATGTGAAAAGACAAAAGACCAACAGCAAGTGCAGATCTCAGCGCATATAAGAAGCTTGATGTCCTTAAGGTGTTATACATGATCTTGATGGACAATAAGAATCAGAATAACACCCACCACATCCCGCGAGTGCCCAAAGAGAGTGTCAGTCTATTATCAACCCCACCCATTTACCCCACACCTTGAGATATTTCTTCGGACACCCCCTGGCCTCGTACAAGGGCCGCTCCTGCGCCGAACACCAATCCACCCCCCTGCGCCACCGTGACATGGTGGGAGTTTAGCCAGTTCGCCGCAATTTCCCTCTTGGCTACCATCATGACTGTATTCAGAAAAAGTTTGTCGGCTCGAGAGCCATCCAGCCCTTAGGTGATTCCCAGGAGCACATTCATTGGTTCAAGAGGTACTTCCCAGCCTAGGACCTCAGTAAGTTCCCCTATCACTGACTCCCAAAAGCGTGTGACTACAGAGCAAAGCCATACCATATGGAAGAAATCAGCCTGTGGGTGGTTGCAGCGGGGACAGGATGCCTCGGGACGGAGCCCGGCACGGTGGAGACGCAGTGGTGTGAGATAAGCGGCGTGGAGGTAGTATATTTGGACCAAGCGAAGCCGCGCTGAGGCTGTGATTGTTTTGGGGGCCGCAGTCGTCATCTTCTAAGGACCCAAGCCATCCCTCCCATATGTCTCTGAGCCGGGATAGTGTGTTGGGGGTGTTATTCGTGTGGGAGCAGTAGATATGAGAAATCCCCCATTTCCCCAAGTTGCCGGTCATAATCTGGGCTTCAGGCGGGCTGTATTCGGGTATAGATGTGCCTTCTGCGATGTGCGAGTGGAGAGCATGGCGCAGCTGCAGGTAGCCGTAAAACTGTGAGGTGTGCAGGGAGTACAGGTTTTGGAGGTCCTGAAAGGTACATATATTGCCCCCTTTCCAGACGCCCTCCAACTGCGAGATCCCACGCTCTAAAGCCAGATAGGCCGGCGACCTCCGGAGCCGGGCGCCCTGCCAAAGTGGGGGGTATTGAGTCAATTTGCCCGACCAGTGGGTGTAACGCAGAGAGGCCCGCCAGGCCAGAAGTACCCCACGCGTGACCTCGGGTATGGTTCTGGGTACAGCGTTCCCGTATAGCGTCCCCTGAATGTTGGGCAGACCTAGGGCATGTAGTTCCAGTCTATATGCCGGGTCCGAACAGCCACCATTGAACCAGTCATGCAGGGCAAGGAGCCGGGTAGCTAAATAATAGAGGTACAGGTTTGTCATCCCCAGACCACCATCAAAGGGTGGGATCCGGCACTGAGTGAGGGCCAGATGGGGTCTCCGACCCCCCATATGAACTTGATGGCCATACTGTCCATTTCCCTAAACCACGCAGGCGAGAAGGGGAGGGGCGGGTTCGGAAGCATGTAGAGAAACCTGGGCAAAATCATAATTTTGAATAGGGCTATCCTGCCCATTGGGTTCAGCAGCAGTGTTTGCCATCTAAGGAGATCCGCCTGGGCTTTCTTCACTAATGGGGTAACATTGAGCGCCCAGGCGAGGTCCGGGAGGAGGGCAACCCAAATCCCAAGATACTTGAAGGACTGCCGTCGAAGAGGTATCGTGGACTGCCACTCAAAGCACTCTCGAGAGAGATGAAGGGGGACCAGGATGGATATAATGTAATTCAGTCGAAGGCCGGAGGTCTGCTCAAAGAGACTCAGCGCCCGGAGGCACCGGGGTCCCGACTGCACGGGCTCCACCAGAAATAGGAGGACGTCGTCCGCGTAGAGAGCGATTTTGTCCTCCTTTAATCCAGGCCATCTCCACCCCTTAAGTCGCTCGTCCGATCGTATGAAACACGCAAAGGGCTCCATTGCCAAAGCAAAGAGGAGGGGCGAGAGGGGGCATCCCTGCCTCGTACCCCTTCTGATGGGAAAGGACTGCAACAGGGCTCCATTAACTAGTACTCGGGCCCTCGGCCGGCAGTATAATGTCCTTACTAAATTGCAAAAGTATGCCCCGAATCCCATTTCCGTCAACACCGCTTCCAGGTACCGCCAGTCCACTGAATCAAAAGCTTTCTCGAAATCAACGAGAAGAAGGGAAAAGTATGGAGTCAAGCGCTGGCGGTTTGCCAGGGCGAGGTGGAGACGCCTGAGGCAGTGTCTGGTGCCCCGCGATGGCATAAAGCCGCACTGATCAGGGTGGACTGGTTTGGCCAGGTACGGCCGTACGCGGTTAGCCAAGATGGAGGCAAACACCTTGAGCTCCGAGTTGATGAGCGAAATAGGACGATAGTCTGAGCAGTGCTTCGAGGGAGGCTGAGACTTAGGGATCACCACAATGGTGGCCATATCATTTTCGGTGCAAAACAAGCCCTTATCAGTCACCTCTGCATACAACTCCAAAAGGTGGGGGACCAGCGTGACCCGGTAAGCTGTGTAAAACTCCTGTGGGAGTCCGTGTGGCCCCAGGGTCTTACCGGAAGCCATATGAGAAATTGCTCCGTTGACCTCCTACGGAGTAATCGGGAGGTCCAGCGCCTCTGCCTCCGGCTCACTAAGTCACGGAAGAAGGATCCATTCTCGCTGAAGCAATTCCGAAAGTGAGAGTGTGGGGGGCTGCGCGGCGTAGAGGGCAGTGTAGTATGCAGCGAAGCACTGGGCCACCGCCGCCGGGGACCGTTGGACCTCGCCGTCCGGAGTTATCACTTCGGGAATGATGTGGTTGGCCATCGGATACGTGGCCAGCCTATGAAGGAGCTTCCCATTTTTGTCTCCCCACCCGTACACTTGTGCTACCGAAGACCTCCATAGCATCTTGGCAGCCTCCAGGGAGGTCTGTCTGATCTCGTCTCTCAGAAAGGCCAGTCTCCTATCTAGTGCCTCGGTCCTCTCCTCGGGTGGCTGGCCTTCAATTAGGGTGGCCTGAGCTTCTAGGAGGGTAAGCCGGGAATCCTGCGCAGCTCGTTTAAGTTTGAGCTGGCCCTTGGCGAAACCACGAATGGTGGCCTTACCAGCCTCCCATAGGGTGCCAGGGGAGGGAACGGAGCCCTGATTGGCAGTGAAGTAGTGACGGAGCTCACTGCCCAAGGAGTTCCGAAATTCTTTGTCCTGGAGAAACCAGGCGTTCAGCCTCCAAATCGGGCGCAAAGACTCCGGGAGGTCGCCTACCAGCAGCGCCACCGGGGAGTGGTCGGATATACCTCTGGGGAGTATGGTTATCTCCTGGATTATCTGACGATCCAGGGCCGGCATGAAATTGTAGTTGAGTCGTGCATGGGTGTGGTGGGATGCCGAGGTGTGGGTTTAGTGTTGGGCCATGGGGTGCCAAAGTCTCCAGGCGTCGCAGACCCTCAGGGCGGTCACCCAGTTCGATAAAAGATTGGCCTGGGAGATTCTAGAGGTCGAGGGGGTTCCAGCTGTGTCAAGGGCAGGGTCCATGACTGCGTTGAAGTCTCCCCCGATGATGGTCATACCTGGGGGCAGGGCGGCAATCAACCCCGCAATACACTTGAGTGTGGGGGCCATCAGCGATGGTGGGGAGTATACGGACAACAGGTTTAGAACTCGGTGCCCTATGGCTCCCTCCAAGGTGACCTAAGTACCCTGAGGGTCCGTCGTGACCTTACGGAGAGCGAATGGCAGGGAGCGGCGCACAAGTATAGCTACACCTCTCGATCCCCGATTAAAGCCAGAGTGCCGAACCCCACTGTATCCGTACCTCACCAGGAAGGGGCAGTTACTGCCTACCAGGTGGGTTTCTTGGAGTAGTAGTACGTCAACGGCATGGCGCTGTGCATATCGCAGGACCGCTGTTCGCTTGACCCTATCTAGCAGCCCATTGACATTCCAGGACATTATGTGGAGCGACCCCTTCCCATTGTGGGTGTCAGTCATGGGGGATATGAGTGCAGGAGGAGACATCTTGATTGGGTGTCAGGCGCGAGCGAAGCATTCGGCCTGTGTGGGGCATTAGGAGTATCGCTATAAGGCTGATGGTGTGCGCGCTCGCTATGCTGTTGGTCAAAGATGCGAATGTGGTAAACGACATGTGACAACGAAGAACTGGGACAACGGTCCCTATTGTATGTTCGGTCATCGTGCTGTTGATCAAAGATGCTAGTGTAGTGAACCGAGAGTGTCAAAGAAAAACTGGGATCAACGGGCCCCTTCCCCAACCCTCCCCCCTCCCCCTTCCCCCTCCCTATACTTCAGGAACAGAAGCATCTGTCGACCCTAACAAAGAAGAACTAGAAGAAAGCCAAACTAAAATGCTTGGGAATGGGGAATCATGGAGGACCCCTCCTCATAGCAGGATGTACTGTGGTAGTGTCCATCGAGAGATAGAAGTGACGATAAGCTGAAGTGCAGCACCATGGGCCGCGGAACTGGTTATGGCCAGAGGTTATGGTGGGCTCAAGGTAGCCCCGCGGGGAGGGTCGGGCTTCGGGAGAGGTCTGTGTCCGCTAGGTCCAGCGGCGATGGTCGAGGCGATGCGCCCCCTGGGTCTGAGCAGTTCAAGGAGCCAGTGTGATGCAAAGTGAGGAGATCACTCGGGCCGCTCCGGATGCTGGCTGACGAGAGGGACCCAGCGGTGAGTCCGATCTGGCCCGCCTCGGGCCCCGCCTCCTCTGTGAGTGGGTGCGCTGCGGCCGTGGGCCAGGCAGGCCCTGGTGGGTACCTCCAGGACGGTCCTTGGGAGAAGGACTCCGGGCGTCGAGTCTTAAGTGGCTTTCCTCTGTTAGCCACATCCAGGCCTCTTTAGGGGAGTCGAAGAAAAGGGTTCTGTTTTGAAACACTACCCGGAGGCGGGCCAGGAAGAGACGCCTGTATTGGATGTTGAGGGCACACAGTTTTTGTTTAACTTCTCCAAACAAGCGACGTTGGCCCTGGACCTCGCGGGTATAATCGGGGAAGATCATGATTGTCTGGCCTTGATACTTGAGGAGTTGCTGCTTGCGTGCTTCAGCCAGGATGGAGTCCCGATCTCTAAAATTAAGGATCCGCATTATTATCGGCCTATGGGGCGCACCTGGCGGTGGTTTGGGGGCGAGAGATCGGTGTGCCCGCTCAATTGCGAACCATGGGGAGAGGGAGCCCTCGGGCATCCACGAGCGCAGCCAGCGCTCAGTGAAGTCAGCTGTCTGGCCTTGTTCCGCGCCCTCCAGAAACCCCACCAGGCGGAGGTTGTTGCGCTGGGACCTGTTTTCAGCATCCTTAGCCCATCTGTGCAGTTCTTGGGTATGAGTCTGAAGGCGAGCGACCTGGTTTTTGAGTTGTTGGATGTCATCCTTCACCGTGGATATACGGGATTCCGTTTCCTTGATCCAGGCCGTAGTGTTGCGGAGGTCTTGACGGATAAGAGTCATGTCGACCCGGACATCCTCGATATTGCCCTCAACCGAGGATTGGGAGGTACGGATGGCTTGGAGGATAGTGGACAGGTCTGTAGCGGAGGGGGTGTCTTTTTCGGTGGCACCCCCCGTCGCCCCAGAGTCCGAGGTCGTATACTGATCGATTTTGGTCTGTGTGGTGGGGGGTTTCGGTGCCCGATCTCTTCCCATGGTCGCCGCTCAGCAGGTGGGGCCGGAACGCCCACGGCGTCCAGCTCGGGCCGCAAGAAACAGGGATCGCTCGAGACGGGAGCCAGGGCCCCCTTTTAGAGAGGAGGTGAGGAAGCAGTCGGACCAACGGCCGCGGGGTCTTCCCTTCACGACTCCGGATGGTCGGAGGAGATGCAGGGCTTCGGGGGCACACGGCCCCGCCGATTGATGACTGTGCGGTGGAACGCAGCCCCACCGCCGGCCCACCCAACAGTAGCAACAGGGTGTAGGGAGGTCCAGCGGTCACCCAAGAGGCCAGGCGGGGGGGGTCGCTGCAGTGCCAATCGGTCCCGAGCCCCACGCTAACCAAAGGCTGGAGGTCAAGGCAATCGTCCGGCACTCAGGTGGAAGGGAAGCAGATGGGAGAACCCTTTTGTTCCAGCGGTGTCCCAGGGTGAATCACGGCTGGGGAGAAGGAAAGAGGATAAGAGGGGGGGAACAGTCCACCCGGCACTCGCTGCCCGACTCGACGGCTGATACCCCCTCTCAAAAGTCCCCACTCGCGCCCCCAGGCCAGGAGTCAGGCGCAAAGGCCCCACGCTAGGGCCAGGATCGGTGCTAGACCCGGGGCGCAGGGTCCGGCCCAGGGAAGAGTGCAGGGGTAGCGCTCAGAGGAGATGCAGGGAGCAGGCCATCAGGGGGGGAGGAGAGAAGCCCTGATCACCCCACTGCCCGAAGTGGCGGCCGGACCCCCCTGGAAGGCTCCCGCCTGCCCCGGGGCCACAGAGAGGGGGGAATCCTCCAGTCCCTCCACCGCTGTCCGGATTGACAGCCGAGGCGCTCTCCTCACACCATCGCAGCACCTGCAAGGGAGCATGCGGGTCTAGGAACGCTCCACGCGTTAGCGGCAGGCCCAGAGTCCAGGAACCAACACTCAGTCAGGGCGCAGGGCACCCCGTGCACCAGCGGCCCTCGGACACCAAGAGGGCGAGGGGGGGGAGGGACACGACTTCAATCCCTCTGCCACCCGAGCCAACAGCCGAACTCTCCCTCCTGCCTTCCGTCCACCCAGGGATCCACCGCCAAGCGCTCCTCATCTCCACAATCGGACACCGTGGCAAGTCAATGGATGGTCCTCCGGCCTGCAGTCGGCCCGGCGCAGGCAGCTCCTCAGGGTCCCTCTTCCAGCACAGCCGCTCAAACTCTTCTAGGGGGACTACCGCCCACCTCGGGGCCTCAACCGAGCACAGCCGAGCCCCAGCACGATGCCGCAGGAGAGGGAGAGGGGGGAAAAGAATCCACCAACTCCTTCACCGCCGTCCGGATTGACAGCCGAGGGGCTCCCAGCGCACCACCACAGCACCGGAGCTCTACACGCCGGCAGCAGGCCCAGAGTCTGGGGCCCAGTGCTTGGCCAATACCCAGGAGGCAATTCCGGGTGCCAGCGGCCCCGATCACCAAGAGGGCGAGGGGCAGAATGCTAATCCCCCGCTGCCCGATCGACGGCCGAACTCCCCCTCCTGTCCTCCGTCACCTCGGGAACCACCGCAAGGCACGGCGGGCGGGGCTGATCCAGACCGCTCCCCGCGCCTCTCACCCTCATCAGGCGCGATCCCCAGTGGATCAATGGGCGGCTCTCCGACCCACCGCTGGACCAGTACAGGTAGTCCCTCGGGGTCTCCCTCCCTCACACGGCCACCAGACAGCTAGAGACTACGGGGGTGCCAGGAGGAGCCGGGACCCAGCACTGGCGGGGCCGCCATCTTTGACTCGCCGTGAGCCAGGGCTCTGCTTCGAAGGCTGCCCCCGGTGTCCAGACGCCACCAACACCGCCGCCAGGAATGGATCCGGGGCCCTGGGCAGCTTGGCAGCAGGATTACGAGGTAGGCACTCGTCGATGGGGGCGGATGAAGGAGCGGATGACGGAGGGGTCCAGAGCACTTCTAAAGTGCGACCGCCATCTTGACGCTCCTGGCCACGCCCCCGCAAACCCCAAATTAACCTGTGCTCAACACCCTGGTAGCTTGGCACAGAGCAGTAAGGCTTGACTTAGAGGCAATGTGTAAAGCATTTGTGCAGCACTTCAAATTGTAAAACAGTCAGAAAAACATCACACAAAAAGCATCCCACACCAGGTTAGAAGTATAGAACAACATTTTATAAATAAAGCAAACCACACTGACATAAGTCCAATCAGTAGAACTGGAGTTATGAATTCTTAAAGAATAAACTGCAATGTAGTGCCTAAAAGTATAAAGTGCTAAACGCAGCTATCTGGTTGCACTGGGCCAAGTCAAAGTCTAAAGTTCAGGCAGACTGTGATGGAGCGTAGGTCAGATACAGTTCCAGATTAGTCCCGCTGAAGGTTTCCCTTCTCAAGTTTTGTGCCAAAAGCACCTTTTCCACTGCAGATGGTTACGGGGAACAAGGAGAATGCCACTGGCAGTGGTCGACATGGCACAAACAGCATGCTGGGCATCGTGGAAGGGCGGGCTAGAGCTTTGTGTTGGCAGTCCTCCAAGGTGATCAATGCTTGCTGCGCAAGGAGATGGGCGGCCGACGGCTCACACTGAATTTCCATGGATTCTGCATGGTTTAGGTGCAAACAGGCTTGTTTGCGGCCGTGAATACCCCAAAAGTCTGATTTAAGAGCCCGCTGAGCCACACCAAGGGTCCAGGACCTGAGGGGCACCACTTGGGGAACTGGAAATCGCTGAAGGGTCCAGGTGCTGTTGGGAGCCTGTATTGTCCCAAAGGCTCAGAACAGGAGGCAAACAGACTAGTCCTTTGAGTCACTCTGGGGTCTTGGGTGCAAGATGGAGTTACAGGTCCAGTTCTTCTTCCCCAGGCAAGAGGGCAGCAGGTCAGCACAGCAGGGCAGCAGTTCCTTTAGAGCAACAGTCCAGCAAAGTGGCAGTCCTTGTAGCAGCATAACAGTCCTTCTTCCTTGCAGAGCATCCAAAGGTCCAGAAGAGTACTGAGGAGTTGCTGTCTGGGGTCGTTCTATTTTTCTCAAAGTTCTTTTTATTGGCATTTTATCAGCAAACAATATCAAACAGCAATATATCCCTGCTCACAAATTGACCTTGTTTGTTACCTTAACATGTCAGTTTTTAGTACAGTTCCATGCAAGTCTATAAGGTCATTGATTGTTAACTACAGGCAAGCAATTATCGGATATTATTTATACACCAAACTCCCCCCTCCCCCTGTCACTAACTGTTGGACTTGGCCCTTTTTGGCCGGTTCACCCCTAAACTTTTTGCCTGGTCTGTGACCTAGTGTTGGTGGTTTTAGGCCTCTGGGCACTTTCGCACTGTGGTCCAGTGGAAAGTGCGTGCGCGCTCTGTGCACATTTAGTGAGATTGACCTGCCTCCCATAGGAATGCATTGGGGATCTGTGTGCCAGTGGTAATTCCTAGGGTGAGAGGAGTGCAGGGGCGAGTTTAGTATGTGCAAATCTTGTGAGAATAAATGCTGCGCAATGGTGTGCGCAGATTTATTATAACTGGTGTAGGAATGCCACTTTTAGAAGTTGGCATTTATGTGTGCTCTGTGTCTGCCTGCCTGATGTGAATTGCATGTCTGGCTTGTGAGTGACAGGGGCTGGGAGGTGTGTGTGGCTCCAGGAGGGGCAGAGTGAGTCAGCACAGGGCTGAATAGGGAGATCTGCATCTAGATGGGAGGGAGGAGTTGCACCTGGGACCTGAATAGGGCTGTGCCTTCCCTCCACAATACTGGCTCCACCCCCTGTGATGCGTCTGATGTCCCTAGCCTGTCCTGTGAAAGGAGAGAGGAGCTGAGCAAAACAAAGTGCTCCAAATCTCCCCCCAAACCAGTTGCGTCTGGTTTTTCCCCAACCCTGTGCTGTGACACAAAGGGGATTTTGTGGATAAAAGAAGGGGCTGTGACCCCATGAATGTTGTTCAGTCTTGGTACCTGATTCCTGCAGGGCGTGCTGCTGCTGGGGGCCCAGGGGGGGCTGCCAGGAGGGCTTGCCTCCCTGGGCCCTGCATTGCCCCTTTATCCCTAGGGACCTACAGGACCTTGCCTGCTTCTAGCGCCTGGTGAGCGCTGTGCTCTAATTCTTTAAAGGACCCAAGCAAGAGGAGAGCGTGGGCTTCGCAGCGCGGTGCTGCAACCCTTGGAGAGGGAATCCCGGTGTGAGGGATTCCCCCGTGTTAGGAATTGTTTGCGGGTGCCCACCCCGCGTTTTGAGTCAGTGACGGGTGCCCACCCCGCTTATGTGCTGCTCCGGCGGGTGCCCACCCCGCCGGTACCTTTAAATGAAGCGGGAGCCCACCCCGCGTTTCACCGCCGCGGCCGGAGGCCGGAGAGGAAGACAGGCAGCGTGATGCCTGGCGTGGGGCGGGACTTCCGCCTCACAAAAGGGAAGTCCCGCCCGCCGGAGAGGCGGTGAAGAGAAGGAGTCCAGCTGGAGCAAGCAGCGACCCCGCAGGCCGCCGCAAGAGGAGTCGGGTGAGTGGAGATGGTGCGGAGGGGGCGCGAGTCACATTGTCGGTGCCTGCCCCTCCGCGCTGGGGAGACCGGAGAAGCTGGGAGCGGCCTCAGTGGAGGAGCAGAGTCCCGCGTCGAGCAGAGCCGGTGAGTAAGGCTCTGCAGTGATGCCCCGTGTGTGCCGATCAAGGCACAGTGCCATCCGCATTTTTGAGCGGCCCCGTCCGGCAGTGGGCCGCTCCAACGAGGGGGGCGCAAGAGTAAAGAGCCCAGAGGGGCCCGTGTTCCCTCCAACGTTGGCCATATTTTGCTGTAGGAGGGCCCAGAGGGGCCCAGGCTTTCATTGTTGAGGGCATTTCAAGGCACATTGTCGGTGCCTGGGCGGGCCCGCCAGAGAGCGGGTCGCCCCTACGATGGGGGCATGTGTTTAATGCCCCGTGGGGGTCCAGAGGGCACAGAGGTGCCGGGCCCCCTTTTATGAGAGGTGCCGCAGCTGCGCCGCACCAGCGCGGGCAGCTGCAACCCGTGGGCACAAGTTATTCAGAGTCCCTGAGTGGGACAGGAGGCACAGAGGTGCCAGGCCTTCCCGTGATTCACAGCTGCCCAGCAAGTAGTGGGCAGCTGCAACGTTTAGGCAACAGTTCTGTGGGGGCATTCTTGCATAAGATAGGAGTGAGATGCACTCCTCTGCCCCAGCGCAATTACGCGCTTTTGGATATTGCTGCACGGGCAGCTGAACTCTGACTTTGGACATGGGGCATTTGAGCTCCTAGAGAAGGCCGTTGGCCAGGAGGGTCAGTGATTTACGTGATGTAGGAAATGTGATGCTCTCTACTGATTCATACCTCTAAATGCGTTTGGGGATGAGATTATGTGCGTAATATGTTTATGCCAGTGAGATTACTTCCTACAGTGAGTTTACCCCTAATGTGAGTTATGCTTAGGAGGTTATTGTCTAATGCGTTTAGACTTCTGAGATGATTGCATAATGTATTTATGCTGGTGAGGTTGGCGCAGAATGTAATTCGCGCCTGATGTGATACTGTGCATAATGTAGTTTATGTTACAGGCTGATGCTAAGTACAGTGGTTACCAGTGATTACTGGTTGTACGTTCATGATGTGTTCTACATTTATTATAAGTACTACCTATACTAAGTTCGCTTTGTGCTGGTTCTGACAGTGGTCCAGTTGGCCCTGTCAGGTGTAAATAATTCCCTTGTAAATATGACCCCGTGCCAGGTGGCACGATGTATATTATGTGAGTACTATTCTAATGTGTTTTATGATAATACAAAGGCTATTTTTATATATAACCTTGTGTGGAGTTCCTTTTTGTGGTGTGCCTAGTATGTTGTTGCTGTGGGTGTGTTGCGCAAACGCTTTACACATTGCCTCCGGGATAAGCCTGACTGCTCGTGCCAAGCTACCAAGGGGGTGAGCAGGGGTTATCTTTGGCGTGTAACTCCCTTGCCCTGACTAGAGTGGTGGTCTCTGCCTGGCTTTGGCGCAAGCCTTAGCCAACCAGAGATCCCATTTCTAACACTAACCCTACAACTAAAAGAAAAGAAAAAGAAAAAGGAAAGGATCAATATAGGGTTGATTTAGGTTGCCGTACAATGAATTATTGCGGTCTCTGTTATCTTGTTTAGTAAAGGAACATTGTTGCAAAGTCATCCTGTGCCCAGGGCACCTCCCAACTTTTTGCTGAATGGTATTGGTGGTAACTGACTCTGACTGACCCTGGGCTCTGCCTAACCATGCCCAGGGCCAGTGCTATGCTGAAAGACACTTAGAATACAGTGTAAACACCTACATACACTAGGGTACACTATGGGTTAGGGTACCCCTGTGATTGGCATGACCTACCCTATAAGGCCCTAGTACATAATAGTTATGAACAACAAGGGCAACCCTAGAGCTTGAACCAGGGGTTAAATAATACTGGAATCCGAACAGTGGTTCAAGTACAACAATAGAAATGAAAAGGAATTTAAAACAAAAGAAACTACATTCAAAGAGCATTAAGTTAAAAGATAAAAAAAAGGGAAAGACAAAGAACCCAAAGACTAGTGCTAACCAACTAGTAAAACCCTGGACTGGAAACAAGCATCCTAGGACCGGTTTCGGAGTTTCACCCCTCTTCAGCCAGGATAGCTTGATTCCAGTGGCATGGAGAGCACGGGACCCACGTCTGCGCATACCCGTCCCACTCGGGGTGACAAATGCAAAAACAACAGTTGATGGACAGAATGCAGAACAATGTCATACATTCACCCCAGTACAGAGATCTGGGCCTAAATCCTTGTCTTTTTGCTCACCATGCCATTCCAGTTTGAACCCAGCCATATGCAAATCAGTCTTGACCCTGTGCCTCATGGGAACAGTCCAGCCCGAACTGCCAAGCCAGGTTCTCCCTGGACTGGAAACAAGCATCCTAGGACCGGTCTCGGGGTTTCACCCCTCTTCAGCCAGGATAGCTTGACACCAGTGGCATGCAGAGCACGGGACCCACATCTGGGCATACCCGTCCCACTCGGGGTGACAAATGCAAAAAGAACACTTGATGGACATAATAGGGCAGGGGGATTGAAACTACCTCTAAGTCCCTAGCATATATTAGGGCATGGCAGTTTAGAGGCCAGCAGCCTTTTCTTCACTTGCATGTGTGCACTGCTGAGCCTGAGGTCAGTTTAAAAGTAGCCCTGTGTTGCAGGACTGCTTTTAAAAAGTAAATTGTGCCCAAACTCGACTTTGGGGTTTGGGACACTTACAAATGGATAACCTACAATGTTTGGGCATATTAGGTACCCCCAGGGTCTCCCCTAGGTGTCCCCGGGGTTGGGGGTCAGGTATTTATAAGGAGGACCCTTATAAAATGAGTTGTATATGCCCTGGGTTAAGTGAAATTGCACATTTCACTCCCCACAATGTGATAAAGTGCTGCACAAAATCGACTTGGGTGCTTGGAGCACTGTGGAGGGAGGATCTGCAATATTTCTACATATTCCGAACCCCTAAAGTCTCTCCTAGGTGTTCCATGGGTTGGGGGTCCTGTAGATATAGGCAGAGTATTTATAAAATATGTTTTTATAAGCCCTGGTGCTGGAAAAATGGCCCAAGTCATTTTTCCCATTGCAATTCCCCTGCCACATAGGTTAACATGGCAAAACGCTATTAACTAATAACTCTTTTTAGGGGAAGGCTAAAAATGCCATTCAAATACTTCACAGAATGGTATTAATAAACTCAACAATATGATATTGTTGAATTTCTCCTAAAATGTACATACAAGAAGTTATAAGACTTTCTTGTTTGTGAGCCCAGATTCAGCCTTCCAGTGGTCTGTCCTGATTGGTCAGAGTTAAGTGGATTAGCCAGGCTTCTTTGAAGAGGTGATAAAGAGCCCCTGGTGTTGACCAGCTCTGCTGGGAGGGCAGTGTCCTGTTGCACAAGAATGCCGGAGCAGGGGGAGGAGTCGTAAACAATGGACTTCAAGGGAAGGGGAAGACACCAGTGTCATTTACAACTCTACTCTTTTGAACCCAGCCAGATGCTAGGATTAAGGAAGGAATGAGCAGTTGCAAGGGGGAAAGACTATGAAGATTAGCCATCCTAGGGGTGTGTTTAGCCAGCTCTTCTCTCCCTGCTGGAAAATCAACCATTATGAATTTGGAAGAATTGGTGCACTCTTGGACAAAATAGTGCCACACTCTGCAGGGAGTGGTCAGACCGTGGGGCGGTACCATACACCCCATTGGACAGGAGTGACCTCCTGCTTGACCCAGAGAACTTGGAATAAGTATCTGAGAGGGTCAGAGCCTCTCAGATCTGCTGCTTGAAACTTAAGAAAGCAAGACAGGCCATGCTGAGAAGTTGATGTGCCTTTCCTAAGGCCTGCACTCTGAAGATTGCACCTTCTGCACCATCTGAAACTACAGCCCTGTGGCCTACCTTGCTGTAAAAGGACTAAAGAGTGGACTCCCTGCAAGCTACAGGTTAACAGAGCTCACCTGGAACATCACCACCAAGAATCCTCAATCTGGAGAACGACCAGTGGATTTGCAAGGGTTTTGTCCAAGTGGATTGTGGGAACTGAAGTCCTCAACTTTAAAGGACCATCTTGGAGCTTCCAGACCCTTGGAGTGAGTTTGGGCCACTTTAGGACCCTTTGGGGAACTTCAGGAAGAAGTTCCAGAAGTTTGGAGAACTTTGGAACAACTTTGGAAAAAAGCTCCATAAGGGGACCGACTCAACCAGGCCAGCAAAGGCGCCTGCCTTCAACCGCGAGCCGGCCTGCCATCCAGGTTTGTCCTGCTGAAAAGTTCCGTAGGTCCTACTTCCAGAGTTTGACCAGGAGTAGTCAAAATCCGAGGCCGGCGAACCCTCACCGAATCCAGCCTGGTGAACAGCATCGAGGGACCCCGCGAGAAAAAGCCCAGTAAAAGTTTCTAAGTCCAAACAAAGAAATGTGACCGGGAGCAACCGCGAACGCCAATCTGCCTGCCTCCAACCGCGTGTCGGCCTGGATCCTTGGTTTGTCCCGCTGGAATGCTCCGAAAGTCAGACTTCCATAAAGTTGACCGGGAGCTCATCGCAAGGAAATCCGGCTAACCCTCACTGAATCCAGACTGGCCGAGAGCTTCGAGAGACGCCGGGAAGAAAAGCTCCAGAAATGTTTCAAAGTCCGAAGGTAAAAAGTGTGACCGAGACCTACCACGAGTGGTAGCCAAGCAGGGCTCCATCGCGGTCCGCCTGAAACTTTTACTTTGACCCAGTCTATTGAGACCAGATGTCCCGATAAGGCGCTATAGATTTCTATTTGCTAGATAATGCTAAATCTTTGAAAATTCATATCTCCGGTTCCCTACATTTGATTTTTGTCATTTTGGTGTCATTTTAAAGATAAAAATAATCCCTATTTTTATAAATTGGTGTTGGATTTTTATTATGCATTGTGTCTTAATTATTTACTGAATTGGTGTTTTTAAATGCTTTACATACCTGTCTTTGAAGTTAAGCCAGCCTGCTCACAGCCAAGCTACCAAGGGTTGAGCATAGGAATAATTTTCTAAGACCTATTCTGAGCCCTATACTGTGTTAGTGGCCTTAATGCCAGTGGCAGATGTACATTTGCCCCTATCAATAATCCACTTTCCAACATGGTGCTCAGCGGTGTGGATGAAGACTTGTGTTTAAAAAGTACACCTTTCAGTAAAGTGAATTAAGATTGTAAGTATCCTCTAAATTGCCTTAGAACAAAACTTTTGAGTTTGATTTTTGGAATTTGGACTAACCTGTTTTTAATCCATTGTTTTGATTTTTCCAAATTGTTCTAAGTCTGTTGTGCCCAGTTATTGTGACCCAAAACTAGGGAACCATGGAGCTGGACGTGGCTAAACTGCCCCAGTTTGGGGTGGCTGATCTTAGGGTACAGTGTAGGCTTAGGAGGCTGCCTGCTTCCAACAAGATTAAGAAGGCAGGGTTGCTTAAGTCCCTAAAGGCCTGGGCTGGGGTAGCAGAGGAGATTCATTGGGGGATGTAGGGTGTTCCCCCCAACCTCACCCCAGAGGGGGGTGAGGATGATGCCTCTTCCATTTTTTCTAGTGTTAGCCAGATAACTCCAGATGGTGGAATGGGGGAAGGGTCCCTTACTCAGGAACCACCACTGTCCCTTGCAGAGTGACAGCTTGAGGCTCAATTAACTTTGATAGCTTTAGAGCAGAGGAAACTGGAATTAGCTGATAAGAGATGGGAGAGGGAGGAGGCAGCAGTGAAAATTAAGAATTTGAGACGTCCAGGGGTGGTGGATTGGATCACAAACTCCCGAAGGTTATAGTACCCAAGTACACCAAGGGGAATGACATTGACAAGTGGCTGGCAGCCTTTGAGAGGGCCCTTAGAATGAGTAGGGTCCACTCTAGGTATTGGGGAGCACTCCTGTGGGAGTTGATTCCAGTAGCTGGAAGGGGTAGGCTCCTGACCCTGAAAGGGGAGGATGTAGAATCATACCAGCAGATGAAGGCATGCTTAGTCAAGAGATTTGGTCTGACTCCAGAGCAGTACAGGGTGAAGTTTAGATGCACCCAGAAAGTGAGTTCAAAGTCTTGGGTAGACTTTGTGGACGTTTCAGTGAAGGCACTGGAAGGCTGGATTTGTGGTAACACTGTTGACACATATGAGGGATTGTATAATTTATTTTTAAAAGAACACTTTTTGACTCATTGTGCAGAAGAGAAGTTATGCCAGTATCTAGTGGACTCCAAGCTGACAGACCCCAGAGAGCTGGGAGAAGCAGCTGATGAGTGGGTGAGAACCCGGGTTTCCATTAGCACCAGGGCGGTGACCAGAAGAAAGGAGGACAGGTCCCACCCCAGGGTAAAGCCCAGGGAAAAGAAGGTCAAATCCAGAAGGAGTCCTTCAAAGAACCACAAAAACCTGCACAAGGAGGGCAACCCAAATTGAAAGGGAGGGGTATCAGGGAAAGAATGGTAGGTTCTTTGATCCCTGAAAGGTGGGTAAGTGCTTTGAGTGTAACCAGCCAGGGCACAAAAAGGGAGATGCTGTCTACACCAAGAAGCTCTCCCCTAAGGGGCCATCCACAAGGAATTGACTGCCAGTGTAAGTGTAGGAGGGGAGAGGGGAGAGGGGTTCCCCAGAGAGGAGTAGTCAGGTGGTGGAAGCAACCTTAGTATCCCTGGGTGGGTTGAATATTGCAACCCTTGCTGCCTTACCTCCAAACATAGACAAGTGGCAGAGGCCTAAAGTGAATGGGACTGAGGTTGAGGCAATCAAAGACACAAGGGCTAGTGTAACTATGGTCCTGGATGAGCTGGTGCCTCCAGGGAGGTTGCTACCAGGTGAGTTTCTCCAGTGACTTATGCAGACAGCACTACCAAACTCCAACCTATGACTGTGATGGATTTGGAATGGGGAGGTGTGACCGGCCCTATGAAGGTAGCTGTGTCTAAGGTGCTCCCAGCCCAGTTTTTACTTGGCAATGATCTTGAAGCCTCTGAGTGGTCAGAGGTGGAGATAAGACTCCATATGAAAATATTGGAGCTCCCTGAGTGGGTATGTGCTGTGACTAAGTCACAGACTAGCCAGAAGGGAAGGGCTGGACACTTTGACCCTGGAACAAAGGGCTAAGCATCCAAGAATATGGGTACTGGGCCTGGTGAGCAAGCCCAGGGAACTCCAGAGATGCAGGAGGAATCTAACCATGATGGGGAGGATCTGGCCTCTGAGTGAGGGACTCCATCCCTGCCAGAGCTGTCAGATTTGGCAGAGGTGAAAGGAGCAGGTGGACCCTCCAAAGAGGAGTTCAGTAAGGGACATAGAGACTGTCCCACCCTTGAGAGCTTGAGGCGGATTGCTTCTAAGCAAGAGGAGGGGGATGACAGTGGGGTTCATAGAATCTACTGGGAAGATGGACTGCTTTATACTGAGGCCAGAAACCTCAAGGAGGGGGCCACCAGGAGGTTGGTGGTGCCCCAGAAGTACAGAGAGTTCATCCTGACTTTGGGTCATGATATCCCCTTGGCAGGACATTTGGGACAGACAAAGACATGGAACCGGTTGTTGAACCATTTCTACTGGCCCCATATGTCTGAAAAGGTAAAGGAGTTTTGCAGCTTTTGTGTCATCTGTCAGGCCAGTGGCAAGGCAGGGGGCAAGACAAAGACTCTCCTAATACCACTGCCAGTGGTTAGGGTTCCTTTTGAAAGGGTGGGGATGGATATTGTTGGTCCCCTGGACCCACCTACTGGATCAGAGAAGAGGTATATCTTAGTTGTAGTGGACCATGCCACTAGATACCCTGAAGCAATCCCTCTTAGAACCATTGATACTCCTGCAGTGGCTAGATCACTACTTGGTGTGTTCACCAGAGTGGGTTTTACGAAAGAGGTGGTGTCAGATAGGGGCACAAACTTCCTGTCCAGCTATCTGACTGCTATGTGGGATGAGTGTGGTGTCGACTACAAGTTCACCACTCCCTATCACCCACAAGCAAATGGTCTTGTTGAGAGAATCAACAAAACCTTGAAGGGTATGATAAATGGGTTGTCAGAGAAACTCAGGAGGAGATGGGATGTTCTCCTCCCATGCTTACTGTTTGCCTACAGAGAGGTGCCACAGAAAGGGGTTGGTTTCAGTCCCTTTGAATTGTTGTTTGGACACCCTGTGAGGGGGCCATTGAGCCTGCTGAGAGAGTCTTTAGAGAAGCCTCTTAAAGAAGCAAAGGATTGTGCTTGACTATGTGCTAAGCCTGAGATCTAGAATGGCAGAGTACATGTACAAGGCATACAGGAAACTGGAGGCCAGCCAGGAGCACATGAAACACTGGTATGATCAGAAGGCTACTCTGCCTGAGTATACTCTAAGACAATTGGTGTGGGTGTTGGAGCCTGTGGCTCCCAGGGCCCTCCATGACATTCTTAGAAAAGAAGGGTGAGGTTACCTATTTGGTTGACCTTGGAACCCCCAGGAACCCTCATAGGGTCCTGCATGTGAATAGATTGAAGCCCCACCATGACAGGGCAGACATGACCATGTTACTGGTCACTGATGAGGGAGTGGAGGAGGAAACTGAGCCAGTGCCCGACCTCCTTTCCACTAATGTGCAAGATGGGTCAGTGGAGGTGGTGGTACTCTCTCCCAAGTTGACAGACCAGCAGCACAGAGACTGTAAGCAAGTGCTGGAGCAGTGTGCTGGCCTGTTCTCTTTGACCCCAGGCATCACTGAGTGGTTTATGCACCACATTGGCAAAGGTGACAGCCTACCTGTCAAAAATAATCTGTACAGGTTGTCTGACCAACTCAGAGCCAGCATTAAAGCTGAGGTTGCTAAGATGCTGGAATTGAGGGTAATTGAACTGTCTGAAAGTCCGTGGTGCTGGTACCCAAACCTAATCCACAGGTGGGACCCAAGGAGTTAAGGTTCTGTGTGGACTACAGAGGATTGAATGCAGCCATAAAGACTGACGCTCACCCTATACCTAGAGCTGATGAGCTCATTGATAGGTTAGGGGCTGCTAAGTACCTGAGTAATTTTGATTTGACTTCAGGTTACTGGCAGATTGCCCTCACTGATGGAGCAAAGGAGAGGTCAGCACTCTCCACACCAGACGGACATTATCAGTTCAAAGTAATGCCCTTTGGCTTAAAGAATGCCCATGCCACCTTCCAAAGGTTGGTGAACAGGGTCTTGTCTGGGTTGGAACAGTTCAGTGCAGCTTACCTGGATGATATAGCTGTATATAGTTCTACCTGGGGGGATCACTTAGGCCACTTAAAGGAAGTGCTTCAGGCCATGCAGCAGACAGGCCTGACTATTAAGGCAAGTAAGTGCCAAATAGGGCAGAGTTCTGTGGTGTACCTGGGCCATCTGGTAGGTGGAGGCCTTGTACAGCCTCTCCAGGCCAAGATTCAAACTATTTTGGATTGGACAGCTCCTGTTACCCAGACTCAGGTCAGGGCACTCCTTGGACTGACAGGGTATTATAGAAGGTTTGTTCAAAATTATGGGACCATTGTGGGGCCCCTAACAGAGCTCACTTCTAAGAAGAGGCACAAAAAGGAGTTTTGGACCCCAGAGTGTCAGAAAGCTTTTGACACTCTTAAAGCTGCTATGTGTTCAGCACCAGTGTTGCTGTCCACTGACTACACAAAATAATTTGTGGTTCAGACAGATGCTTCAGAGCAAGGGATTGGGGCAGTGTTGTCACAGCTAAATGAAGAGGGCCTTGATCAGCCAGTTGCCTTTATTTGCAGGAGACTTCTTCCCAGAGAGCAGAGGTGGAATGCCAGTCAGAGATAGGCTTTTGCTGTGGTTTGGTCCCTGAAAAAGTTGAGGTCATATTTGTTTGTGACTCACTTTCGTGTTCAAACTGACCAAAGGCCTCTCAAGTGGCTCATGCGGATGAGAGGGGAGAATCCCAAGCTGTTAAGGTGGTCCATTTCCCTACAAGGAATGGACTTTACAGTGGAACACAGACCTGGGGTTGCCCATGCCAATGCGGATGGACTTTCCAGGTTTTTCCACTTAGCTGATGAGGAATACCAGGGAATAGGGTACTAACCCATCACCTTTTGTTTGGAGGGGGCTATGTTGCAAAGTCATCCTGTGCCCTGGGCACCCCTCAACTTTTTGCTGACTGGTACTGGTGGTAACTGGCTCTGAATGACCTTGGCCTCTGCCTAACCAGGCCCAGGGCTATGCTGAAATACACTCAGAATACAGTGAAAACACCTACATACACTAGGGTACACTATGGGTTGGGGTATCCCTGTGATTGGCATGACCTACCCTATAAGGCCCTAGTACATAATAGGGCAGGGGTATTGAAACTACCTGTAAGTCCCTAGCATATAATAGGGCATGGCAGTTTAGAGGTCAGCAGCTTTTTCTGCACTTGCATGTGTGCACTGCTGAGCCTGAGGTCAGTTTAAAAGTAGCCCTGTTTTGCAGGACTGCTTTTAAAAAGTAAATTGTGCCCAAACTCAGCTTTGGGGTTTGGGGCACTTAAAAATGGATAACCTACAGTGTTTGGGCATATTAGGTACCCCCAGGGTCTCCCCTAGGTGTCCCAGGGGTGGGGCTTCAGGTATTTATAAGGAGGACCCTTATAAAATGAGTTTTATATGCCCTGGGTTTAGTGAAATTGCACATTTCACTCCCCACATTGTGATAAAGTGCTGCACAAAAACGACTTTGGTGCTAGGAGCACTGTGGAGGGAGGATCTGCAATATTTCTGCATATTAAGAACCCCTAAAGTCTCCCCTAGGCGTTCCATGGGGTGGGGGTCTGTAGATATCGGGAGAGTACTTATAAAATGTTTTAATAAGCCCTGGTGCTGGAAAAATGGCCCAAGTAATTTTTCCCATTGCAAATCCC
The DNA here is from genome assembly GCA_963921515.1 of Calotriton arnoldi. Lineage (NCBI taxonomy): Eukaryota > Metazoa > Chordata > Amphibia > Caudata > Salamandridae > Calotriton > Calotriton arnoldi. The sequence continues at coordinate 1,067,387 of CAWUFW010002715.1, read as the reverse complement.
CTGCCACATAGGTTAACATGGCAAGAAGTTATTAGCTAATACCTCTTGATAGGGGAAGGCTAAAAATCCAATTCAAAGACATCTCAGAATGGTATTAATAAACTCAACAATATGATATTGTTGAATTTCTCCTAAAATGTACATACAAGAAGTTATAAGACTTTCTTGTTTGTAAGCCCAGATTCAGCCTTCCAGTGGTCTGTCCTGATTGGTAAGAGTTAAGTGGATTAGCCAGTCTTCTTTGAAGAGGTGATAAAGAGCCCCTGGGGTTGACCAGCCCTGCTGGGAGGGCAGTGTCCTGTTGCACAGGAATGCCAAAGCAGGGGGAGGAGTCATAAACAATGGACTTCAAGGGAAGGGGAAGACACCAGTGTCGTTTACAACTCTACTCTTTTGAACCCAGCCAGATGCTAGGATTAAGGAAGGAATGAGCAGATGCAAGGAGGAGAGACTATGAAGATTAGCCATCCTAGGGGTGTGTTTAGCCAGCTCTTCTCTCCCTGCTGGAAAATCAGCCATTATGAATTTGGAAGAATTGGTGCACTCTGGGACAAAATAGTGCCACACTCAGCAGGAAGTGGTCAGACCGTGGGGCGGTACCCTACACCCCATTGGACAGGAGTGACCTCCTGCTTGGCCCAGAGAACTTGGAATAAGTATCTGAGAGGGGCAGAGCCTCTCAGATCTGCTGCTTGAAACTTTAGAAAGCAAGAAGGGCCATGCTGAGAAGTTGATGTGCTTTTCCTAAGGCCTGCACTCTGAAGATTGCACCTTCTGCACCATCTGGAACTACAGCCCTGTGGACTACTTTGCTGTAAAATGACTAAATAGTGGACTCCCTGCAAGCTACAGGTTAACAGAGCTCACCTGGAACATCAACACCAAGAATCCTCAACCTGGAGCATGATCAGTGGATTTGTAAGGGTTTTGTCCAAGTGGATTGTGGAAACTGAAGTCCTCAACTTTCAAGGACCATCTGGTCTTGGAGCTTCCAGACCCTTGGAGTGAGTTTGAGACACTTTGGGACCCTTTGGGGAACTTCAGGAAGAAGTTCCAGAAGTTTGGAGAACTTTGGAGCAGCTTTGGAAAAAAGCTCCATAAGGGGACCGACTCAACCTGGCCAGCCAATCCACCTGCCTTCAACCGCGAGCCGGCCTGCTGTCCAGGTTTGTCCCGCTGACAAGCTCCGTAGGTCCTACTTCCAGAGTTTGATCGGGAGTAGTCGAAACACGAGGCCGGCGAACCCTCACCAAATCCGGCCTGGTGAAGAGCATCGAGGGACCGCGCGAGAAAAAGCTCTGTAAATGTTTCTAAGTCCAAACGAAGAAAAGGTGACCGGGAGCAACCGCGAAAGCCAAGCCGCCTGCCTTCAACTGCATGTCGACCTGGATCCTTGGTTTGTCCCGTTGGAACGCTTCGGAGGTCGGACTTCCATAAGTTTGACCGGGAGCTCGTCGCAAGGCAATCCGGCGAACCTTCACCGAATCCGGACTGGCTGAGAGCTTCGAGAGACCCTGGGAAGAAAAGTCCAGAAAAGTTTCTAAGTCCGAAGGCAAAAAGTGTGACCGAGACCTACTGCGAGCGGTTGCCGAGCAGGGCTCCATCGCGGTTGGCCTGAAACTTTGACTTTGACCCGGTCTATCGCGACCAGATGTCCCGATAAGGTGCTATTGGTTTCTGTGTGCTAGATAATGCTAAATCTTTGAAAATTCATATCTCCGGTTCCCTACATTGGACTTTTGTTGTTATGGTGTCATTTTAAAGATAAACATAATTCCTATTTGTATAACTTGGTGTTGGATTTTTATTATGCATTGTGTCTTAATTATTTACTGAATTGGTGTTTCTAAATGCTTTACATACCTGACTTTGAAGTTAAGCCTGCCTGCTCGCAACCAAGCTACCAAGGGTTGAGCATAGGAATAATTTTCTAAGACCTATTCTTAGCCCTATACTGTGTTAGTGGCCTTATTGCCAGTGGCAGATGTACATTTGCCCCTACTAATAATCCACTTTCCAACAAATATCATCTCAGGAAGAGTCATCCATCAGGGGGTCGCCCCCTTCAGTAGGAGGTTGCTAGCTTAAAATTGACATAGATGTAGTGCTCTAATTCTTGGGGCGCATGCAGTGAGAGGAAGGCCCTTCGATAAATATGTCACTAGTGACCCCACGTGGAGGCGCTGTCATGTTAGAGCCAGGCATCCTGTTTCAGCGATTCTTCCATGTCAAGGGAGCAGTCGGCCACCTACCCCTGGGCTGTCCAGAAGTACCAGTGCTCCCATGTGCCCAGAGTGCATTTGCTGCGAAGGTCTGCAGTGTTTTCCTCCCTCCACCAATCGATTGCACCAAGCTGCAGACCGTCCTGTTGGGGTAGGCAGTACATCGTCAATCTACCCTGAGTGTCTGGTACCTTACTCCTCGCCCCCGGTGGATGGCTGTCTCTCCGTGTCATTCCTCTCCCACTTCGTCATTCAGGTGTTGCTGCCATAGGATCCCCCCAGGGACTCCCGGGGTTCTCACTCGGGCCTACCTTCCACCCAGGCCTTCGCACTCACTGGCCCACTGGCGGCACTGTCTCTGTCTGCACCACTGAGTCCACCACCTCCTTTGCCCCTCCACACCGGCACCTGGAGTCCTTATGGTGATATATAGTCACAGGAGCGCGTCAGGCACAGGCTGTGCCATGTTATTTCCATACCCTCAGGCCACAATGCAATGCCATCTATCATTGTGCCATGTCGTAGAGGCACTTTCCCCGTCGCCACCGTTTCTTCCATTAATCAGGAGCACCTCAGATCGGAAATGAGCCTTCTTAATACTGCTCGGCTAGTCGAATATTGCACATGGTAGCGGAGCCTCTGTGGATTACCGCCACTCTGCCATCATGTCTTTTAAGTGAGGAGAATCTTCTAGAGGTATGCCTTTGAAGTGCACCAATGCCCTGCCTACCATGCCCTGGCTCAAGACTAACTACAGGGGGTATGCACCCCTTTGTGTGGAGACAGGACACAGCCTATTCAAGTGTAAGTGGGGCTTTACCCAGCTCCTCCCTCCCATCCTGCCAGGGATGGCCCACCCAGTCACACTAAAGCTTCCAATGTTTGTGGCTGTCTAGGAGGAATACACAAAGCCCAGTTGTCATCCACCGCTAGCCATGTGACTGAGAGACAGGCTGCAGGCACCAAATGGCTAAGGAAAAAAATGCCAACTTTCTAACAGTGCCATTTTCAGAATTGCAATTTAAAATTGACTTCACCATGAGTTAGGATTTTAAATTAGTATCCCGGAGACACCAGACATGAGCTGGTTATCTCTCCCCATTTGGAAATTACACTTATAAAATATAATAAGGCAACACCAATGTTATCCTATTGGAGAGATAGGCCTTTACAGTAGCTAAAAACACATTTAAGAGATTTTCACTACCAGGGCATGTAAAACTTAAAAGTACATGTCCTATTTTTTAAATACATTGCACCCTGCCCTCTGGGCTGTCCAGGGCCTACCCTAGGGGTGACTTATACGTATTAAAAAGGAAGGCTCCTTTTTACAGGTAGAAATGGCAGTTTAAACTGCACACTCAGGCTCTGCAATGGCAGGCCTGAGGCATGTTTAAAGGGCTACTCAAGTGGGAGTCACAATCAGTGCTGCAGACCCAGTACTAGCATTTAATTTACAGGCCCTGGGCACATCTAGTGCCACACCACTAAGGATATATAAGTAAATTAATTATGCCATTTGGGTATAAGCCAATGTTACCATGTTTTAGGGAAAGAGCACAAGCACTTTAGCACTGGTTAGCAATGGTAAAGTGTGCAGAGTCCAAAGGCCAGCAAAATCAAAGTCAGCAAAAACTGAAGGTCTGAAGGCAAAAGGTTAGGGGGAAACCACACCAAGGATGCCAGATCTAACATTTGACGTGGCTAAAATAGGATTGGAAAGTTTGAAAAGGACATTTCGGGGTTCATACTAGTCAAAAAGATTTGGGGTGAGTCAGAAAGAGAAGGGTTGGGACAAAAGAAGAAATGAGGGTTTTTGTAATCAAAAAAATTAAATTATTTTATACATACATATATGCACATGAGACTTGGTAAGGTATTATTGGCTGGAGAAAACCCCTCTGCATTAATACCTATAGCAATATTTACATGGTCGGATGTACACATTTGCCTTGTGGTGAAGTATGCAAACTTTTTTATGACTTTAAAAAAAAGTTTTGGTAGAATGCATAAACCCCTCTACATGTACACCTGTACATAGAAGCAGAAATTATGATATTGACTTATATACACATGTTCTTGTGATGTTGTCTACTTTTTTCCTCTTCTATAAATGTATCTGCTCATAACAGGAAGTATAGTTTAAAGTACAGTGTCACATGTATAACGAAAAGTTCATCTCTGTGCTGTGAGAAGCATAGTTTGTCATGTTCGAGAATACTGTTGTGGTGCACTGTTGTGAGTGTAGTTGTTATGTGGGAAAGAGCCAGCTCTTGACTTCTCCTCTGAAGTTAAGATGGTTGTCAGTGGATCTTGTGTGTGTGGTTAGTGAATTCTATAGTTTGATTACTTGAACAGAGACAGAGATGTTCCACTCATGCTTTTGTTCTTGAATGCTAGAATGTTGAGGCAGGGAGATATTTCGAGCTTAGGTTCCTTTTTTGTTTGTATTTGTTGATTTTCTTCCTGATGAAGAGTGGTCCTTTACCATGTATTGCTTTGTGTATAATACAAAGTAGCTCAAAGTAGCTCAAGGCAGGGAGATGTGTGATTCTGGCTTTGCATGTGGGTGGAGTCTAGCAGCAGCATTCTGAATTCTCTGCAATCTTCTCATAGTTGATAAAGGTGAGCCATAATATAGGCCATTATCGCAATCACGCTTAGAAAGGACAAGAGAGATCGTAGCTTGAACCTTGTGAGGGAATCCTATGTGAGGCCAGACTGTGGGCTTTCTGCCTCCTCCCCAGGAGTAAAAATCCACCTGCTACCAGGGATTTTGCCTTTGGGGCAAAAGAAAGTGGTGCTGGTGTTGCACACTGGTATTGATACTGAATGGGTGGCCCAAGACCTGAAACACAAATACTCCGGTGCACAGCCATGGAACTTGCCCGTTGGCCACTCTGAATTCATGCATTTATAATTCCATACATTTTTGTTCTCAGTATTGTTAACCATTGCTTTCTCTTTTTTCTATGTCAATCCATCTTGTACTCCAAATTTAAACAAGTGAAAAAGATGAAACGCGGTATTCAGATCTTCCGTGTTTTATTCTCCAAACAATGATTCCAAACAAATCACAGTCCATGGTGTCTTTAAGTTCATAATTAAAATCCAATTTCATCCATGATGTAACACCCCCAATGCATTTCGAGAATAGCATCTCTTCTTCAGGGGTTAACTGAAACCAGAAATTTAAAGCATGGAATCAGAATCAAAGTCGAATAGCATGTTTCACCCGCCCACACACCCATAGTGATTCAGTTATACAAATGCTGACTCATGTTATTGTGACCGCACAAAGCAATCCCCAACAGACATTGCTAAATTGAAAAATAATTACTAACGGCCCCCTCTCACCTCGTATTCAGAACCCACCCCCATGTGCTGCTTTTCTATTGCTCAAACGAACTGAATCAACCAATGTATTAACGCGCAAATATGCTAACTTACGTGTCTAAATAATGCCAGGACTTCAAATCAGAATGCCTATTTATATGTAGATTGATTGGTGGCCAAGTGTAGCAAGAGACGCTGCTGCTGAAAATGCGCCCAATAGCTCCTGGAGACTCCATTGCACATGGTAAAGAATGGAGAATTCAAACTCTGCCACTTCACCTTGGCGTCTTCCCCGTGAGTCAAAACCGGATCCTCCCTGCTCTCAAATAAACAGTTTGTTGACTAATGTCACGTGACCTCCCCATAGAAATAAACAATGTACTCCAACCAACTCCCTACTGCGTTTGACCAACTTGTAATGTCCCCAGGAGTAAAAATCCACCTCCTACCAGGGATTTTGCCTTTGGGGCAAAAGAAAGTGGTGCTGGTGTTGCACACTAGTATTGGCCCCATCCCACCCCAAAAGCGACAAACTGGTCTCCCCCAGGGGCACACAGGTGATGTGCCCCCAACTTGCCCCTAGGTGGCAGAAAGCCCACTGTATGACAGGAATATATATTTTTTAATAAAATAATGGGATAGGTTTTGCCTATCCTAACATCAGGCCCCACTTTTTGTGCTTGGGTTGGCTGCTACCTAGAAAATCCTAACAGACCCAGATAGTTCTGAAAGCTAGACATTCGTGGAAGTCCAGGATGGTGTGCTTCACATGCACCCAATACATTTTCTTACCCACAATGCCCCACAAACCTCAAACTATGACTAAAAACTAATTTTCGTCACATTTCTGTGAGGAAAACTTCTGGAATATGTGAGAAGCCACAATTTACCTACCACATACAATTTCCCCAAGTCTACTGAAGAAAATGGTACCTCACTTGTGTAGGTGGGCCAAGATACCTTGACACAAAGTGCTACATTGAGAGATCAGCAACAGGGGTAGCTGCGGAATTTGAAGCTGTGCTCGGCTGCCATCCATGGAACCTACCAACCACAGACATTTTTGAAAACTAGATACCCACGGTTTTCCAGGTTGGTGTGCTTTGACTCGGCGGCGGACAGATCGAGATACAGAGGTACTCAAATGGTGCTTGTACTTTGACAAATGTGTGACTATAAGGCAGCACCAACCGCCTGATTCGCATGTTGCCAAATAATAAAACCCAGTAGAAAATCTACTGAGGACACAGTTAAGACAGGTGAGCGCACTAGGCCTCATTTTAGAGCATGGAATGCGTGCATTTTTCAGAAGCAGGGACACTTAGCAGTAGATAATCAGCCCTGAAGAAGGCCCCAAACCCACGTGGGCTCATAGTACGGGCCGAAACATGTTGGCACTTTAGAAGGGGTATAACTGAACAATTACATTCAGAAAACCCCGAATGTTTCACGTTTTTATCCATGCCTCAGGTACCCTCCTAATAAACATATTGTTTGGGTATACCTGAAGGTATTTTTACTATCACTCATCTGGTTTCCTGCATGACCAGTACTTGCTTTATATAAGAACTCCCATAACACCTTTGGTTGAATCCGCCCAGGTAGTACCATCTTACCTGGGTGTGGATAGACGCCTATGATGAAGCATGTCACGATAAGTGAGTGAGGCGTCTACTCCAATATCTTTGGATACCCCATTGCCCAAAGATTAAGCAGAGGGAGACCAACATACTCCCTTGGGACCCGATTCACCTCTTTCTTCCTCTCCACCAGGAAAGGCTTGATATCCTTCGGGAAATTCAGGCGGCAGCAGTTGCTTATATGTGATACGATTGCTTTGCATGAAACCCACAACTTTTCTTACCCACAATGCCTTGCAAACCTCAAACTTTTCTTGAAATCACGCATTTTCCTTGCATTTCTGTGATGGAAACTTCTGGAATCTGCAGGAATCCACAAAACTCCTACCACCCAGCATTGCTCTACTTGTGTTGATAAAAACACTGCACCACTTGTGTGGCTGGGCCTACTGCCTGCGACAGGAATGGATCAAACGAAGGTCAATGGGAGTCCCCTAGCAAAGGCTCCCATTTGACTTTGGTTTGATCTGTTCCTGCTGCGGATACTAGGCCTAGCCCTACAAGTGGCACAGCATTTTTAGCAGCACAAGTGGGGTAATCCTAGGTGGTAGGAATTTTGTGGATTCCTGCATCTTCTGGAAGTTTCCATCACAGAAATGTAAGGAAAATGTGTGATTTCAGGCAAAGTTTGAGGTTTGCAGGGCATTGTGGGTAAGAAAACGTCATTGGATCAATGTAAGCAGCCTCACCTTGAACTCCCCCAGGTGTCTTGTTTTAAAAAATGTGCAGGCTTTTTAGGTTTCCTTAGGTGCTGCTGAGCTGGGGTCCAAAATCCACAGCTACCCACCTTGCAAAAAAAGGGTCAGTATTAAGTGAAGAAATGTAATGTATCCATGTAGCGTTTTAAGCCATTTCCTGTTGAGGGTACTAGGCCCATCCACACAAGTGAGGTACCATTTTTATTCAGGAAACTTGGAAGAATGCTAGGTAGAAAGACATTTGTGGCTCTCTGCAGATTCCAGAACTTTCCATCTCAGAAATGTAGGGGAAATATGTTTTTGTCAAGGTTTGAGGTTTATAAGGAATTCTGGGTAACAGAACCTGGTGGGAGGCAAACAAGTTAACCCTACCCTGGATTCCCCTAGGTGTCTAGTTTTCAAAAATGTACAGGTTTGCTAGGTTACCCTAGGTGCCGGCTGAGCTAGGGCCCAAAATCTACAGCTACCCTCCTTGCAAAAAAGGGGCCAGTTTTGAATTGGAAAATGTGATGTAGACATGTTGTGTTTTGGACTGTTTCCTGTCCTGGGTACTAGGGCTACCTTTAGTGGACTTGCTCCTTCCACAGCGCAGCACCGTCTGGCAGCTGCTGCTGCCCCCATCTGCTGCTGCTGACCCGGAGGTCAGGAGTTCGAGGCCCTCCTCCACCCGCAGGTCCAGTGGTAGAGCGTCACCGCTCTGCTGCTTGACTGCCCTTCTGTCTCTCTTTCTGCTTTTTCTGTCTCTCTTTCTGCGTTTCTCTCTCTCTTTTAATTTCTGCCTCTGGCTTATTTTTTTTCCTTTTCCTTTTCCTCCTGTTTTTTTTCCCTCATCACCCCTTGCGATCCCTTGTGGCCACTCCAGTGTCCCTTCCCGCATTTTCCCGCCACCCAGCTGTCCAGCCCCCCAGCAGCACTACTTCATGGCGCACCAAAGGCAAGCCCGTCTACCTATCCACGCATGGACGGCGCCCAGCGTCAGAGACCCTGCTTCTTGGACATTCCACCACTACAACGCCAGCACACTCCTCACCCTCAACCCTGGACGCCACACCGCCTGCCATCTAGCATCACAGAAGAAGACCCATGGAACCTTTGCCTGCCAGAACTTCAACCGCACCTTCATCCACATCAATATGCCAGCTCCTCTCGCTGCCCAGCCGATTAACAGCGCACTAGTCTGGCTCAACTGCATCCTCCTCAACGTGCGGTCCCCCCACAAACATGACACAGAAATCTGGGACCTCCTCGATGCCACCTCTCCTGACATCGCTTTCTTCACGGAAACCTGGACTAACCCCTGCTCCGGACTGGACATCGCCATCACCATCCCCGACGACTACAAAATCACATGCAAGGACCACCCGACAGCCCAGGAGGAGGCATCGCCATTATCCACAAGAGCACACTCCGATTGCCCATGCACTCTAACGACCCAACGACGACCATGGAACACCTCCACTTCCAGATCCAGACCAACCCCAACAGCACCTTCCTCAGGTGCCCTCGTCTACAGGCCCCCCAGCCCCTGACCGCCCCTCACCAATGCCATCGTAGACCTCATTGCACCACAGGCTCTAGCATCCACTGACTACTTCCTACTCAGAAACCTCAACTTCCACATGGACAACCCCTCTGACCAGAACACCGCCTCCCTTCTGGAGAACCTCGCCAACATCAGACTCAAGCAGCTAATCACTGCACCGACCCACAAAGCCGGACACATGCTCGACCCCGTCTTCTCTGCCAGCGGGAACATCAGCTACAGCCACAACACCGAACTCTCCTGGACTGACCACCACTGCGTGCATCTCACCTTCGCCACGCCCACTGCACACCACCGCCCTCATCACCCCCTTGTCGCTGATGGATCAAGGGGGCCACCGAAGAACTACTCATCAACTCCCTCAGCACAACCACCCCGTCTACACTAATCGATGCCAACACGGCAGCACGCAACCTCCACCAATGGATCTCCAACTGTGGCGACACCCTGGCAACCCTTAAAAAAAGACCACGCAAGCAGGCCTCCAAGAAAGCCAGCTGGTTCGCTCCCACCCTCCATGAGACCAGACGCACCTGCAGATGACTCGAGAAGAGATGGAGGAACAACAAAACCCCAGAAACTCACGCAACCTTCAAATGTGCCGTCAGCGCACATCATCTCCTCCTCAAAACCACAAAGAAAAGGGCCCTTCAAGACAGAAACAATGCCAACGCACATATTAGCAAACAACTCTTTGCAATTGTCAAGGAGTTCGCCAGGCCCAAAAGAGAGACCACAGACGTTCCTTGCTCGCAAGACCGCTGCAATAAACTCGGCAGCTTCTTCCACCACAAGATCAGGAAGATTTATGACAGCTTTGACACCCTAGACCCGGCCACTACACCCGCCACCATTGCACACAACCACACCGCACCTCAACAGACCGTGGTCTGCTGGACACCGCTCAGAACAGAGGACACACTCAAGACCATGAAGAGCATCCACTCAGGAGTCCCAACGGACCCTTGTCCATACCACATCTTCCACAGAGCATCCTCCGTAATCGCCCCCCAGCTCCGACACACCATCAACTGCACCATCGAAACCGCCACCTTCCCTGATTACTGGAAGCACGCCAAGATCAACCCCCTGCTGAAGAAGCTGTCATCAGACCAGACGGACCTCAAGAACTTCAGACCCATCTCCCTCCTCCCCTTCCCCGCCATGGTCATAGAGAAGGCCATCAACGCCCATCAAAGTGAACCACGTCCTGGACACCTCCCAATCAGGCTTCTGAAGCAACCATAGCACGGAGACTGCACTCCTCGCCGCCACCGACGACATCTGCTCCCTCTTCAACCGGGGGGAGACCGCAGCCCTCATCCTACTAGACCTCTTGTCCACCTTTGACACCGTCTCCCACCACACCCTAATCATGAGACTCCATGACGCCGGCATCCACGACAAGGCGCTGGACTGGATCCACTCCTTCCTCACCAGCCGGACTCAGCGAGTTAGACTACCACTGTTGCTCTCAAAACCCACAGAGATCAACTGTGGAGTGCCCCAGGGTTCCTCCCTGAGCCTCACTCTCCTCAATGTCTACATGGACCCCCTCGCAGCCATCGTCAGAAGCCACAGATTCAACATCGTCTCCTATGCCAGCGACACCCAGCTGATCCTCTCCCTCATCAACAAACCCAGAACCGCCAGAACCAACTTCCACAATGGAATGAAGGCCGTTGCTACTTGGATGAAAGACAGCTGCCTGAAGCTCAACTCGGACAAGACCAAAGTACTCATCCTGCGACCCACCCCTTCAGCCTGGGACACCTGCTGGTGGCCAGCCGCTCTGGGATCCCCCATACCGTGACAGAGCACACGCGCGACCTCTGCATCATACTAGGCTCATCAATCACAATGAACCGACAAATCAACGCAGTTTCCTCAACCTGCTCCCACACGCTCTGCCTGCTTCGAAAGACATTCAGATGGATCCCAATAGAATCCAGAAAGACGGTCAGCCACACACTCATCACCAGCAGACTCAACTACGGCAACACACTCTACGCCGGCATCACCCAGAAATAGCTCAAGAAACTACAGAATGTTCAAAACATCGCAGCCAGACTGGTCCTAGACATCCCCTGCCGCAGCCACATCACACAACACCTTCCACAACTCCACTGGCTCCCAGTCAACAAGACAATCACCTTCAGGCTCCTCACTCATGCCTACAAAGCTCTACATGACGAAGGACCAGCATACCTGAACCATCGCCTCGCATTCCATGTACCCGCCAGACAACTCCACTCCGCCCAACTTGCCCTAGCCTCCATCCCCAGGATCCACAAGACCAGAACCGGAGGAAGTTTGTTCTCCTACCTCGCTGCCAAGACCTGGAACACCCGCCGCTCCACCTTAGGCAATCTGTGTCGCTGACCCAATACAAGAAGGACACCAAGACCTGGCTCTTGGAATGATCCTCCACCCAGTGCGACCAGCAGCTCCCACCCCCAGCGCCTTGAGATACTTATGGGTGAGTAGCCTCGCTATACAAGCCCCTGATTGATTGATTGAACCAGCCAAGTGAGGTACCATTTTTATTGGGAGACTTGGAGGAATGCTGTGTAGAAGGAAATTTGTGGCTCCACACAGATTCCTGCATTTTCCATCTCAGAAATGTGAGGAAAATATGTTTTTTTAGTCAAAGTTTGAGGTTTGCAAGGAATTCTGGGTAACAAAACCTGGTGAGAGCTGTACAAGTCACACCACCCTGGATCCCCCTAGGCGTAGTTTTAAAAAATGAACAGGATTTCTAGATTTCTCTAGGGGCCGACTGAGCTAGGGCCCAAAATCCACAGCTACCCACCAGGCAAAAAAAGGGCAGTTTTGAGTGGATCAATGTGATGTATCAATGTTGCAGTTTTGGGCCGTTTTCTGTTGCGAGTATTAGGTTTACTCACATAAGTGAGGTACCATTTTTATTGAGAGACTTAGGGAAATGCTGGGTAGGAGGAAATTTGTGGCTTTCCATAGATTCCAGAACTTTCCATCACAGATATATGAGGAAAATCTGATTTTTAGTCAAAGTATGAGGTTTGCAAGCGATTCTTGGTAAAAAAAAAAAACTGGTGAGAGCCCCCACAAGTCACCCCACACTAGATTTTCCTAGGTATCTAGGTTTCAAAACTTTACAAGTTTTCTAGGTTTTCCTACATGCCGAGTGAGCTAGGGCCTAAAATCCATAGCCACCCACATTAGAAAAAATAGTCAGTTTTGAGTGGAAAAATGTGATGCAGTGATGTGTTTTGGCCCATTTCCTGTTGAGGGCATTAGGCCTACCCACAAAAGTGAGGTACATTTTTGTTGGAAGACATGTGGGAGCTTAGAATAGTCAAACATTTGTTATTACCAATTGCATTTCACTGCATTTGTGCCTCCCAAATGTAAGCCAATGTGTAAGCAAGAAGACATTTTGAAAAATGCCCTCTAAATCGTATGCTAGTACGGATACCCAGAAATTCAGAGTTGTACAAATGACTTATGCTCCTAAACTTCACATCTTATGCCCGTTTCAGAAATACATAGGTTTCCTTGATACACATTTTTCAACTCTACATATTTCATCATATGAATTGGTCTTTGTAAAACCATTGTATGGTGCAGCTCAGTTGTTGGCTCTTGGAGAACCTACAAACCCTATATATTCCCACAACCAGCAGGGTCTGGCAGACATAATTGTACATTGCTTTTGTAAATCGCCCATCGTGACAAAAGTTAAAGATGAAAATGTTGTCACAAATGGCCATTTTTTCCTACTCATTTTCAATATTTCTTTATTTCAACAGTTAGTCTCTTTGGGAAAATCTTGAGGGATCTACACAAATGACCCTTTGCTGAATTGGGAATCTTGTCTACTTTTCAGAAATCTATAGCTTTCCTGGGTCACCTATTGGTTTCACACTAGTTTCCACCACAAACTGGAAGTAGGCTGAGAGCACAAGAAATAGAAAAACGGGCAACCTCTTTGAAAGATGCCAAAACTGTGGGAAAAAATAGGTTTTAATATTCAGCTCTGCATGTTCCTAAAAGTTGGGAAGATGGTGTCTTTACCACAGCAAATGGCTCGCTGGTGCCATTTTTAGGAAAAAAATATTTTTTCCTATTTTTCCTTCCCCCCAAAAAAATATAGCTATATTTTGCCTATTTTCTCGATCCCTTACAGGGCAATCAAACCCTGGGCACCCTTAAAATCCCCAGGATTTTGGAAAAAAAGGGATGCACATTTTGCGTGGATACCTTATGTGGAAAAAATGTTGTAGAGCCCTAAGCACAAACTACCTCAAATAGCCCAAAAAGGGCTCAGCACTGAGAGGGAAAAGGCCCAGCAGTTAAGGGGTTAAAGGCATTAAAGCAGTTGTTATTATTTATTTTATTATTTGAAAAGTTTTATAAAGCGCGAACAAGACCCAACCGGGTATCAGAGCGCTGTACAAAGAGGAACGCTGACGTATACGTACAGAGACAATATAAATACACTTACAAAAATGCAAGTGAACAAACAGGTACCAGCCCACCTAGATGAGGCCGAGCAGTTTCATCATCGACTTACTTCAAAGACAAACGAGATAAGTTTTAAACCTCCAGTAGAAATGATTGTCAAGCACTAGTTTCAAACATAAAGTGAAAGTAAATTGTTAAGCATACAATAAAACACCCAAGCACACCCAATAAGGCAACATGAGAGGAACCTGAGGCATAAAATAAATGAGGGCGCTAGGGGAAGAGTAGGTAGAAAATGAACAGACAGTAAACAGCCCACCCAGATGAGGCCGAACAGTTTCATCATCGCCTTACTTCAAAGACAGATGAGATACATTTTAAACCCCAAGTAAAAATGATTGTCAAGTACGAGTTACAAACATAAAGTGAAAGTAAATTGACAGCAAATGACATGGAGGCTATTGCTGATGCAGTTCTTCCAATAGTAGCCATTTGACCTGTTTTTTTAATGAGGCAGTCGAAGGGTTGGCTCTGATCTCCGTCGGTAGGGCATTCCAAATTCTTGGAGCCAGCCCTGAGAAGGTGCGATTGTAAGTTCTTTTTTTATTGAATTTCGGTGCTTTCAGTAGTAGGGTATTGGAGCTTCTTAAATTGGCTATTGAAATGTATAGCTTTATGTGTCAGGCAGGCTATCTTGAAACGGATCCTAGCTTCAATGGGGAGCCAGTTAAGCTGGATTAAGTCAGGTGTGATATGATCATGCTTTCTTGAACCTGTGATTAGTCTGGCAGAGGCGTTCAGAGTAGCTCTTAGCGGCGCTAACCTAGATTTAGGAAGACCAGCTAGGGTCTCCAATCCATATTCTACACGTGAGATAACTAAGGATTGGACTGCTGATTGCATGTCTTCGGGAGGTAGGAACGGTTTGATTTTCCTAAGAGTGTTGAGCTGATGGTTGGCACTCTTAATGGTTGCACTGATGTGACCTTGCATGTTTAGAAATGTGTCTAGGGTGACCCCTAAAGAGCAGGCGGAGTCCACCAAATGCGGTGTGCAGTTGAGTGCTGAGATTTTTTGATCCAGTTTTGCGTGGGAGCCTCGTGGTTGCGTGGGGAAATCAGGAGAAATTCAGTTTTGAGAGAATTAAGTAATAGGTGGTTATGTGTTAGCCATTGTTGAGTTTTTTGAAGCGCTCCATTAAGAGTTTTAATGTCATCTGGAGAGGAGATCTTCAAATACAGTTGCGTGTCATCCGCGTACATGTGGTACTGAATGTGTGAGTCATTTAGAATGGCAGTTAGAGGCTCCATGCATACGTTGAAGAGCGTGGGCGAAAGTGCAGAACCTTGAGGCACCCCAATAGAGACTGAAGTGCTGGTCGCCAAAGATTGGTTGACTTTGATTCTTTGTGTTCGGTTATGCAGGAAAGAGGAGAACCAATTTAGGACAGGGCCCGATAGCCCCATCCTGTATTGAAGAAGATTAATCAGGTTATCATGTTTGATAGTGTCAAAAGCAGAGGACAAGTCCAGCAGGATTAGCAGACAGGGTGTATCTTGGTCCAGAGCTCTCAATGCATCATCAACAATGTGAGTTAGCGCTGTTTCTGTGCTATGACCTGATCTAAAGCCTGATTGATGTTGGTCTAGGAGCTGAAATTTCTCAATGTGGTCGCAGAGCTGTGTGTGAACAGATTTCTCTAGCAATTTCGCTAAAGACATGATGTTGGTGATCGGCCGGAAGTTACTGGGATCTGTTAGGTCTGCATTGGGCTTCTTGGGGATGGGTGTGACTTGCCCCATTTTAAGGCAGTCGGGAATCCTCCCCTGTAAGAGAGATTGTTGGATGATCCTGGACCAGAGAGGCAGAACTGCCAAGTTGAGGTCTTTGAGCAGTTTGGCGGGGAGTGGGTCCTTGAAATGGTTGGAAGGTTTCAGAGAAGCCAGGGAAAGTGACAGCTCTTCCAAGTCCGGAGTTCGGAAGGTATTCCAGCAGGCATTGTTTTTGGGTGTGTAGTCTGTGAGGTAAAGCGGGGCACATACTGCCGTGTGAACAGGCAAACCCTCGGAACTCATAGACAACAAATTCTCAGCGGCCCGTTGCAGTTCCCGCTCAATACTTCTAGACTTTTCAGCGAAGTGCGCTGAGAAGTCCTCCTCACTGGGTCCAGCGATTTTGATTGCTGGAATAGGATTAGCCTGTTGTTTGATGATATCAAACAGTTTCCTGGGACGGTTTTTAGCTCTGTCAAGCTGATCTCTGAAATGTTCTGATTTAGCGATGCGAATTTGTTTGTTGTAAGAGCTTCTCATCTTTCTTAACTGTTCGAGGCTAGAAGTGGAGGGGGCATTTCTCCAACGTCTCTCAGAGAGCCTCAGATTGCGACGTTGGTCATTAAGGGTACCACTGAACCAAGGTTTTGATTGTTTGCAGGGAATCCTTTTAAGTAGCTTCGGGGCTGCAGAGTCGAGAATATTAGACATTGTGTTGAAGTAATGATCTGTTAACTCTTCCAAATTATTCATGGTAGTTGGAGGTTCAAGCAGATTCTTGCTCAAGATGGAAAGGTTAGAGATGTTGATATCTCTCAGATTACGAGACAATTGCTTGTTTTTGAGTGGTTGCCCTTGTCTAAGTAATACCTTCTCCTGAATGCGAAAGGAGATTTGGAGCTGATCCGACCAATCACATGGTACTATGTCATCTAGCTGGATAATGTGCTCTCTAGCTATGATGAGGTCAAGGGTAGCGCCCATGTAGTGGGTAGGACCGTTGCAGGCCTGTATATAGTTGAGGTCGGAGAGGAAAGTCTTAAGAGAGCAGACTACTGGATCATTAGAGTCATTCCAGTGAAGGTTGAAGTCACCAAAGAAGATGTGATTAGGATGGAGGGCTGAGCTGGCAGAGATAGATTCCATTAATTGTTCTACGAAGAGTAAGTTGTTGTCCCCAGGAGGATGGTAGATTGAGTGAAGCACACAGACAATCTTGCCCTTGTTCTAAATTTCAGCGACAAGTAGCTCACAGGAGGACATCAAGTCCTTATGAGTCTGCTTCAAAACGAGGCTGGACCGATGGATGCAGGCAATCCCCCCCCGCTTTAATAGCCCTATCACATCTGACAATGTCATAGCCAGGAGGAATTAAAATGTCAAGTATTGGGGAGGAAGAATCATTGAGCCACGTTTCCGTAAGAATCAGGAGGTCTAATTCTTGTGATAAGATTAGTTCGGAGATATCTGCTGCGTGCTTCACTGCTGATCTGCAGTTGAGAAGCATCGATTTGATATGAGAATCTGTAGTTGCTTCCACTAGGTGCGAAGTGACTACCTGAAGTAAGTTATCCTTATTCAAGGATCTCAAGTTAGCACTCGGTTCTCTATCAGGATCAGAGGAGATAGTAGGTATGGAGCTAGGCGAGACTGCGTAGTCCTTATAAGATAGTGAGAGTGCGTGCGCGTCAACATCAGACCACTGCGGCTGTAAACTACAGGGATTGGAGTGGAGGTAGGGAGGAGGGGGAACGGTCCCGCGAGGGTAACTCGGGCAGGAAACAGAGGACCTTTCCATTCCACCATTTAAAATAGTTGCAGGGTGCGAGGGCAGATCCGATCTCGCGGGCGGATATGGTGTGAGGAGCTTTTCATTCTTTATTGAGCATTGTAGGAGGATCTGGAGGTTGTCATTTACAGTAAGGAGGTCCCGCTTCTGTTCGGCCAGTTGTTCCTCAATCCGCCGAAGACAGTCACCATCAGGTGACCGTCCAGGATAGGGTGCAGAGAGATGCCCCTTCTCCATACCACTTTTGCAAGGGCAGATGGACCCCTGCTTTAGCTCAGTTATGGGCTTCAAAGGAGTAGTGTGAATGGTAAGGATGGCGTCAGGGATCATAAGCGGCGGTTGAGGGGTATACCTTGGAGTATGTAAAAGGGGGGGTCCACAGGTAGTATCCTGTGGCCTGGGCATAGAGCAAGAGGAAGCAGTAGGTTTAGGGGAGTTCAGAGGAGAGGGTTGCCCTAAGGTAGCGTCCTGAGCAATGAGAAAAGAGTTAGAGGAGGAAAGCAAAGGAAATGGAGTCCCTAAGGTAGCATTAGGATTAGGAGTAGGGATAGATTGGACGTGAGGGGAGGGGTCGTTGTTGTTTCTAGTCAAGAGGTTGGGTCTAGGTGTAGTGGGTCTTGGGTCCAAGGGAGAGGAATGTGCTATGTTTAGGGGGAAGTCCGTGTCCAAGGGATTGGCAGTAGGATTGGAAGTGGGGGTGGTTTGTGCCTGAGGTGGTGGGTCAGGGGGGATAGAGTGTGCCGCGGTTTGAGGGGGGGTCAGTGTCAGCAGTCATTGTAGTGGGTGTTTGCCGGCGGAGTGTGATGATAGGGGTAGTAAGATTATAGTTCGTGATGGTGGATGTCCATGAGTTGTATCGTGGGTCGTCTGGTCGTCTGGGAGATTGGGTCGGTTCAAGGTTTTTTGTCAGGGTGAGAGGCGGTAAGGGAGATTGGGTTTGAGGGCACTGATGAGTTATAGAGGAGAGTAGCGTTGGGAAGTGTCGATCAAAAGTGGTGAGGTGAGGGTCCGAGGCCTGAATGAGAATGTTTCCTGTTTTGAAAATGGAAATTGTCAGTTCTTCTTTAAAGGTAGGGGAGACAGTTGTGGAGATTTTTTCGCCATAGGGAAAATTAACCGACTTGGTGACTAGAAAATGAAGAAGGAAGGTGTTTTTCCACTTAGTTGGGTGTTTTGTGTAAAAGATGAAGTTAGTTTTCGCCTCGCCATTAGTAGCGGTGTGGTAGTTGTCAACAATAAGTGTTTCTGGGTGCTGTTTTAAGGTTCTGTGCTTTAAGTTCTTTTTAGCATTACTGGTCAGGTTTTCTGGGTAATTTATGGACCATGAGTTTGGTCCGTGGCGAGCGAGTTTAGAGTTCCTGGTGGTATATGGCGGAGGCATGGTTAATGACTGAGAGATTCTGGCTCTAAAGAATCAGTTGGAGGAGAAGTTAGTTGTGCATTTGCGTCTTGATGCGGTGTATAGCTGAACTAAGTAGTGAGGGACATGCCAAAAACTGGATTAGGTTGTTTTCTAGTATCGCTGTTGGTATCAAAAGGCAATGTCATTCCACAGATCAGTATCATTGGTCCGCTAAGAAAGTACGCTTTCGTGTCCTATTTAGGTTCCATGATGGCGCACTCAGCCTAATCAGACAAACAGGCAGTGTAGATCCAAGGACCTGTAGCAGAAGCCATCAAGAACAAGGAATCCTGCAGTTCTACTTATGGCCACAGGATGGAGCTCTAGGCTCACTCAAGAGATCAGGGTCTCCTGGATAGGGTGAAGTAAGATAATAAGAAGTGATTGCGAGGATGAAAACATGACTAAATATTGGTACCTAGTCATGTTCCACATAAAAGGGTTCACTTAGCTCCCAGGAAGGCCACCCCTTAGAAAGAGATGCCACTAAAATAATGGTACATGTCGCAGCTTAGAATGAGATGCCACTGATATATCTCTCCTGCAGCACCTTAACACCAGAAAATTGTGCTCAAACAGTCTCAAACAACAGAAGTTTGGGCCAGCCATATCAAGGGCTTCAGCATATTCGGGCGGAAGCACCCATCTCACCTCGGCAGCAGAGGCGAGCCCGTCGAGTCTGGGTCGTTGATGCCGGAGTCATACGAGTTCACTGTTTCTCTGAGTCATCCGGACTCCCTCTCTTACTGACTCGGCCCCCCAAGGATGCGAAAGCTCCAGACCAACAATGGAGAGCTCGCCGAGTCCGCGGAGGATAGCTCCACATCGGTTCGTCCCACAGCCACAACGCAGCTTCAGCCCTCCTAGGTCTCAGCTGGGGCTTGAGTGCCACATCAGTAGCGGGGAGATCCTCTTTGTCCACTATGCAAAAGCAGTCGCTTCCTCCCAGCCCCGCAGCCACAACACAGCTTCAGCCCTCTTAGGTCTCAGCGGGGGCTAGAGTGTCCCGTCAGCAGCGGCGAGATCCGTCTTTGTCGACGATGCAGATGCGGCCACAACACAGCTTCAGCCCTCCTAGGACTCAGCGGGGGCTAGAGTGTCCCGTTAGCAGCGGCGAGATCCGTCTTTGTCGTCGATGCAGATGCGGTCGTTTCCTCACAGTCCCGCAGACACACCGCAGCTTCAGCCCTCCTGGGTCTCGGCGGGGGCTAGAGTGTCCCGTCAGCAGCAACGAAATCCATCTTTGTCGTCGATGTAGATGCAGTCGATTCCTCTCAGAAGGTGGCCAGTAGCCCCTTCGAAGTTGCAGCCCTCCGTAGTCGTCAAGGAGGAAACAGGGGCGAGCGCGTTGCACTCCGATACAGCAGGCCTTCCAGCAGTCCAAGTAATGTAATTGACTGTTGATGCGGGGTGGATGGCTGGGTTAGCAGGGGATATTCACCAATTTGGTGATCCCCAAACCCGGGAGCTCCGGTCCTGAGTTCCTACCAGGCGGCCATCTTTTTTTGATGATGCTGTAAATATACATGAAAGGTTTAGCACTAGGAAACACATTTTTTCTGTCTGGAAAACATGCAGAGTACTGAACATAACTAATTGTTGGCTCCCACAGTTCTGTTTTAATGAGTGCACAAAAGAGGAAGGTATGTCAGAGAAGAGGACACATGAGGAGGTAAGATTGTGTTCTGCAGACACTGACTGGCTGTTTCATTTCGCCATGCTTCCTGGGAAAGGCAGTTGTTTGTTAGTGTTATCTTTACAGTTAGTTTGAAAGTAAACAGAGTAAAGAAAAGAATGCCTAATCCTCGCGTTTTTTCCTTTAATCAAATCATAAATCCCCTTCAGGAAAATTAAGGAAATCTGTATGTATATTTTATTCTGATGAGGGGCATGACAGAACAAATCAAAGAAGCAGTGAAAATGACACTTAAAGTTTTAAGGAAATCCGAAAATTGTAAGGAAAAGAAACCCCCAACCTATTTCCTTAAGCAAACAGCAAAGCTTTAGATACTGTGGGTTCAATATAATTTTCAGTTTAGCCTGTAAGATTATATTGGAGTTTGGTATTTGGGCAACTTCTTGAAACCTCGTCCACACGAGCCGAGAAATGTTAGCCATGGAACGTGGGCCATCCTTTGTCAGAGCCAAAAATAAACAAACGTGAGTTAAAATAATTGCTTAATCAACAGTCTTCTGCCATTGCCCCCTAAAAACCTGGTTAAATTAATCATCTCACGGGTAGATAGATTATAAGTAATTAACATAATGATGACTTTGCACAGCTGGCAACGATTTTGCTCAATTAAAAACAAAAATAAACACCTCTGGAAAACGTTGGTGAGCTGATTTTAAACTGTCTGCTGTGCCTTGAAGATTTATCTTCCTCATTTAGGCAGCACCAAAAAAAGTTTCATTTTTATTGTAAAAATGTGTGAAATAGGGGTTTCCCTCTGCACCAGACACGAGAAATTCTCTTGTTAAAGTTATAAATCTCATTGGACTCCCCTGTTTACAGTTTTGTCTCGTGAGTAAGGCTCTGGGCTTTGATCAGTGGCAAACAACTGGACTTCTCGGATTCCAGCTGTCAAGTAAAGGGTTGAACACTGTACGCCCTGGCGCGGTCGCCCTTTGCTCTGTGCAGTTGCTTAAATGGATCTGCACTGTATACCGCTCGGCGCTCGAAAGCCACCGGCCAGGAACTGCATAAAGTTGCGACCCTGACTTGTCTGGGGAGAAACGCTTGACACTTGGAAAGCTGAGCGAGAATTGTTTGTAAATTGATTTTGTGGGCTTCTCTTACTCCCACAGTAAGCTTCATATATGTATGGATTTGAAAAGGATTTACCCACGAAGCAGCAACTTACATCAAGCTCGCAAACCGAAATATCAGAGTGAATAATTGCTGCAGAGAAAGTACTGTGTTATGAATGGACGAAATTATGTTTTAGTTTTAAATTCATTATAATGTTATAAGGAAATCCTAGAACTGCTTGTTTTGTCCGGTGTATATTATTAGCTTGACTTAAAATGCTGAAGAATTTATTCTTAGTTAGATTTATTATTATTGTTATTATTATTATACTTAGACTTTTCATGAAGGCAGACAGACGTGATTGTAGAGAGGCCTTCACTTTCCGTCTACATGGTCAATCAAACTTCATTAGGTCCTGTATAGTTTAAATGTGTTAGGAAGGCCATTCTATGACTTGCAACATATGCACGGTAATGACAGGAAGGGCCACAAATGGATTGTATGATGTCCCAAAGATGACATAACGCTTTACATCGAGAGTTTATCTCAAAAGTTATTAGCTAAATTGTATTTTGGGTGATTTATGCATTTTGAGGTTTTCTCTGATAGCTTTGGAATATGTTATATAAAAAGTAGTTGTGTGGGAAGCTATTTATTTTTTCCCACTTTATCTATATACATTGTATATAAATTGATTTAGGCACTGAAAATAAACATTCTACAATTCGGTATTAAATGTGCTTTTCAGTTATGGCCTAGAAATGGTTTTAGCTATTTGATTAGCCTCAATTAAAAAAAATAATAATAATACAACATAAATGCGTCTAAATATATAGCGTCTTTTAGGCAACCCTTTTTATCAATTGGTCTGTTTATGTGTCAATCTTGTTTTGCTTCTGCCAACCACGGCATATTGTATGGGGCAATGAATCAACCCACTTCATTCAATGTCTGTCTTCCACTGTGAGTGGCAGTATTTTTTCTAATCACGGGCTCAGCCGCATAAAATGGAGTGCATTTCAGTGCAACAATAGATGGCATCTTTTATTTGCATATTGTATATCTGCACAAAAAGTAAATAAAAAACCATAGAAAGCGTGCCAATGGAAAACACATTAGGCTTTGCCAGTGCTTCTTAGCTTCTGTATTTGACACCCACTATCGACTTTCTAATTTGCAAATGTATTTTATTTTTTGTACAGTGCTCCGTCCAACTTCAGGTGATTTGGTTCTGGAAGTGAATTCCATGGTGCCAGATCCGCTTTCAGTGGGCCAGGGGGCACTACTGGGCCCATCAGTGGTGGCTGAGGCCTTTTACTCCCGATATCCCAGAGCCCGACCAACTATGGATCCTGCTCAACTAGACCAATCACCCCTTCTGCACCTCACTCTCAGTTAGGTAGAGTTGGAGGAGCAGCAAAGGCTCCTTTGGGGAGGACGCACAGATACAGATCATTGAACATGACTCGTTATTCAACGTGCAAGCAGCACGAACAATAAAGCATTGTCCAATCAAACTTGCTATTATATACAATAAGTATTTCATTTCGAAAATTCTACACATGCAAAGGTGATTGACATTCAAAAACAAAACTCAGGCCACTCCCTGTCTCACTAACTTTAGTGCAATGGGTTTGATGTTCTTCCCCATTCACTGATGACCACATCCAGGGAATGTAAACTATTAGGCCGTACTCAAAGGTTTTCCTCTTTGACTCCTTTCAGAAGTTTAGTCACAAGAGTCTATAAGGTCACAGTACTGATGGCAGTATGTCCCTCGGGGCCCAAAAGGACCATTCATGACGTACCCACTCCGGTGGTATGGAACCCTTCAGCAGCACAGCAAAGTCCAGCTCAAGATCAACAAAGTAGGGCTACCTACGTAGGGCTACGTACGGTCACAATCAGCAGCACCTGCTAGGTGCAGGCTTTCTCCTCTGAGCTGCAGTACTGGCTGGTTATAGCGATCAGGTTTGTTCCTGCTCTGGTAATTGCATGGTAAGTCACACTTTCCTTCGAAGGAGAGGGTTGATTTCCTTGCTCCAGTGGGGCTCCGGCGATGCCATTGGATCCTCGGGCTTCCTTCTGTGCAGTTCACAGTTTGCAGGCCAGACCTGCCTTGGTCACAGCAGGAGTTTTTCGGTCCCGAGCGATGACCCATACCCTTGGCCTCATCGTCTCCGGTGGCCCCTCCTAGCATAGGAGGTAGCCCCCATAGCACTCATAATTCTGGTCATGCTTTTCTGGCATTGATGTTCATGGTGGCCCCCTCTCTGGCACGAAAGGTCCTCCACCATGAGGTTGTGCATGCCTGATGCCTTCCATGCAACCCTCACTTCTCGGCTCAGTCCACAATGTCCCCTCCTGACACACAAGGGTTGCCAAAATAATCCGGAAAAAGGGCTACTTCAAAGGGCACAATGGTCTTGGTGAGCAGGCAGGCACTGGTGCTCCAGACTCCAGAGCAGGTGGTCTTGGTTTTCCTGGGTGATGTCCCCTCACCCAGCAGGGAGAGTGGGAGGCCTGCGCCACCAGCCCTGATCACAGGCAGAAGTCTTGCAGAGCTTCCCCTCCTCACACAGCCCATCAGGCTGCTTAGCAGATTATAAAGTTTGGGGTCTCAAACTCCCCTACTTATAGTCCTTTTCCAGGCACAAAATGTAATTTAATGTCTGAGTCTTTGAAATTTTATGTTGGGGTTCTGCTTCTTTGACATGCACATCTTTCCCCTTTCTTCTTCCTCCTGAAGGATGTCTGTCACATCAGACAGGACTCCAATGCTGATTAGCCAACAACAAGATGATTCATGGGAGTGACCAGAGTTCATACCTGGATGTCAGACACTGTGATATGTGCATCGAAAGGTTAATCCTGAGCTCCATGCCTCTACTCTTTATAATTACCTTTTCAGCACCATCTCTCTCTTCCTGAGATGTGCTCAGGCCCCTTCCTTCTGATCTATCATTAAATTAAAGAGCCCTCTGAAATGCAGAGAGAGAGGTGGCTATCTTATACTCAAGTGGATGTACCTCCCAGGTTACATGAATGCAGCAACACAGAAATCTATATCTCTACTCACTTCACGAGGCAGACCTGTGCTTCCCAAAGTGGAACACAAGGTCCTCCATGTAATGTACTAGAGAAGGCATGCTTGCACTTACTGTACATCCACATCACACTTACTGTACAGCACTGTTATCCTGATGAATTATGCCACCAGAAACATAACTACATGCAGCAAACACATTCATTCTGTGCACACTGTTCAGTACTGCAGCCTTTCTGTATTGTACCATTGTGTTATTTCAAAAACACACACTAACAGTGTTGGACTTGGCCCTTTTTCCCTGAATTTTTCGCTTTTCCCTCTAGCCTTTTTACTGACATGGTGTGTCTGAACTAAAAATAATAAATGCTGTGCAATGGTATACGCACCTTTATTTCCACCATTGTAGAAATGCACCTTTGTAAAATGTTACTTTTAAAATGGACGCCCTTCCTGTCTGCACATGTGCCGCCTGTCTGAGGTGAGTTGGCGGTCTAGTTGTCTGTTTCCCAGGACCCCCAGCTTTTGGAGGGAAGCCTGGCACCCAGGGTGCTCTACACCTCCCCCTAAACCAGTTGGGACCGGTTTCCCAGGGAACCTTCCAGAAGCTTCCAGCCCTTTCTGGTAGGTGGGGTGAGGGGGGCTGTGCCTCCATGTGCTCAGACTGAGCGTGGACCTGAATGAGAGGGGACACTCTGCCAGGAGGTACCGCCACATTGGGCCTGTGTGCTGGCTCCTGTGCCCATCTGCACCCCTCCGCTGTCCACAGGGCCAGTGAGAGCCCTTTACTGGAGTGAAGACTGCTGTGTCAGGAGGAGTGCCACTTTATGGGAGATGACTGCTTCTAGGAGCTGCTGCCCTGTTCTGATGAGTACCCACTGCCTGCTGATCTTGCCCAGTATTGCCTGCCTGCTCTGCACCACGCTACCCGTTTCTAACATTGGTGCTCAGCGGTGAGATAGGACTTGTGTTTGCGCAGTACCACAGCGACAACGGGTTGCACTGCAAACTGAGCAGTTGAAATAATCACAGATTTGGGGATTATTTTGTTTGATTACCTTTCCTCCTAAAAGGGTCACTGTGGAATTGTGTTTCCCTGTTTACTGTATCTGTGTATCTCGCCAAGATGGGGTTACTCTATGATGAGGATGAACTGTGGGAGTACACTGAGGAGGAAGTGATGGATTTCTGCAGAGAAAGGGGGATACCAATAGAGGGTGACTTCCGCAGAAAATTGTTCCTCTATGAGGCCCTAAAAAGGGGGGAACCTTTAGAGCGCTGTGGGGACCTGTCAGATTACCCCTCCGCATATCTAAATGGTGGACTAGGTGGAGACCCGGAGGAGGACCTCGAGTGTGAGGAGGACTCTGAGAGTGAGGGTGCCCAGTCCATAACCCTGGAGAGTGGTGACACTGAGGAGGAAGAAGATGACGGGGCAGGAACGCCAGTAGCTAAGGAGGACACCATAGACAGGGAGTCCCGTGCTGGGTCCAGCCCCGGGGGCACTGCCCCACCCCTTTCCCTGTCCCCAGAAGAGTGGGTGGATAGGAGGGAAGAAAGGGAGCACCAGCTGGCTTTGGAGAGGCTCAGGTTGGAGCACGCCAAGGAGTTAGCGCAGCTGAGGGTGCAAGAGAAACAGCTGGAGACCGAAAAGGTCCTTGCACAGGAAAGGATGGCGGAGGCGGAGAGGGCCTTCGCCAGGGAGAGACTAGCTCAGGAGGGTAGGTTGTCCCCTGAGAGTGGTTTCAGGAGTCTGGATTCACCAGTGAGGGTGGGATCCAGTGGTGGCAGCGAGAGTGATTCCAGTGTGGGAAGTCCCACTCCCAGAGCCCGGAAGATGGTGCCTGATCCCCAGGAGGAGTGGGGCAGGTTGGATTTTAGGGGCGGCAAGAAACTGTCCCATCAGTCTTGGGGGGAGTATGTGGACGTGTGTTGGACCACACTGGAGGAGTGGATGGTGTGTGGCGAGGTGATCGATTGGGAAGGGCTGTTCCATCTGATTATCAGGGAGCACGTGCTCAGGAGTTGTTTTCCCAGGTTGCGCCAACACTTGTTGCAGTGTGGGCTCTCTGACCCCAGGGAGCTCGTACGGGAGGCAGACCTCTGGGTGAGCGCCAGAGTGTCTGAGGAGGCATTGGGGAGTGATCCTGAAGGGAATGGTGCAGGGCTCTTCCAACCCAGCGAGGTGGGAGAGGTGCAGAATAGCCCAGCTAGGTCCCAGGGTAGTGAGAGGGTTGTAGGGCCTCACGTCCTATCTACAGGAAGGAGTGAGATGGGGAGGTGTCCCGAGGTGCCCCAACCGCAGTCTCAGGGCCGGGAGAGTTCCATAAGGGAACCCCAGGTTGGGAGCCTAGGCTGTCCCGAGAGGCCATCCATGGAAGGGGATCCCCTAGTGTCGGGAGAACCCAGGGCGTCTGTAATCAGAGCTCCAGGGGTTCTGGGGTCTGCTCAGTCGCAGAGTTTAGATCCTGGGCTGGGATGCCAGGTACAGGGACTGCCTGACCTGGAGGGTGGGACACCTGTAATCAGGGTCCCTACCGGTTTGACTTCCAGGGGTACTTCTCTAGGTGGGAGGGTGCGGAACTCTGGAAGGGGGTGCAGAGGGAGGAAGGACTCGCCTCTGGCACCGGCTCAACCACAGGGCTTCGATCCTGGGTTGGGAGGCCCGGTTCAGGCATTGCCTGACCTGGCAGGAGGAAGTCTGTAAGCAGTGTCCCCCGGAGTTGTCTTCCAGGGGTGCTACTCCAGTTGGGAGGGTGCAGAACTCTGGGAGGGGTGCAGAGGGAGGGAGGACTCGCCTCTGGCACCGGTTCAACCTAAGGGTTTAGACCCTGGGTTGGGGGATCGGTTTCAGGGCCACGGCCCTGGACGAGTGAGAGAGTGGTGGTCTGAGGGTGCCCCGCATGGGAGGAGAGGGTGGAACCCCAGAAGGAGAGGTAGGGGAGGAGAGCCTCGCCCCAGACTGCTGGTCAACCTGAGGGTGCGGACCCTAGGTGGGAGGACCAGTGGCAGTTTGGCACTGCACGGAGGAGAAGGAGGGTGGCCGACGGGTACTACGGGCCTGGGGCTACTGCCCCCGCTCTGTGAGACCGCAAGGGCCAGAGACATCTGGACGGCCTAGTGCCTGGTCCTGGCCGCGGACAACTAGGGAGCACCAGTGGGGTGGCTTAGTTGGTCCAGGGAGGTTTGAGAGAGGGAACCATCGGGTTCCAGAGTGGCAGAGAACCTGCGGGTGCCCCTGCAGTTGCGGGCCTGCATCCACGTTTTCTCGCCCCAAGCAGGGAAGCCCATCAAGGCATTGAGTGGTCTACCCTGGCTTTTGGCTGGGAGGGGTTGTGTTGGACTTGGCCCTTTTTCCCTGAATTTTTTGCTTTTCCCCCTAGCCTTTTTACTGACATGGTGTGTCTGAACTGAAAATAATAAATGCTGTGCAATGGTGTACGCAGCTTTATTTCCACCATTGTAGAAATGCACCTTTGTAAAATGTTACTTTTAAAATGGACGCCCTTCCTGTCTGCACATGTGCCGCCTGTCTGAGGTGAGTTGGCGGTCTAGTTGTCTGTTTCCCAGGACCCCCAGCTTTTGGAGGGAAGCCTGGCACCCAGGGTGCTCTACACCTCCCCTAAACCAGTTGGGACCGGTTTCCCAGGGAACCTTCCAGAAGCTTCCAGCCCTTTCTGGTAGGTGGGGCGAGGGGGCTGTGCCTCCATGTGCTCAGACTGAGCTTGGACCTGAATGAGAGGGGACACTCTGCCAGGAGGTACCGCCACATTGGGCCTGTGTGCTGGCCCCTGTGCCCATCTGCACCCCTCCGCTGTCCACAGGGCCAGTTAGAGCCCTTTACTGGAGTGAAGACTGCTGTGTCAGGAGGAGTGCCACTTTATGGGAGATGACTGCTTCTAGGAGCTGCTGCCCTGTTCTGATGAGTACCCACTGCCTGCTGATCTTGCCCAGTATTGCCTGCCTGCTCTCCTGCCGTCCTAAGCCCAGCACCTGGTGAGCACTATATCTTACTGCCAGCTGCCTGCAGCCTAGCACCCTGTGAGCACGTGGTCTGCCCAGGAGAAGAGAGGAGCTGATGCCTGCAGCGCTGTGCTGCTAAAGCGCTATAACTGTGCCACAGGGGAAGAGGAGCGCTGCAACTTTATTTTGTGGGACTTAGCGCTACAACCTTATTCCTGCACCAGGAGAGCGCTGCCTCCAGCCCTGCCCAGGAGAAGAAGGTGCGTGGGTCCTGCAGCGCTGGGCTGCCGGAGTGCCATATTTGCATTGACTGTGCTCTGCTTGCTGCGAGAGCGCTATAACTGTGCCCAGCAGAAGAGGAGCGCTACATTTGAAGTGACTGACCATCCCTGCCTGCTGGCTAGCGCCTGGAGAAGAAGAGCGCTTTATCTTATTGCCCAGGAGGTGAGGAGCTGCCATCTGCAGCGCTGTGCTACGAGAGCGCTATATTTCCAGTGACTGTGCCTTCCTGCCTGCTCCCTAGCGCCTCAGGAGGGCTATATTTCATTGCCAGTGAAGGGGAGCGCTAACACTTTATGGTGTGGGACCTAGCGCTTTGTGGGCGCTACAACTTAATTTCAGCCCAAGAACTTTCCTGCCGCCTAGCGCCTCATGAGCGCTATATGTAAATTGCCAAGGAGGAGTCCTGCGGCGGAGGGGGCCCGAGGCACATTGTCGGTGCCTGCCCCTCCCGCGCTGCTGACGAGGAGAAGGCTCCGCTGAGGGTGAAGCCAGGAGAGGTCCCAGAAGCGGGACCTGTCGGGGCACATTGCCGGTGCCCGGGGACTGCAGAGACATCCAGAGGGGCCTCAGACTGCCGGTGAGTGGGGCTCAGTCATCCTGTGGTTGGGGGTATGTCGGGGCACATTGTCGGTGCCCGCCCCCGGTGCCAGTATTCTTTGGAGGGCATTGGTTGTGTTTAGAGACCCATAGGAGGGGGCTCCAACGTGCCCAGTACTTGTTTCCTCCCTCAGCTGCACGACAGAGGCATTTTGGGAAATTCTAGAGTCCCAGAAGAGGGGCTCCACCGTGCCAGTGTTCTTGTGGGCAGATTCCTGTTAGAGCCCGGAGTGGGGCTCCCATCGCTACATTGTTGGCGCCAGTGCTTGTTGGGTTTACCCAGCTACCCCTCAGGACAGGGGGCAGCTGCCACGCATTGGGGGCATTGGATTACCCAGAAGGGAAAGAGAGAGGAGTGAGGGCCCCTCCTACCCTAGCGCTTTGCGTACCTTTGTTTTCGCCGCCCTTGCAGCCAACCCTGACTGTGTGGGACATAGGGCATTTGAGCCCCCGAGAGAGGCCAGTTGGCCTGGGGCCAGTCTCAGTGTTGTGCCCCCGACTGGGGCGAACTGCGGTTATGCTGGCGAGGCCTATTGCCCCATATGATTTATGGCATAATATGGTTGCATAATGCATTTGTACCTAGGATGCTACTTAAAGCTTTTCCCTCAGGTTTGCAGTGCTGATGGTAGGCCTATTGGGTTCCTGCGGAGGAGGAGCCACATGCTAAATGTGTTTCTATGCCCTATGTTCACATGTTTTATGCCCCAGGCTCAGGATGTGCCTAGTGTGCTTTTATACCTAATGCTAATGATAATGTTTTCCCCCGCAGGCTTATATCGTTGGAGTCCTGCCTAATGTTGCATCTATGCTTATGATTATGCCAATGCTAATGGGCATGTTTAATGTAATGTTCACAGGTCTATGCCTTCTGTGGTTGTTCCGGCCTAATGCTCTATGTTACTGATAATGTTTTTCCCCTAAGGCTGACTGCTGATGGTTTTGCATTCAATGTTAATGCTTTTACCCCAATGCCGGACGACGTCTTTATGCCTCAGGTGACGCCTCATGGCCTGCAAGCATGTTTTCCTTTCAGGTCTGATGCCAATGTGTCCTAATGCTAATGGACTTTACATTTATTCTTTCTTTGTCCTGGTGATGGTTCTGGCAGTGGCCCGATTGGCCCTGCCTTGTAAATAGTCCCCCCTGTGAACTGCTACCCGGTGCCGGTTGGCACAGTTATCTGCACCTGTGATAATATCCTAACATGTTCTGCATAATACATATGCTGTTTTTTTCCACCTAACCTGGTATGGTCTCCTTTTGTAGTGTGCCTGGTGTGTCGCCTGTGAGTGTGCTACGCAAATGATTTACACACATTTCCTCCGTAGTTTGGCCCGCCCGCTCTGCACCACGCTACCCGTTTCTAACAAACAGCATACACACATTTATCATGTGTGCACTGTAACACACTTCACCCCTTGTGTAGTGCACTTCTTGCAAGCACACATACACTCCGCACATGTTTCCATTACGAACGCACCTCCACATCTACCTGATACAGGCCAGGAGTTTAGCACATAGCAGCGGAACTTTTAAAAACATGAGTGAGCCTGTAGGCCTCACTTCAGTCACACAGGATAAAAAGGTCCTATTCACTACTACTGATTCACTACACCGTATGCTGCCACCACCGTGCTTGGACTGCTTAACTCCTGGTGAAGGCAGTAGCCTTCCACCACTATGAGGACAGCACTTTGGGTGCCCCTGCCAGTCCAACAAGACCACAATCAATGAGAGAGGCCTATGTGATGGTGTACACGCATTATCCGTGTTCGCCTATGAAAACAAATCCGAATTAGGGATCCAGACAACAGTACAGTTGGGCATTCAGGGCAGGGGTAGACGTCTCTTACCACGCAGAAGACTTTTCAATCCCAACAGAAGGTTTTGGGCTCTGTGCAAGTTGCATCAAGAATGAGATACTGTATTCCCAATCATACCAAAGACCACCTTTTTTCTCAGCAGAGAGAATATTTAAAAGGGAAGGGTACTCTACAAGAATGTCTGTTTCAATCATTGCCCTACAAATTGCAGCTTGCATATTGACTACCACAATATCTTGAAGGTGAGTTTATATAGGTAGGTATAGACTTACTATTCTTAACTCTACATCTATGTGCCTTGATGATGCATATATCGACAAGATATATTGAGGTGGAGTTAATAATTGTAAATATATACCCAACTAGAAATTTCTCAACTTCGTAATATTGTGCTTGTCAGTCTTCTGGCTGTGATATTTTTGCAGGACGATATATTTGTACCCGATATTATAACATACAAACAATACAAAGTTTTGTTGTAAATTTAAATGAAATGCCACACAAAATATTCACTCTGCTCATGCTCTAAAGGCCTATTCTTGGATCCTGTCTCTCAGGATTTCACAGGTTTTCTCTATAAACCAGAATTCCTTCTGATCTTTACAGATGGAAAGGAGCTCCAGTATTCCAAATTGGTATATGATTTGGGGACAGGGAATTTAATTCATAACGTAACTAAATAACTTAAGCATATATCAGAGAGCCATGTAGAATGACAATCTTGAGTAAAAGGAGTCTCATATGAATGTCAGTGACACCTCACCGAAGGCCAGAGTGCCTTCCTCAAAAGTCAATATAATGGGAAACCCAATCTACCCTTGAGGGCTTGGGCAATTCAAATAAACGGGTAAACAAGGCCTTCAAGGGATTTGTTTGAAATACTCTGTTCTATTGCTTTTGATAAATATTTTTAGCTGCAAGAATTGTTGATAAACTTGCCACAGAAATGTTATTCAAACATCTTTTATCTAAAAAATAATAATTTTGTTCCTTGTAAAAACATAAGGACCAATGAATCTATCACGGAACAATGAATATTCAAAACACGGGTATATATAGAAAACACATTTTTATCTTTTGAAATTTATCAAGGGTACTACACAGTTATATAAACAATGTAACACGAGGAAAATAGATACAATTGTATGATCCTTCAATGCCACTATTGTAAACACTTCTTCTCATTGTACATTATTTTACAGAAGAGAGTGTGAGTGTCGACGTTTCGGTCTCTATGCATTTGTCCATGAGACCATCTTCAGGACTACCATAAATATAACAAATGACCCCTGAATGATGTTTCCAAAGATTCAAGAATTAAAATTGACACACATATGTCAAATCAATCGTCGTTCTGTAACTCTACTTTGTTTAAGGTGAATAATCATCAAGAGATACAGGATTAATCCAACTGCTGACTGCTGAACTTTGGCTGCGCTACAAAATCTAACAGAATAAACTCTTTCAACTGAGAAGTGGCTGAGGACTGGAAATTTATTTACACCATCCAATAAAGCACCAGAGTTCATTTACCTATATCATTTACCTGTATCTCTTGATGATTATTCACCTTAAACAAAGTAGAGTTACAGAACGACGATTGATTTGACATATGTGTGTCAATTGTAATTCTTGAATCTTTGGAAACATCATTCAGGGGTCATTTGTTATATTTATGGTAGTCCTGAAGATGGTCTCATGGACAAATGTATAGAGACCGAACGTCGACACTCACACTCTCTTCTGGAAAATAATGTACAATGAGAAGAAGTGTTTACAATAGTGGCATTGAAGGATCATACAATTGTATCTATTTTCCTCATGTTACATTGTTTATATAACTGTGTAGTACCCTTGATAAATTTCAAAAGATAAAAATGTTTTTCTATATATACCCGTGTTTTGAATATTCATTGTTCCGTGATTGATTCATTGGTCCTTATGTTTTTACAAGGAACAAAATTATTATTTTTTAGATAAAAGATGTTTGAATAACATTTCTGTGGCAAGTTTATCAACAATTCTTCCAGCTAAAAAATATTTATCAAAAGCAATAGAACAGAGTATTTCAAAAAAATCCCTTGAAGGCGTTGTTTACCCGTTTATTTCCTCAAAAGTCAGCCTCAATGAAGTCAATGGAGTAGTGTAAAGTAACAGAAGGATTTTCCCCTACCATAGGTGCTGAAACTCAAGAGTATGGAGGCGGAACTGACTCTCAGAAAGCATTTGTCAGTCTCATCTCTGCCTAGTGTGTCCTTCACTTGTGGCGGGAGAACTGGCTGTATATTTAAGGGGATGGGAGTTGGCTTTTCCAATGGGAAAAGACACAGGCCAAGAATACACAGGTTGCCAGCGAAAATGGCTCACATGAAGCCAAATCCTTTCTAAAATAAATGTGTTAAATTAGTAAGGCAAAGTACATAACTGGCAAGATAGATCAGTTTGATCTGTTTGTTGAAAGGCTCATCTTGAATGCTTCGTGCAAACTGGAAGTTCCATGTTTGAACCTTGTGTAGTCGTCTGAGCGTTTATTCTTCTATAGACAGATAAAAGGGTATCAATGTTTTGTAGAAACAATACTTATGGGATTATGAGTTTGTCCTATCTTTTCCTTTACCTGGTATTAAGGGGGAATAGCATAGGTCTAGCATTGAGGGCTTTCTTTCAACTTTAGGACCTGCAGACTGAGAATCGATTGAAATGTAATAGAACAAAAACTTTAATGTTGCTTGTCTGATGTGGAAATAAGTTGCATCATTAATTCCTCATTGATATTTCCTTCTTCTTCCCTAAAAAAATTATTTCACCTTCTTCCTGAGGCTGCCCAAAAGACTGTAGTTCAGGCAATGGTTACTTCCAGATTGGATTTCTGCAATATTTTGTATCGAGGTGTCCCCCAATCGAGTCTGAATAGGTTCCAACACATGCAGAACGCAGCAGCTTGGATACTGCTCGGGCTCTCGAGGCATGCCTCTATTAGTACGGCACTGAGAAAACTTCACTGGTTGCCTGTTAAACAGAGAATTGCATTTAAGGCTCTCTGCTACTGTCAAAAAGCGCTTTCTGGCCAAGGCGCCACCTATCTATGGGACATGATCACTCCCTATGTACCAAATAGAACTCTGAGATTGCCTGTGGTGAAATTGGCCTCTGTCCCCAGAGTTAGGAAAGCCAGATTTGGTGGCTGAACCTTTAGACACTTGGCTCATAAAACCTGGAACTTTTTACCTGTTGAACAAAGCCAGACCTAATATTTTTAGCAATGCTTGTCTATTTTTCTTTGCTGAGCACATGACATCCTCCTAAATGGACTTGCTATGCTATGTTGGCTGGTTGTATCACATACAGAACACACAAAATTGTCTATTGAGACAGCTGACAAGTGATAACACTGAGGGAAGAAGGGTAACAATGAATTTGAAATCTTAAACTTACAATAAAAGAGGAATAGCCATATAAAAGCATTCAGTCAAAAATTAACATATCTTTGTTTCCATGTAAATCATACAAACACGTATTCGCTAAGCGGCTAGTCCATTAATTTATAATCACTTAATAATCTTTTACTTTCAAATCAGAAGAAAACTATATTGCATGTTGTTTCATTTACCCTCCCTTAAGCTTTACTCCCTGCACTCTTATTACTCAGCTATACTCCTATCATGTCCATCATATGTTTGCTCAGCATTTTTCGCCCTAAGTGGTACGGGTATGCCCAGACGTGGGTCCCTTGCTCGCTGGGCCACTGGATTCAAGCTAGCCTGGCTGATGAGGGGTGATATTCCAAAACTGGTCCCAGGATGCTTGTTTTCAGTCCAGGGAAGACCTGGCTTGGCAGTTCAGGCTGGACTGTCTCATGAGGAGCAGGGTCAAGACTGATTTATATATGGTTGGGTCCAAACTGGGGTGGCATGGCGAGCAAAAGAATGATGGATTAACCCAGATCTCTTGACTGGGGGTGAATGTTTGATTTGTTCAGCATTCTGTCCCTCATTTGTTGGTGCAGCATCTTTCGCCCTAAGTGGGATGGGTATGTCCAGACGTGGGTCCCTTGCTCAATGTGCCACTGGATTAAAATTAGCCTGGCTGATGAGGGGTTATACCCCGAAACTGGTCCTTGGATGCTTGTTTCGTGTCCAGGGAGGATCTGGCTTGGCAGTTCAGGCTGGACTGTTCCCATGAGGAGCAGGGTCAAGAATGATATGCATATGGCTGGGTCCAAATTGGGGTGGCATCTTGAACAAAAGAATGATGGATTAACCCAGATCTCTTGACTGGGAGTGAATGTTTGATTTGTTCAGTATTCCGTCCACCAGTTGTTTGTGCAGCATATTTCACCCTAAGTTGGACGAAAAAGCCCAGGCATGGGTTCCTTGCTCGCTGTGCCACTAGATTCAAGCTAGCCTGGCTGATGAGGGGTGATACCTCGAAACCGGTCCCAGGATGCACGTTCCCGGTCCAGGGAAGACCTGGCCTGGCAGTTCAGCCTGGACTGTTCCCATGAGAAGCAGTGTCAAGACTGATTTGCATTGGCTGGGTCCAAACTGGGTGGCATGGTGAGCAAAAGAATGATAGATTAACCCAGATCTCTTGACTGGCATTAAATGTTTGATTTGTTCAACATTCCGTTCATCTTTTTTTTTCTGCAGCATACTCCTATCACCTGGCATACAATAGGAATAGGTGGTTCCAATGAGTTTGTGTGCATCGGATAAGAGAATATTCTTGCAAGTTATCATTCCAGGAAAACGTTTAAATAAAGATGTAACTGATGGATTAAAAAGCATCTTTAAAACATCTGAGATACTATCAATATCCATACATTACAGTTTCACAAGCCAAACAACACAGACGCGCCAATAAGATAGGCCATTGCCTATTTTCCCACGCATAGAAAAGATCCATGAGGGAAACGTATACTTAGATATTCCATAATAAAATATTGGACCACTTCAGATGCACAAAGCAGGAGACCAAAGTAGAAGTGAATTGCCTCCACAGGCATGGCATTGGTTGGTTTGAATCCTATTTCCCTGAACTTGTGCTCTTCTTTAGCCAAGCTCCAATTAGAATTGGGAAATCAAACCTAGGTGCCATAAACCAAAGGAAATGCCATTTTTGCAGAGGATGTCATATGCAAAGGCTTTAATGACCAACCCTCATACTTCCCATTGAACTGTCTTAGATCATTTAGAGTTGCATTGCAAAACAAGTCTTTACCCTGAGTACATAGGAAACTTGAGAACAGGACAGCAGAGAGTGTTCAAGCATTGGCCTATATATTATGTTTCAATCACTTAAGGAGGAAGTCAGTCAGAGATCTCTAGCTTTACCTTGCACTAACAAACAAATACATACACTACCTCTAACACACAAAAAACACATGCACACAGACTCACCTGAACACCAATGCAAAAACATAAAGGGGAAGATTTACTAAGATTTGTTGCTGTGTTTGCATCACAAAAGTGACGCGAAACGGCGCAAAGCGCTGGAAATAACGTAAAAGTAATGCGAAGCAGAGCATAGCGCTGCTTCACATTACTTTGCGTCATTGGAGGGTGCCAAGGGTGGTGCATGGGAGTTCCCATGCAACCACCCAAGGATTCTTACACTAAACCCAATTGACTAAATACTGTAGATTGGGTTTAGCGTGGGAAAACTGTGCCCTTTTAAACTAGGCGCAAGGAAGGAGAAATGCTTTAATTTCTCCTTCTTTTTCTGACTTTGCATGTGTGCTGCACTGTGCAGCATGCATACAAAGTGGGGAAAGCTTTCCCTCGTGTCTAGGCATAGTATTTTGTACAGGAAGGGTACCCTTCCGGTACAAAACCTATGCTCGACTCACACACACACCCTAGCGCCATGGCCCTAAGGTGGTGCTTGGCGCACCGCAGCTGTAATCAGTGCCGGCGCAAGGGAAAGGGGAGGAGAGAGCCATAGTTTTGAAAATATGGTGCTCTCCTGCTCCTTCCCTGTTGCACAAAGCAGTACAGCCTCGCAGGAGGCTGCGGTGCGTGGAGATTTGGTAAATCTCCCCCTCAGTCTCTTTACAATACAGCAGTATGTGTCAATTCCAGCTCCCTCCTCTGTCTCAAGCTACCACTTGATTGACTGAGGGCTATATGAAAACAATAAATAAATATTATATATCGGTACCCTCTGACCTGTGTTACACCTTCTGATAGATGACTCTTCTCTCTTAAAGGAGCAATCAGTGGGTTTACGTAATTTATTGCCCACTAGGGCGGAGGAGCGTTGCCCCACTGCTTTCTTGAAGTGCGAGAAGCAGAAACATAAAATGGTAAAACTACCATTTTATGTTTCTGCTTCTCACACTGCGAGAAAGAAGAAGGGTTTGGTTGGGGGCAGGCGGGTAGGCG
The DNA here is from genome assembly GCA_963921515.1 of Calotriton arnoldi. Taxonomy (NCBI): domain Eukaryota; kingdom Metazoa; phylum Chordata; class Amphibia; order Caudata; family Salamandridae; genus Calotriton; species Calotriton arnoldi. The sequence goes on along the minus strand of CAWUFW010002715.1, from coordinate 1,029,690 downwards.
GGTCTCCTCTAGGGCAGGGGAGGAGTGGTGTGCCCACTGCTGAGGGTGCTGACTGTTTGGTCGGCCCTCTGGGGCCGACCAAACCAGTCATGCGCACTCTGCCTTTTCTCCATGTAGGCTGCATGCAGCCTACATGGAGAAAATAGCTTCCCGACCAATTGCAATGCTGCCATTGCAGCGTTGTGATTGGCTTAGGGGAGGGGAGGGAGGTTGCCTGCTTCCTGTTCCTGCCGGAGGCAGGAGAGCAGGAGAGGAGCAGAGACGACGCGGGACCGGGCCGGCGAAGGTAAGTTAACTTTTTTTTATTCATTTTTATTTTAAGTTAACCCCCCCATGTGACTCCCTCCCCGCACGACCCCCCGAACCCCCTGCCACGAGTCATGCTGGTCACGACTGTAGTCAAAGACAAAATAATGCATAGAAAACAATACGTTTTTAGTTATTTCGGTAATATGGGAAGTTGGCTATGGACTGAAGCAGAAAGGGAAGAAACATTTTTAATACATGCAACATACACTGAAAAACATTTAGTTACGTTAACTGTATATTTGATAGTGTGATCTATAAATAGATTTGTGTAAGACAATTATCCCCTACTGTTCCTTCTCACGATATATTTATAAATGCCCATCCCTGCATACTCGCCTTTACCTTTTGCATAGGCAAATCTTCAATTCAACTGCCAGTCACTCCCTGTCGGCTGTTCGGCACAAGGTGACATGTTGCTTGGCTTCGCAATTCAAGACCTGTGTTCTGATCTGGCCTTCTTATTTACTTTATAGCCTTAAACATGAATTTCTTGCACTCTTGTCACAACAATTCTGAACATCCAAAGTTTATCAAAAACTGTACTCATCAACCACACAGTAATTACAGGCTATAGCTAAAGGATCAAATTGCTGAGAAATGTTATGTATGGAGAAACCCCTTTTATAAGTCCCTTGCGACGCCGGTACATTCCTTTTTCCCATTTAAAAAGTGACGCTCCGGCTGCGCAAGGGGCTTGTAAATAAGCTCTTTAGAGTACTCCTCTCCCTCTGTAAAGTAAAAGGAAAGGCTATCAACAGGGAATTGCTCACAATTGAATGAAAAGTAGGTTATGGTTAGATAAAATCAGTATCCAGTTTTGCCAGACACCAGACTACTCAACAAAAAATTGTGCTTATAACATAAATAACAACGAAATGTACATTTTTAAAACACATCTGTGAAGGTCAGTTGTGTTGACCCTGATCAGATTCAAAAGACACTCACGATCGCAGCCAGGGCGGGACTGGAAACCTAAAGCAGACGTGGCAGTTTTCTCGGACGAGCCCCTGGGAAAGCGCCGCCCGGCCCCGGGAGTCTGGAAATGCTTGCTTGTTGCTTTTGTACTGGGGGCCATTATTGCAACACCACTGCAAAACCGGGCCCTAGTAACAAAACCTGCCCTCACAGCTGCAAAACCGGCCCCCACCCTTACAGCCTCCTGGGGAAACTCCCGATGCCAGGTATGGCCAGTCCGGCCCTGATGGCAGCTTTCAAATGAGACCCTCGCTAAGGTTCATATAGTGTTGAAAGAATGAGGCAGGGTCGTAACTCAGATCCCTGCAGCCCCTGCGGTACAGGGAGGCCCAGCCCTTAACTGCCTCCCGCAGACCTTTAAGGGGTCCCCATTCAGCCCAAAACCAATGACTAGTTGTGGTGTATGGGAGGATTAGGGACCCCTCATCACATTCTACATGGGGGCCAATTATTTTGTATGAGGGCTCAGATGCTCTATTCCAAAGGGACTGATAATTTTTCCTCTTTAAATGGACACACGGACATACTTGTACCGTTATGCATTGCACTATGCATTCATGTCATCCTGAAGACACATGTGATATGTAAGCTCCATTACAAACTTTTTTCGTTTGCTTTTCTCATGGTTTTGCACTCACCCTCCCTCCTGCACTGTCACATTCCCAGTAGGAATGGCAATTGAATATGTCCTGGAGTATGTCACTGACTCAAGGCTTGGAAAACAGGGAAACATCTGGAGTCAGTTCGGATTCTGTCCACTCTCTTTCTTAGCGCTCAATGATGATGCTCCCACTCAGCCTATGCTTATTACTTAAAATGGCTAATAAAAACGGCTTAGAGTCATGAGTATTTGGAGTATCTTAGCAATGAAATGATTTTTATTGTCTCTTCCTAATACCGTCCAAGATATTAAGCTGTTAATATTGATACATACCTTGATCGAACAGAGAGCCAAGTGCCTATAAAAATATGTCAGTTCACAAAAATGAGGACCATTGTGAAGAGGAACATGAATATCGAGAAAAATGAAGAGGTAACATGATGGGGAGTTGTGAAACAAGGTGGGAGCAGTACTTAATTTGAGCCGGTGGTTGCAGATGGGGCCCTCAGGCATCATTTTTATGGACCAGCACTTGTTTTTCTTCAACAGACTTTGACTCAAGGCAAGAGAGAGAAAAACACAAAAAGGAGAAAAAATTTGAAGGCAGGCTTCTGTTGATCACAACAGCCAACTATGGCAATAGCTCTTAAAGCTATTCTGCAAATAGACAGGGCCCATCATATGGAAAGCCCTGTTAATGGTACAGAGAGATTTAAAATAATCCTCTTACCTACTGGAATCCAGTGCAGAATTTCTCAATGCCAAAGAGGTTAATCAGGTTCATGGACGAGACAAGGCCAAACATGTTGCTGCATTTTGTATATGAGCCAGATGTTTGATCAACATATCTGGCACACCAAGAAGCATTGAGTTACTATAATCTAACCAAATCAGAATAGTAGTTTTTACAATCAAAGATCTATGTTCTACCGGAAGAAGAAGTAAAAGTTTCCCTAACATTTTAAGCAATGAAAAAAGATGGATGATAACCTATTCACACGAGTAGTCAAAGATAGATCACTATCAAAAAAGACACCAAGGTTCCTGACCTCCAAAGACTGGCAGTGCTGGTGAAATATTATTTATAGCACAGCAGACTACCTCCATCTTATCTTCGTTGAACCTGAGGAAATTCGATGTCAACCGATTGGTAACTTCCTGCATACATTGGTGGAAACTTTTATATGGTGCAGATTCTTTTAAATCCATCTATATATTAAACTGGATGTCATCTGCATAGTTCATGAAGACTACATCCAGATGGCAAGCAACTTAGCCAATATTAAAGAGGGTGGGGCTCAGCACAGACCCTTGGAGTACCCCCTGTTTTATAACTCTGGGTTTCAAATGATATGGTGGGAGATGAACCATCGGAATTCTATCCTTCAAATCGAACGCACACCATCTTAGAGCTTTATTCTTTACACCGATTTCAGATAGTCTTGCAATTTGCCTGGGCGGAGTTCATGGAGTCATGCTATGTGGTACTCCGTGAAGTGGGCGTAGAACTCCGCTGCGCTACGCTACACAGAGTTCCGCAATCAGGCATCATTTACTGGCACATCCGTTCGCGTTTTCATGACAAACTCAATGCGGAGTGAGTTCTCGAGTTGAAAATCACGTGCAAACGGCGCCACACAGTTCGCATGGGTGCAGCCATCTTGTTTTCTCTGTTTTGTTCATGGTGCTGGGCCTATGTTTGAATCCCCTGTTAATCATTTCAATTATTCACCCTCCTAAATAATATACCCCTAAATTTTATTTGTTATATTCGTGTGTGTTTCTGTGCCTTTGTATTTTTCGTTTTTTCAATTTCTGCATGTCCTTTTTGTGACTTTTTGTACTTTTTGTTTTTCTTCCTTTGTATTTCATTTCCTACCTTTCTTCCCTCCTTCCTTCCTTCCTTCTTTCCTTCTTTCTTCCTTTCCTTCCTTCCTTCCCCTGTTTTTCTTCCCCCCCATCCACCAAGCGCCATGTCAGAACAAGGGAGCGGCAGTGCCAGGCCCCCGGCCAGCCACCTATCCTGCAGGCCGCAGCGTCGCCCAGGTGTGCATCCCCCAGGCTATGTTCAGTGAGGTGGAGGTGACAGCACTGGGTTTTTTTGTGCAGCGCCACCTCCTCTCCATGCTGGCAACAGGCCTGGCAGTGGGTACCCCCTGCAGGAGTGTTGAGTGCAATGGCGGAGGGTATGCCGGTTTGTGCGGCAGACAAGCTGGGTTCGGTGCACCGTCCAGCAGCTGATGCACCACTGGGCAGATATCCTTAAACGGCAGCAGGAGCTGCTCAACCTGCTCAGTGTCGATATTCAGGGGCTCAGTGAGTATTCATTATTTGTTGTGTTTGTGTTCCACAATGCTAACATTTGTTTCTGAATAGCATGCTGCTCCCACTCAGAGGTAAGTTACGTTTAGTTTGCATTAGAATATTATTATTATGTGATCCAGTTTCAGCAAGGCAGGTGCTCAGCGCAACCTAATCTTACTCATCGACGCTTGCTTTGGCTTAATAATTAAGAAACCCTTGAAGACTCTTATGTCCTCCTGTCATCATAGTGAATCAGTGATATCAGTTGGTTAGCGTCCTTTGTGACTTTATTTATGTAGCTCGTCGAGTCCCGAGCTATTTCACTGTGATGTGTAGTTTGCATATATGCAATGCAAGAAAGGGAGACTGAGTTGTTCCATCAAGGAGATTGAGAAATGAGGAAAGAATCAGAGATCATTCATTGCAATGGAAACCAATCGAAAGAGTAAGCTCTCAACCAAGGCATCCGCTTCTGTTTTTTCATTCACACCTGCAATGGCGAACATTTGAGACTTCTTCTTTAGCTAGTCCTGTAGCAGATGCAACAATAGGATAGCTTGGCCCATCGTACTGTCTTCCTTGCTAACTTCCCATATGAAAACCTTAAAAGGGAGTAGCATCTGTGTCAGTCATTTTACTAGGCCCCGTTACTCCACATCCATGGTCATAGCTTTCCCAAATGCATTCCATCCTCTTTGAATGACCTAGTCATTAATCTGTTTGTACTGCTAAAACAGATGTTGCAACATGTAATTGGTCGAGTTCCAACTTGTTGGCACGTCCTGTATCAGGGCTTCAACTGGTATACTATTAGCATGCTGAATAATCCGCAACTGCTTCCGGGCTTTAAAAGAATGGCTGAAATGAGTGTCGATTCTTCAGCAGGTGGTCAGTATGTTGCTGACTATGTCTTCTTTCATGCAAGTGTATGGCAAAGGCACACTGGCGGGAAGCACAAAATGGCTGCCAGCCAGTGCCACATGGTCAAACACCAGCAGCAAGCAATGAGGCATGGGGAACAAAGAACACATGCAGGTCTATGGCAAAGGCTCACTTGCTTGATGCACAAAACAGCTGCGAGCCACATGGCCAAACAACAACAGCAAGCAAGGATTCATGGGGAACAAAGAACACATGCAAGCTTATGGCAAAGTAACACTGGCTGGTTGCACAAAATGGCTGCCAGCCACATGGCCAAACCACAACACAACAGCAAGCAGGGAGACATGGGGAACAAAGAAAACACATGGACCTATGGACACAGACTCCACGAAATGGCTCTTGGCCACATGGGAGGGAGAGCAAAGACAAATCAATGGTAGCCTATTGCAAACACACACAAACACTGGATAGACAATGGAGTCATGGCTACACTGAAGATATCAATACCATTAATTCAGCAACGCCAAAAAAGAAAATTAACTGAGCTATAAAATATTTACAACAACACACATCCTCCAAAGGCATCAAATATTACCCCACATATACACTTTTTCTACACAAAAAAAGTGTAATACACAAAAAACCCCACATTTTTTATTTAATCCAATGCCATCTCTGCCCTAAATTATGTTTTAAAACAACATACACCACAGAAACAGTTGTCTCATTAATGACTATCATTGGCCTGGGCCTACTGGATGGCCCCTTGGCAGACTAAGCCACATAGTAAAATAAATAAATATTGCAAATTTAACAAACATGGAGAAAATGTACTGAATTGTACAACATTTTTCCTTTACAACAGAAGAAAAGTTAAATGCAAAAATATAACTAACCCCCTACTGAAAATGCAGGCCACCCACTGCAGCAACTTTGAAAAATCGAATAAAAGTACAAATAAATACTGGTGCATGCCCTCTATCAAACAAACAGCACCCTTATACAAGAGTTTTTTAACTTACTTGTGAAATCTCAAATACAAAGTCCTTAATTCCAATGGTATATATGCAGCAGACAAGGAGAATAATCCTTCCAGTTCCAAATCCAAATGAAAAGTGACCAGGGGTTGGACAAAGCACTGGGCGGAACCTGCTGGACAGGAATAGGAAGTTGGAGTCTCTGGGGCACTTCCTTCCTGTTGGAAAAAAAAGTAAACCAAAAAGGCTTCTCGAACAAAAAAAAAAACTCCAATGGTCCGTTGGAGATGAAAATCCTCTTGAATACCTCTTTAGCTGCTTCTTGAGCACAGAAGCTATTAGAGTTGTGTGTTTGTGACTACGATTGGCACTACATTGGCGCCGTCGCGGCCAGAAGCCGTGAGAGAGGGCACGAAGTCTCACGCATGCCCACTAGTGGTCTGAGACTATTGTGGTGCTCACAAGCGACAGCCAAAACAAATCTTGAGAGCGCAAATGGAAAAGAAATCCACTTTACACCAAGAAGGAGGAATTCAGGAACTCCGCGCTCTCTGCGCCCAAATTCCGCAAACTCCTCAAACTGAATTTTCCACCCGGGCCTACCAGCAAACAGTATATCATTGGAAACAACATCAAATGCTGCTGACAGAAAGTTATTCTTGTCAAATGCCATCCTCAGATCATCCAGAACAGTGACCAATACAATCTTTGTGCTGTGTTTTGGGGAAAAACCTGAAGGAGCCAGATCCAATAGCTCATTACTCTCAAGATGGCCTACTAGAATGGAATTCACATATTTTTCTAAAGTTTCCCTGAAAATGGAAGCAGTGAAATAGGCAGATAGATGCTGAGGATATTAAGATCCGCTGTTGGTTTTTTCAGGAGAGGTCTGACACTTGCTTTTTTCCAATTCTGGAGAATCAATCCTCAGGACAAGGAGACATTACATACGGGGCATAGGACTTCTGATAAGATGTCCACTAAAGAATTCCATACTCTAGTTGGCATCAGATCATTGGGTGAACCAGACATAATAGTATGGAGTGCCGATAAATTCCGCTCCGCCAGTGGAGTTCTAAGAGTTTTGCCCACTCTGCGTTACGCTAGTAATGCGGAGTTCCAGCAAAACTCTGCCAACTACCACTTGGTGCAGTTTTTTCTCACACATGGCTCATCAACGTTCAGTTGGCGAGTGAGAGTGAGAATTTGCCTCCCCTAGTGCAATTATCAGCTGCTAGAACAGCACCCAGCTAGATTTTCTCAACAAGGACGGTCGCAGGAGGTCTCAACCGTTTGCGGTGAGGAAGATGCTACTCGAGTTGAAAATCTACTTGAACAGCAGCAAAGAAGCAACGCCCTCTGGTGTGCCATGTGGTGCTTTTCACTCTGCTTTTACAGTGCGAAACAAGCTAAAAATCTGCACAAGTCTCATGATGTACCGATTTCCACCCACTCGCAAGACTCTGCAGACTCTCACAGACCTTTTATGTAAATCCCCGGAATTCCGCAGCGTGAAACTATACGAGTTACATTTACCCCTACATAATAGATAATGCTAATTCACCAAAGTGTCTGTCGGATATCTGACAGATATCTAACCCAGAGCTCTCAGCAACCCTGTACTACTTCCAGTGCCATCTTCATCTATGCTTGGAGAGTCATCAACTTCTCTGATCATCACAGGATCATCTCTGTGACTTTCTTCTGAGAATACAGCTAAGAAAAAAGTCAAAAGAGTTACAATCGTGTCAAGAGGCTGCTTAACCAAGACATTTTTTGGTGATTGTCATTTGAAGTGTAAATTATGAAGTTCCTGCATGGTAGATATAACACACCTTTACTCATGTTTTATGCGGGCACTCGCATAGCGCAATGCAGTGCAAAATGATGAGTATGTTTAATATGCGTTAAAAAGGCCCATGAACACAGGGCATATTGCATGGCACCGCATAAGCATCCATGCAAACGTTAGTAAATCCAGCACTCTGTCTCCATTGGAAAGTACCTAATATGGGTTACACTGTTAAAACTTATCTGAACTTTTTCAGTTGCATTAATTCTGCATTCACAACAGAACATGTCAAAGCCCCTATGATATGGCCCTTAAACTTGGGGGCTGGAGAACTCGTCATGCACCAAGAATTGTCTAAGATTACTGACATCATTTGTGGTTCGAGTCTTAAATAAGCAGAAGACACTAAAATTCCATATTTGCATGCCTGTCATCAAGCGGAGTTGCGCACCAGAGCACAGACAGGTTTTGTGAGTTAATGGACGTTAGAAAGCCCACATATTTCACTTCCCTTCGCTTGTCTACTTTGGCAGCTTGGCCCTGTTATAATCCCCCATGTACCTGCCAAAATATTTATATTTGCATATCTGACTTTACTTTATTGCTTAATTACCGCATGCTGGATGCATCATTTTCCACTGAGCCACATAAGTCATCAGTCACTCCGTCGGCAGCTCAACCGAGCATCAGTCAATGGCGCAAAATACCCTTCGATTTTTCTGTGGAAAGTCAAGAAATGTTAGCTTATATTGCTCTTCTAAATAAATTTTTTCAGAGTGAGCTGGCCTATTGTGCAGCGGCAATCATGCGTTATGTAAATTCACAGCAGACTTGGGGTGCACTGTTAAAATGAATGCCCACTTCTGGGTGATTTCCAGAGCATCATGGAAGGCCTGTGATTCTGTGAGATTCATTAATAACCAGCACGGTTGTGGCCTTGAGGGACCTGAACAGGAGCTTCGTGCCAATAGGTTGAGTCACTGAGATCCCAGATTGGCTAGCTCTCAATCTCAGGGAGGGAGACCCCGTCGTCTGCACATTAATATCACTTTTACCATCCTGTAAGCGTTTTGCTCCATAAACATCTGTTTAGCCCTAAGTCTGTATAGAAAAGCTTTTTAGAGCAATTGGTCCTTTTCAATCTGAACCACGCTATTAACAGATTTTTAATGCTTCCTAACATATACCGAAACACTTAGGGCCTGATGTACGACCCTAGTAAATTGCGACTCGCAATTTGCGCTACATTGCGAGTCGCAAATTGCGAGTCGCAATTTACTATGTACAACAGTGTCAGAGACACTGATTGCTATTCCCAATGGGGTCGCAAAATGCGAGGCTCATTAATATTAATGAGGTACTCGCATTTTGCGACCTAATTGGGAATGGCTGGCCCTCCAAGGGATGGTGGCCTGCTGGGCTCAGCAGACCACCATGTCTGGGACTGCTGTTTAATAAAGCAGCTTTTTTTAAAAAATGCAGCCCGTTTTCCTTCAAGGAAAACGGGAAGCATTTAAAAAAATAAAAATGAAACGTTTTCATTTCATTTTTTAAGGGCAGGCAGTGGTCCCTGAAAACACTGCCTGCCCTTAAAAAATATTTTTGCATGCATTTGCAAAGGGGAAGGGGTCCCCTGGGGACCCCTTCACACTTGCGAATGCATTACCATCTACTTGAAGTAGGTGGTAACTGCGAGTGTTTTGCGACCGCAATTGCGGTTGCAAAACATTAGTACATGGGTTAGAGAGTCGCTATTTAGAAGGGAACCCCTTCCAAATAGCAAGTCTCTAAACACTTTTTTGCGACTCGCAATTCATTTGTGACTCGCAAAATTGTGTTAGTACATGGCCATACCAATTTTAGCATGTGCAAACGGGTCGCTAACCCGTTGGCACATGCTAAAATTGGTCGTACATCTGGCCCTAGATGATTAAATTCCTGATTTTCTACTTCAATATGATTACAGAAAAAAAACTGTTGTTTGTGGTCACAAATAAAAAAAAAATCAGAAAAATATTCTATGCCTAGCAATCTGCCAGCCCTTGAGGGTGACGTGGACTGATACATTGCAAAGCTGTGATTTAGCTGGAAGCAGGATGTATCCCTATGTTGACGATTGCACACCCACTCATCTGCACTATAATCTTTGTGATTGAACCAATTTGAATACTGTTCTTCCAAAAATAAAGATGTCTTGATCTTATTTTTAGGACATAGTTGTTGGAGCTTGATATCAATTACTATTTCTAAATCGGGTTGATGAAAAGCACCACTTCTGCCATATGATTACAATGTTCAATTACGTCACATCTTCTGATGTGGTCATGTCAAAGGGAGGCTGGGCAAAAGTATTTATTACGTGAGAATCGTGTAAATGTTTTGTGTATTACTATTATTTGTGTGCCATTAACAATGTGCATAATATGGAACTACACTCAAATTCACACATGCACGTGTACACTTGAATGATGTTATTGACATTCAAGCAATTTTGCTATGACTTTTAAAGTGCCTTTTTCTTGGCTTATGCTAACAAGGTTTCAGCAAGGTCTCAACATCATCTTGTTCAAAATGGATGTCTCAACATGAACATTCGCTGTTTAATATTTCTGCTGCACATATTCATGCAAGTTATGTTAATTATTTCAAAAGGAAGTTATTCTCGAAGAAGACTGTTTAGCAACGGCTCAGCAATGCATTCAACTTCAAGGTTTTTTCCGCCTGCTCGCTGTATTGCATTCATTCACAATAGCTTATTGTTGTTTTGTAACTGCTCTTTTTCTGCTATCTGTGGATGACATTGAAATAGAGAGGACTGCATCAATATCCTTGTAGTGGGATAGTGCTTAGGAGATAAGGGAGTATGACGCGCTAATTTTCACTGCTCTGATTTTCTGAAATTGTTGTTCTTTTTCCCACACCATGATGAATCTGCAGTTTCTAATATACTTCCTGATGTTTCCTGTTATTCTGTATTGCCCTAATTCTGAGAGCCTTCATGACAATGCCTTTATGCATTGTAACAATATTTTATGATTGTCATTGTCAGGTGGGGGTTGATCTACTCCAAGAATCTGAAACTACATCTGTGCAATAATATGTTTTTGTTCAATCCAATGTATTGCTAGACTGGAAATTTTATTCTGATTCCTGATTGTGCTTTTTTGTTCTGAAATTCTGATTTTCATTTTTCTTTCAGCCTTACCCATGTATAGTAAGCCACACGAGCATTTTATGCAGTATACAATGCTCTTGGCATTGCAATCTGCTGAATGTTATAACTTCAAAGAATAGATTTTAAGTGGATGAACAACAACATCACCAGTAATTACATTGTTGCAAGAAATGCAGCTGTAGCATTTCTTTGTACCAGTGTGCATCTCAGAAGTGGTGGATTTCTTCAGGGCCAACAATTCTTTGAAATTGTTTGTATGCTTGTGTGTAAAAGCAGCCTGCTATTAAACAATCCTTTGAAATCCGGTTCAACCTGTAATATTTCCCATCGATTGTTAATGATCTTCTTGATAGCTTGGGATTTAGTTGAAAATTTCGAGCTAAACATCATCCTTGTTGGTTAAATAGCTGTAAGAGAGAGTTTCACTGTCAATAGCTTCCACCCTTGGGCCTCTCTGTCAAGTATAGAAACAGAGTAACCCCTGTCAATGAATCTTGAACTATATGCCTCAAGGAACAATAAACAATCATCAGGTTTGGATGTGATCTGGTTTATCTGCAAAAATTGAGAGCATGGTAAATGCTGCATGAGAGTTTGCGGGTGAAAGCTATTGAAATGCAGTGTGTTGTTACGATCAGCGAGTTTTTTAAACACTTTAGTCTGGATGCCTGTAGGTGTCATCTTCACTAAAATACAACACAAGCGAGTACGGTAGCTAAGAAAGGGAGAGGATTACTTCTCCCTCAAGATATGAATATTCACTGCTCTATTTAGGCGTCACATAAGTTCTGTTGGAAAAAGTAGAAAGACCAATCTTTTGGAAGAGGAAGTCTCACCCACAATTTGCGGCATGCTTCATCATAGGCAACCTCTCCCCACCCTGGTAGAGCAATACCACAAGGCGGACGCAACCTCCAGGGACAAAGAAGACTGACAGAGTTCTTAGATAAAGTATAACTGGACAAACGAGGGATCCAGATCAGTTAAAAATACCTCAAGGCACCTAAGTTTTCACCTTTAATGCTGGGTACCGCTGGTATATCTAAAAACAATTTGAGATGGAATGTGAGAACAATGGCGCAATCCATCCTCCTAAGCAAATATGTTTCTGCCTCTATCTCTTGCCTATAGGTCATGGGCATTCTTCAGGGTCAAGGATCCCTAATGGACTGGCCTATTTGCCATTAGAAAATGCTTAGTGAAACCCAGGTGACTCCTACTTGTTTCGTAAGTAGACACATCCTAATTTGAGGTCAGGGCCGCAGATGTCCTCTGAAATTACAGGGCTACAGGCATGAACAAAATCACCAGCCACATTCCCAAGGTCACACTACAAGGCTTGCAGCGCTGCTTGCAGCCACACCAACTGCTGATGTGGAAGGATGAGCACAGATAGTAGAACTGTACGGTAGATGTGGACTGCTAGCACAGCTAAACCCAAACAGTGTGACAATTCCACTTCATAATATTTACCGCTGCATTTGTTGTTTGAAATTTTTTATTAAGATTTCAGGACATTTCTACAAAAATATATTAGAGTAGTGATATACATATCAACGAGCTTTAAACAATAGCACTCTAATTAGGCATAAATTAATAAAATTGGAAGTAACTATACATTGACGTGTAAAGTATCAAATGAAACATCAATTACAAATAATCAAAAACTCTGTGTCCTAGTCGATTCTAGGTAATTTACAGTGCCCTAGGTGTGGAAAAGCCAAAATTTGTGAAAACCCAATACTGGTTGATTGAACTACCCTTAACATCACTTGCTCAAGAATGTTTTGAAAAGGAAGATTTTAATTCGGAAAAGGGTGCGCCCATATGGTGTCTGCTCTGTCCTACTGTGCAGAAGTCAAAGGAGCAAGGAAAAGGAATTCGGAAAGTTTGCCTTGTATATTTAGTGCTTTTCATTCATGTCTAGGAAGCTGAGGGGACACAGAGCTCGCAGAAAGCAGCATGGCCTTCGGAAAATAGGTCGCTTCCTCGATTATTTCCTCAGAGAACCACGAGCAACCCTTCTCTTTGTTTTTCTAAGGAATTAATTAAAGAGGGGCATACAAAAATATCCAACAAAAGCCCATCACCACGTCCCCCTGTTCTTGCATTTCACTCCCTAAAGAGGAAATGATTTAAATGTTCCCCTCCCCCCTACAGTTTAGACAAAATACCAGACAAGTCATTTGGCGGATTGGTTTACATCCTTATTGAGGACGGAGTTTAAGGAAGTCTTGGGAAGTAACTTAGACTGTTCTGAGAAGCGTACCTTGGGATGCTGGGGCTACTACTGTCAAAACAAACACTGGCTCTGTGGCAGGCTTCAGCTACAGCTGCTGTGTAGCCACCCTTGGCTTTCATTGGTATTTTAACCTCCACGTGCACCTCAGACTCTGATATTTCCATTCCACATGCACTGTAACAATTCAGTATTTTCCATCTCATCACTATACTCTGCTTGAACAGCCTAGGTCTCCATTCAACTTTATTTACCTTTCAGAGTCTTTCGTATTAGTGACTTTTGTGTTTTATGAGACTTCTATGGGCAAGTGAATGAGGGGGCAAATGAATGTCCTTTGAGGTTGGTTTGACACTTACACTGCTGACCTTCGTTGGAGTCTTTTGGATGTCTTCCATGGCAGCCTAGAAGCAAAGACTTAAATATGAATTGACCTTATGGATATCTTGTGGTTACCCCGGACTACCAGGCTGTGGTAAATAGGTACCCAGTCATCAAATTCCAAGTATAATGCTGCGGGAAGCCAGTTTCTCAGTCACGGAGATGGAGTAAATTACTCTGTTGCTTTGACTGAGGTGCCACCCACCAAACTGAGAAATGACCACCAAGCAAACGGTCATATCTGAAAGCATTGGCAAAAATCGCCATCATGGCAGTTCCTGTCAATACTTTTTGAAGTTTGGCGAACATCTCCATCAATGTGACAGAGTCTTGCACCAAACTGGCTTCTCTTTTATTTGTAAAAAAAATCCCAAAGTGGGATTTTCTTTTTGAAATAAATAAATAAAATGCTCCCTTTGCCATGGGAGTTGTCTTCCAAGGTGAGGGGAGCATTTAGCATTTTTTATTTGCAGAATTTACCTGGCGGTGACGGTCAGTGAAAACTGACCTCAAATTTCACTCACCAAAATCAGGTGGGTGGAATTCAAAGTCTGTCTCTGATGGCCCTTACTCCAGCAGGGCCATCTGAGGGGATTAATCATGGCGGAGACGGAGCAGTCTCCGCTGTGATTAAACCTTTGGCCCGCCAGCCTATAAATGAGGCGGGTGGCCTTTATCATGATGGTATGTATACTCTGTCGCCGTTGCACTGGAGAATACATACCACCAGTATAATAAGTGAGGCCCTTAGCCTAGTATGCTACCAAAAAATTACATTTGAAGATTGTGTTCAGCTTAGGCCTTCTTTTCAACATTGACATGTTGGCCAGGGCCAAAGACTGAAAAACTCCGGCCATGTACCTAGATTGTATCATGGGGCTTTCAAAGAACAAAAAACGTTAAGCCTAACCAATCAAAGTGAATCTTAATTTCTGTTTGGCAACTACACTATCACCTTCCCCGCGGGTATTTCTGTGACCATTCTGGTAAAATGCTTCAACTAGAAGCATTAGCGTTGAAACATGGAGAACGCCATCCTTTGCAAACGTGTGAGGGGTGGGAAGGACTGCAGAATTTGTTCGATGCAACCTAAACTACTCCAGACTTTTACTCTATTATTCTAAACTTACTAAACTTACACATTTTTTAGCCTGTTGCTGATTACATGGAACAGCTCAGACGGAGCTGGTGGCTTGATCTTTTCAAGTTGATAGACGTGCAATTTTTTGGACTTAAATTAGCAAGAGCCAAAAATGAATTCATGTCTGTCCAGCAGTCATTGAGTTAATTTGTGCATGCATGTTTAAGTGAGTGATCCAGTAAGTAAAGCATTATTTGAGTAAGTGAGTGAGCGACCAAATGAGTACGCAGGCTAGTGAGTGGGTGAACAAGCGAACGGGTGGGATCGTTAAGTCCCAGATCCCAAACAGGAGAACAGTCTTGATTATTGTAACAGCTTCCTTTTGAGCCCCCAGCAGAACTCCTACTCCTCTCAGAGAAAAGTATCAACTTTGCAACTCAGATACCTTTCAGTCTTCCACTTCCCCCTTCCTTCACAAGGCCCACTGGCTATCAGTTAAACACATTTTATTGATGTTTACAGTGGATACATATGTTGTGCTGACCAAGCTGAGGAGGTAGGCGAGATCTTTACATAGATGAAAGTATTATGTACTATCTCTACATAGATCAAATCATTATGTACTATCACACTCTGTTTACAGGTAAATTGTGGACTCTTACACAAGTGAGCTTATAAAACATCATAATTTGAGTTACAGCAGAGTTGTCATAATTTATAGTAACAGTAGGGTGGCTTTGAGGAATTGGAGAAGGCCGGTTAAACCATTGGTGATAAGCGGTTGTAAGGTGTTTCAGCTCGGGATGTTGAGTGGAGCAACGCAGGTGTGCATTTAGGCTTATGTTTGTATGTGCAAAAGTAGCTGATTTTGGCTGACTTTAGTGTGGAGTGGGGGGGGGGGTGAGAGCTGCTGGGAGTATATTTATGCCAGCGTGAATGCATTGAAGTGTGTTTTGCTTTCACTGTCAACGTCTGTGATTATTCTGATATAGTATTGTCAGCTGACTTGGTGGATCGCAGCTTTATGTTCAGAGCATACAGCCTGGAGGAAAAAGGGCATCTTTAGAGGATTTGACAGAGAGGCGATTTCTTTCAAGTTTTCTCCAAGCGTGTGTTTATGACATGGTGGTGATCCAGCGCGATACTAGCAACGAGCATTCATACACCAGATACTCACTTGGGCCCATACATTCATACTACGCTAGTATTTTCCGCTGGTGAGTCAGTTGTACTCTTTATCAAAAATCCCTGCTACCAATTACTTTCTGATTGAAGAGTAATGACTTACCAATGAATCCTTTGCTAATTGGGAAGTTTAAAATGAGTGACATGCATTACAGTTCATAATCCTGAAATAATCACTGAGTCAGGAAGTTTTAAAATGTTTATCTAAAGATTTAGCAGAGTAAATTACAGAATTGCATGATACTTAATCGCATATCAAGGATGAAGCATAGAAAATCAATTATCGATTAATGACGGCCCCTCAGAAAGGAGAGGATAGAGACAGCAGTGCAACTATAGGTTGCATTTATATGTACCTAAAGTGCGAGAACCAAACCCCTTGGCCAAGGAGTTGGAAAAGATAGGACCCAGGAAGGATGAAGAGCAAGACCTCCTCCAGGTTCAGGACAGGACCGGTGACCTCTCTACCAACGACGCCTGCATCGTTCCCCTCTCTGATACTTCGCTTCTCCTCGATTCTCCCGTGACTTCCTTCTAATGGACTCCGCCGCCCCCTCCTCAGGACCTCTCTGGACAGCGGTTCAGTCTGCAATCGATCAGCTTGTCTGTCTGGAGCTCATGCCGTGCGTTCTGAGAGTGTGCTCATGACTAATTAGCTAATTCTATATCTATTATACCCTTCTACGCCCATGTACCTCCCATTAATGTTGCAAAAATATGGGACCACTACTTCTGATTGGACAGGGACAGGGGGTTGATCCTCACACCATATTGATTTAGTTCAATTTCCTAAAGCCCATTGTTTTAAAATACCTCCCATCACATTAAATACATTTGCTTTATTTCCCACCCGTCTCACGACAACATTTATACATTGTTCATGTACATTGTTGCTATTCAGTGGGGACATCATGGGTACAGCAGTATTGGCCATCAGGTCATGGCCTTGGACGACGTCCAGGTTGACTTCATCCTCTTCTCTTGGCAGCCATGCAGGACACATGCGCAGAATCATTGTCTCTCGAGTTTCAGTTCACCAACCCCAGGCACAAGTTTACGAACTAATAAAAGTCAAAGAAGAAAATATTAAAACCACAAATAAATTGTTTCACTGTATACCCACTCTTTCTACTCTATTCCCATTTACTTATAAATTCTATCCCGCATTAATAGCGTTAAGAAAACGACAATTTAATTACAACACGAGAGCAAGCTGTAGCACATGAAAACATTAAGCAGCCATTTTAATACACACTGCGCAGAAGCAAGATTTTCCCACCAAGCAAAGAAAGACGTCACACCACGTGATATGGTTGAGACATGCGCAGTAAAGTTCTCGCGTTTTAGCGGCCATTTTAGAACAGACAAGCGCTATTTGTTAGTTTAAACACATAGGCAAGCTTCCTTGCTACTTATGTTGTGTATGCAAGAGTTAGTATGAACAATACAAAGTTTAATAAATTAATACTGTGAGGAGATTGCCTCCGAGCAAGTCTCATTTGTGAGTCCTTGCTCCATCAATCCCCTTTCTGATGGCGTTTCTGAGCCATCAAATACTACCCACAACCAGATGCCAACTTTTAGCATAAAATAGTTTCATTTTCATTTTTACACTTTCTATTTTTCACATCCCCTTTCAGTTTCTTGTATAATTCACTTCTCAAATCTTCAAGTTCTATTTCGTCAAACTTTCGTTTCTTTCCTTTTCCTGTCACATTATACGATTCATTCTTTCTACAACATTTGCACCATATTATTATTGCTAATACTATTATTGCGATCCCTGCTAAGGGTACTAATATTTTACCTATAAGTCCTCTCCCTATACTAGCAAACCAGGTACCAATTGACGCAATACTATTTGTCAATCTTTCCCATACACTGTCAACTTCCAGTGGTTTTAGTTCCTTCTCAAATTTTGTTATATTCTGTATATACGTTCCAATTTCTGCACTTTTGTCAGGTATGTAAGTGCAACAGTGCTTTGTCTTCAATAATTTACAGACTCCGCCCTCTTTTGCCAATATAATGTCAAGAGCAAGTCGATTTTGCATAACCATAGATCTAATCGCAACCATTTCCGCATTAATCATTAGAAAGCCTCCAGCAGTATCCGTTGATAAACGATCAACCACTGTAGATAATTTACATATTCTTCTTGAGTTCAGAATTACTCCCACTGAAGGTATCAATGCACCAAATATATCACCTACAATTTCAGAAAAACTAGCTCTTTTGCTACGTGTTAATTCGCCCTTATTTTCATTGCTCCCAGTGTTTCTTTTTACATGGTATATCTTTGGAAATACTATTCCAAAATAACAACTTCCATACCACCGTGCAGGAAGCCTAAAGTAAGCCTTATTCCCACACACATAATAGATTCCAGGAAAAACTGAATCCGTTCCTCCTTTGAGTCCCCAACCTCCAAGAATTAAGAAATTATGTTCACATTCACTGGTACCGATGAAAACATTGTTATAATCAGTCTTTAACCTGTGTAGACAAATTTTCCCTGTCTTTACAAAACCCAGAGCCATAGCAGCTTGAGCCTTGCCAGGTGTGTAACTACCTTCTTTCTCAGCCCAAGGTGGCAAATGAGCCTTATGCTCAGAAGCTTTCTTTTGAAAATCTTGTCTTTTATCTTCTACTAAATTCAAAAATATCTTTTCTTCTTCATGTAAAGAACATGTTATATTGTTTCTATGTGCATGTGTTATATCTATCGATTTCATTGTTAAGAAAAATTCTCCCATAAACTGTGCATCTTGACTACTAAGCACTGGGTTCATACTCTTTCGAATCGGAACCTCAGAAAATATCACATCTATGTTTGAATAATAATACTGAATTCTCCCTGTTCTGTAAAATAAACTGGTCAATACACTACATGATATGCCATAGGTTAATGGCAAGTGATGATACGTTAACCTTTCTGCTACTGATTCTGGTAACTTCATGCAAACATAACAATTACTAACTTCCATGGTATCTACATATTGAAACAGTAACTTTGTGAAAACATTTAAACTAGTGTCGTTATCTGTTACTTCATGATGAAATTCAGATTCATCTTCTGCCGTTAGTTCTACTCTATTACCTTTCAAATTATCTATCCTTCCCTTCGTTTCATTGCTAATCTTTTTATCCATTATCAGAAGGTAGGGAATTGCTACGATCAGAACTAACCATACTACAAGTACCACTACTAGACTGCATATGCATATAGCACAGCATCTTTTACAACATTTCCGTTTTGGTCTCCCAGAAACTCTATCATCAGGCATTTTGACAAGGAAGATTGCTCTTCTTATCTATTTTCAATTTTCTTTATACCACTATTTCACGTTATCAAGGTGGTCTTGTTTCTTTTTCATAGATCAGTTCCGCACTGGTTCCTTCGTCACCACTTTCACTTGATTCTGAGCTCTCGTAGTCTTTGAGAATAATATAAGTCCAATCAGGACCTTTAAACTTATTGTTAATAAGCTTCAGTCTTTTGCTTCTCCGTTTCCCAGTTCTGCTTTCTTGTCCCGTTTGACTTGTCACTTCGTGTACTTGTTCCGGATCTTCACTTCTGGTTGTTATGTGGTATTTTACTCTTTTAATGACACTAGGCTAATGATCACTTTTTCTTGTTTTCGTGGTTTGCACTGTCTCTTTACTTTCTTCTTCAGTAGTTTGTTTATTTTCAGGTTGTGTCACAATCTGGTTTTCAACAATCACAGTTTCTTTTATCTGTTCTTTTTCAGGTCTGATTGGTTTCTCTTCAGCTGCTCCACTGTGAGTCTCTAGCAACTGGTCTTGTTCTTGATTTACGTTTTCATGTTCAAGATTTTCGAGATCTTCTGTTTGAATGTATTTTCCTTGTTCTAACTGGTTCTCATCAGGGCTTATTGCACTTTGTACTTCTGCAGCCTGACCGTGTTCTTCTAAACCTGTCTGTCCCTACTCAAAATTTGTTTGTTCGTCATTATTTTGAGCCCAGTTTCCTCTCCCTATCTGGTCCTGCTCAGGTTCTCTTATTGTGTCTTCTTCTTCTTCCTGAGCTGCTTCTTCTTCACCTATCTGATCTTCTGCAATTTCTTCTAAATTTGTTTGACTTCTTGTTCTGTGGTAAACTTCAGGAATTTCCACCACTGGTATCCAGTCCTGACTTGTGGTCGGTTGTTCTTCTTCAGCTTCCCTCGAATCTTGTTCCTGAGATTCTTCAGCTGGACAACCTTCAGCTTCCTCAGTGATCGATGCTGTCTGAGGATTTTCTTCTTCAGGGTCTGGTACTCTTTTGGTGTGACTTACATGAATCCAATTAGGAAATCCTGCACACTTTACTACTGTGTTTGTAACCAGTATGACCTGACAAGGTTTGCCCCACCTAGGTGATAGACACGTTTCTCTGGTGTGATTCTTCACTACCACCCAGTCACCGGGATTCAGATCATGTTCTTGTTCAGGCTGCCTGGAAACTGCGTCTTCTCCAACCTGGTGAGAGACAGACCGCACTAGGTCAGCCAATCCTTTGCAATAATCCAGAACCATATCATCAGATATATTCAGCAGTTTATTTGTGGGAACATGTGCTTGTCTCATTGCTCTTCCCATCATTATCTCGTGTGGACTCATTCCGGTATTTCTATCAGGAATGCTTCTGAGTCCCATTAAAACAAGTGGCAATGCATCCGGCCAATCTAATGATGTTGATGCACACATTTTTCCCAGTCTGGATTTTATTGTGCCATTCAATTGTTCAACCACTCCAGAAGCCTCTGGACAATATGCACAGTGCAATTTATGCTCAATTTGGAATGCTTCACAGATTATCTTAATCACTTCACTGTTAAAGTGCTTTCCTCTATCTGATTCCAAAGTTACTGGGAAACCAAATCTAGGAATGAGTTCTCGTAGCAACAGCTTTGCGACTGTAATACTGTCATTCCTTCTGGTAGGATAAGCCTCCACCCACTTTGAAAACAGACACACTATGACAAGTACATATTTCAGCCCTCTACATGGTGGTAACTGAATGAAATCAAATTGCAATCTTATAAATGGACCCTCTGCCTTTCCAATTTTTCAAAACCCAATTATTGTTTTCCTACCTGGATTATGCATTTGGCAGGTCAAACATCTCTGGCAAAGACTCTCTGCTACGGCCCTGAACCTTGGATTGTACCAATTTTGTCTGAAGAGCCTAATCATTGCATCTCTCCCTATGTGTGTGTCTCCATGATACATCCTGGCCATTTGTGAGAGCAGACAGTCAGGCATGAGTGGTCTGCCATCGGCACAAATCCATACATCGTCGTCTGCCCTTTGGGAACATCCCATTTTAATCCATGTATTCCTTTCACTCTCATCAGCATCATCTTGCATTCGTTTTACATCATTCCATGTTTCAGGTGGCGCATACAGCATAAGTTGGCAGCTGATTCCCATTCTTTCCACCCTTTTATTGACTGACAATCTATTTTTGGCACAATGTTGAGCCACAAGATATGCGTATCTGTTGCCGACTACCACCCAGTCATCTCCTGACTGGTGTGCGGCACATTTCACCACAGCCAATTCTTTTGGTGATTGTATTGCTTCCAGCAGTTCCCTTACGAACTGTCCATTTTTAATGGGGGATCCTGAAGAAGTCATGAAATCCCTCTGCATCCATAGTTGGCCAAAATCATGCACAACCCCGTAACCATATTGGCTATCTGTAAATAAAGTTACTTTTTTATTCCTCCCAATTTTGCAAGCTTTTATTAACGCAATCAATTCAGCTACTTGTGCAGATTTTACTCCTGGTAAATAGGATGCTTCGACTATTCCAGTTAATTCACATACTGCATATGCTGCAGTTAGTTTACCATCTTCATGCCTTTGGCATGAACCATCAACAAACAGCTCCCTGTCTGGCTTCCTGAGGGGCAGTTCCTGGATGTCAGGACGTGGTTTTGTGCATAACTCTGTGACTTGTAAACAATCATGTTCTTCTTCGTCATCTTTAACTTCCTCATGGTATGGGTCTGGTAGTAAGGTAGCAGGATTTACTATTGTGCACCTTACAATGGTCACATTCTCAGCACCTAAAATTCTTCTCTCATACTTAGTCAGCCGACTAGGAGTAAGATGCTGAGTTCGGGTTCTTGTCAATAGAATCACCACTGAATGTGGGACAAACACTTTGACAGGGTGTCCCATTACAATTGATTCACTTTGCTCAATGCTTAAACAAGTAGCCGCTACTGCTTTTAAGCAGCCTGGCAATGCGGCCGCCACTGGGTCCAATGTAGCAGAAAAATATGCTATAGGACGTCTATCCAAACCATGTCTTTGAGTTAGGACTGAAAGTGCACAATTTTCTCTCTCATGACAGAATAATGCGAATTTTCTCTTATAATCGGGCATGCCTAAGGCAGGTGCTGCACACAAAGCATTTCTCAATTTTACAAAAGCTCCTACGCTTTCATCATCCCACTCAACTGGGTCCTTCGCCTTCTTTTTCGTCATTTGAATTAAGGGCTTTGCTAACAGAGAAAATCCTAGTATCCACTGTCGACAATAACCCACTATTCCAAGGAACATTCTCACTTCCCGTTGGGTGATAGGCATTTGCATTTTCTTGATCAATTTTACTCTTTCAGAGGTTATCCTTCTTTTTCCCCTCTCAATTTGGTGTCCTAGATACTTAACTGTTGTTGTACAAAACTGCAGTTTTTCAGGTGAGACTTTATGCCCTTCTTCAGCTAAATGATTTAATAGTGCAATGGAGTCAACAACACAGTCTTCTCTGGTGTTAGATGCCACTAGTAAGTCATCTATATACTGCACTAAGACTGAGCTTCCTGGCATCACTAGTTTCTCTAAGCACTTCTTCAATATCTGATTGAAGATGGAAGGACTTTCCGTGTACCCCTGAGGAACACGATTCCATACATAGACCTTATTCTCAAATTTAAATGAGAAAAGATACTGGCTATCTGGATGTAAGGGTATTGAAAAGAATGCTTGGCATAAATCAATCACAGTAAACCATCCTGCACTCCAAGGAATCTGGTATAGAATTACTGCAGGATTTGGCACTTTTGGACAACAGGGTTCCACAATCTTATTTATTTTTCGCAGGTCTTGAACAATCCTATATTTTCCACTGGGTTTCTTCAGACCCATTATTGATGAGTTACATGGGCTATTCATCACCTCTTTTAATATTCCCTGTTTTACCATTCGGTTGATTTCTTCAATGACTCCTGTTTTTACTTCTGCACTCATTTTGTACTGCCTGGTATTTGGGAAAATTGCACCTTCCTTTACAGTAATTTTAACTGGGTCTATTTTGGCCATAAGTCCTACTTCCTTTCCCGTGAAATCCCACACTATGGGATTTACTGTAGTTTTTAATTCTTCTGGCAACTCGTCTTTTGTTATCAAAGAGAACATCTCATCTACCTCTGTACCTTGCTTTGCAATCATAAATTTATATACATGGTCTTCATCTGGGGTCTGAATTGCCACACCATCCGGCGTGCAGAAAATTGTGCAGTTCATTTTACACAACAAATCTCGGCCTAATAAATTTACTGGACTGGAATCACACACTACAAATTGATGCATTTCTCTAAAATTTCCAATTTTAACTTCCATTGGTTCGGTAAGAGGTGTTTTAATCTTTCGATTAGCTACCCCCACTACTTGGATAGCTTCTCCAGAGAGAGGAAGGTCTGGGATGTCTGCTGTTCTCACAGTAGACCTGGTAGCACCAGTGTCCAAAAGGAAGGTAATATCATTACCCTTCACATTCCCTTCAACATATGGACCTGATTGATCTACCGGTAAGGACGCGCCAAGTACGCACTCCTTCTCCCCCTCTCT
The DNA here is from genome assembly GCA_963921515.1 of Calotriton arnoldi. Taxonomy (NCBI): domain Eukaryota; kingdom Metazoa; phylum Chordata; class Amphibia; order Caudata; family Salamandridae; genus Calotriton; species Calotriton arnoldi. Next base: position 1,005,926 of record CAWUFW010002715.1, on the reverse strand, counting down.
TAGGCACCGTCATTGACTATAGGAACAGAAGTCGTCCTGTAAAAGAAATTGTGAGGTTACATAATCATTCTTACCACTTCCTCCTTGATATCCGACGTCTGTACCGTGCTTTGCTCTGCTTACATTACCCTGTATAGGTGCAGGTGGCAACTGACTCTGAGGATTTACACCCTGTTGTGAGTCATTCTGCGTCTGTGGATTTAAATTTTGATTTGGGCCATTATTATTCCGAATCTTTTTACATTCATCCTTCCAATGCCCCAATTTTCCGCATCCATGACAAGGAAATTTCTTTTTAGCCTCTTCTCTGCTCATTCGTCCTCTCACTTTTCCACCATTCCCAGTGTCACCATTCGTTCCAGAATCCTTTCCCTGATTTTCACTTGGATTATCCAAATTAATTCCCTGTTTCTCGGCCATTTTTACCTGAGCCCACATTACTTTCTCCTGCAATTTCTTGTGCCTGTCCTCAATGTCATCTCCACAATATTTTGCATATTTCAGGATTTCATCGATTGGCTACCCTTGCCAACACAACATGTGCTGCTTAATCATCTGACAAATCTCTGGCTTCAGACCATAAACAAATCGGTAAACAAATTGACTCATGTTTTTGTCTCCAATATCCTCAAATCCACTATATTGTTTGAATACCTGCAATAAACGTTCATAGTAGGCGTGTACCGATTCACTGGCCTCTTGAGTAGTTCTGTCTATTTTCACCCAATCTGTTTCTTTTGGTGGTATTTTCCCTTTCAGGTAAGTTATTACCTGCTGATACTTTTTCATTACATCACTTGACGGAGCACCTGTCTTTGGATCTCTGAGATACTCTTCACTTGGCCAATCAACTGTAATTGTACAGTCTGTCCATAAATCGGCAGGTACCACTATGTCAAATAAACCATCCAAATCTTTCAACAATACCTTTGACACCTTCACAAACCTCTCAACCTGCTTGTACCATTCAATTGGCTTTTCTCTTAACTTTGGGAAATCATTCGTAAAGGATAAAATATCCTGTCTGCTCCATGGGACATGTACATATCCCCCTCCTGGAACTTCTCACATCGGGTACATTTGATCTGCTTTCCCTGTTTCTTTCATTAGATATTCCGAAGTTGTTCTACTGTATCGTGCCTCTTCCTTTTTCTTGGTCCATCTAACTTTCCATTTATCTAGGTCTCCCCATTTCTGTAAGACTGTCATTAATTCTTTTATTTGTAATTTTCTTCCAGAGGCATTCATGTTTTCTAAATCTTTGTCTGTAAAATCTGCTCTATAGGGTTTCTGTAGCACTTTTGACTTCCCTATTTCAATTCCCATCTGCAGAGCTAAATCTGATAATTTTTCATGGAATATCTTTACATTTCTTGTGATACTTCTGCACACGAACAATAGTTCTTCTTCATCGTAAGTATTTAGACGGTCTACCCCTACATTTCCTGCTATTATTTCTTCTAATTCGACCTTTAGCTTATAAATGTCCATGATCTTTGGGGGTGAACTCTGTCTGTCTGATCCTTGTGCCCACCTCTCTAAGTCTTCTGGAGTAACTACTGTGGCACTTTTGGTTCCTGATGAGGTTATTATGTTTACATCTTTCGAGCAACCAAGTGTAGCTCTTCTGGGGGTACTATTTGCAGATTCTCGAATGGGCAAGTCCATTAATGAAATCATAGATTCACAATCGCTAAAGTGATCCTCAACCATTACTACTGCTTCGGGTTTAGGAACATTCACAGGTGTAGGCGTAACTAGAGGTTTGGGATAATTTACCTTGTCACCATATAAAGGAACTACTGGACCAATTGTTACAGGAATGGTCAAGGAATCAGGATGTACATTTAACTGTGTTATTTTCTGTATTAATTCTGCTCTGTTTTTATCTATGGCTTCCTTTTCTTTATCGTGAAGTACCCTACTAGCTGGGGAATCATGCAATACTTGCGGTACCAATGGTGTTTTTAACAGTGGTGCACTTGGGGTGCATCCACTTATCCCTTCCTGATATGGTGGCGGGTTCTTTAATATCTCTTCCATAAATTCATCTTCGGAATCTCCAAATCTAGTCAAGTGTTTTGTCTTTTCTGTGCATTCGCTCCCTAACAGTTCTTCTGCCGTTAATATTGGATACAGTCCCTCTGTAAGCATTGCTCTTCTCCAATGTTTCATCTGACCGTCCCTTGACTCATTTTGGTACCTAGGGAAAAATCCCCGATAACCCCTACTACTTCTGGATCGGTCACGTTCGAATGCCTCAGTTTCCCACTCCTCTAAGGCTTCATATTGGGTTAGTAGAGGTCTTGGTTCTAAATCATTCATCCTCAATCTCAAATTTTGAAGAATTCTCCCATTAAAAGTACCGTTCTCGGGAAATGCTAATATTCCATCATTTTTGGTATATTCTATCCAATTTTCTAACCATACGCAAGTATGATAACCTCTCTCCATCATCATGAATGAAGCGGGCGTTTTAGCTGGTGGAATGATGATTCCTTCCCTAGTTTTGATTGGTTTATCCTTTTTAAAATAATTTTTAATCTTTTGTAGAACTGACATTTTTCTCTTCTCTCCGTACATTTTGGGTAAATTTCGATGTATAAAATTGTATTCTGCAAAGCCTATGAATCTCCTATCCGGACGAGTTCCTGTTAAAGTTGGATCGCGTTTTAACATGCAATCTCCTATCCACTAGGATTTCAGCTTCTATGGTAATAACCAATCAAATGCCAGCTAACTTTTGTCTTTGAACCAATCCTAGTGCGGCCTTTCTGTGACGTTGGTCTGCCAACCCCTCCTTTACAATCTGCGCTTTTTCTGTCCCTCGCTGTTTCGACCAATCCCAGCGCGGTACCTGTGAAGTCAGTACTACTCCTGACTACTGACCCCTCCTTTACAAGAGTCGTTCCACGCCCGCGGTTTCAACCAATCCCAGCGTGGCGTTTTGCGACGTCAGCTCCCTCTCCGGCAACTGACCCTCCCTTTACAAAATCGTACGCAAAACTTTATTTTCTCTTCGACTTTAATTAAAATTCAGTAACAACATAAAACATTCGCTATCGTGCCAGTTTCTCTAAATTGAAAAAGATAGTTTCGTCCACTCTTAGTAAAACCTTTCCGTTTACTAAACATACACTACGAGTAAAACCCTTCCGTTTACTCTTCACGCAAGCATCAAAAATACCTGTTACTTCTTCAATGTTACCCTTTCTAGGTGATATAACATCAAATTTTCACCAGCATATTCCTTTTGCTATTACTCACATGCATAAAATCCCTAACAAGTACTGATAGCCCTACTTAACTTTTCAGTACTTTTTTCTCCCTGACAGATAACCTCACTGCAGTATGGCTTCCACTTACCATCCGCTATTCAATTTTCCTCCCCGGGGAATTTTGGACAACATAAAACAAACTTTTTAAACAATAACGGACGTTAGTTCATATAAGTATAATTCTCATTACCCAATTAACAAAGCAGAACCATCCTCTGATAACCAGAAAACTGATCCAGCGCGATACTAGCAACGAGCATTCATACACCAGATACTCACTTGGGCCCATACATTCATACTACGCTAGTATTTTCCGCTGGTGAGTCAGTTGTACTCTTTATCAAAAATCCCTGCTACCAATTACTTTCTGATTGAAGAGTAATGACTTACCAATGAATCCTTTGCTAATTGGGAAGTTTAAAATGAGTGACATACATTACAGTTCATAATCCTGAAATAATCACTGAGTCAGGAAGTTTTAAAATGTTTATCTAAAGATTTAGCAGAGTAAATTACAGAATTGCATGATACTTAATCGCATATCAAGGATGAAGCATAGAAAATCAATTATCGATTAATGACGGTCCCTCAGAAAGGAGAGGATAGAGACAGCAGTGCAACTATAGGTTGCATTTATATTTACCTAAAGTGCGAGAACCAAACCCCTTGGCCAAGGAGTTGGAAAAGATAGGACCCAGGAAGGATGAAGAGCAAGACCTCCTCCAGGTTCAGGACAGGACCGGTGACCTCTCTACCAACGACGCCTGCGTCGTTCCCCTCTCTGATACTTCGCTTCTCCTCGATTCTCCCGTGACTTCCTTCTAATGGACTCCGCCGCCCCCTCCTCAGGACCTCTCTGGACAGCGGTTCAGTCTGCAATCGATCAGCTTGTATGTCTGGAGCTCATGCCGTGCGTTCTGAGAGTGTGCTCATGACTAATTAGCTAATTCTATATCTATTATACCCTTCTACGCCCATGTACCTCCCATTAATGTTGCAAAAATATGGGACCACTACTTCTGATTGGACAGGGACAGGGGGTTGATCCTCACACCATATTGATTTAGTTCAATTTCCTAAAGCCCATTGTTTTAAAATACCTCCCATCACATTAAATACATTTGCTTTATTTCCCACCCGTCTCACAACAAAGTTTATACATTGTTCATGTACATTGTTGCTATTCAGAGGGGACATCATGGGTACAGCAGTATTGGCCATCAGGTCATGGTCTTGGACGACGTCCAGGTTGACTTCATCCTCTTCTCTTGGCAGCCATGCAGGACGCATGCACAGAATCATTGTCTCTCGAGTTTCAGTTCACCAACCCCAGGCCCAAGTTTACAAACTAATAAAAGTCAAAGAAGAAAATATTAAAACCACAAATAAATTGTTTCACTGTATACCCACTCTTTCTACTCTATTCCCATTTACTTATAAATTCTATCCCGCATTAATAGCGTTAAGAAAACGACAATTTAATTACAACACGAGAGCAAGCTGTAGCACATGAAAACATTAAGCAGCCATTTTAATACACACTGCGCAGAAGCAAGATTTTCCCACCAAGCAAAGAAAGACGTCACACCACGTGATATGGTTGAGACATGCGCAGTAAAGTTCCCGCGCTTTAGCTGCCATTTTAGAACAGGCAAGCGTTATTTGTTAGTTTAAACACATAGGCAAGCTTCCTTGCTACTTATGTTTGTGTATGTAAGAGTTAGTATGAACAATACAAAGTTTAATAAATTAATACTGTGAGGAGATTGCCTCCGAGCAAGTCTCATTTGTGAGTCCTTGCTCCATCAGTGGTATTGTGAATACTAGTGAGCATTGGGCTTAATTTTGAGCATTTTATTTGAAAGAAGGGTGTGAGCATTAGCGAGGGTTCATTGAGTTCGGATGAGAGTGTCAAGTCGGTGAGGTGGACATTGCAGACAGGCTCATTTAGGGAGTCCATGTGCTTGTCATCTTTGACAGACTTGAAGATGATGACAGAGGTTATGGTTAGTCCCTAATTTGTTGTTTTTGTGTGAATCCTGTTGAAGTATATTATGCAGAAGGTTCAGGTCAGTGGAGCAGGTTCGGTGGGATGCAGGTCAGAGATAGGATTTCTTATGGTTTTGCAGTTCTGGGAGGCGAGCAATTTTAAATCCCTCAAAGTAGTTATTGTCTATAAAAAGGATGTATAGAGAAGATATTGGGTTGGAGAATTCTTCAACAATGTTTTATCATGGCCAGGAGGGTGGTAGATCAGGCTAAATGTGAAAGATGATGAGAGGATTTGAATATGGCTGTTGTATGCAGGTGAGAGAGGTGCCTGGAAGGGGTTTTGTGACTGATGAAGATACTTCAAACTGTTTTCTGTAGATGGGTGAGATGCAGAATCTTGTATCTGTCTGGCACAAACTTATAAAAGATAAGAGTCAACCTGGGAATGGGTCAGGTGTTGGCAGTGAGCCAGACGTTTAGGTTGTTGTAGCATAGGAGGACACAGGGGTGAGCAGCTGGCACAAAGGTCGGCGTTAGTTTGGGTATAAGGTGCATGTTGATGAGCATGAAAGAGAGGTGCCATAGTGGTGAGGTTACACTGCATGACTTGTTTCTATTAATGTGGATGATGCTGGAAAGTGTGTGCTTGTGTGATTGGATGTTTTTATTTTTGTGAGAGGAGGGGAGTATAGGATGAGGAAGGTTTGTGTAAGCCATGGCATGCAGGTGTCTAAAATGTGAGGCTGGCGAAGTTATCTAAAATGCATGTTGAGCAGATCAAATGCATTTGTACCATAATGATCCAAGTGAAGGGTCAGCACATGGGGCTCAATTGCTATTTGTCGAACATCTCCATCAATGTGACAGATGTGTGTTATTATAAATGAAGGTTTGGTGTAATGACTGAAGTTCAGGGTGCTTTCATATCTGTGGATCAGAGTGCTTACCTGCAGGTAGCCTCAGAGTGGTTTGGGCGATGATGATGTGCAGTACTTACTTGGCTGACATCTCAAGAAGTTGCTTTTTAGGTGAGTACACAATAGGCTGCAAATAAAACTGGTCAGGCCCCGTGCAGAGGGCAATCATGAAGAGTCTTTGTGTACTCACGTGTTTATGTGCGTTCATACATATGTTTACGTGAAATGTTTAGATATGGTTTTGTATGTATGTGTATAAAAATCTACACCCATATACATTTAGAGATAGATGTACATATATGCAAAGTCATCTTTAAACATTTAAGCAAACATATAGGTGCCTGTATTGTCTCAAACAGTTGATGCTTTGAAGTGAAAAGTTGTCGAACACAATAATGTGTGGCATGATGCATGATCAAGCCAAACATTATTTTTCTGTGCCATCTGTCGGCACAGGGAGAAATTCAACAACTGTGGCGGTGGGGTACAAAGGAGGGGATTGACTAAGAAAAATTGGGCTGGGCACAAGCCCCATCTGCTCCTTCACGGCCTGAGATGGCAGGTGCTCTGGCCAATAGCCGTATCCAGCCTAAAAGGATCCAACTGAGACGTCACCACTTTCCCCATCATTCATTATGTTGGCTCTTTACTCAGACACTGAGACTGGATGTCTCCGAGATCTTTCTAGGATGATGTCTAGTGGTCACATGGATTTTTTCACCAGGCCATACACAGATCAAGGGATTTGCAGCATCAGTTGGAGAGATAAGACTATGGAAGGCTGGAAACTCGCAAGATGAACACATTCCCATAGAGGGAGTGGAGGCCGGCTCCCTAAAATTATACCCCAGGCTTTTTGAAAAAGTATTCTTTTTGAAAATATTCTTTAGTGTTGTCCGTAAAGCATCCACGTTTCCATTCAAATGCCTTCCTGAAGAATCAGTGTGGACGTATGTCTAAGTTAAGGTGCATATATTTCTGCATCATCCATCTTTGTATGTATGAATGGTATTTCTATTGCGCAAACCAAGCCAAAAGCAAGAAGAGCGCTGTACAGGGACATATACAAGCATAAATTCAATGATTGATAGGAGAGGTGGCTAGGTTATAGATGGTTAATGTATTGTGATGTAGTGTTATTTAAAGATAAGAGTCTTCAACACTTTCCTAAACTGGCGTAGCATTGGGGTGGTATTGATGCATATGGAGATTTTGCCAGACTATGGGTACATAGATAGACAAAGACCTCCTGATGCTGTTTTTATCTTTTTTATTTGACCTCCCGCTGCTGTTTTTATCTTTTTTATTTCTTAATCTGCCATTTATTTAAACATTTTTTTAAAATATTTTTTTAAGGACATGTCATTTTCTGGTTGTGCCATTTATGTGGGCCAATAAGTCATGAGGTCTGAGCTTGGCTTTGCCAAATAACCAAATATTGTGATTCCGGAAACGGCCCTAGTGCAAACATTTAAAAAAATCCAAACAATATTACATTTTCCTATTTGGGATCCCCTATAACCTTGTAATACGGTCATTTGAGGGCATTCGCTGCAATCAGGGACACTCTTGTGGTCTCCAGAGATGGTGCCATAAGACATCTGGTTATAGTCACCTCAATCTAGCACTGTCCTTGCAGAGGTACAACTTCACATCTCTCTGAATCTCACGTTACATACCTCCAATTTGGGAAGTTTAAATGTTTTAAAGCTTCTTAGAAGGTGCTGTAACATAGACAATATCGTCAAAACATTTACAGCCCGGGAAGCATCCATCCGAGACTTCAACACAATGAAGACAGGTGGAGCAAACAGAGCAACATTAGCATTTTTTCACAACCATATAAACTCACAGAAACACACATCAGATACAGTATTTCAGCAACAATCTTCTTTCACAAACTGAAAAGGTACAGAAATGGATCACCACTGCAAGCTTACTTCACCAATGGGAAAGGTGCACGAGAGGCACCACCAGTGCAAGCATGTCTCACAAATGGGAAAGGAACTGCACTGGTAGCGTTAACCCAACTTCCCTGGAAACAGGACAAGTAGAGGACAGATAATAGCAGATATTTGTTGTAGTAAAACAGCACATGCAGTTAAAATGTCCGAGTTACCAACTCACCCAATGCATCCATGCCAGCTACAGTCAAACACAAAAATATATTGCATGACAAGATTTAACGAGCATATACTGGTCCCATTTACAAGTATTTTGCTCACTAATAAATATAAGGTTGTCTATGGGCGATCTAGCCTGCTCTTAAAAAACACAAAACAAACGTCGGGGGAGCACATTATTAACTAGGCCAGTATTTGACTGCTCAAATAGTTAAACTATGAGATACTGAACCACAAATATACCTGAATTTGAATACATTCAACTGCATCTACTATAATGCCGTGTGGGAAGACTAGTGAAAAATATGAGCATGGAAACCTTCCCCTGTGAGATTTCACCTTCCAGTGGTTTACCATGGAGTATTACACATATGTAGCACTGCCCTTCCTACATATGGTACCTGTCGAGAAGATGTGGGTCAGCTGTAATCCAGTTAGATAAGCGGTGGCAGCAGTGGTTGTATCCCTTCTAAGGAGCTCAGGTTGATCTCATCTCCACAGCCTAAATAAGCTACATGCGAGGAAAGCCATACCAAGTCAATTACAGCAGAAAGAGTAGCTTGGGTTTTCGTGGAGGTGGACACATGCTGCCAGTTGCATAGCTGGTCATAGCTGGCAAGTTGACGTAAAATTCAAAAGCGAAACTAAACAATGGCAAAAATAAGCAGTGGCAAAGCCAGGAGGTTTGATGCATGAACTAGAGTGCTGACAAAAGTAAAAAAGGAATGCTTGCTGCAGTGCAAAACAATAAAGTAAGGGATTGAAGTTGTGTATAAAATACATGAATGAGATAAAAATTAAATGTGTGACCATAGAGTCTTCGTTTCAAATATTAAATAGTCATGCATTCTCAATGGAGGCGGAGGGATACATCCTGAAAAAGTATCAAGACAATGCTTACAGGTTCTTAAGCTAAAGAAACCAATGCCTTAAGTAGGCTAAATCAAAGCCTCTTAGATTATGTAGAGTACACCACGTTTGCCATAAATTACATGTCAAGCCTAAAGACCACTGTTGTACTTCAGCTGGCTGATACCACTGACAACCACTCTCATTCGGTGCATTGTAAATCAGAGGAAGCAATAGTGGAAAATTTAATGGAAAAAGTGAAAACTTGAATGAACTGTACAATGGGCAGGAAATAAGAAAAAAACACATAATTAAGCCAATGGAAGATAAGGAAGTAATTAACAAACCTTTAATTGCATCATAGGTATAAAGCGATATATATGGGATAGTAGCAAATCGAAAAGGTATTTGGACAAAATAATGGGTTGCAAATATTGGGAGACAGAAATCTCCCCCAAAAATTTTGTGATGCAAAAATATTGTGATGCAGAAATATTGTTGTCAAGAATATTGTTTTTTCAGATAAGTAATATTGTTATTAAGAACATCATTGTTGTAAATATCATTTTTCAATGATAGAGGTGCAAAGAATATCATTTTGTAATTAATTTAATGTGTTTCGGTGTATATATTAATTTTATGTCTCAATATAGATTGTATAATTGTTATTCATTTCTTTAAATATAGTTTGTAATTTTAAGTGATTTAGAATTTCTAATTCAATTATTAATAGTAATTTTTAGTGTTGTTGGGGGTTGTTGGGTTTGTAGGAGGATAGGGTGGGAAGTTAATTAAGTAGTAATTATTAATTAATTAACTAATAATGTTTATGTATATTATGTATTCATTATGTATATTATGTAATATTGATTTCTTATACAATTATTTTATAGTAAATTTAACCCCTCCAAAGTCCAAGGCTTTCCCTACTGTTGTCCAGACTGGAGTGGGACTAGTAAATTTAACCCCTCCGAAGTCCAACACTTTCCGTACTATTGCACACACTGAAATGGGAATAGTAAATTTAAACCCTCCGAAGTCTAGTGCTTTCCCTGCTGTTGCACAGAATGGAGTGGAAATAGTAAATTTAACCTCTGTGAAGTCCAATGTTTTCCCTACTGTAGAGCTGTTTGGAGTGTTAATAATATATTGGACTCCTCCGAAGTTTTGCAATTTCTGTTCTGTGGCATAAACTGGAGTGGAAATTGTATACCCATTATTCCCAGACTCAAATAAATTTTCTAATATTGGTTAAATATTTTTTTTATCTTTGTTTATAATTTAAATTTTATAGTAATTATGTTTTTATCTGCTTTTAAATTCTTATTATATTTTTTGTAAATGTCTTTTTTGTTTTTTTAAATTTTTTATTGTGCTTGTTTTGTAATGTATTTAAATGTTTTAAAATAAAATTGGCCCCAATATGTAGTATAGTAATTTGAGTTTGTGTGTTCCAATTGACACACGAATATGCCAAGGATGTTTCTTGCAATTGGAGCACACAAACTCAAATTACCATACTACACAGAAGGAGTTAATACAGAAAAATCTCAGAACTTATTTCCAATTCGTAAGGAAAGACTTTTGTATACATATTGGAGCCCTGAGGAAGTCCTGAAGGACAAAACATTTTGGCTACTATAACCACTATGCAATGGCGTTTTTTAAATGAAGAAAATGAATAAAGAATAATTGAACTGAGATACTTTCGTCAGATGCAGTGATTTACGTTGTGGATCATACTTTCAGATATGCCTTCAGTATAAATTATTGGTGAACATATGCTGAATTCTCACTACCTGGACATACTGTTTACAACATTGTGAGTGCTGGACCACTAGTGATAAATATTTCTAACATATATCATCTGAATGCGTGTGTGAGTGCCTGAATCTGTGTGTGAGTGGCTGTCTGACTGGCTGTATGAGTGTGGGAGTGCATGTGCAAGTGGCTATATGGGTGAATAAGTGGGTGTGTGGGTGGCTGTATGGGTGAGTGACTGTGGAAGTGACTGTATGGGTGGGTGAGTTTGTGTGTGAGTGGCTGTATCAGTGACTGAGTGGCTGTATGAGTGGCTGTATGGATAAGTGGGTGTGTGAGTGGCTGTATGGGTGAGTGAGTGGTTGTTTGAGTGGGTGTTTGGTTAAGTGAGCTGGTATGTGAGTGGCTGTTTTGGAGAGGTAGTGTCTGTGTGGGTGGCTGTATGGGTGAGTAAGCGGGTGTGTAAGTGGTTGTATGGATATGTAAATGGGTATGTACGTGGTTGTGTGGGTGTGCGACTGGATGTGTGAGTAGTTGCATGGGTGAGTGAAAGGCTGTGTTGAGAGGCTGTATGGGTGAGTGACTGGCTGTGTGAGTGGCTGTTTGGTTGAATAAGTGGGTGTGTGAGTAGCTGTATGGGTGCGTATGTGGCTGTTTGAGTTGTTGTATATGTGAGTGAGTAGTTGTGTGAGTAGCTGTATGAGTCAGTGAGTGGCTGTGAGAGTGCCTGTATGGGTGAGTGAGTCGGTGTGTCAGTGGCTCTATGGATGAGTGAGCAGGTGTGTGAGTGGTTGTATGGGTCTGTGAATAGGTATATCAGTGATTGTTTGGGTGTGTGAGTGGGTGTATAAGGGGTTTATGGGGGTGTGAGTGGGAGGGGTTCTGTGGATGATGTCATGAGTGATGTCATTTGAGATGCCACTGACCATGTCATGAGTGATGTATTATGTGAGGTCATAAGCAGTGCATTGCCAGGGCATAAGTTATACTTTGCTCAGGTAACTATAACTGCTGAATTTCACTGGTTTTGAACAAGTGAAACCTGAGCCTAACTATAATGTGAGTGCAACCTTAGTTTTTTCCAATGAATTTCTAAGTTTTTTAAAATTTGATTTCCTAACTATAATGTCACTGTAACTTTTGGTTTTTTTTTCAGTGAATTTCTAAGGTTTTTCAAATTCTATTTCTAAAGTGTTATGTCCCTGTAATGTTTAGTATTTTTTAGTTAATTTGTAGGGTTTATTTTTAAGACTAAATGTACTATAATTTATTTTGATTTTTAATGTAGTTTTTTAACTGCAGACTTCTTTTAAAAAAATACTTTATATACGTTTAAAAACATGAAAATGACATATGTACTTAATGTAAAATATATAAAGTTTTTATTAATGTAATTAAACAAATACATTCTTGGTAAATTATGTTTTTGGTACAGTGATACCTTTGTGGGTTTGAAAACATAGACGGGACTACTGCTCTATGGTTTTTAATCCCGATCACGTGATCAGAATGAATCCTCGAGTCTGAATCCGTGGTGTCGCCGAAAATTTGATAAATTATTTCAAATATGTACACTCCTCAATTTTCATTAACAACATCATTGTGAGCATATTTACAAGAATATATAAAGCATCTTATATCCGGATTCGTGAATTCACTCGAAAAAACACCCGAAACAGTTAGTTCCCCAATGAAGTCTCTGGAAGGATGATTGAGAACCAGTGTTGCTCTGCTTTTACATAATGGCTGAAGCTACACCTTCTGTGCAGGATGAACATAACAACCTGATGAGGAGGAAGATACGCCACCTCGAAGAAAAGAAAGTGATGTCTGAAAGCACTGTCCAACACCTTCTGATGATTAGAAGGTAACAGCAAAAAATGTCTGGTGCAATATTTGCAGCAAGCAGTTATCCAGAGGTACAACAAAGAAGTATTTACATGATACAAGGTCCATGTGGAAACACATATAAACAATTCATGAAAGGGTCTACAACCAAATGATGTGGAAGAAAATGGGTGCAGCAAGACAGTCCAACTCTACAGCACCCTTGGGAGGACCATCATCAGCTGCAGTGATTACATTACCAGCTGCCTGCGAAGAATTGAATGGGAAGGTTACTCACTGTGCGAAGTGCCACATGCTTGTTGCTGTAAAAATATACTCTGTGGCTGCATACTTGAATACAGTGAAGAAGCATTGCTGTTAATTTGTTTTTTTGTGTACTTCCAGTTACCACGTAATGAGTTTTTGAAGACTGAAATGAGTTGCTTCTTTGCATTTCCCCATCCTTACCCTTATACTACCCTGTTCAGTTTTTGTTAAAAATATAAAAAACAAGAAAAAAATGAAAAAACTGTCAAAAAAACTCTTCTGGAAAAGCAAAACGGTTCTTGTTAGAGCCCCTATCTGGTCAAACGAAGAGCTAACTCTGTGTTTTTAATGTGTCAGTGGCTGTATCGGTGTGCGAGTTGGTGTGTCAGTGTGTGTATCAATGTATGCCTGGGTGTGTTATTAGATGCATTAGTGTTTGGCTGGATGTGTCAGTGTCTCCACTGATGTATGCCTAGGTGTGTCAGTGTATGCATTAGTATGTCTCTGGGTGTGTCAGTGTATGCGTCAGTGTGTGCCTGGGTGTGTTTGTTACTGAATGCATTAGAGTTTGGTTAGATGTTTCTGTGTCTGCATTGCTATATGCCTGGGGTTGTCAATATCTGCTTTGGTGTAGCCCTGGGTGTGTCAGTGTATGCATCGGTGTAGGCCTGGCTGTGTCAGTATATGTGTCAGTGTATGCTTGTGTGTGTTATTGGATGCTTTAGTGTTTGGCTGGGTGTGTCAGTGCTTGCTTTGGTGTATGCCTGAGTGTGTCAGTGTCTATATTGATGTATGCCTGGGTGTGTCAGTGTATGCATCAGTGTGTTCCTGGGTGTGTTATTGGATGCATTATAGTTTGGTTAGGTATGACAGTGTCTGCATTGCTGTGTGCCTGGGTATGTCAGTGTCTATTTGGTGCATGCATGGGTGGGTAAGTTTATGCTTCGTTGTATGACTGGATGTGACAGTGTATGCGTCAGAGTATGCCTGGGTGTGTTATTTGAGGCATTAGTGTTTGGCTGGGTGTGTCAGTGTCTGCTTTGGTGTTTTCCTGGGTGTGTAAGTGTCTGCATTGATGTATGCCTGGGTGTGTCAGTGTATGCATGAGTGTGTGCCTAAGTGTGTTATTGGATTTACTAGTTTTGGCTGGGTGTCTCAGTGTCTGCATTGCTGTATACCGGGGTGTGTCAGTCTATACAACAGTGTATGCCTGGGTGTGTCAGTTGTGTGCCTGGGTGTCTTATTGAATTTATTAATGTTTGGCTGGGTGTGTTGGTGTCTGTATTAGTGTGTGGTTGGGTGTGCCACTGGTTGTATCAGTATGTGTATGGGTGTTTGAGTGGCTGTATCAAGTGTTTGGCTGAATGTCTAAGTAGCTGCATCAATATGTGACTGGTTGGGTCATTGGCTGTATAGGTATGTGCCTGGGTGAGTCAGTTTCTGTATCAGAGTGTGACTGGGTGTATCAGTAATTATATCAGTGTGTGTCTTGGTAGGTTAGTGGTTGTATCGTTGTGTTCCTGGGTGTGTTAGAGGTTGTATTAGTGTCAGCCGGGGTCTCTAAGTGGCTACATCAGTGAGCACCTGGGTGTGTCAGTGGCTACATTGGTCTGTGCATTTATGTGTCAGTCAGAGTGTGTTTTTATTAGTGTATGACAGGGTATGTGAGTAGCTGTATTGGTGTATGTGTTTGAGTGTGTGAGTGGGTATATCATTGTATATCTGGGGGTATGAGTAGCTGTATGGGTGTGTGACTTGGTGTGTGAGTGACTGTATGAGTGTGTGTGAATGGCTCTATGGGTATATGAGTCTATCTAAGTAGCAGTTTGCATGTGCAAATGGGTGTGTGAGTGACTATGGGATTTTGAGTGGCTGCATGAGTGTATGTGTGATTTTAGTACCTGTGTAAATGACTCTATAGGTGTACAAGTTCATGTATGAGTACCCGTATGGATGTGTTTGTGACCCATAAGTTAAAATACTAATATACACTTTTATAACTTAACCCTCTCTCCTCTGGACCCTTGCCCAGTCATTTATCTGCTCCTTTCCTTCCTTCTCTGAGCCACCACCCATAGGGGCCCTGATTATAA
This sequence comes from Calotriton arnoldi, assembly GCA_963921515.1. Lineage (NCBI taxonomy): Eukaryota > Metazoa > Chordata > Amphibia > Caudata > Salamandridae > Calotriton > Calotriton arnoldi. The sequence goes on along the minus strand of CAWUFW010002715.1, from coordinate 990,819 downwards.
GGTCAACTATAACCAGGATTCTCCCTTCTCGAGTGCTGCTGTAGTCCTCTTAAAACTCTTCCTGTGGTGCAGATTGCATTCTGCGGATGTTCACCCAGGCTCTAAGGGTGAACTAGTACTCAAACTTGGACATAGAGGTGAGTAAATGGGTGTGTGAATGGTTTTATGGGTGTGTGTCCGAGTGGTGCAGTCACTGTTTGGCTATATGAGTGATGGGTACATAAGTTTTTTTTGTGGGAGTGTAACTGGGTCTGTAAGTGCCTGCCTGACTGTGAGCGTGTGCAAATTACATACTATTAAAATACATACTATAAGCAAGCAACCACATCTAATTTCAAACACATTAATTCATGCTAGCATAATAACATTTACATGCATTCACTAAACCAATTTCTCTTTCTCCTTTTCTGCTCATTGTATTTTTTTTAGGCCTGGGCGGAGTGCAGAACTCTGTGAAGTGACCAAAAAACTCCATCGCACTATGCGGAGTTCCGCAAGTGGCAGAGTGTGTTAGGTCGCACCATTCACACTGATTTTAAGTGCCAGGTGTTTGTCCCACGCTGGAAAATCAATGAGAACTGCATTATGCGCAGCGCAAGAGGGCACATTAGTTTCATGAAATTTTGCAAACGTACCGCTGGACGTGCCAATGACAAGGCATTATATGATTGGCTAATGACTGCCTTTACAAAAGCTAAACACAGCCATTTTGTTTTAAGTACACTTTGGCTCTGTTCTGGGCTAGGGCCTTTGATATAAGTAAGTATTAGGCTTTATATTTTTCCCTAGCTATTATCACTTCACTAAAGTGGTAATAGGTAGGGAAAGTACTACCTGGGAATTACTGCAATACTTAAAGAATGATAAACAAATATGTAAAAAATTTAAAACACACTGTGCAACACTATATTTCACAAATATAGTGTACTACAGTGTATTCTCAATTTTGTATATATTTTATCCTTTACAAAAAATCTACGCAGTATCGCAGTAATACCTACAAATTACTGCACTACTTACATTTATTTTTACAAAATTATATATACACTGTGCTACACTATGTTTCATTTATGTAGGGTACTACAGCGCATTTGAATTGTTCCTATTTTTTTTATTTTTCCTGTAACTACCGCAGTTCTCAGTGCGAAAAAATATATACAAAAATATAAATAAATGTCACTACCGATTACCACTTCAATAAAGTGGTAATAGGTAGGGAACAGCAAAAAACATACTACTTATCTATATGTAAGGCCCTAACGCAGAACGCATCCAAAGTGTACTGAAAACTACACGGCTGCCTTTTACGTTTTGCGAAGACAGTGATTATACACTGCACTGTCATCGGCATGTTCCACGGTATACCTTGAAGTTACCGCTTTATACCACAGCAAAATATATAACTAAGCATATTGACACATAACTTTAACACTACTTAAACTATTTACTCCACAACCAAAAATTACAACTTACACCCCATGATCTATATTCCAGCCACATTGCATCAACGTCTTTTTACTCTCTTTCACAATATGTCTGTTTAAAATACCACACTCCACTTTGCTATATGCTATTTTTTCTCAAAACATCAGATTCATCAATAGCCCAGCCACTCCTTAACAGTTTGTCTTGAGCCTTTTTTTAAAAGTGCCACCAACAAAATACCCAACCTGATATTTTTGATAGAAGATACTGTATGTAATGTATCCAAATTGTAGCTACTGATGTGTGTGGTGTATTTTGCCTTAAAAAAATTAATAGGGGTGGCGTATCTGGCATCTAAGAAATGTGTAATCTTTTTTTCTAGCCGCATCAACCACCAGTGCCGGGGCCAGCAGTGACAGCGCCAGCCAGTCTGCAGATGCAGAAGGGAGTGAGCCAGCGACAGTGACAGGCGGTGGTAAGCCATATTGCTTGCTTATTGACAATTAATTATATACTTACTTTAAAGGCGTAGTGTTGACTTGTGAACAACAGGTGAACAACACAGCAGGAGTTGAGCTGAGTAACTAATGGCTGCTCCAATTTTCAACTCAGCAGAGAAAGTTTCATGAACAAGACCTTTAACAATGGGTTGATGGAAAAGGGGAAGAAGGATGGAAGGAGAAAGGACGGGTGAAATGTAATACATATAACTGAAAGAGAAGGATGCATTGATGAAAGCGCCAGATGCATATACTATAGGTAGCTGAAAGCTAGGATGCATGGGTGGGGGAAAGATGGATGAAAGGTATACTGATGCGAAGCCTGTCTGGGTGGATGAAAGTGTATGTGTGAAAGGATGCCTGTCTGGGTGGGTAATTGGAATCCTGTGGTGGTTTCTTTTGATTGAAACTTAAGGACACATGGGTGGGTAAATAACAAATGTATGTTGCTGAAAGGTTTGTTGAGAGTGAGACAGAGAGCCATGTTTGGATGGATGCCTAATGAATGGATGGTTTCAATGGTGAAGACTGGATGAGAGAATATAAAACTTAAATGGTGATGAGTAACAAAGCCAAGGGTGAAGAATAACAAATAAAATACTAGAAGAACAATGTAATGATGAATGGAAACATCCCTGGGAAGGAGAATAAACAAGGGACTAGGGTGCGTCTCTGTAGTGGTGTTCTTCTCAACTTTACTTGTCTGGAATGTTTTTTTTGAGGTTTTGTTGATTCAAAGGGTTGAGGAGGTGATATATCAGACTCCTCCCTGGGCTCACAGTAGTTTTCAAGTGCAACATATTATGTATCCTTCCTATCCACCCATCATCAATCACCTCCCTCCCTCCCTACCCATGGCATAATTTTATGTGTTTTGCTAAGAGCATTGTTTACAATTTGTCTTTTTTCTTTCTTGATATATAGCTACTCCTGCTGGTCCAAAAAGGTTTAAAACCTAACAGGCAGGAGATTGCAGCTTTGGCCCGGCAGTGGAATCTGGAGTCCATCAGGGACAAGTACCAGCGGCTGGTGGCCTTGGAGCATGAGGAGGCAGAAGCTGCTGCAGATGCCCCAGGACCCAGCCAGGCCACAATAACACCACAATGTTGCGGTGGTTCAATGTGCGCCCGCCGCCATGCCACCATCTTTGCTGCTCCCCCTTATTTCCGCTGATTTGAGCACCGCATCATGCTGAGGCTGCCGAATATTGAAGCCAGGCAGAAATAGATGGACAGGCACCTGAAGAAGCTCCTAGCCCACCATTAGTGCCCTCTTCAGCCCCTTTTAAATCTTTTTTGGGTGGGTGGGTGGGAGTTGGGGCATTGTTGTATTTTTCTTTATTTATGGACAGTTTTGTTTTTGAACTCTGAGTCTTGGACACTACTTGGATATTGTTTGGGGTTAGGGAGAGGGTGGGCCAGTTGTGGGTTTGGTAGTTTAGATTTGTTCAGGGAATAAAGTTTTCATACTTTTACATTATGAATGATTTTTAAAAAGTGTGGGGTTATTGTTTTATTTCGCACTGCTGCCTTTGCTGCAGCCAGTAAACAACAAAATAGTTATGCGGTACCCTCCCTTGTCCTACTACTCTCTCATCCTAATCTCTGCAGTCTACTCTGCTACTATATATTATTTACCCCTAAGACTCGGAGGGGGTGGGGAGTGAATTTCCATTGTATAGTATGATTGCCGTTCAACAATGAATCAATCAACCAACCACAGTTCACTTCTCTTACCTGCTTAGATGAAGCGAGGGCTGCATGATTTCCCAAGGTGCCATGGTGGTGGTAGTAGTAGCAGCATGCATTGCTAGCGCTTTAAAATTGAAGGCAAAATCATCAGAACTGAAGCGAGGTCCCACTCCCTCCGAGTCCTGGGCGAACTTGTACTGCAGGATAAGGAGACTATTCATCGCAGGGAAGTTAACAAATTGAAATAAAACTAGGTTAATGTTGTCATTATATGCAAGCTTTGAAAAAAATAACAGTCACCAGAGACTACTAGAACAGACTCAGACACAAGAAGAGAGACAATAGAAATATGATAAGCAATGAACAATTTAATTATTCAGAACAATGTTGAGCTAGTAAAAGTGAAAAAATGAAGTCAACTAGAGCTACTATGAAGCGGACAAGCTTAACCTTGGACGCAAATTAATACAGTAACTGAATGATGATGCTGGTACTGAGATGTTCCTCTGACGAAAAATATTATATACTGCGTGAGGGGGGCGGCTAATATAATATATTGCCAGTGTGGGCTATATGAGCTGAAGAATATGAATGATCCTCCTCACCATGCACTGAGTTGGTGTTGCTTTCACCACATCTGCCCCACCAAGTGTGTGATCAATTAATGGTGTAAATTGTTAAGTCACCCCTCAATAAATCACACATCCCGGGAGAAGAGGGTTAGGGGTTTGATCAATGGATGGGAAGGGGGAATTGGGAAAGGTTAGACAAAGACAAACACTACACAAGGACAACATTCATCTTGGCAATTATGGGCAGCTGACCATCCTAAATCTGTTATTGGAGGAAAAGGAAACAAAGGAATGAATAAGTACAGGTTAACCCAACCAAATTGTCCGTCTGCCCCCAGAGAGATCAAGTTACATGACTATGATCTGTCTTACCGAGCTTTGAAAGATATCAAATATATCACAAATTAAACTTTCTGTAGGATTCAAGTAAACAACACAAACACATGCAGTTCAAAGGATTACTAAAAAAAACATGGTACTGTTTTGCCAAATTGGGACTGGGAGTTGCATCGGCATTGATTCCTCTTGTACGATCCGTCAATCTTGGGTGCCTGGCCGATGTGGTCCAGTAAGGTAAGCGTTGGTTTTCCAGTTTGGCGCAGGATAAGAGGGCCTGTACATTGGAAAACTAAAATGATATTGAAGAATCAAGGACTAGGAGAAAGATAGAAGTTAAACTAAGGACTAGGAGTGCACCGTAAAGACTCACAGGAAGTGCAAGAGGAGAAAAGAATAGTCCTTTAGTTTTTGCATTAATTCATTTATGCCTGATATGTGAACAAATTGGTGAGGTCAATTTTACAACAACCAAAAATCCCACAAAAAATGGCTGCATGTAATGTAACTATTGTCATCGGGCTGATCAAACTGTATTGATCCTCATTTCATCATCACATAATATATAACAAAATATGTAGCCTAATAGCAGCACATGCATAATGTGATTATTTATCATTCATGACTAAATGTCTGTCTCCAGTTACCTTCAATTCAGGCCCCCACCCAACCACCATCCACTTTGCTTCCAAATTTGAGCCAGACAGCACTGAGCAGCACACACACCCCCAGCAACATAGCATTGTCCCAATCAAGTAAGAAATCAACGTACCGCTGTCAGTCACACCACTCACCACCACCACTACACAGACTTGTGTAGGTCTGGTGTGTTGTTTACCTTTAGGCCACTTCAAAGTCATCAACAATCATCCAAATCAGTTGGTTTCAGTGATTATGAAAATGTCCATGTTCTTCTGGTGGCAGTCCTTGAAGTAGTCATGCTCTCGCCCACGCCCTGAGTCATTCCACCATCTCTGATCCTCCTGAGTCTGACTCCGAGCATGGTGTCCAACTCTGTACCATTACCAACAGTGTCCTGAGTCCCGACTCAAAAAAGCAATAGATTGGCCTGTAGTAGTACAAATTTGTTATTGAACAATAAAAAGTGAAAGACTGATCCACTTTTTGTGTACCCTAGATTTGTTTCCAAACATTACATTATCTGAGGGACTGGTCGGGTCTGAGTCTTTGAGAAGTATAAAGCATAAAAAAAATAAAAAACAAAGCAGTGTGCACTGCTTGGAGTGGACCCAGTGAAGGAATCTCATTATCCCATCTCTTAAAGGGGAAGGTAAAAAAGGGCAAATTATTGATCAGCCGTCGGTACTTGGGCCACCAACACTGTGAATCTCAATTCTCAAATCTCAATCATCACTAACACATTAAGCGTAACAAGCAAACACCCAGTCTCACACTGCCTGCCACCACATGAATCATCCCTTCTCTCTCTCAGCACACATGATAATGACAACATATCATCACAACAAGTTCACATACCAGCAAACAACAATCAGCGTGCAATGCATGCCAGCATTTACCTGTTCTTCCGGCGTGCTCACCATGATCGATTGGTGGTACATTGCAGAATGCAGATTCTCCATTTGTTTGTGAAGCAGAGAATTGCCAGTGTAAATCGAATCATTATAATGTCACGTGTGGGGCAGTCCCTCTAGGGTAGGAAAGGAATGGATAGATAGTCACGGCCACGCCCCAGGGTTGTAGGCAGGCACAGATTTGTTTACTCTCCGCCCAATGTCTTGCTTAAGGGAAATGGATTTGGAAGGCGAGTCGGGACTTCTTCACTGCACACAGTTGCAAGTCCGACTCCAATCCGGCAATAAAATGTGTCTAAGAGTAAGACAGTGGGGATGAATTGGTCAATCAAGACACACACAAATAATAAAGTTAATAATGTTCCAAAATGACCCTCAGCTGTTTCCGGGCTTTAAATGAAAGGCTGAAATGAGTGCAGATTCTTCTGCAGGTGGACAGTAAGTTGCTTACGTGGTCTTCTTTTTTGAGAAAGTCCTGTACAATGATATTGATGTAGTGCGCCAAACACAGGACCCTGAAATAACCACCATCGGCCATGGCCTTAACTATATTACTGCCATTGTCCATGGCAACAAATCCAATCTTAAGCCCTCTTGGTCGCAGCCATTCAAAGACCTTGTTGTGAAAGTCTTCCAAAATATTTGCAGCTGTATGGGATTTCTCCATTGCAAACATCGCTACTGTCTCATGCTTCCGAGCAGCATTAAAAATCTCAGCAGTGTCAACACCTGCAGATATTTTTTCTCTAGCCCCCACAAAAAAGATCCAGTGTGCAGTGATGCACATGTAATCAGTCCCTTGGCAACTGGTCCACATGTCTGTTGTCAGATGGATACTGTGGAGAGCACTCTGCTGCAAAGCTTGTCCAAACAATTCAAGCACATCGAGATGTAGTGCTGGAACAGCAACTCTGGCAAAATAGGACGGGCTGGGAACCTCCCATTTCGGGCAGATGACTGCCACAAATTCAAGAAAACCCACCCCTTCTACAAAAGAAAAAGAAAGGAGGTCCAGTGCTAACATTTTAGCCAGGTTTGTGTTGTACAAATGTGCCATTGGGTGGTTGCGTTCATGTGGCCCCTCTGGCCTAAAACATGGCAGGAATAGTATCCTGAATTTTTTTCTTTCCTGATGCCTCTGATGCAGGTGACTTCTTGAGAGCAGGTGGTGGTCGGCTCAATGTGCTTTTCAGTGGCGCAGTCACTGTCCTCTGTTGCCTTGATGTCTCAACCTGATTCTTGTGCCATTGCGATGTTGCTGATATGGGCAATACTACTAAACTGCTGGGGAGAGGACTGCTTTGCGTAATGAAGATGTCTTCCTCTTCTTCACCTTCCACTGTGATTGGTTCGGATTTGGATTCCCTGCTCAGCCGGCTTTCACCCCCTTCACCAACAACACTTGCAGTTTTTTGGCTGCTAAGGTAACGCTGGTGCCACTGCCAATGTTGGGTCAACTGGCGGTAGGTTGGCGTTTTGACGTTTGACTCTCCTACTTCTACTGAGGTGGTTGTGGATGTAGGTTGCTGCCGGGACTTTGCAAATATGGCAGCTGGCGGTAGTTGGATCTGTGGTGCCACTGCTACATGGGATGGGATGGGATGGGATGGGGTAACGTCGATCTCCACTGGGGCTCGGCTAACATTCATGATGACTGTCTCGTCGTCATTCTCCTCTTCTACATCTGCCTCCATAACTCTAAGGCTTTCTGGAGCCTTCCTTTTCCCTAGCCTCATCTGAGTAGTCTCATGAGGTGTCTCACTCTCAGACTGAGGTGGGATCCAAGTGGCATCTAGATTATCAGAAGGGGGGCTTGCAGAAGAAAATGATGCACCACTAACCCTCCTTTTTCTAGCTGGAGATCTGGAAGACAATAGATCTTCCGGAGCAGATTGCTCTACTTCCTCAGCATGAAGCTCAATCTCTTGAACTGCTCCTACCTTGGGAAGAACTAATATTGGTGGTTGTGGCTGTTCTTGTTGTCCACTTCTCTGAGTTTTCTGCAATGATTGGGTACTACTTTGCTATAGAGATAAGTCAATGTCACTAGTCATGGGCGTTGCTGTGATTAGACTGGCTGCCTCTGTGACAGACATGGGCTTGGGCCTAAATTGGGGTGGGTCCACTGATTTGGGGGTGCTGCTCCCAGCTTGCTCCCCAGAGGCCAGTGCGACAGGCACAGTTTTTTGTTTTCCAAAAAACATCTGGTGCGACATACCAGTGGTGGTGGTGGTAAGCTCCTTCTTCTTCTCAATGGATACTTTCTTGGTAACAGTTTTAGCACCTTTCTTTTGGGCCATCTTGAAACTGTCAGTTAGCAGTGGCACCTAGCTACACAAATTGAAGATATGTCAGATGTGTGGGTCACGCCGTGAACAGGGCTTCTTTCTGGCAGTACTGTGGGTGATGTGTTGTTGTCTCTTGTTGTTGTCATCTTGTCATGCACCTAAATGAAAAGAAGCAAGAAGGACATCAGTGAAAAGTGACATGGTTGCTGTTCAATTAGTAGCACAAACAAAAAGTATCATTTAGTGTGGTCACTGCAGTTACTCCCTTAATTAACAATACAGTGTAAATATATCTACTCATTTGTAAAACGGAAAACCACACCAACATATACTTTCATGGCAACTGACCACTCAGGAAGAATAAGAGAGAGCAAAAACAACAGCAACAACATACAGATGAAACTGTTTGCTTTATGTGCGGCATGTGACGTCACGTCACTCACGAAGAGGGAGGTGCACCTGGCAAATGACAATGGAAGGAATAATCCCTAGACAATGAACCCTGTTGTGCATCTATAGCAGACATGGGGCTGATTTGATTGATGCAAGATGTAGTGGGAATTTTTTTTTTTTTTAAATTACATTGAAAAAATATTTTACCATTTACTTAAATAAATGAAAAAATTAAAATAATTAAACATAAGTGAAGTTATCCTCAAAGATATAATAATAAAGTTATTATTAAACTGCTGTCTCATTGCTCAAACAGCCATGCAGCGTAAGGCAAAAAGGGCTGAATTTGGTTGAATGCACAAAATGGCTGCCAACCAGTGCCACATTGTCGCCAACACCAACACTGAACAGGAAGGCATTCATTGGGAACAAGGAGAAGACATGCAGGGCTATAGGGAAAGCACACTGGCTGGATCCACAAAATGGCTGCCACCCACATGGTCACAACAAGTTACAAGAGGCAGGAGGCCTAGAACAAAGAACACTTGCAGGACTATGGCAAAAGCACACTGGCTGCCTAAACAAAATGGCCACCAGCCACATGGTCACAACAAGAAGCTAGAGGCCTAGAACAAAGAACGCATGCAGGCGTATGGCAAAAGCACACTGGCTGCCTACACAAAATGGGCACCAGCCACATGGTCACAACAAGAAGCAGGAGGCCTAGAACAAAGGACGCATGCAGGCCTATGGCAAAAGCACACTGGCTGCAAAAACACAAAATGGCCAACAGCCACATGGTAACAACAAGAAACTGGAGGCCTAGAACAAAGACGCATGCAGGCCTATGGCAAAAGCACACTGGCTGCCTACACAAAATGGCCACCAGCCACATGGTCACAACTTGAAGCTGGAGGCCTAGAACAAAGAACGCATGCAGGCCTATGGCAAAAGCACACTGGCTGCCTACACAAAATGGCCAACAGCCACATGGTTACAACAAGAAGCTGGAGGCTTAGAACAAAGAACGCATGCAGGCCTATGGCAAAAGCACACTAGCTTCATACACAAAATGGCTGCCAGCCACATGGTCACTCACAAGCCACAACAACAAGAGGTAGGAGGCCTGTAAAACAAACAGCACATGCAGGCCTAGGGACAGTCCACAGACTACACAAAATGGCCCCTGGCCAGTGGCCACATGACATCTGGAACAAAGGCAAATGTTGGCCTATGGCAAACACACAAACCCAAACACTGGCCAGACAAAGGAGGCATGGTAAAACAGAGAAAACATCATTAATTCAACAATGCCAAACCCCCAAAATTATTGGGCTAAAAAAAAATGTTTACAACAACACAACACACATCCTTCAAAGGCATTACCCCACCTAGTCCTCTACATTGTTTGCATGAAGAAAAAAAACATGAAATACCACAAAAAGCACATTTTGTATTTCAATCCAAACCCATCCATGGCCTAAATGCTGTAAACACTACAGAAACTGTTGTTTCATGCACCCATGACTAGCACTGGGCCTGCTGGCTGGAAGGCCAATTGGTAGACTAGGTCACTTAGTGAATTTAATAAATATTTCAAATGTATTAAAAAAAAAATTGAAAATGTAGTAAACTGTGAAACATTTTTCCTTTACAAAAGAAGAAAAATGAAATGCAAAGAAATCACGAGGCCCCAAATTAAACAACAGGCCACCCACCACAATAAATTTTAAAAATCAATTAAAAGTACAAATAAATCCAGATGCATGGCCCCAATCAAACAAATAACACCAGTTTTTCAACTTACTTGTGAAATCTCAAATTCAAAGTCCTTAAATCCAATGGGATATGCAGCAGACACAAAGAGTGATCCTTCCAGCTCCAAATTCAAATAAAAAGTGACCAGGAGATGGAAAAAGCACTGGGAGGAGCCTGCTGGACACAAACAGGAAGTTGGAGACTCTGGGGCACTTCCTTCCCGTTGAAAAAAAAGTTTAAAAAGCATAAAAAATTACTCCTCGTACAAAATAAGAACAGCCAAATGTCGATTTGAGGAGGTTTTTAACTCCAAATCGTCAGTGCGAGAAGATTTTGATGCTGCTCGAGGAGAGAATCTTCCCCAGATTGCAGCCACAGTAGATACTGCATGTTCTGGATTGCCTACAGCAGAAAACATCCTCCATAAGTCGCTAGTGCGCCCGAATGACATGTTGGTGACCGCAAAATCTCGCGTAGCATGCAGCCGGCTAGCAAATCTCGTAGCACCTGCAAACTGCCCTAAAAATCTTGTGGGAGATCGCGAGCACCCAGCAAGTCGCTCCCATGCGCAAAATGATGTTTCGAGTGCACAGACTAAAAAAAACTCCACTCCATTGCGGAGTGCGGAGTTTAACGGTAACTCTGCGTCTCCGTGGAACGCGGAGTAGCTGAATTCTGCAAACTCCGCAAACGGAGCAGAATTTTACGCCTGGGCTTAGTTTTTAGGAGCTTGCATACCCCCTCTGGCCATGTGTGCTTTATTGGGGCAATCTCCCGTGACCACTGAAATGTTGTTGTGCCTATCTGTGGAATCGATCAAGAGTTTTGTGCCCAAGTGTTTGCCTGCCAGCTATGCATCCTCCCACATGTGACATATCAATTAGCAATTCCCAGGTCTAGTTCTCAGGGCCTGCCTAATTGCATATTTGCAAGTTGATGTTAATTTGGAGTTCACAAAGGACAAATTTGTTAATAAATATGATATTCCATGTCCATCAATGTATGCTTCATTTTCCATATTAACATTCCCCTCTCTAGTTGACTTTTCAACTACACTACCTGACTCACGCATTTCGTGAATTTACTGTACTTGGGGCCTGTTGTTCTTTAAGTTCGCTATTGAATGACTACTTCCCATTCTACTCAGTTTGAGAACTGCGTTTTTACAGCAGGTGTTTCCCAATTGTATAACCCCGCATACTAATAGAAACACAATGATAACTGGCAACAGTGATTTACATAAACCGGATATCCATCGTGGGAGCCAGGAGAACCAATTTGAAAACCACTATTGCTCAGGGGCATCTCCCTCTTTCCATATGCTTCTCTGTACACTTTACAGTGCTTGAATGGCAACAGTCAGTGCTAAATTGTCCATGTCGTTCCCTGTAATGAACGTGCAGCAGGAGACACTGATATTGGCACGGACTCCTCCCTCTATTGCAGTCATTATGTCCAGTACATAATGGTGCTGCATTACCATGAGGCGGATGGCTCTCATTTCTTCCTTGTCTGAATTGAGGCAGAGCTCAGTGCTGTTCATCATCTTGAGCATTTTCCACCAGGATGATCTGTAGCTAGCGGGAGTTCATTTTTTTCTGCAGGGTGAAGACCCCCATGCCACCAGCTGTGCTTCTGTAAACAGCCTAAATTCTTCTGGAATGTCTTTGGAATGAGCCCAGTGAAAATAGTTTGCTGCTCTCCTTTCATGAGCTTGTTGCAGCAAGGTGGTCTTTTTCCTTAGAGGGTGCTGGAACAGATCTGTCAGCTCTTCTCCAGGAATGACAAGGGCCGGGGTGTGCAGTGTGACCAGGGAACACAGTCGTCTTCATCAGGAAACCAGCTGAGCATAGGCATGTTCACCGCACTGCAAACAAAAATCCTTAAGCATGGAGGTGCCCCATTGCATATCGGGATATGTAGCATCACTCCGCAGTTAGCATTCACCCCCACCAGAAGCGTTCCTTTTCCTCTGAAACATAAGGAATACTGTGTAAGTTTCCGTACAATCAGAAGTTGACCTTTCCCTTCTAGCCTAGTGTATCCACCCACCTTGGTGTTCAAGATTTCCTGACAAGGTTTAGTAATACTTTCATTACAACACCCCCCCCCCCATGTGGCCCATTCCCCTTTTTTCCCCAAGCTGGATAGCCCTACATAGGAATTCCATGTTGAGCGACCACTTGTTGTTAAAGAAGACCACCACAGAAACACTAAGAGCCACTATCGGTCCACAGATGGATGCTGGATCAGATGTTTTTGTGCACTGAGTTGAAGGTTTGGCTACCTCCAAAATTCTCTTCTTTGGGAAATCTCGGGGCCAGGCGATATCCTCCCCTATAGTTCCCTTCCTACGCATCCTGTCTGGCTCAGTTTGGATATCAGTGGGTTCAGTGAAGATGCATAGCACTGTTGGGTGGGTGTTATATCGGTTCGGTTTAAAATTACCCTGTGTGGTTTATCTTATTAGGTTGGATTTTGGCCCTTATCCAACACAGGTAGAGGTGCATGAGGCATTTTGCTTTCTCAGGGGCTACTTCTTTGGTAAAGTACAGCCTATACACACCTACCACATGTGGGATCAATGAGCAGACATGACATGACCTGGCTGATGCTTGGAAGCCGACTGTAGTCATGTGCTGATACCAGGTGTTATACAAAAGGGGGCTGTGGAGTGCATGTGGGATGCTGGTGTTCTGTTTAGTGTAATTGTAGGTGACAAAGGAGAGGTTACTATGCAGGCGCTCTAGTTCCTCATTAGTGAATCTCTTTTGACTCAGCAGTTCCTCAGTAGTACTCAAGTGTGAGACTACCCATAGTAAGCAGATCATACATAACCATATAAGTATACATAACTTTTTTTGTGATATTGCAGTTAGAGGTATAGGTCCCCTCGGAGTCTTATGTGCCCCTCCAGTGGCTGTTTCTTCTGACCATCTCAGAAATGTTTGCAGTATTTAGTCCAAAGGTGTCATCACCATGGAAGGGTTTGACTGTATGTTGGAACAGTTCACCCACGCAAGTGTTAAGCAGACCACTTGGGTTTGTCCTCCTTCCACTGGCGCAAGTTCGAAAATGTCCTTTTCCCCTTTCAGTCGCTGGGGCTGACAAACAATCAGCGCTGGAGCACTTGTCATTTTTGTTGTTACCTCTTTTGAAAGAACTTTGCTGTTTGTTAATTCAGCTAGTCAAATATGCTCCGTTAATAATGGTTTCAGAGACCCTGTATTTTACCACAGGGGTGTGATCCCATCAACCTACTAGTCGCGATCTAGTGAGGTATCGGAAGGCAAGTCTTGTTAGAAACGGCTTTTATCGATTTGGGGATTGAGGGTGATTATAATTTGGGAAACATCCTTTACCTCGCAGACTCAACAATGACCAGCCTTCAAAACACAGTCACTACCCGGACTGTGACTTTATTGCACGTTACTTTAACCTGCAAGATGCTACAACTACTTGCTGTATGGGGGGGCGTTGTGAGACTGGTGTTGTAATTTTAAGTCCAACCCCTTCCCTACTGTTGCATAGACTGGAGTTGTAATAGTAAAATATATTATTCCAAATTCTAGCGCCCCCTAAAGCAAGTCATTGTATTGACTTGCGTGGTGAAGTAATGCGTGGTAACACTGCAGTGGGTAGTGACTGCATTGTAAAGGCATGCGGGGTAAATGCATGTGGGGTTCCATCATGCAACCTATTATCCTCGAGACAGATCTTTTTTTATAAGCCGTTGAGCCTCCCCAGCCCTACTTGCGTGTTTTCGGACCTTTGACGTTTTGATTCTGAGTGATTAGATCGGTGATAGGTATGCTTGTGAGGTGGTCTTATGAGTACAGGGAGGGATGGAATTGCGGCTTTTAGCAGGGGTCCCATGGGTGATGCTAGTTTTGCCAAAGGTGCCTTGCCCAGTGCCTAAGAGCGCAATTGCAGTATGGCCCCTTCTCAAGGTCATTTTTCTGGTGGGGCTACCTATTTTTGTTGTAATCCCTAGTTGCGCTTACTATGCTTTGTGCAGTTCAGCATCGCTATATGTGTGTGGAAATGTGGGAAGGGAGGCTTGTTGCCGTTTGGTGTTCCTTGTGTCTGTTACATGCCCCGTGAGCATGTTTTTATGCCTGTGCATTTCCCTATTCCCAGTAACGTCGCCCTTCCTCATGGCCTCAGATTCCTAGTATTGCCGATTTTGATCCCATTGTTAATCTGGAATCTTCCTTTAGATGGATTGTGGGCAGTTTTATTTTTAGTTTTGGGCGTTTTCCTTGAGCCGCATCATTCATTGTTTCCCTTGCCCCACAGAGAGGGGGCCCGAGGCTGCTCTGTGGTTCTTCTCTTCCTACCCATACTGTCCGCCGTGGGTCTGAATTCAGGGCTGAATGTTGTCCTGGGTTGTGCTTGCCAGATTGGTGCAATGTGAGCAGACTATGCATGGAAGGTGGTTGAACTTGGAAGGGAATGCACCCGGTGCCCTGAGATCCAGCTGGAGCTGTGGTAGATACTTAGAAGCCTCTGCCCCTGGCACCCCCTCTCCTTCGGGCCACACCCTGCCTTGAAAGGTTCAGTGAACCCCCCACTGGAGTCTCAAGATCATCATTACGCTGAGGTAGGGTGACCAAATTTCCGAAGCCCAAAAAATCGAGACGTTTCACAAGAATAGGGATAGGACCACAATTTTGCATTGCAGAGGAGCACAGAATGCCTGGAAGACTGCTCTCTCCAATGGAGCCAACACAGACCCCTAGGCATTACGGGACAAAGACTAACTATGGGCTTATAATGGCTAGTTCAGTGGGGCCTCCCGAAAACCCACAAACATCTGCTGGGACAGATGACAAAGAAACTGGGACTGTCTAGGCAAATCTTAGATGTCTGGTCACCCTACACCAAGGACTCAAGGCCTATTGATTTGTGCATGTGAGGGGGAGCTGTGGAGTTTTTTGATCTTACCATCGTAGGCACGAGAACATTGGTTCCTGTCCCTGAGAATGGCTTCGTTCGTAACTGAAAGGGAGTCCTCCATTGCTTCTGAGGCTTTTGGAGCATTTTGGGTGTGCTGTTGGGACTACACACCATGAAGGAATTCTTGAGGGTGGGCATGATACCTGAAATGGTGTCACAATTCAATTCCTCAGGAGCAGTACCCTCAATATGCCCACCTTCCGGCAGCACCAATTCTGTACATAAAACACAGAAGGTCGGAGTGGCCAGATAGGGGGAGGGGCATTAGGAAGGGTACTTCGGGGAGGGAGACCTGTAAAAGAAAATCCTAACCACTCTATAATGTTAAATCGTTGTTAAGTCACTAGTTCAATCCACAAGATATAGAAATCTAAATATCAGAAGACTTGTATGAGTTATTCGAGTCTATAATCTTATAGCCTTTGTAAGTATCAAAATAATAAAAAGATAACATAGGCACAGTCTCTATAATTAACCTCTGTCTTTGCGATGAGTTTTACCCAGAATCTTGCTTCTGTATCATATACTGAGTTTCTATAACGATAAAGTCTCTGAGTTTAATTACATAAACTCATTGAATTGCAGCAGGTACATTAAACATAAGATTTCGTTTCTGTAATTATGTGCAAAGAGCCTGCATTCTGTAATGTACTTTACACAATAATATTACAAAGATTAGATCCCACCTGCTTCAAATGTCTCTGCCAAGCAACACAAACAAAATCCTCAAGACATCGGGAGACGAACCACGGCAGAAGGAACTGCACGCACTGTCTCTCTTTGCAGACACCTGATCGAAACTGCCCACACCAACCCTAAATTCCTGGAAGCAAGTAAAAACTTTTGGACCCCCAATGCTGTCTGTAGTCCTTTCTGTTCTGAGAAAGGGGGATGCTATTTATTTATACGTTTGGAGGTGAACTACTGGGGGTTAGGTCATTGGTTTTATTATTATTATAAATATTATTTCCTGTATTTATTTACTGAGGGGGCCTATTTTACAGTGTATTTTGGCTCTGTGATTACTCGAAGGCACTACCTCCCAACACTGTCACTCCTCCCTGCTGGGGTTGTGGCCCTGGTCCCTGCTGCACTGGGTTTCCTGTCTGTGGCTGCTACAGCTACATGCTCGCTTAATTGCTTGATCCCTGCTGCAGTTGTGTGGTGCCTGGTAGACCTCCCTGTGACTGAGCATATGGTGTGTTCTGATTAACCTGTGCTTGGTCCTGAGGAGGGATGTTAGTGTTAGTGGTGTTCTGTGGTGGCTGGCCCTGGCTCACTAACCTCTGCTGCTTTTGCTGCTCATGGTATGCGTTTATCCTACACCTCTCTACCAGATGACCCTACCTATGGCAATAGGAGCACTTTCTAGGGTCTGGTTGCTACCAGTCTTCCTGGCCTCCACTACCATAACCAGTTTGTGGTCCTGGACTGCCTCTTTCAAACCCTTTAAAGTTTTGTGGTGGAGCCCCCATTGTGACTGGTGCCATCTGCACGGTCGCGGTCATAGCTGCCCCCTTGAGGGCAGTCGTTTTCAATTTATGTTGAATTAGTTTTGCTGTTTCTCTTTGGACCTGCTTCTCTCTATCCTTTTCTTGCTTTTTCGTATGGTAATGGAGTATATGAGCTGGTATCTCCCTCCAGGGTTTGGTATCTAAACCAACTACGCTGTTCAGACGGCTTTGCATCTTGGTGGGTAAACCTTTCTTAAGCATATTGAAGAAAAATGTGACTTGTGGGCCCATATCGGTCCACGGCTGGCAGTTTCTTGTCCCCACCTTTCCCTCATTCTGTTCAGGAAAGTGCTTACGCGCTCCTCTGGCTTCATGGTCTCAGCCATTAGCCCTCCTACTTCTGGGCGGTCAGGGAATATTTCTCTCAGGGAAGTCCAGATCTGGTGCATGTACGTATTAAATGCAGCCCCATCATGATGGGTATCTGTTAGCTTGACTGCTGGAATGCGAGCTTGGGTGAACACCATATTAGTCTGCTCCCAAATTAGACTACTTAGCAAACTCTTAATGTCTCCTATTGCTAGATTGATACCTGCAGTGTTTTTCTTGAAACATGTAATCTATTTCCTTGCCCCATTCAAAAATTACGGTAACTTTGTCCTCAACCTATCTTTATCCATCTGGGCCCCTGGCACGTATATAATACCCGCCGCACCCCTCTGTAGTAACAGGCACACTTTCCTGCTAGGTGACTCTACGGATTTCCCCTCAACATAGCATTCCCATCTCGCAAGGCATGACTGCATGTAGAGGAATTCCCACTTAGGGTTTCTTCCTTCATGCTTGACGCAGTCCTTCGCTACTGCCATGTCCTCTGACTCAAATGATCCTTCCCTCGGCCAAGACTTGTCATATTGGTTCCTCTCATCAGTCCAATCTGCTAGTAGGTCACAAAACAAGTATACAAAAGTCTTGCCTTCCCTTTTAGCTATTATCTCCCTCTGGGTTTGTCTATCTTTGTCATGCACCCGTGAGGAGTAATGGGTATCCTCGTTGCTGCTTCCCTCGTGTGCACGCACTGGTGCCATTTTGTTTTTCCTACATCATGGGTGGGTAAATACCAGGCTGCCTTGTTCCTTTATCTCTTGGTCAGCCCCTCTCCTATGCTTACCAAACAATGTGGCTCTGAGCCCTGCCTTTCATCGACCTCCGACTCTTCCCAGCGCGGCAACCTGGATTAGCTTTCCTCATGAGGAGAGTGCGCTGTCCTATATCCTTGTTCTAACTCCCGGTTGCATGCTCTCTTTCTCTCGAACCTCCATTCATGCCTCTCTTCCTCACGTCGTCTGGCCTGTCCCTTTTGCTCAGAGCCATGCACTGCTTTAGTTGGCCTGGCTTCACTCTCAAATTTGCTCTCCTCTTCAACTACCTGGGCAAGCCCTGTAGTCCTAACCTTGTCATCGGTTTGAGTCGCTATCAAGAACCTCTGCAAACTTCCATGACACATGTTTGCTGTTGCCTGATCCAGTGGGAGTGTATACTTTACCCGCCTTTAAGGTGTCACATGTCAAGTGTGGTGGACGGGGAGTCGAGTTTTTTGGGACCTTTCCTCGGAACTTGGGCTGCACTAGCGGCATTTGGGCTTGCTTGCTTTTAGATTTCGCTGGCTTAGACCGGATGTAACTTCTTTCATTGGGTGAGTCGTCTGCTTCTAATATTATTGTTTTTGAACATCCTAAGCAGGGGAGCTGGTGTGAGTACATCCATCCATGCATATGGTGGGGGAGGAGCCGATGCCTTGCTAGCTATCGGCATCGTGGGTTATCAGATTGAACCTCTTCAAAGATATCCCACAGTTCTAACGCTAACTCTTTTGTCTCTCTTCTGTCCTGCATATTTAGTTTTTGTATGTGTTTTAATGTGTTCAATTATTTTTGTGTCAAATGTTCCCTCTTTAGGCCAGGGAAATGTGTGTGCCTGTGTGTGTAAATGCCAGTCTTGGCAGTCTTGGCAACTTATTAAGTCTTTTTATCTGTTTGGGGAACCTAGACTCCATATGCTTTGGTGGGGAATCCATAGCAATTTTAGTGATTTGGATAATACAATTTAAATGATGTTTTTCCAGTTTTGTTTTTCAAATCGCAGGGGCAATTCGTACGTGGTGCACTCTTACAAATTACGTACTATGAGCTCAGCGCTTACAATTTTTACATCAAACAGTTTGAACGAGCATTCCGATAAAATATGACAGGACTAAATATGTAGTATTGCAACATAGGGTGAATATGCGATATGTTAGAATAGCACCTGCACAATTTCAATTTTTCACACAATACAGTTTTTAAAGACAATCAATGCACTATCATGACAAACAATAATACAGTCCAATAATGTTTGACAGATTAAATTACTTTGTGAAAAAAAGTTAGTACATTAATCACATATTATCTTCTAGCAAGAGAAGACTAGCGTAGAATACGTTCCTAAGTGAACTGTTGTATTCCTCTTAGGGTGTCCATAAACGGGCTTTCCAGTATCATGTCCTTATATAGGTACAATTCGCCCTGCCCTTATATAGGCATAAAAACCCAGCCCTTATTTAGGCATTAAACCGTGCACTCCAGATACAGGCATGGTCTCTGACATCCGTCCACCCTAACGTCACAACGAGTTCTTGAAGAACAGACCCTTAGGCTGCGGGAGTTTCCCTAGTCCAGGACTATTGATTTCTTCAAGGACTCATATATTATGCATGAACCATTATTCCTTAGGGGTTCATTCATGACGTCTTCCGCTGTCCGACTCACGTCAATGCTAACATTCTGAGGTAATTCTCAGGTATAAATATACCTTCCCTAGCCCTTGTAAATCAGAGGAGACCTCGACTTCAGAGGAGCCAGTTTCCCGGCATGACATACTGAGAAGACGCTGTCATCCCTGCACGCAGAGAGTCCAGCTTCCAGTGATCTGACTTCCCTTGCGGGGTGTACACTGCAGAGCTCTCTGGGGGGTCCTAGGTATCTCCCATTGTTAAAGGTAATAAATGCAAAAATGCTGCCCAGTCTTATATACGGCAGCGAAGCGCTCTGCGGCAAGGACTCCATACTTCTAAATAATGCCATTACCAAAGTTTTTAAATCTCTGTTTCGGCTCCCCACCAATGCATCACCTCCACAAATCAGATTGGAATTTGGTATATCCAATCAGCAAATTGCAAGGATGGGTCAATATATAAAAGTATGGAAACGAATAAGAACTAATACCTTAAATCCAATGCGTTGCTCACTCTGGCAGGAAATAAAGCAGAATCAAAAGCTACAATTTTGGAAGTATTTACAAATTGCACTAAAGGAGTTATCGGCTCACGAGGTCTGGGAAATGGCTATAACACCAGCATCATTCAAAAAGACAATTAACGGAATAACAAAACGATTGTCGCTGTTGAAAGACAAAGAATTGCCTACTAAAAGAGCACATGCATGGATGGTCATAAATGAGTACAAGTTGCTTAAACCGCAGCCTTATTTTGAGATATCTTGGTCTGCAAAATTAAAAAATGTATTTATTAAAGCAAGATTTGGCCATCTCCCAGGATCAACGCATGCAATGCCATGGCTGCGACCATCTAAGCTGGCTCCTTGTAGACTGTGCAATCAATGGGAAGAAAATATGATCCACTTAGTTTGCATATGTCCAGAAATGAAGGAAGAAAGAAGGAGATATTTAAAAATCTATTTTAATATACGAGGAGTACGAACTTGTAGACAAGCTCTGGTAATTTGTTTTAAGCCAACTGACATAATCATGAATGCAAATTTTACAAAATTTTTGATTTTAACAAAAGAGAAACTAGAAGCCTGTGATTTAAGCATATTAAATTTGGCAGTTTAAATCAGTTAATATAGAAATCTAATTTTGCACAGGACAATTTGCACATAATTTATGATTTTATGGGGTGTAACTTGATTTTTTCTTTTATAAAAAAAAGTAAAAGCATTGTAGATTTGCAATATAGGGGAATTAAATTTGCCCACAGTATTTTCTCTTAGATTTCAGATTTGAGAAACTGTTTTTATTATGGCTGTGTAATTGATGATTTTATATTGTATGATTTTTAATTAATCAAGCATTACATTTTTTGGAATTTGAATTTGACATAACTATTACTATAACTAGTGTATTTCTGTTGTTTTTGAGTTTAAAACATTGTGTTGTTACTGAACATTTTACCTAACTATAACTTTACTCTAACCTTTGTTATTTTTAAGTGAGTTTCTAGGTTTTTTTTTATTGTAAAGTAATATTTTGAAACCGTACGCAAAGCCAACCCCCTGCAGGGCAAGGCCTTTAGCCTTGCGCGGCGGGGGCTGGCTGCCGGGCTCTTGCCTATGGACAGGCCCTGATTCTACATCCACGCAGGCAGCCAACTATATGCTGTGAGGTTCGCAGCGGGGCCTGGCCTGCGGCAAGTCCCTATGGTTAACCTCTCCCCCGCTGTCAGCCAACCCCAAGCTGCCCACGGATGTCTGCTTGCAGCCCCCCTCCCCAAGATTAATAGTCCTTGGCCTGAATTCAACAAAAAAGGGTAGTGGGCCAAAGTAAATAGAAAAGCAGAGGGGCCATAGGGACCTCCTCTCCGAAACTCATTAGGCCCCAGGGACCCCATCCCCCTGGCCCAAATACAATTAAACAAGAGAGGGTGGCATGCTACCCCCCTCCCTGAGCCATATTGGGTCCCGGGGACTCCATCTTCCCTGGACCAAATCTAATAAAAATGGGGAGGGGGCTGCATGGCCTACCTCCTCGAGCTTTATTAGGCCCTGGGGACTATATCTCCCATAATTGCATGTTATTATAAAGGGGAGTGGGCCGCACATCCCACCTACCCAAGCCTATTTTGGCCCCCGGGACCCCATCCACTCTGGCATTTCTACATTATAGATAGGTGCCCCAGTGCCCACCCATGGCACCCACCAAGTACCATGTTGGGAGCAGCAGGGAGACCCCCATGGCTCCCGTGGCCCCAGCGAGCTCCCTGCATAGTGTAGGAGCCAGCACTGCTCCTACCCAGAGTGAGCAGCTGTTCTCTGCTTGCACCCTCCGGGCAGAAGCTAAATGTGTTCTGGTTCCCTGCCCGCAGAAGTGCGAGCAGGCAAACAGAACAGAAGTCAGCTCCTGCCCAGTGGGAGCATCTTTAAAGCTCCCATCTGCTGAGAGCAGACATGCATATTTGCTTCCATTTGGTGGGAGATTTAAAAATACTCCAGCCAGGCGGCAGCAAACATATTTTTCCCTGCTCATGCTCGTGTGTAAATGGGCTACCGGAGCACAGTCACTGAGCCGGCCCCAGGGATTGAAGTCACCAGGGCCTTTAGAGTACTTTGACAACCCCTGGAGATGGGATCCCTGGGGCCTTTTTAAGGCTTTGGGAGGGGGCCGCACAGCCCTCCTCCCATTTTATTTACATTTTGATCATGGGGATGAGGTTCCCAGGCCCTAATTAGGCTTGGGGAGGGGGGCTTTATGCCCCCCACGATTCATTAATTTTCTTGGCCTTAGGGGATGGAATCCCTGGGGGCCTTTTTAGTCTCAGGGAGGGGGGCTGCATGCCCCCTCCCTTCTTTCATTTATTACAGCCCCGGGGCAGGGGCCACGCACCACCCTTCTCAAAATATAAAGTTGTGCCCACCACCCGGGACCTGGCCCACCCAAAACTACTGAACGGATTTACACCAAATCACAAAAAGCACTCTTTTTGGGCCAAGTTCTAGCTTTCTGCCAAATTTGGTATGTCCTCCCAGGCTGCCCTGGAGCCCACCACCTCCTAGGCACTTATATTTTTATAAATATGGGGGCTTCTTGGAACCCCCCAGCCCCAGGGACCGTCACCTCCCCGTTGCTTTATGTATAAACAAAGCAGGGGGGCGCCCAGACCCCCCCACAGCCCCAGGGACTGCCACCTTCCCAGAGCTTTAGCCAAAATGAATGGGGGGCTACATGGCTCCCTGCAGCCCCAGGGACTACCACCTCCTCGGAGAAAATTTTAAGCAAGGGGGGCCAATGGAGTCTAATGGAGGGGGGCTGCACGGCACCCCTCCTGTAGCCATAGATGGCCCTGGGGACAGCCACCCCCCAGGGGCAACTGCTGATATGTCCCAGGGTGCCCACCCCAGCACATAGCTGTTTGCTATGGCTTGGCGAGAGCTTTACTGCTTCCGCCAAGCCATAGCACACAGAGCTCCTCTTTGAGAAAGCGAGAGCATTTTGCTCTCGCTTGCTCAAAGTGGAGCACAATTGCTTTTTCACATAGGGCGCTGCATGTTAGCAGCCTCCTATGTGTAAAAGCAATGCCGGCTCCTGCAGGAGGTGAAGAGCCAGCAGGGACCGCAGGGTCCCCATCGGAGGCAGTGGGAGACCTGAGAGGGACCAGGGCACCCACAAGTGAGGCCAGGCCCCAGGGGACGGGCTCCTTGGGACTGAAATCGGCCCGGGAGGTGGGCCACTCGGCCACCCTCCCTTTAATTTTAAAAGAATATTCTTTTGAAAAGGTCGGGCCCCGGGGGATGGGGTCCCCAGGGCTGAAGTTGTGCCAGGAAGGGGGACTGCATGGCCCCCTCCCCCATTCAACAAAGGCCTGTCCCCGGGGATGGGGTCCCCAGGGCCGAAATAGGCCCAGAGAAGGGGGGCCACTCCCCTAATAAAAAAAAGATTTGACCGGCAAGTTGCTGGTCGCCCGCCCCCTTTCTACATAACTCTGTAAATGCCCCTCTTGGCGCACTACTAGTTAGGGGATGAATTCTCCTTGGATGCTGAGGGCCCTTGGGGGCCAGGAATCCCTTTTGTTACCTTTAGTAAGTCCCAGACAACCGGATTGCCTAGAAGTCTTTGGAGGCCACACCCCCTTTCTATACCACTCTGCAAATGTGCCTCCTGGTGCACTACTGGTTGGGGAATGAAGTCCACTTTACTTCGCAGGGGCCTTGGGGGTCAACTACCCTCCTGTTACCTCCAGTAAGTCCCACACAGTGGGTTTACTGAGAGGTTTTTGGAGGCCACACACCCCCTTTTTCCACTACTCTGCAAACGCACCTCCTGGCACACTGCTACTTGGGGAATAAGTGCTCTTGGCTCCAAAGGGTCCTTGGGGGCCAACAGGCCCTCCTGTTACCTCCAGTAAGTCCCACCGAGCAAGATTATGGATTTGCGGATCCCCTGCAGGGCTCGCTACAGGCCCCTCATGGAGGATCTGCGAATCCAGATAAAAAATGGGGGGAAAAAAACACGGCATACAACCCCATGCAGCTTGTATTTTGGTGCATGCAGTAGGGTTGACCAATGGGCCTTTTTTCATAGGCAAGGCCCTGAGGCCAAACCCCCGCCGCACACGGCCAAAGGCCATGCGTGGCACTGGTTTTAAGTGATGTAATATGTGAGGTCATAAGCAGTGCATTGCATATAGTTAGCTCAGGTCGATATAAATGATGAATTTCACTGGATATGTAATAATAAAACAATGCTAATAATGACATACAGTAAAGAGCACAAGTCAATCATCAATATCACGAACAAACACTGGGACATTGTCAAAAAGGATCCAGATATTGGAGGAGCTCTAAGTGAAAAGGTAGATGTCTCATTTCGAAGAGCACCATCTCTAAGGGACAAATTGATTAGAAGGCATTTCACGAGATCAAGAAGCGATACTTGGATCACAGACTACCAAAGAGGATTCACCAAATGTGGCAAATGCAAGGCCTGTAAAATCGGAAAAACAACAAATACCTTACAGGTTTCAAAGGCAGACAATTCAATATCACCCACAAAATCAAGTGCGAAACAACGAATGTAGTATACATGATTACTTGCAACTGTGGCTTGAGATACATCGACAGCACTATCTGCCCACTCAAAAAGAGGATATTAGAACACGTCAGAGCGTTACAAAACCACGACTCAAACTATGCCATGGCAAAACATCTAGCAACACACGAAGGTCAAACGTGGCAAAACATGAGCTATTGTGGGATTGCCCACATTCCCCAACATGAAAGAGGTGGGTACAGGACACTAAAACTGAGACGCCTTGAGTCACGGATGATCATCCGCTTCAGAACCAAACAGCCAACAGGCCTCAACGCCGATGAGGAACTTTTGGTTCATTTGTAACTAGCCCTGTAACTTTTGAGTATAATATGGCCAGAATTAACTAATTGCCCCACATGGAGTTACATACATACATAATTTACACCTAATTAAGGACGATATCTGATGACATGCACAGCCGGTTTTGTATACACGGGCACTTAGCCCCACATGGAGTTACATGTATACATCATTAACACCCAATCAAGGATCATATTTTACACATGCACAGTTTTGTTCATATACACGGGCACTTAGCCTCAACAATTTAAAGTACCGAACACTCAGGCCACTAAGGCACAATTTGATTGTACTCTACACAACACCCAGCTAGTTACAATGTATAGGTTACAGCAACCATGTAACAAAGTGCATGACTAGACACAATGCCTCAGATATGCTGACTTAGCAAGTGCAACCTCATATGTATGCATAATAACAAATGTAAATAGTGATGAATCTGTGGGACAATCCGATCCATAAAATACATCTATGTAATTATTTGATAGTTGATCTATGGAACACAATCTGTATATAATGTATATAGGAACTACAATTCCCATAATGCCTCATCACGAGCAACATGGGATATCAGTATAAAAGCGTAATCGATGTACGACTTACCCAACCGTGATCAAGACCTTGTGTCGGAACGCGTTGGTGTTAGTGGTGTTAATAAATTCATAACAACTACGATATCCTGGAGTGCGGCTTCCCTTTGTTTAATTATTTTTATATATATATATATATATATATATATATATATCCTCCCGTAAATGCCTCTGATCCGCGCGATCTCAGTAAAGGAAGACTCTGGGGCAGATTCCGATCTCGGTCGGAGGCGCACCCAATACCATTCGGTCGGGAAAAAAGCCATGCGAATGCCTGTTTCCCGACCGATCCGTACAGCATACCGAACGAGTAAGTACGATGCGCACAACAGCACAGAATCCGGCCGAGTCGTACTCACCCAATCCAGGTCCTGTTCTCCGACCGAGGCGAATCCGGAAACGCAGAATCGAGTCGCACGGAAGGGAAAATGCAGCTCCGTCCGGCCGAACAAGTACGATGCGCTTTCCGTACGCGCCGAACCCGCCGCTACGCACGGCACGTCAAAGCATCCGGGAGAGGCGCACATAAGCTCCGATTCGCGCCACAACACGATCCACGGCTACGAGGCGAACACGCCAGCGACGAGGACGACGCGAAGCGACGAGGACGACGCGAAGCAACGAGAAAGACGAACGACACGAACCAACCATGAATCCCTTCATCCCGATCATACCAATATTCTACATTTACTACCGGAACAGGCACGGACGCGTACGGCGCAGAAGGTAAGTCAGACACCAACCACAAAACACATAGAACACGTACACGACACATCACACACACACAGAGGGATGCAGAATTTACTTACACCAGCAACAGCAGCACCATAGGGGCGGGATGCCCATCACCAATGCCACATATGCACACAGGGGCCTGAATGCGCACCACCACCCCTACCCAGGGGGGGCCGGATGCCATCCACCACTACCACCCTTACCCAGGGGGGTGCCAGATGCCTACCACTACTACCACCCTTACCCAGGGGGTGCCAGATGCCTACCACTACTACCACCCTTACCCAGGGGGGCTGGATGCCTACCACTACTACCACCCTTAGCCAGGGGGGGTGCCAGATGCCCACCACCACTACCACCCTTACCCATGGGGGTGCCATATGCCTACCACTACTACCACCCTTAGCCAGGGGGCTGGATGCCTACCACTACTACCACCCTTACCCAGGGGGCTGGATGCCTGTCACTACTACCACCTCTACCCATGGGGGCTGGATGCCTACCACTACTACCACCCTTACCCAGGGGGGCTGGATACCTACCACTACTACCACCCTTACCCAGGGGGTGCCAGATGCCTACCACTACTACCACCCTTACCCAGGGGGTGCCAGATGCCTACCACTACTACCACCCTTACCCAAGGGGGCTGGATGCCTACCACTACTACCACCCTTAGCCAGGGGGTGCCAGATGCCCACCACCACTACCACCCTTAGCCATGGGGGTGCCAGATGCCTACCACTACTACCACCCTTAGCCAGGGGGCTGGATGCCTACCACTACTACCACCCTTAGCCAGGTGGGGCTGGATGCCTACCACTACTACCACCCTTACCCAGGGGGTGCCAGATGCCTACCACTACTACCACCCTTACCCAGGGGTGCCAGATGCCTACCACTACTACCACACTTAGCCAGGGGTGCCAGATGCCCACCACCACTACCACCCTTAGCCATGGGGGTGCCAGATGCCTACCACTACTACCACCCTTAGCCAGGGGGCTGGATGCCTACCACTACTACCACCCTTACCCAGGGGGTGCCAGATGCCTACCACTACTACCACCCTTAGCCAGGGGGCTGGATGCCCACCACCACTACCACCCTTAGCCATGGGGGTGCCAGATGCCTACCACTACTACCACCCTTAGCCAGGGGGTCTGGATGCCTACCACTACTACCACCCTTACCCAGGGGGCTGGATGCCTACCACTACTACCACCCTTAGCCAGGGGGTGCCAGATGCCTACCACCACTACCACCCTCACCCAGGGGGGCTGGATGCCTACCACTACTACCACCCTTACCCAGGGGGCTGGATGCCTGTCACTACTACCACCTCTACCCATGGGGGCTGGATGCCTACCACTACTACCACCCTTAGCCAGGGGGGCTGGATGCCTACCACTACTACCACCCTTACCCAGGGGGTGCCAGATGCCTACCACTACTACCACCCTTACCCAGGGGTGCCAGATGCCTACCACTACTACCACCCTTACCCAGGGGGCTGGATGCCTACCACTACTATCACCCTTAGCCAGGGGGTGCCAGATGCCTACCACTACTACCACCCTTAGCCAGGGGGCTGGATGCCTACCACTACTACCACCCTTAGCCAGGTGGGGCTGGATGCCTACCACTACTACCACCCTTACCCAGGGGGTGCCAGATGCCTACCACTACTACCACCCTTACCCAGGGGTGCCGGATGCCGATCCACTACTACCACCCTTAGCCAGGGGGTGCCAGATGCCCACCACCACTACCACCCTTAGCCATGGGGGTGCCAGATGCCTACCACTACTACCACCCTTAGCCAGGGGGCTGGATGCCTACCACTACTACCACCCTTACCCAGGGGGTGCCAGATGCCTACCACTACTACCACCCTTAGCCAGGGGGCTGGATGCCCACCACCACTACCACCCTTAGCCATGGGGGTGCCAGATGCCTACCACTACTACCACCCTTAGCCAGGGGGCTGGATGCCTACCACTACTACCACCCTTACCCAGGGGGCTGGATGCCTACCACTACTACCACCCTTAGCCAGGGGGTGCCAGATGCCTACCACCACTACCACCCTTACCCAGGGGGCTGGATGCCTACCACTACTACCACCCTTAGCCAGGGGGTGCCAGATGCCTACCACCACTACCACCCTTACCCAGGGGGGCTGGATGCCTACCACTACTACCACCCTTAGCCAGGGGTGTGCCAGATGCCTACCACCACTACCACCGTTACCCAGGGGGGCTGGATGCCTGTCACTACTACCACCTCTACCCATGGGGGGCTGGATGCCTACCACTACTACCACCCTTACCCAGGGGGGCTGGATGCCTACCACTACTACCACCCTTACCCAGGGGGTGCCAGATGCCTACCACTACTACCACCCTTACCCAGGGGTGCCAGATGCCTACCACTACTACCACCCTTACCCAGGGGGCTGGATGCCTACCACTACTACCACCCTTAGCCAGGGGGTGCCAGATGCCCACCACCACTACCACCCTTAGCCATGGGGGTGCCAGATGCCTACCACTACTACCACCCTTAGCCAGGGGGCTGGATGCCTACCACTACTACCACCCTTAGCCAGGTGGGGCTGGATGCCTACCACTACTACCACCCTTACCCAGGGGGTGCCAGATGCCTACCACTACTACCACCCTTACCCAGGGGGTGCCAGATGCCTACCACTACTACCACCCTTACCCAGGGGGCTGGATGCCTACCACTACTACCACCCTTAGCCAGGGGGTGCCAGATGCCTACCACCACTACCACCCTTACCCAGGGGGGCTGGATGCCTACCACTACTACCACCCTTAGCCAGGGGGTGCCAGATGCCTACCACCACTACCACACTCACCCAGGGGGGGCTGGATGCCTACCACTACTACCACCCTTACCCAGGGGGGCTGGATGCCTGTCACTACTACCACCTCTACCCATGGGGGGCTGGATGCCAACCACCAACACACACCCCCACTCATAGGATGGACAATGCATGACACAACCAGCACACCACAACCTAGGGAATGCAAGAAAAAGACATCCCCCCAACACCATGACAAGCGTGTGTAGACTGTGTCAAATGCCTACAACACTGAACATGACTTTGAACATACAATGTGACCCCCTATCACATGTGCCACACATATATGTGTGTGGCCCCCACAATGCAAGCAGGCCATGACCATTGTGGCAATGGGGTCCAAACCCCCATCATCACAGTGACCAAAAGGTAAGTCTGGGGTCCATAGCTGAAGCACATTTTGAACATTGTGGCAATGGGGTCTAACCCCCCATCACCACAGTGACCAAAATGTAAGTGTGGGGTCCATAGCTGAAGCACATTTTGAACATTGTGGCAATGGGGTCTAACGCCCCATCACCACAGTGACCAAAATGTAAGTGTGGGGTCCATAGCTGAAGCACATTTTGAACATTGTGGCAATGGGGTCTAACGCCCCATCACCACAGTGACCAAAAGGTAAGTGTGGGGTCCATAGCTGAAGCACATTTTGAACATTGTGGCAATGGGGTCTAACGGCCCATTACCACAGTGACCAAAAGGTAAGTGTGGGGTCCATAGCTGAAGCACATTTTGAACAGTGTGGCAATGGGGTCCAAACCCCTATCATCACAGTGACCAAAATGTAAGTGTGGGGTCCATAGCTGAAGCACATTTTGAACATTGTGGCAATGGGGTCCAAACCCCCATCATCACAGTGACCAAAATGTAAGTGTGGGGTCCATAGCTGAAGCACATTTTGAACAGTGTGGCAATGGGTTCCAAACCCCCATCATCACAGTGACCAAAATGTAAGTGTTGACAAAGAAAGAGCTGCAACTGCCAAACTGCATGGATGATTCCTGGTCACAGAACATAAAACACATCAGTGGCAAAGTAGTGCATGTGTCCCATTGCAACATAAATTGGGGGAGCCAAATACTGCAGTGAAAATAAGACATACCTTTGGCCATGTGCAGACAAACAACACCCATGGGGGCTGACACTGTCAACATTCATCAATGACACAATGACAGAAGTGACCATCAGAATGCAGACACACATATTTGCACCAATGGGCACACAAATGCAGATACCCTGTGGAGACTGTAGATGTGAGGTGAACAGATACCATACCATGGCAGCAATGGGACACACAAACCATGATCATTGTGCTGACCGATGACCTAGGAGTCCCAGGGACAGCAGGGGAAACCCACCAAACTACATACAGCCAATGGAACACCCAAGATATGCCAATGCAGTGGTGCAGATGCACAAACACAAACAGGCAGACCCACACTGCACATCATACACAACAGGTGAGGGGGGGTGCCAGTGTCCCCAGGCAACCACACAACACATGAGGAGACCTGAATACCAATCATACAGATGTGCATACAGTGCCACACAAAGGTAACTCATGGATCCAAATCCCCTATGTGGGCAAGCAGGCATTGTCAGATGAGAGGGAGCACAAATCACACATGTCACACAGGCACGTAGGAACAGCAACTGACACAGCAAGACACAGACACACCACAGCACTCACCCCCAGGGCCCCCACAATGTGGTGACCCTGGGCTGCATTACAATCCCACTGTGATGACAAAGCTAAATGTCGTTCACACTGTGAACCACAGTCATGTGTCCTGAGCAACAAACTACCATCACACCTACACAAGCACAAATCAATCAGCATGGCCAGTAAGCCAAGGCCAACATGGAGGCAGGGGCCTAGCCGGGCAACAACTCTCATCTGCACACACTCAACACCACACCCCTCGACCTCCAACAATGTGCAGCAGTGAAGCACACATGCACTGGTGACATTGCACATGCACCCATGACTATTCCAGGGTGGTGGGTGGGAACCAAGGTGCAGAAACACATCACACATGGCCACTCAACAAGACTCCTGAATGTCTGACACACTGCACACTACGCTGTACATGGACATGACGGCAATACCACACCAACCAATGGGATCCCAGCCACAGTCACACACCAATGAATAAGCCAAGGTCACCCACAAAGTACACACATAGACAACAACCAACATTGCAGCCCGGACCCTGAGGAGTGCCAGCAGTCACACACACAACGTGTCACAATCACTGAAAGATAACACAAACTGGAAATCACATGACAGGGGCAAACAACAAGTGCCAAGGGGAAACCTGACTGTGACCCATCTGCGTCTGCACACAAACTCAGCCCTGACAGCAAACACACCTATCAGTGACACCCTGATGACCAGTAATGTGCCATGCACCCACATCACAGAGAACCCAGGGAGAAGACTTTGGGGGAACATAGGTCAACTCAGCAAGCATCACAAACAGGTACAACACTAGGGATCACAGCATGCACAGCTAAACGGAAGTGAACACACAGACATGCACATACAGCACACACCTTGGGCGCAGGCAATGTCACAGGAGTACACACTGCCATGAGGGGAATTCACTCCTGTGTGAGGAAAGCTGTGCCATATGTTGCCTCAGTAGGGCCCCATCATGTCAGCTGAGCACTTGGTCACACAATCAACAATTAGCACCAAATGAGGGCTCCCGTCACATCAGCCTGGTCATGGAAGTGCCAACGAAATCATCAGCACAGATCCAACACACTTGTATAGCAATGTTGCACTGACAACACAGATGAGTCCGTCCCCATTGATGCCCAAACCTGCATGTCCAGTGGAGATGGCCACACGGTCAGGGAAGTAGACGAATTGAACAATGGCAGGCACAACAGATGTGCAGGGGTGGAAGCCACAGATGTGAATTTGCTAATGTAAGTAGGAAATCCCATTGCCAAATACTGAACACATGACACTCTCAGATGCTGCTATGGATGACATGGATACACCACAGGATAGGACACATTCCCCATGGACCACATGGGTTCCTGCACAGTAACACTTCATTATCATGAGACCAAATATCACCATCACTGCAGCAAGGGCATGGTTAGCATCATCAACAACATGTACATCAGAAGCATAAGCACTAGAGAACAGAAAGTTGCTTTATTCAGCATATGTGTGTAATGAAAACTGAAAGTCCAGAAAAACACAAAGGCCAATGGCCAGTCCATTGTCAAAGTCCAAACAGGGTGACAGTGGCAGATGTCACCCTACGCATGCCTGCACAAAACCAGGGACAATCCACTAGGAGGGGCAACCGGGGGCAGGCCAGGCACCGCAGGGACAGGATCAGGGCTCACCAGGAGGAAGCAGGGAAAGGGTGGTGGGTGCTGGAGAGCCACTGACAACTGCAGTGGAGGTGTCTGACATGGTGTGTGCCGGCACAACTGGGGGCATGACTCAGATGTTGTGGGTGCCGGCACGACTGCAGTGGACCCTGCAGATGGAGTGGACAGGTCCGCCACTGCAGTGCCCAAGTCAGACAGGGTGGTAGTGGACTCCACTGCAGTGCCTACCACCAGGGGAGGAGAATGGGGAACAGGCAAGGTGGGCTGGACAGAGGGGGAGGACACCCTCACCACATCAGTGGCACAGACAAGCGCAGCGGGGGTGTGGTGCCGGGAGAGCAAGTGGCAGGGGGAGAAGGCCGGATCCTCTTGGGGATGGTATATCTGTGGGTGGGGGAACCTGGGGCAGGGTGTGGTGGGGGCACCTGTGGAGTGGGGGCCTGAGGGATGGAGGAAGGAGACCTGGTGCCTGAGCTGCAGGGCGGCGGCAGGGTCTTGCTCTTACGACTCCGGGGGACTTGCGGGTGGGGGCCTCAGTCTGTCTGCACCTGGGGGAGGGTGTCCGGGGTGAGGGGCACTCTGCTCCGTGTGGTGGGCTTCCTCTTCCCCTGAATGCTGTATCAGCTGGATCGGAGGGGAAGAGGCCGAGGTCACTGAGGAAGAGCCGCTGGGTCTTTAGGGTTGCAGGTGAGGCAAGGGAGGGTGCTTTGGAGGGAGAGGCAACTGAGGACTGCGCAGTGCTCGTGGATGCGTGTGTGTGTTCCAGGGCCCCATCCCCTGTGAGTCTGGTTTCAGTCCCCTGACTGTGCGTGCGTGTGCGTTTTGTTTGTGGCGTGTGTGTCTGTGTGCTGGATGTGTGTGTGCTGGTGTGTGCCTGTGCCGGTGTGTGTGTGCTTGGGACGGGTAAGGTGCTGGGGAGTGTGGATGGAGCAGAGGCAGGAGGGGTGAGGGACTGTCTGAGGAGGGACACTGCTGCCGTCAGGGAGGAGTCCATGGACCTATTGCCCCTCTGTAGGTCAGACATGCCCGATGAGATGCCCTCCATGAACGACACCAGCTGAGTCAACAGAGCGGTGTGCGCATGGAGGACACTCAGCATGGCTGTCTGCCCTACATGGAGCTGGCGAAGGAGGTACACAGACTCCTCACTCAGGGCAGCAGGGGACACAGGGGCAGGGGGTGCGGTGCCTGGCCCAAAGGAGACACGCTCCCGAACATGGGAGCCTCCACGGACCTGGGGAATGGGAGCCGATGGGAGGGCGGTGGTGGTGCTGGTGGTGGCGGGGACAGCAACACTAGCTGGGGTGTGGTGGCTGCTGACACCCGCCTCCATAAGGGAGTCATCCTCCGAGTTGCTCTGGTCCTCAGCTGAGGTGGATGGTGCTGAGGACTCCTCGGTGTGGCTCCCTCGCCCTCCGTGCCACTGGGTCCCTCCGACCACTCCTCGGCTGCTGACCCAGTCTGGCTCTCCGGCTCCTCCTGGTCCGTGGAGCTGTCCCCTTCCGTGGCCGTGGATGTATCTGCAAACAATGGGGAAACAGACAGACATCAGTCACCTGCACCAAACGCACACACCACTGTGAGCACAGCACATTACAGAGCAAGCCCTGGCATCATTAGTTGTACATTGCTAAAAGTGCCCTAACTGAACAGGAGAAGCCAATTGTCAGTCTGATGCCAACCATGGCACTCACATCCCACATGGCCTTGCACCCATCTGTCTGGTGTCTGTTGGATAGCAACACCCCAGTGTGGACACATGCACCAACTACACAGTAGTTGGACAGTGCAGAGGACACGGTGTAGCATGTGGACATGCACACATCACAACTCTTGCCACTGAGTCAGTACAGGTTTCCGGATGAAAGGGACGCCCAGAGTCAAATAGGAAATGCATGTGATGCATACCAGCGACAGACACCATGATGCACCCATGTCCTGATAGCCATCGCCACAATGGTGTGCATGTAGCACATGTCACTCCCCTGCAGGATCACCAATAAGTAGACACATGCCATGGCGGAGGCATGACTGCTAAGTCATACATCACTGTCTCAGTGATGTATGACTTGGCAGCCAGACAACAACACT
This sequence comes from Calotriton arnoldi, assembly GCA_963921515.1. Classification (NCBI taxonomy): domain Eukaryota; kingdom Metazoa; phylum Chordata; class Amphibia; order Caudata; family Salamandridae; genus Calotriton; species Calotriton arnoldi. The sequence continues at coordinate 956,064 of CAWUFW010002715.1, read as the reverse complement.
CTGCACTGTGTCACAATAGTAGGTCATGGGGAATGCAAGTCCTGGAGCTGCACAAGTGCACATGTACATCCCCCACACAACACATCATCTTAACCCTCATCTGTCCAGGTCATACCGATTGGACATATGGGAGACCTATGACACTACCCTCTGAACCTGAGCCCCTCACAATCTGCTGTGAATGGGGAACAGCTGCCTGAACTTCACATTCGCATACCCCAGTCTGCACGGGCAGCTGATCAAACACCTATGTGACACACAAGTATCGTCTCCTATGGTCACATCTCCAGTGGCATGCTGAGCCCCTACCGAGAAACACCCCAGCAGTCCTGGCAACAAATCCACAGCAGACTGACACAGAGGCAGACACCTGAGGGGTCAAATCACTGCGCACAATGTGTCAGCTGATACACGGGAGTGGGAGTACAGAGTGCATTGCATGGCCTGGAGTAGGCATGACTGTCCTGCCCCACATGAATGAGGGATGAGCCCTGGACAGTGGATAGCTGGCTATGTATGTGTGACACACGTAATCTGCACACTCCTGGGGCCCAAACATTGTTCCCACCCGCTGCATGGGTGTGTGCCACATACCCCAGGCACATGTGGTGGCTCAGCTCAGCAAGTGGACCGCATATCAAAGCAACACGCAGATTACATGTCCGAACACAGGCGTTGTGTGAACAATGGACCCACCCATGATGCCCACAACAGAGTTAGGGAAACAGATGCTGTCCCCCACCTTTAGTGAAGCAAACTGCAAGGACACAGTCCCAAGTGACACAATTCCCTGAATGTAAGGGCCACACCTGGGTATCAGATGAGGAGTGGGCAGTGCACAATAGAGGGACATGGCTCCTGGACAACATGACTGCTGTACTGTGGCAGTTTAACCAGGCCAGAGGAGGGCACATAGCATGTAATACAGAGTTCACAGTGCAGTCTTTGACTCACCCCCTCCTTGCTGCTGTCTGGCCTTCAGCTGCCCATCCAGGTCTGGAAACACCACCGCCAGGATCTGGAGCATGTGGGGGTCAGGGTCCGTGTTCCGCCCTCCTGCGAGGAGGCGACAGCTTCAGCTGGACCCGTGCAATCCTCCGGGTCCAGCCCCGAAGGTCCTGCCACCTCTTCTGGCAGTTGCGGATCCGGCGCTTGTAGACCCCCACGGACCGGACAGCCCGGACGATGTCCTTCCAGATCTCCTGCTTCCGATGGGCATTAACCTGTCAGGATGACAAAGTGAAAAGGCCATTACTACACATGCAACATATCCGTGCATGACACAGTTGTATATACATGTCTCACTCACAGGGGCACATGATGTACACAGGCAGTGCAACGCTGCCCATGGACAGTTTGCCAGACGTCACTACATGGTATCATTGCATGGGAAGTAAAACCTTGTTCAAATGCACTGTCACTGCACCATACCTGTCCAGTGCATGTCACTACACACTATGGGGGTGACAACTACTCAGTGAGCCTGCTAGCCAGTGGCGTGCAGACTTTCAGCCTTGCTAGTCAGACAAAATGCACATTCAGAAAGGCAGTGCACAGAACACTCACCTGCTCCCCTGGTGTCCCATACAGCTTGCTGTACTGTGGAAGTAGGCTGTCCAGCAGGGCCTGGTTCTCCTCAAGGCTGAAGGCTGGGGCTCTCTCCACAGTACGTGCCATTGCAGGGTCCAGAGGGGCAGAGACAGCAGCAGTGCAGTGGCAGATGTCGTCCTGGAGCATGTAGTGCAGGCAAGTGAGCTCTCAGGGGAACAGCCAGCAATATATATGTGCTGGAGAGGCAGATACTGTCCCTTGTGTCCAAAGTGATAGGTCCAAGTCGTTTGCATCTTCTGAATCTGGCCAATCCATGGAATAGCAGCACCAATACACGCCCACAGCATCCTTCAAATCTTCAACTTCATGACATACATGATTTTGCAACATTGTTGTGGGTGACCAACTGAATTTCCAGCAACCGACTCGCTCGAATTTCGAAAACGCGTCCGTTGCCAGGCTAGGCCATTGTCAATGGGTGCGCACCGATCGGTCCATTGCGGTACAACGCGTACAGGGGTACAACGCTGCACCCGCACACATTGAATGCAATGGGCCGGCCGGGGGCACCGATCGGTCCATTGCGGTACAACGCGTACAGGGTTACAACGCGCACCCGCACACATTGAATGCAATGGGCCGGCCGGGGGCACCGATCGGTCCATTGCGGTATCAACGCGTACAGGGGTACAACGCGTACCCGACACATTGAATGCAATGGGCCGTCGGGGCACCGATCGGTCCATTGCGGTATCAACGCGGCATAGGGGTACAACGCTGCACTCGCGACACATTGAATGCAATGGGCCGGCCGGGGCACCGATCGGTCCATTGCTGATCAACGCGTACAGGGGTACAACGCGCACCCGCACACATTGAATGCAATGGGCCGGCCGGGGCACCGATCAGTCCATTGCTGATCAACGCTGCATAGGGGTACAACGCTGCATCCGCACACATTGAATGCAATGGGCCAGCCGGGGCACCGATCGGTCCATTGCGGTACAACGCGTACAGGGGTACAACGCGTACCGCACACATTGAATGCAATGGGCCGGCCGGGGCACCGATCGGTCCATTGCGGTACAACGCGTACAGGGGTACAACGCTGCACCGCACACATTGAATGCAATGGGCCGGCCGGGGCACCGATCGGTCCATTGCGGTACAACGCGTACAGGGGTACAACGCTGCACCCGCACACATTGAATGCAATGGGCCGGCCGGGGCACCGATCGGTCCATTGCGGTACAACGCGTACAGGGGTACAACGCGTACTCGCACACATTGAATGCAATGGGCCGGCTGGGTGCACCGATCGGTCCATTGCTGTTCAACGCATCCCTGTACAAGTGACTGGCATATGTCACCATGCCTGTCTCAGATGGACATATGCCAGCCACAGATAGCTCCCAGGGAGTGAGGGGCACACCTACAACACGACAGCCTGTCCAAACTGTATGATAAGGCATGTAAGGCTGCATTTCCTATTGTGTGTATGTTGGTGTACATGTTGTCCTGTGGGTGTCACCTGGGGGCAGCCACCCCCAGGCTGTGCACGTGTTCATGGGGACAGGATCCTGGGTGTTACGTGTACATGACCACTGTGATGTGCAACTGTTCATATCTGTGCATGTGCCATGGTCACATTTCACGGTGGTGTATGTGTATGTCATGTCACATACCCCGTGAGTCCCATGTGGGATGGTATGTTTGAGCCAGGGTGTCCCAGTGGCACAATAGTGATGGTCCTCCACAGTCTGTGTGCATGTAGTGTTTACAATGTCTCTGATTTCATGTGCACAATGGGAGACAGTCTCCACATCCACGTTGTGTGTGCATGGACTTTGATGTTGTGCGTGTGTGTGTCACAGACGTCCATGTCTGTCCTGCAGTGGCAAGTGGGACCACTACCTGTGGGGGTCATAGTTGTTTTGCTGTGGTGTATACATGATACTCCATGTAATGCCAGTGTCCATGTGGCAATACAGGGTCCCTGGGAATGTACCTGTCGTTGAGCTGTGATGCCTGGGGCACATCTGTCCTCACATGTCACTGTGGGGGGTGATTGTGACACGGCAGCAGGAGATGGGAACTGTGACACGGCCTCATGATATCCAATGGGCCAACCTGGGACTTATTGATGCCACTTGTTGAACCGTGATGACAGATGTTGGCCATGTATGTACCATACATGTCCTTACGGAACTGCACACTTCATGTAGTTGTGCCTCATAATGATGTATGTTGGGATATTGAGTGTGTTCAATGCCGCATATGTGGGCTGACTGACAATCTTGCTTTCTTCTCCTCTGCACTGCAGGGCTCCTGCTGTCCATCGACCATTCCCAGACCTGGCAACGATGGTGGAACGGGACAGCATCCGACGGTACCGCTTCACCAGGCAGCTGATTGAGGATTTGGCAGTGCAGTTGGCCCCACATTTGCAGCCTGGCCGGCCGTATCCTACAGCGCTGACCCCCAAGGTGAAGGTGATGGCAGCCCTACACTTCTTTGCCACCGGTACCTTCCAACATACTGTGGCGACTGCTGGTGGGATGTCACAGACCATGTTGAGCCGTGTGCTCCGCGATGTTTTGGTGGCAATGTTGCTATTCCTGAACCGGTACATCTATTTCCCTAGACTGCAACGACTCACTGACGTGAAGAGTGACTTCTATGCCCTGGGGAGGATGCCGCATGTCATTGGCTCCATTGATGGGACACATGTGGCTTTGGTACCACCACAGGCCCAGGAGCAGGCCTACCGGAACCGCAAGCACTACCACTCGGTCAATGCACTGGTGGTGTGTCTTGCAGATATGACCATCACACACGTGTGTGCCCGTTTCCCTGGTTCAGCACACAATGCCTTTGTGATGAGGAGTAGTCGCATCCCCAGGATGATGGCACAGATGCAGAACCAGCGTGCCTGGCTTGTCGGTGTGTACTGACTTTGTGCCATTGTGTGTGATCTGATCTGTAGTATTCCGCCCACTTTTCCAAGTCAGCTAATGTGCACTTGTCTGTCCGTAGGTGACTCGGGATACCCCAACATGCCGTGGTTGCTGACACCCCTCAGGAACCCTGTGACACCAGCCCAGATGCGCTACAATGAGGCACATGGTCGGACCAGGAGAGTGATTGAGCGGACATTTGGTCTCCTGAAGAGCCGCTTCCGCTGCCTGGACAAGACCGGAGGGTCCCTCCCATATGCCCCTGCGAAAGTGTGCAAGATTATCATCGTCTGCTGCATGCTCCACAACCTGGCAGTGCGGAAGGAGTTGCCTCTCATCCAGGATGACAATGACCAACATCCGCCACCTGTGGAGGATCCTGGCCTGGACCACGATGCCAGTGATGATGATGATGATGAGGGTGATGTCCGCACACAGCTCATCACCAACTTCTTTAGCTGAATGTGAGTATCCTGAGGTGTCATGTCAATGATGTGAGTTGGCATGATATGTGTAGGTGGTGCTCTGGTGCTGTTGGAGTGTGTCCATGGGCTACTTGACTGGATGTGTGTAGCGATGTGTGCTTACAGGTGGTCTGTACTCCCCAACAGTGTTGACATGCTAACTTGGTTCTGGGTGGGTATCTTGTAACATGTATTGTGCATGAGTTTTGCTGTTCTGTCCTGTTCTCCATTGCTTTTGACTGTGTGTCATTTCTGTCCTTCACAGGGTACTTTCAGATTCGTTTGGTCAACTGTGTCCACCGACGACGTGATTGTACTTCCAGGGTGGTAGCTGTTGTGTCCCTACAGGTGATGTGCGCCACACCCATGGACTTCCTTCCTTCTACAGTTGTTGACTGTGTGCCCGCTGCCAGGTGGGATTACCTTGCATCTGTAGTGGTTACGACATGTTGCAACTGTGTAATAAACCTGTGCTTCACTTTGTGATGTGCGTTGTCTGTGGTCACACATTTGACTGCCATTTGCTTACTGCACCTGTGGGCTACTTGACTACAACTGGGAATAGGTGTGGTGTCTGTGCATTGCACCGTCTTCCCTGGCAACATCAGTGTAGGCAATGAGTCAGATGGCCTAGGTGTGTATGTGTTGTGTAGCCCTGGTGGTGTGTCTCCCTCATATGTGTCACGTTGCCTTTACTCACATGCCTGTGTTGTACTTGCTGTTGCAGTTCGCATACACAGTGTAATTTTGCAGTTCATCATCCCCATAACAGCACCCACGTTGGAATCACAACAGAGGCAAGTATGGTGTATTAGTGTGTTTATTGTGATACATTTGTGTGAATAGTGCATAGGATGGGTAGTGCTGTACATATATCTTGCAATCAGAAGTTCCTAGGTGAATTGAAAGTCCTGGTAGACAAAATCCCCAGTATCGGGCCACAGTTGTCTGAGACATTGGTCCAACTTGTACTCCCCATGCAATGTGTGGGAGTTGTGTTGCCGTCAACAGGGTGAACAGTCTGTGCACAAAGGTGAACATCCAGAACAGGTTCAGGCTTCCTGGGAGCTGCGCTTGGCCATCGGCCTCTCACTTGCCCCTCCTCGGACGACCCCTCTTCTTTGGGGGGCCCTCAAGTACAGGCTGCTGCGGTGCAGGGGACTCTCCGCCAGAGTCATCCTCCCTCCCTGTGGCAGTTGCAGTTTGTTCAGCACCAGATGTTGTTGGCACACAGGGAGGTGTGGACTGGTTGCTGTTCATCTGGCGGAGGCATTGTAAAATGTCCCTGTGCACCGCCGTCATCTCTGCAGTGCGTCCCACTTGGACTCCACGCGGGACATGTGTGAGTCCAAGCGGGCATGATGGGCAGCCTGCTGCTGTTTCATGTCTCTGAGGAGCCCCACTACCTGGCTGAGATCTCCGGTGCTGGACTGGTACGCATCGGCTATGCGTACCAGTTGTGGGTCATCATGCACACCAGCAACCTCTGCAAGCAGCGACCTCTGTCTCCCACCCTCCCACCACCCCTGCCGACATGTGCAGTGCGTGCAGTGGCACGCACAGATGACCCTGGTCCACCTTGGGGGTTGGTGGTGGTGGTGGTGTCCATGGCCCCACGTTGGTCCAGGGTCCCTGTGCTGGTGTTGCTCCTTGTTCTGTCCATGTCGGCAGGGATGGTATTTGTGGTGACAGTCGTTGGAGGGGTGGGTGCAGGGGGTGCAGCTGGTGGTCCTGCTGGTGCTGCAGCTGGTGGTCCTGCTGGTGCTGCATGTAGACTTGCACCGGATGTGCCAGGTTGGTCTTCTTCGTCCGAGGAGGGCAGAGGCTGTACGACACCAGTGAGCTCCGCATCCTCTTGAGCCTGGGACTGGGACTCCTCAGCGCCTGCTGCTGTGTCCCCATCATCACCTGTTTTTGGGAGACACACACAATGTATGTTATGTTTCTGCAGGCATCAATGGTTGACACACCTGACAGTTGTGACTGTGCCTCTGGGTGCGGGCCTGTACATTGCATTGTCCTAAGTCGTCACAGTCAGGGGTTGATATTGGTGTGGCACATTGTCCTGCATTATTTGGGCATTTCTATGTATTTGTTGGGGTGTGAACATGGTCTGCATTGGTTGTATTTGGTTGACAGTCGGCCCTCCTTCCCACCCAGCCAGTCAGTTATCCCACCATGGACTGTGCTTGCATTGCAGGGAGTGGATGTTGTCTCTCAGGATGTCAGTCAGTGGTGTTGTGCTGTTTGTTGGTGCACAGTTCCCAGCAGGGCCTTGTGCTCCCACAGCAGTAGCCAGTGTCAGCCATCTTGTGAGTCCTTCTCCACTCCCTGTGATGTGAGCATGGTTCAGGGTGGTGTTGATGGGACAGTTGTGGGGGTGAGCTATGTCTGTGACTATGACTCCCATCATGCTATTGCCTCCACCCCACTTGCCAGCATTCCCATACTTACTTGCTTTTGTGGGGAGTTCAGTGTGTGTGGGTGTGAGAGCAATGGCAAGATGGCTGACAGTGGTGTCCTGCTGTTGGTTGGTGTGCAGTTCCCAGCATGCCCTTGTGCTCCCCACAGCAGTAGCCAGTGTCAGCCATCTTGTGAGTCCTTATCCACTCCCTGTGATGTGAGCATGGTTCAGGGTGGTGTTGATGGGCCAGTTGTGAGGCTGAGCAATATCTGTGCCTACTACTCCCATCATGCTATTGCCTCCACCCCCTTCCCAGCATGCCCATGCTTCCTTCCTTTTGACTCTGCTTCCCTGTGGGGTGGGCTGGCTGTGCTGACAGGATGGCTGGGAGTGTTGTCCTGGCAGTTGTTTGGCTAAAAGTCCCAAGAGTGTCCCTGTGCTTCACACAACATAACCCAGGGTGGTGGTTCTTTGTGGGATCTTGAGTTAGGATGTGAGGCATTGCATTCTCCCAGGTGGGTTCTGTGGAGTTTGTGTTGAGGGGGTGTGAGGGGAGGTGCTTGTGACTATGGTCAGTGCTGCAAGTCCTCCTTCCCACCCAGCCAGATATCCCACCATGGAACGTGCTTCCATTGCAGGGAGTGGAAGTTGTCTCTCAGGATGTCAGTCAGTGGTGTCCTGCTGTTTGTTGGTGCACAGTTCCCAGCAGGGCCTTGTGCTCCCCACAGCAGTAGCCAGTGTCAGCCATCTTGTGAGTCCTTCTCCACTCCCTGTGATGTGAGCATGGTTCAGGGTGGTGTTGATGGGACAGTTGTGGGGGTGAGCTATGTCTGTGACTATGACTCCCATCATGCTATTGCCTCCACCCCACTTCCCAGCATTCCCATACTTACTTGCTTTTGTGGGGAGTTCAGTGTGTGTGGGTGTGAGAGCAATGGCAAGATGGCTGACAGTGGTGTCCTGCTGTTGGTTGGTGTGCAGTTCCCAGCATGCCCTTGTGCTCCCCACAGCAGTAGCCAGTGTCAGCCATCTTGTGAGTCCTTATCCACTCCCTGTGATGTGAGCATGGTTCAGGGTGGTGTTGATGGGCCAGTTGTGAGGCTGAGCAATATCTGTGCCTACTACTCCCATCATGCTATTGCCTCCACCCCCTTCCCAGCATGCCCATGCTTCCTTCCTTTTGACTCTGCTTCCCTGTGGGGTGGGCTGGCTGTGCTGACAGGATGGCTGGGAGTGTTGTCCTGGCAGTTGTTTGGCTAAAAGTCCCAAGAGTGTCCCTGTGCTTCACACAACATAACCCAGGGTGGTGGTTCTTTGTGGGATCTTGAGTTAGGATGTGAGGCATTGCATTCTCCCAGGTGGGTTCTGTGGAGTTTGTGTTGAGGGGGATGTGAGGGGAGGTGCTTGTGACTATGGTCAGTGCTGCAAGTCCTCCTTCCCACCCAGCCAGATATCCCACCATGGAACGTGCTTCCATTGCAGGGAGTGGAAGTTGTCTCTCAGGATGTCAGTCAGTGGTGTCCTGCTGTTGGTTGCTGCACAGCTGCCAGCAGGGCCTTGTGCTCCCCACAGCAGTAGCCAGTGTCAGCCATCTTGTGAGTCCTTCTCCACTCCCTGTGATGTGCGCATGGTTCATGGTGGTGTTGATAGGACAGTTGTGGGGGGCAATATGTGTGACTACGACTCCCATGATGCTATTGGCTACACTGACTTGCCCAGCATACACAGAATTCCTTCCTTTCAGTGGTCTTCACTGTGTGTTGGTGTTGTAGTGGTGGCTACATGTCTGGATGTGTTTGTTAGTTCTATTTTGTGCCACTGCCTAGCTGTAGTTGTAGTTGTGTTTGTACATGTGATGACACGGTTAAATGTAACTTTGAGATGGCATGTGTTGTGTTTATCTGACTGACATACACATTTTGGGATGATTCTGTTCTGGTTGCTGTGTAATTGCTATGAGTGCATGGTTTGACTCTCCCTTGACAGTGATGTGTGTGTTATTGTGGCAGAATATTGTGTACATTTGTTGTGTACTCACCAGGCTCTGGGATGTTCTCTAGTCCATATACGCTCACTGGCGGAAGGATGGCCCGCACCTTCTCCTCCCAGGGCCTGAGGTATACTGGCTTGGCAGGAGGGCCACTGCCGGTGTATTGGCTCAGGAGGTAGTCTTTCTTGAGCAGGTCCCGTACCCTCCTGCGCACGCCATACCACCTGTTCTGGATGTCGGTCTTTGTGCGCAGACATGGTGATTGTGCGTTCACCCTGTTGTTGATCCTCTCCCACATCTTGGTTTTCTGGGAGATGGGGGTCTGTTGGACCAGTGTGCCAAACAGCTGTGGCTCTACCCCTGAGGATCTTGTCTACCATGACTTCCAATTCACAATCTAGGAACTTGTGATTCTTCTTGGGGGCATGGTGATGGGTGGTGATGGTGAGTGATGTGTGTGTTGGTGTGCAGGTGAGGGTGTGTGAGTGTGTGTTTTGCTGGGTGTATGTGAGGTAGGTATTTGTTGGTGTGCTGATGGTGTGTGGCTTGTGTGAGGGATGAGCTGTGGGTGTGTGGTTGCTGTCTGTTGGGTGCTGGCAGTAGAATGGCATTTGCAAAGGATCATGGTTGGGATTTGTGTCCTTTATATGGGTGGAGTTGTGGGTGTGTCTTGTTCTCTGTCCCCACCCCCCAGTATTTATTGGCTTTGTAATTGCTTGTTTGGCCTTTTTTTGTGTAATTTTTCCTTTGTACTGTCTGTGCATGTTGGAAACGCTCTTGTGACTGAGTCGGACCCTGCAGTTGTCTCGCACGGTCTTCTTCGCTTCGTTCACGCTGTGTTTGTGCAGTTTTCTATGCTGCGACGCGACGCGGTCGCGGTGTTTTGTGTTACTCGCCTGGTTTTGTATAGCGTGGTCGGTCGCACGGCTTGTCCTCCGTACGCACTCGGTCGCGGGTTTTCGCGCCTTGCATCGTACTTTGCGGTTTGGAGTTCGCGTGTAACGCTTTCGGGTCGGATTTGTTCCGGGTGCGTGGTCGGTCGGTTCGATCTACGCGGTTTTTCCGGCCGGATTGCTGTTTTCCGTGCGGCTCGGCCGCTCGGCTTGGGTTCGGTACGTGTCGGTCGGATTTTGCACGCCTTGCATCGTATTTGGCGTGTCGGGCGCCACAGGTACGTGTCGGTCGGAATAAATTCGGCCCGAGTCGGTCGGGTGCTTTTTCCGCCCGAACCGGAATCGACCCCATTGTGTCAATAAATATCAACTGCTGTGTTTATTCACTAACGCGTCTTCGCTTCCCTGAAAGCTTGATCACGTGAACAGTGCAACAAAAACGGCAACATTTGTAGAGATTCAATGGTGGTTGAAATTAAAGATGGACTAACCAACAATAGGCGGCAGACATGTTGGAATGGTAAAATGATATATAAAGAATAATCATTCGTAATTTCTATATTGATAAATACATGACTCGAGTGTGTATCTCTAATCTTGCAGGGATGCCAAAATAAAACAAAGATGAATGTGCGTGATCCATAGTGGCAAAAATCAACAGGCCTGTGGTTGGCGGCAGTAATATCAAGACATATATATATTGTAAAGCCATGTGTTAGAAATGGGATCTCTGGTTGGCTAAGGCTTGCGCCAAAGCCAGGCAGAGACCACCACTCTAGTCAGGGCAAGGGAGTTACACACCAAAGATAACCCCTGCTCACCCCTTGGTAGCTTGGCACGAGCAGTCAGGCTTATCCCGGAGGCAATGTGTAAAGCGCTGCGCAACACACCCACAGCAACAACATACTAGGCACACCACAAAAAGGAACTCCACACAAGGTTATATATAAAAATAGCCTTTGTATTATCATAAAACACATTAGAATAGTAACTCACATGATATACATCGTGCCACCTGGCACGGGGTCATATTTACAAGGGATTATTTACACCTGACAGGGCCAACTGACCACTGTCAGAACCAGCACAAAGCGAACTTAGTACCTGTAGCACTTATAATAAATGTAGAATACATCATGAACGTACAACCAGTAATCACTGGTAACCACTGTACTCAGCATCAGCCTGTAACATAAACCACATTATGCACAGTATCACATAAGGCGCGAATTACATTCTGCGCCAACCTCACCAGCATAAATACATTATGCAATCCTCTCATAAGTCTAAACACATTAGACCCTAACCTCCTAAGTATAACTCACATTAGGGGCGTAAAGCACAGTAGAGAATAACTCACAACCTAAACGCATTAGGTAATAATAAAATCACAAGCATAAACACATTATGCAAAACCTCATAATCATGACAGTACATTAGAGGCATAATACAGGGTGCGTAAATCATACTACTTGAATTACATTTCCTGGCACCCAAAATCACATCAGCACATAGATCAGATTAGGGCCTGGCGCCCTATAAACCTAACTGTCCCACTGGCCAACTGGCCATCTCTAAAGGGGCTCAAATGCCCTATGTCCACAGAGTCAGGGCGCGCTGCCAACGCAGCGAAAGTCAAGGGTGCGCAACTGCGCAAACCTGAACGTAGCAGCAGCTGCCCACTACTTGCTGGGCAGCTGGGAATATCCCATGAGGGCCTGAATCCGTGCAGCTGCCCACTACTTGCTGGGCAGCTGGGAATCAAAATGTGGCACTGGCACTCACTGTGCCCTCTAGACAAAAAAGATGCCAACGTTGCAGCTGCCCACTCACTTTCGGGCAGCTGTGGACATGGGCCCTGGCACGACTGTGCCCTCGGGCCCAACTGGGGCTCATTAAATAATACTGGCCCCCATCGTTGCAGCGGTCCGCCATGGCGGTACCGTCAGGAAGACTCAAGGAGGCTCTGCACCTCTGTGCCTCGGGGAGCAACTACGGGGCAGGCACCGATAGCGTGCTCTCGACACACTCCCCCTCCCCACCAGGCTCCACTCACCGGACTTCCTTCGGGAAGACTATGGCACAAAACGTTGGAGCCGGCCCGCAACGGCGGGCCCGCCTCATAAAAAGTAGCTGCCGGCCAGAGTGTCCCGCCCAGCCCTCACTCACCGGGCTCGTGGATGCTCCTCTGGTCTTCCTTGGCAGTCGGGGCTCTCCTCTCGGCACCGGAGCCCCGGTCACCGCCGGCCGGCCAGCAGCGTCCGCGCTGCCTCTCTCTCCGTTTCCGGCAACTTTGGGCGCTTGCCAGAGCGGGGTAGGCTCCCGCCTGGCTTTCTTCACCCGGTCCCCTCTTCCTGGGACCGGGACTTTCTCCCGTCTCAGGCTGGACGCGGGGACAGCTCGGGCGGGCGCCCGCGGAGGCGGAGTAGGCTCCTGTCCTCCTTCCTGCTCGCCACGCGGCCCCGCCCACCATCAGGCGGAAGTGCCTGTCTTCCTGGTCGGGCAGGCGGCAATTCTTCTTCGTGGCGAGGCGGGGTGGGCACCCGCCGCCGATTAAAAGTATAAGGCGGTGGGCACCCGCCTCAAAATAGGCACCAAATGCGGGGTGGGCACCCGCAATTTTAAGCATCCATAAAGCGGGGTAGGCTCCAGCTCTGGTCACCAATATGCGGGGTGGGCACCCGCCTCATTCAGCATCACGGGGAATCCCTACGTCGGGATTCCCTCCAAAGGGGCTGCAGCTCAGCGCTGCGTAGCCCACGCTCCTTTTCCTCCTTGGGGCAAATTAAAATAAAGCTGCCACAGGGCGCCAGATGCAGGCAAAGTCCTGGGGCAAGGGGAATAAAGCAAATGGTCCCAAGAGTCCTTTAGGCATCAAGGAGGCAATGCAGGGCCCAGGGAGGCAAACCCTCATGGCAGCTCCCCTGGGCCCCAGCAGCAGCACGCCCCGGCAGGCTTCAGGAACAAGACTGAACAAGGACATGGGGTCACAGCCCCTTCTTTTATACACCCTTTTCCCTTTGTGTGAAGGTGCAGGGCTGGAGAAAAACCAGACGCAACTGGTTTGGGGGAGCTTTGGAGCACTTTGTTTTGCTCAGCTCCTCTCTCCTTTCACAGGACAGGTTAGGGACATCAGACGCACCACAGGGGGTGGAGCCAGCATTGTGGAGGGAAGGCACAGCCCTATTCAGGTCCCAGGTGCAACTCCTCCCTCCCATCTAGATGCAGATCTCTCTATTCACCACTGCGCTGACTCACCCTGCCTCCTCCAGGAGCCACACACACCTCCCAGCCCCTGTCACTCACAAAGCCAGACATGCAATTCACATCAGGCAGGCAGACACAGAGCACACATAAATGCCAACTCTAAAAGTGGCATTTCTACACCAGTCACAACAAATCCGCGCACCATTGCGCAGCATTTATTCTCACGAGTTCGCACATACTAAATCCTCGCCTCTGCACTCTCTCACACCAGGAATTACCATGGACACACATATCCCCCATGCATTCCTTATGGGAGGGCAGGGACAATCTCACCACACGCACTCAGCACGCACGCACTTTACACTGGCCCACAGTGCTAAAGTGCCCAGAGACTTAAAAACTACTGACACACAAGGTCACAGACCAGGCAAAAGTTTAGGGGTGAACCGGCCGAAAAGTGCCAAGTCCAACACAACCCCTTTCCAGCCAAAACGCAGGGCAGACCAATCACCACCGTGATGGGCTTCCTGCTTGGGGCGATAGAACACGGACGCGGGCCCGCACTGCAGGGACACCCTCCGGTTCTACGCCACTCTGGAACCCATGGAATCCATCTAAGAGAAAACTCAGGACCAACTAGGCTACCCCACCGGTACCCTTAGTTGTCCACGGCCAGGACCAGGCCCTAGGCCACCCAGATGCCACTGGTCCTTGCCAATCCAGAGTGGGGGCAGTAACCCCTGGCATACAATAGCCATTCTCCACTCTCCCTCTCAGTGTAGTTCCAAACTACCACTGATCCTTCAACCTAGGGTCCGCACCCTCAGGCTGACCAGAGATCACGGGCAAAGTATCTCCTCACCCTACCTCTACTTCTGGGGTTCTGCACTCTCCCAGGGGAAGCACCCACCAGAACACAACTCTCCCAACAGTTCAGGACCTCTCTCCATCAACTGGTCTACTCACCTGGGATCCAAATTCACCGGATGCACTGGGGTCAGAGGCGAGGACTCTCTCCCTCTGCACCCCCTTCCAGAGTTCTGCACTCCTCCCACTGTAGAGCAGGGTCCCTTCACTGCAAGATGGGCCCCACCTGCTCTCAGGGTAGTACTACCACATTCAGCCAGGGACCCTAAAGATCCCGGGCTAGGCCTGCACCACCCCTTCTGGGAAACACAGGGTCTCTTCACTTAAGATGGGCCCCACCTGTGTTCACAGGGGGTACCCCTAGAAGGCAACCCGGCCAGACACTCGATTACAGTCGCCTCTGCCGTCCAGGTCAGGAAACACCTGAACCTGGCTCCCCAACCCAGGACGGTACCCTTGGTCAGATGCCCGACGAACCAGGACTTCACGGGGAGCACGCATGCCCTCGAGGGTGACATTACACAACCAATGTGCTGTGTGACAGTCTGCCTGGCGTAGATCTCACGACCTCCTGTCCATCTAACAGTGCATGCAGATCCCAGGACAGAAGTGGCATCACCATGGTCATTCATTGGCCACTCAGCCCTTCTGGCTGGCCCCTGACCCACTGGTTCTTCCACTGAGGACTCTTTCCCCTCCCCACCCCCTCACTCTGGACCTCTGCACCCCTCCCAACTGGAGTGGTACTGCCAGACACCAGGACCGCTGGAGCTCTGGTTACAGACACTCCACGCCCTCTAGACAATGGGAGATCCTCCTCAAATGGCCTACAAGTACAGCTCTAGGCCCCCCAACCTGGGGTTCCCTGAAGAAACCATCCAGGCCCAGGGACTGGGTTTCGGGCACCTTGGGACACAGCCCACACTCACTCCTTCTCCTTTGAGACAGGACGTGAGCCCCTACACCCTCCCACTACACTGGGACTCTAGCTGGGCTGACACTGAACCTCTTCCACCACACAGGACCGGGAAGATACCCGAGCCACTCTTGTTGGAATCATTCTCCAATGCTCTCAGGACTCTCTTTCAAAAGACTAATGGTCCCTGAACAGTTGTAATATAAATCAAGAAATAAACATATACTAAATAGATTATATGTTCTTTAGTCCAGCCGGACAGATATTTAATATTTTAAATACATTCATAGAAAAATACATGTATATTTACATGTGGGACCCAGCCGGCGCCCAACTCAGAAACATAGACAAACAACATAAGAGTAGGAAAGAGTTTTCAGGCAAAGAGTGATGCGTCTGTAAATCATGAGAATAACAAAATTAACAGACTTCAATCATACTAGTGATACCATTGCACAATAGAATTTACAGTATTTACATGCATATGGTATATGGGGTGTCGACGACGCTTCGATCCCTGTGCTGAGAATTCATGGGATCATCCTCAGGACTTTAGAATTAAACATGCCTGTACATCGAGAAATTCTGACATTAAATCCATGTCAGATCAACACATGGTGTTGCGGCACAAGTTCAGCTAGCAAACATATAACCGGGAATGGATGTCCAGTAAGTAGAACCGCTGCACTGACTCACCAAACGGCACTGCGCTTATTGGAATTCACCTCGTCCTTCGGGACGGCAAATTGTCCTGCCCCTTAGTTATTATACTTTACGGACTACTTCCACCGGGACGCAGTTAACTTCCTTGATCGCTTTCGCCTCCCGCGGTTCTACTTACTGGACATCCATTCCGGTTATATGTTTGCTAGCTGAACTTGTGCCGCAACACCATGTGCTGATCCTGACATGGATTTAATGTCAGAATCTCTCGTGTACAGGCATGTTTAATTCTAAAGTCCTGAGGATGATCCCATGAATTTTCGCACAGGGATCGAAACGTCAGCCGACACCCCATATACCATATGCATGTAAATACTGTAAATTCTATTGTGCAATGGTATCACTATGTGATTGAAGTCTGTTAATTTTGTTATTCTTAGTGATTTACAGACACATCACTCTTGCCTGGAAAACTCTTTCCTACTCTTATGTTGTTTGTCTATGTTTCTGAGTTGACGCCGGCTGGGTCCCACTTGTAAATATACATGTATTTTTTCTATGAATGTATTTAAAAATATTAAATATCTGTCCGGCTGGACAAGGAACATATAATCTATTTAGTATATGTTTATTTCTTGATTTATATTACAACTGTTCAGGGACCATTGTCTTTTGAAATAGTTCTAATACCGAAGGTCCCTTGCGTATTGCCTTTTCGGTTCCCTTGTTGATTATAATAGTCTGCAGGACCTCTAGCACACAGCCAGAGGTCCACCTCCCGTGCCAGCTCCTTATCACCAAAAGAACTCACACCCACTCGCCCAGTGCAACACACCCTCATCCAGACACGCCCCCCAACCAAGACTGGTGAGACAGTTCCTTACTGCCCCTGAATCTCAACCTGTACCCCCTCTTACTGGGAACTAGGTACCATACTGTGGGAACGGGGAATGGGACTTCCTGCACTGGACACCATATTGTTGCCACCACTGGATCCCCCACCCTTACTGGTGAATCCAGATAACTCCAACTGAGCTCAGGGGATAAACTACCCTCCAGAGCTAACTTTTTTCTCTCCTCCACACTCCCTTTCTTCCCTCCTATCCACCCACACCTCTGGGGACAGAAAAGGGATTGGGCACTGGACCCAGCAAGGGACTCCCTATCTATGGGAACCTCCCAACCTACTGGCGTCCCGCCTCTGTCATTTTCTCTTCTGCCACCAATCATAAAAGCGCAGAAAACACCATTAAAAATGACACTGTTGAGGAGAAAAATAAAATCAGTAAAAAATAATCCCCAATATGTGATTATCTAAAATGCAGAGTTTGTAGTGCAACCAGTTGTCGCTGTGGTACTGCGCAAACGCAAGTCCTATCCTCACCGCTGACAACCAATGTTAGAAATGGGATCTCTGGTTGGCTAAGGCTTGCGCTCAAAGCCAGGCAGAGACCACCACTCTAGTCAGGGCAAGGGAGTTACACGCCAAAGATAACCCCTGCTCACCCCCTTGGTAGCTTGGCACGAGCAGTCTGCGCTTATCCCGGAGGCAATGTGTAAAGCGCTAGTAACACACCCACAGCAACAACATACTAGGCACACCACAAAAAGGAACTCCACACAAGGTTATATATAAAAATAGCCTTTGTATTATCATAAAACACATTAGAATAGTACTCACATGATATACATCGTGGCCACCTGGCACGGGGTCATATTTACAAGGGATTATTTACACCTGACAGGGCCAACTGGACCACTGTCAGAACCAGCACAAAGCCGAACTTAGTACCTGTAGCACTTATAATAAATGTAGAATACATCATGAACGTACAACCAGTAATCACTGGTAACCACTGTACTCAGCATCAGCCTGTAACATAAACTACATTATGCACAGTAGTCACATAAGGCGCGAACTACATTCTGCGCCAACCTCACCAGCATAAATACATTATGCAATCCTCTCATAAGTCTAAACACATTAGACCCTAACCTCCTAAGTATAACTCACATTAGGGGCGTAAAGCACAGTAGAGAATAACTCACAACCTAAACGCATTAGGTAATAATAAAATCACAAGCATAAACACATTATGCAAAACCTCATAATCATGACAGTACATTAGAGGCATAATACAGGGTGCGTAAATCATACTACTTGAATTACATTTCCTAGCACCCAAAATCACATCAGCACATAGATCAGATTAGGGCCTGGCGCCCTATAAACCTAACTGTCCCCTGGCCAACTGGCCATCTCTAAAGGGGCTCAAATGCCCTATGTCCACAGAGTCAGGCGCGCTGCCAACGCAGCGAAAGTCAAGGGGTGCGCAACTGCGCAAACCTAATGTAGCAGCTGCCCACTACTTGCTGGGCAGCTGGGAATATCCCATGAGGGCCTGAACGCCAGGTGCAGCTGCCCACTACTTGCTGGGCAGCTGGGAATCAAAATGTGGCACTGGCACTCACTGTGCCCTCTAGACAAAAAGATGCCAACGCTGCAGCTGCCCACTCACCTTCGGGCAGCTGTGGACATGGGCCCTGGCACGCACTGTGCCCCTCGGGGCCCAACTGGGCTCATTAAATAATACTGGCCCCCATGGTTGCAGCGGTCCTGCCATGGCGGTACCGGCTGTGAAGACTCAAGGAGGCTCTGGCACCTCTGTGCCTCAGGGGAGCAACCACGGGGCAGGCACCGATAGCGTGCCTTGACACACCCCCCCTCCCCACCAGGCTCCACTCACCGGACTTCCTTCTCGGGGAAGACTATGCACAGGAACGCTGGAGCCGCCCGCAACGGCGTGGCCCGCCATAAAAAGTAGCTGCCGGCCAGAGTGTCCCGCCCAGCCCTCACTCACCGGGCTCGTGGATGCTCCTCTGGTCTTCCTCTGGCAGTCGGGGCTCTCCTCGGCACGGGAGCCCCCGGTCACCGCCGGCCGGCCAGCAGCGTCGCGCTGCTCTCTCTCCGTTTCCGGCGACTTTTGGGCGTTTGCCAGAGCGGGTAGGCTCCGCCTGGCTTCTCTTCACCCGGTCCCCTCTTCCTGGGACCGGGACTTTCTCCCGCCTCAGGCTGGACGCGGGGACAGCTCGGGCGGCGTCTCACGGAGGCGGGGTAGGCTCCCATCCTCCTTCCTGCTCTGCCACGCGTGCCCCGCCCACCGCCAGGCGGAAGTGCCTGTCTTCCTGGTCGGGCAGGCGGCACTCCTTTCTTCGTGGCGGGTGGGGCATCCGCCGCCGATTAAAAGTATAAAGCGGGGTGGGCACTCGCCAATATAGGCAACCAAATGCGGGGTGGGCACCCGCAATTTTAAGCATCCATAAAGCGGGGTAGGCTCCCGCTCGGTCACCAATATGCGGTGGGCACCCGCCTCATTCAGCATCATGGGGAATCCCTACGTCGGGATTCCCCTCCAAAGGGGCTGCAGCTCAGCGCTGCGTAGCCCACGCTCCTTTCCTCCTTGGGGCAAATTAAAATAAAGCGCTCACAGGGCGCCAGATGCAGGCAAAGTCCTGGGGCAAGGGAATAAAGCAAATGGTCCTCAAGAGTCCTTTAGGCATCAAGGAGGCAATGCAGGGCCCAGGGAGGCAAGCCTCATGGCAGCCCCCTGGCCCCAGCAGCAGCACGCCCGGCAGGCTTCTAGGAACAAGACTGAACAAGGACATGGGGTCACAGACCCTTCTTTTTATACACCCTTTCCCCTTTGTGTAAAGGTGCAGGGCTGGGGAAAACCAGACGCAACTGGTTTGGGGGAGCTTTGGAGCACTTTGTTTTGCTCAGCTCCTCTCTCCTCTTCACAGGACAGGCTAGGGACATCAGACGCACCACAGGGGGTGGAGCCAGCATTGTGGAGGGAAGGCACAGCCCTATTCAGGTCCCAGGTGCAACTCCTCCCTCCCATCTAGATGCAGATCTCTCATTCACCACTGCGCTGACTCACCCTGCCCCTCCAGGAGCCACACACACCTCCCAGCCCCTGTCACTCACAAAGCCAGACATGCAATTCACATCAGGCAGGCAGACACAGAACACACATAAATGCCAACTTCTAAAAGTGGCATTTCTACACCAGTCACAATAAATCTGCGCACACCATTGCGCAGCATTTATTCTCACGAGTTCGCACATACTAAACTCGCCCCTGCACTTCTCTCACACCAGGAATTACCATGGACACACATATCCCCCATGCATTCCTATGGGAGGGCAGGACAATCTCACCACACGCACTCAGCGCGCACGCACTTTACACTGGCCCACAGTGCTAAAGTGCCCAGAGACTTAAAACTACTGACACACAAGGTCACAGACCAGGCAAAAGTTTAGGGGTGAACCTGCTAAAAAGGGCCAAGTCCAACACCATGCATGGTCAAGTGGATACATCGATAGTTCGTATATAGTTTAATCAGTTATCACACATGAATATACGCTTGAAACCACAAAATGTTTTACTGGCACAATGTCAGACCGCAAATAAGCGATGTATGCATAAATATATGTGTGTCACTAAGTCGTGTCACTAGTCTGCTACCAAACTGTTGCTCATAAATGCCCCAACGTCAAAATGAATTAATTGCACTCAATAATGAAATGCATTCCCTGATAGGAGATGTCATCACCTATGTGTAAATATCGCTAATTACAACCATATAAAATCATTGTTTGATATCAATAAAGTTTTCCAATTAGAAAAAACACAACACACTGCCCAACATATGTCTGTTAAAATGTACAGCAATAATATCTATGTCCATCAATGTAACGCATGGGCCTGTGTCAGACATATCATAGAATCAAACACAATATGGTCAAACACAATATGGTCATCGCCACCACATGCATCAATGAAAGTAACCCTCCAGTGAGGGTACACGTGAACCTAAAAATCTGATATGTATACCATGTATATAAACTGTGCCCAGCTTGTCATCATCAAATATAACACATCATGTATTGTGACCTTTAAGTATATATGGGCATATTCATCTGACATATGGTATACATATCAGATTTTTGGGTTACGTGTAAATAGATATTATAACTGATTAACCTATATACGAACTATCGATGTATCCACTTGACCATGCATGGCTTTACAATATATATATGTCTTGATATTGCTGCCGCCAACCACAGGCCTGTTGATTTTTGCCACTATGGATCACGCACATTCATCTTTGTTTTATTTTGGCATCCCTGCAAGATTAGAGAGATACACACTCGAGTCATGTATTTATCAATATAGAAATTACAAATGATTATTGTTTATATATCATTTTACCATTCCAACATGTCTGCCGCCTATTGTTGGTTAGTCCATCTTTAATTTCAACCACCATTGAATCTCTACAAATGTTGCCGTTTTTTGTTGCACTGTTGACGTTGATCAAGCTTTCAGGGAAAGCTAAACGCGTTGTGAATAAACACAGCAGTTGATATTTAGTGACACAGAGTCTTCCTTACTGAGAGCGCGGATCAGAGGCATTTACGGAAGGATTGGAACAGCCGGTGTGCTCCGCCGGCGTGCGCGCCACTCTCCATGGGTCCCTTGTAGTCCAGAAGGAGCGCGTTTGTGTTTTATATATATATATATATATATCCACTCCAACTCCAATTCCTTTGTTTGAGAACGGGACACCGACACAGGAGCTCGATCAGACGATCAGTTTCGTGTTTATTAAATTTATATATATATATATTATATTATATATATTCACAGAAAGAAACCAAAGGTTAGAGGGACGTTATAGTTAGTCTGACATTTCACTTGTACAAAACCAATTCAGCTGTTATAGTTAGCTGAGCTAACTATAACTTGCACCCCCACAATGCACTGCTGATGACATTGCATATTACATCACTCATGACATGGTCAGCGACATCACTGATGACATCATTGATGACATCTCAAATGACATCACTGATGACATCATCCAGTGACTGTGACTGTTTCTAAAAAGTTTCAGAATGTTATATATATGTATATACGCCAAAGTGTATTGAAGAATGAGTGGGTGCATGAGTGTCTGGATGGATGATTAAGTGGGGGCCTGCGTATAAGTGAGCGATTATACGTGTCTAAGTGAATGTATGGGTGAGTGACTAATCTGTGTGAATGTCTGTATCAGTCTGTCATTTGGTGTGTAAGTGGCTGCATGGGTTGGTGAGTACCTACATGAGTGTCTATATGGGATATTGATTGGTTGTCTGAGTACCTATATGGGTGTCTGACTGTCTGTGTGGATGGCTGAGGGGGTGTGTGAATCCCTGCATGGATGTGTGAGTGGGTGATTCACTGGGTGTATGGGTTCATGAGTGTGTCTGTGTGGCGCTGTATGGATGAGTGAGTGTGCGTATGGCTGTGTCAGTGAGTGAATGGATGTCTCAGTGGTATATGGGTGAGTAACTGCATATGTGAAAGGCAGTATTTGTGAGTGTTGGAGTCTATAAGTGACTGTATGTGTCGCGCAGCCCCCCTCCTGAGGCCGATCTTGCCCCGGGGACCCCATCCCCCGGGGCATGGCCACATCCTCTGTTTTAAAAAAAAAAAATGTGTAGGGGGGCCTGGGCGGCCCCCCTACCTGGGCCATTTTCTGCCCCGGTGACCCCATCCCCCGGGGCATTGTCACAACTTTGGAGACCGCTGGGGGAGCCTCAAGGCCCCCGCGGTCCCTGCCGGCTCCCCACGTCCTGCGTGAGTCGGCATTGCTTTGGGCAGAGGAGCTGCAAACATGCAGCTCACTCTGCCCAGACAGTTTGCTTCGCTTCATTGAAGCAAGAGCATTTTCCATGCTCTCGCTTCCATGAAGCGAAGCAGAGTTTGCTATGGCATGGTGGGAGCAGTGCTCCTGCCAAGCCATAGCAAACTTCAATGTCCCAGGGGTGGGCACCCCGGGACATTGCTGGAGCCTGCCCTGGGGGGTGGCGGTCCCCAGGGCCATGAAGGGATCCTGGAGGGGGGCCGCACGGCCCCCCTCCCATCTTCTCTATAGTTGTGAGGAGGTGGTGGTCCCCGGGGCCAGCAGACCACAATGGTCCCCTGCCTTTACTTGATTTGAGCCCTGGGGAGGTGGTGGTTCCCGGGGCAGCGGGTGCGCACAGCCCCCCGCATTTGATTGAAAATAGCCCCAGGGTGTTGGCAGTCCCTGGGGCTTCATGGGGGGGCAGGAGCCCCCCCACGCATTCATTTTAAAAACAAAGCCCCGGGGAAGTGGCTGTCCCCGGGGCTGCTTGGGGGCCACGTGGTCCCCCTGCATTTTATAAACAGAGCCCCAGGGAGGTGGCGGTCCCTGGGGCTGCGTGGGGCAGCAGGAGCCACCCCACGCCCTTTAATTAGAAATTAAGCCCCGGGGAGGTGGTGGTCCCCAGGGCTGAGTGGGGGATGCGTAGCCTCCCGTATAAATTATATAAGCCCCAGGGCATGCGGGGCCATCGCTGGCCCCTGCATCTCATTTGTAATTGCCCCTTGGACCTGGCCCACCTGGTGGCTTAAAGATAACGAAGCACGGAAGACTGCGCTTCGGTTTTTAAAAATTTTCGGCAGTTTTCGCGCACCCAACGTGATTCCCCTCGAAAACAAAATTTAAAAATGCTTTTATGGGAGCCCCTGGGCAGGCAGAGGGGGGCAGTTTGTTTTTACCCTGCCCCCTTTTCTTGTTTTTTATCCTTTTTTTAGGTCTCTCCTATGCAGCGCGCATGCGCTACATAGGAAAGAGACCTCTTGAAATCGATTCCGCTTTTGGCTTTAAAACGTGCACGCATTGCATTGCTTTTAATGGCAGCGCGTGCACGTTAGCGATTCCCTTGCGGGCGTGAGCTTTGGCACCATCTGTTTCTAATTAACTTGGAAACAAATGGTGCCTGCTCGCGCACGCAAGGGAAATGCTGTGTGGCTTTTTTTTTTTTTATTGCGCGCGCTGTTCCCATCTGAACTGCTTGCCTTTCACGCGCGCTTGTTTACATTGAGCGGCACTTTAAAGCGCGATGCAAAAATAAACACGCTGCTGTTTGCGTCTCGGCCGCGCTTGTTTTAAATTCTAGCTCTGTTTTGTCATCGCCGCTTCTGCTGGAGGAGATATAACTAGTAGACCCCAGACTTTCAGTATCCTGTTCCCTCTAATCTGACATTCCTTACAAACTAAATGTATAAATAATATATATATCCTGCCAAAACATATATCAGTGTTTTCCTGCATTCTGAAGAACAATAGATTTGAGTGAAACGGTTTAGACGCTTTAAGACGCGCTGATGGTACTTGAACATGTCCTGCAACACGTTTCTCTCTTCGGCTGCGATGTCGTGCATGCCGTGTACTCTGTGACAGTAGTGAGTGCACACATGGCTTGTGGATGTCTGATGCCTGATGTCTGATGCTTGTGGATGTCTGATGTCTGATGCTTGTGGATGTCTGATGCCTGATGCTTGTGGATGTCTGATGCTTGATGCTTGTGGATGCCTGATGCCTGATGCTTGTGGATGTCTGATGTCTGATGCTTGTGGATGTCTGATGCCTGATGCTTGTGGATGCCTGATGTCTGATGCTTGTGGATGCCTGATGCTTGTGGATGCCTGATGCTTGTGAATGCCTGATGTCTGATGCTCGTGGATGCCTGATGTCTGATGCCTGATGATTGTGGATGTCTGATGCCTGATATCTGATGCCTGATGCCTGATGTCTGATGCCTGATGCTTGTGGATGTCTGATGCCTGATGCTTGTGGATGTCTGATGCCTGATGCTTGTGGATGTCTGATGCTTGCGGATGTCTGATGCCTGATGTCTGATGCTTGTGGATGCCTGATGTCTGATGCTTGTGGATGTCTGATGTCTGATGCTTGTGGATGTCTGATGCCTGATGCCTGATGCTTGTGGATGTCTGATGCCTGATGCTTGTGGATGTCTGATGTCTGATGCTTGTGGATGTCTGATACCTGATGCTTGTGGATGTCTGATGCCTGATGCTTGTGGATGTCTGATGGATGCCTGATGTCTGATGCTTGTGGATGCCTGATGTCTGATGCCTGATGCTTGTGGATGCCTGATGTCTGATGCTTGTGGATGTCTGATGCCTGATGTCTGATGATTGTGGATGTCTGATGCCTGATGCTTGTGGATGTCTGATGCCTGATGTCCTATGCTTGTGGATGTCTGATGCCTGATGTCTGATGCTTGTGGATGTCTGATGCCTGATGCTTGTGGATGTCTGATGCCTGATGCTTGTGGATGTCTGATGCCTGATGTCTGATGCCTGATGTCTGATGCCTGTGGATGTCTGATGCCTGTGGATGTCTGATGCTTGTGGACGCCTGATGTCTGATGCTTGTGGATGCCTGATGTCTGATTCTTGTGGATGTCTGATGCCTGATGATTGTGGATGTCTGATGCTTGTGGATGTCTGATGCGTGTGGATGTCTGATGCTTGTGGATGTCTGATGCCTGATGCTGGTGGATGTCTGATGTCTGATGCCTGATGCTGGTGGATGTCTGATGTTTGATGCCTGATGTCTGATGCCTGATGCTTGTGGATGTATGATGTCTGATGTCTGATGCCTGATGCTTGTGGATGTATGATGCCTGATGTCTGATGCTTGTGGATGTATGATGCCTGATGCCTGATGCTTGTGGATGTCTGATGCCTGATGCTTGTGGATGCCTGATGTCTGATGCCTGATGCTTGTGGATGTCTGATGCCTGATGCTTGTGGATGTCTGATGCCTGTGGATGTCTGATGCCTGATGCCTGTGGATGTCTGATGCCTGTGGATGTCTGATGCCTGTGGATGTCTGATAATTGTGGATGTCTGATGCCTGATGCATGATGTCTGATGCCTGATGTCTGATGCATGTGGATGTCTGATTCCTGTGGATGTCTGATGCCTGTGGATGCCTGTGGATGTCTGATGCCTGTGGATGTCTGATAATTGTGGATGTCTGATGCCTGATGCCTGATGCCTGATGTCTGATGCCTGTTGATGTCTGATGCCTGTGGATGACTGATGCCTGTGTATGCCTGATGCCTGTGGATGTCTGATGCCTGTGGATGTCTGATGCCTGTAGATGTCTGATGCCTGTGGATGTCTGATGCCTGTGGATGTCTGATGCCTGTGGATGTCTGATGCCTGTGGATGTCTGATGATTGTGGATGCCTGATGTCTGATGCCTGATGCTGGTGGATGTCTGATGCCTCATGTCTGATGCCTGATATCTGATGCCTGATGTCTGATGCCTGATGCTTGTGGATGTCTGATGCCTGATGTCTGATGCTTGTGGATGTCTGATGCCTGATGCTTGTGGATGTCTGATGCCTGATGCTTGTGGATGTCTGATGCCTGATGCTTGTGGATGTCTGATGCTTGTGGATGTCTGATGCCTGATGTCTGATGCTTGTGGATGCCTGATGTCTGATGCCTGATGCTTGTGGATGTCTGATGCCTGATGCTTGTGGATGTCTGATGTATGCCTGATGCTTGTGGATGTCTGATGCCTGATGCTTGTGGATGTCTGATATCTGATGTCTGATGTCTGATGCTTATGGATGTCTGATGCCTGTGGATGTCTGATGCCTGTGGATGTCTGATGCCTGTGGATGTCTGATGCCTGTGGATGTCTGATGTCTGATGCTTGTGGATGCCTGATGTCTGATGCTTGTGGATGTCTGATGTCTGATGCTTGTGGATGTCTGATGCTTGTGGATGTCTGATGCTTGTGGATGTCTGATGCTTGTGGATGTCTGATGCCTGATGTCTGATGCCTGATGCTGGTGGATGTCTGATGCCTGATGCTTGTGGATGTATGATGTCTGAGGCCTAATGCCAGATGTATGATGCTTGTAGATGTATGATGCCTGATGCCTGATGCTTGTGGATGTCTGATGCCTGATGCTTGTGGATGCCTGATGTCTGATGCCTGATGCTTGTGGATGTCTGATGCCTAATGCCTGTGGATGTCTGATGCCTGTGGATGTCTGATGCCTGTGGATGTCTGATAATTGTGGATGTCTGATGCCTGATGCCTGATGTATGATGCCTGATGTCTGATGCCTGTGGATGTCTGATGCCTGTGGATGTCTGATGATTGTGGATGTCTGATGCCTGATGTCTGATGATTGTGGATGTCTGATGCCTGATGCTGGTGGATGCCTGATGTCTGATGCCTGATGTCTGATGCCTGCTGTCTGATGCCTGTGGATGTCTGATGCCT
Organism: Calotriton arnoldi; assembly: GCA_963921515.1. Taxonomy (NCBI): domain Eukaryota; kingdom Metazoa; phylum Chordata; class Amphibia; order Caudata; family Salamandridae; genus Calotriton; species Calotriton arnoldi. Next base: position 928,953 of record CAWUFW010002715.1, on the reverse strand, counting down.
GTGGATGTCTGATGCTTGTGGACGCCTGATGTCTGATGCTTGTGGATGCCTGTTGTCTGATTCTTGTGGATGTCTGATGCCTGATGCCTGATGCTTGTGGATGTCTGATGCTTGTGGATGTCTGATGCGTGTGGATGTCTGATGCTTGTGGATGTCTGATGCCTGATGCTGGTGGATGTCTGATGTCAGATGCCTGATGCTGGTGGATGTCTGATGTCTGATGCCTGATGTCTGATGCCTGATGCTTGTGGATGTATGATGTCTGATGTCTGATGTCTGATGCCTGATGCTTGTGGATGTATGATGCCTGATGTCTGATGCTTGTGGATGTATGATGCCTGATGCTTGTGGATGTCTGATGCCTGATGCTTGTGGATGCCTGATGTCTGATGCCTGATGCTTGTGGATGTCTGATGCCTGGTGCTTGTGGATGTCTGATGCCTGTGGATGTCTGATGCCTGATGCCTGTGGATGTCTGATGCCTGTGGATGTCTGATGCCTGTGGATGTCTGATAATTGTGGATGTCTGATGCCTGATGCCTGATGTCTGATGCCTGATGTCTGATGCATGTGGATGTCTGATGCCTGTGGATGCCTGTGGATGTCTGATGCATGTGGATGTCTGATAATTGTTGATGTCTGATGTCTGATGCCTGATGCCTGATGTCTGATGCCTGTGGATGTCTGATGCCTGATGCCTGTGGATGCCTGATGCCTGTGGATGCCTGATGCCTGTGGATGTCTGATGCCTGTAGATGTCTGATGCCTGTGGATGTCTGATGCCTGTGGATGTCTGATGCCTGTGGATGTCTGATGTCTGATGTCTGATGATTGTGGATGCCTGATGTCTGATGCCTGATGCTGGTGGATGTCTGATGCCTCATGTCTGATGCCTGATATCTGATGCCTGATGTCTGATGCTTGTGGATGTCTGATGCCTGATGTCTGATGCTTGTGGATGTCTGATGCCTGATGCTTGTGGATGTCTGATGCCTGATGCTTGTGGATGTATGATGCCTGATGCTTGTGGATGTATGATGCTTGTGGATGTCTGATGCCTGATGTCTGATGCTTGTGGATGCCTGATGTCTGATGCCTGATGCTTGTGGATGTCTGATGCCTGATGCTTGTGGATGTCTGATGCCTGATGCTTGTGGATGTCTGATATCTGATGTCTGATGTCTGATGCTTATGGATGTCTGATGCCTGTGGATGTCTGATGCCTGTGGAAGTCTGATGCCTGTGGATGTCTGATGCCTGTGGATGTCTGATGTCTGATGCTTGTGGATGCCTGATGTCTGATGCTTGTGGATGTCTGATGTCTGATGCCTGATGTCTGATGCTTGTGGATGTCTGATGCTTGTGGATGTCTGATGCTTGTGGATGTCTGATGCCTGATGCTGGTGGATGTCTGGTGCCTGATGCTTGTGGATGTATGATGTCTGATGCCTAATGCCAGATGTCTAATGCTTGTGGATGTATGATGCCTGATGCTTGTGGATGTCTGATGCCTGATGCTTGTGGATGCCTGATGTCTGATGCCTGATGCTTGTGGATGTCTGATGCCTAATGCCTGTGGATGCCTGATGCCTGTGGATGTCTGATGCCTGTGGATGTCTGATAATTGTGATTGTCTGATGCCTGATGCCTGATGTATGATGCCTGATGTCTGATGCCTGTGGATGTCTGATGCCTGTGGATGTCTGATGATTGTGGATGTCTGATGCCTGATGTCTGATGATTGCGGATGTCTGATGCCTGATGCTGGTGGATGCCTGATGTCTGATGCCTGATGCCGGTGGATGTCTGATGCCTGATGCTTGTGGATGTCTGATGCCTGATGCTTGTGGATGTATGATGCCTGTGGATGTCTGATGCCTGTGGATGTCTGATGCCTGTGGATGTCTGATGCATGTGGATGTCTGCGAATTGTGGATGTCTGATGCCTGATGCATGATGTCTGATGCCTGATGTCTGATGCATGTGGATGTCTGATGCCTGTGGTTGTCTGATGCCTGTGGATGCCTGTGGATGTCTGATGCCTGTGGATGTCTGATAATTGTGGATGTCTGATGTCTGATGCCTGATGCCTGATGTCTGATGCCTGTGGATGTCTGATGCCTGTGGATGCCTGATGCCTGTGGATGCCTGATGCCTGTGGATGTCTGATGCCTGTGGATGTCTGATGCCTGTAGATGTCTGATGCCTGTGGATGTCTGATGCCTGTGGATGTCTGATGCCTGTGGATGTCTGATGCCTGTGGATGTCTGATGATTGTGGATGCCTGATGTCTGATGCCTGATGCTGGTGGATGTCTGATGCCTCATGTCTGATGCCTGATATCTGATGCCTGATGTCTGATGCCTGATGCTTGTGGATGTCTGATGCCTGATGTCTGATGCTTGTGGATGTCTGATGCCTGATGCTTGTGGATGTCTGATGCCTGATGCTTGTGGATGTCTGATGCTTGTGGATGTCTGATGCCTGATGTCTGATGCTTGTGGATGCCTGATGTCTGATGCCTGATGTCTGATGCCTGATGCTTGTGGATGTCTGATGCCTGATGCTTGTGGATGTCTGATGTATGCCTGATGCTTGTGGATGTCTGATGCCTGATGCTTGTGGATGTCTGATATCTGATGTCTGATGTCTGATGCCTGTGGATGTCTGATGCCTGTGGATGTCTGATGCCTGTGGATGTCTGATGCCTGTGGATGTCTGATGCCTGTGGATGTCTGATGTCTTATGCTTGTGGATGCCTGATGTCTGATGCTTGTGGATGTCTGATGTCTGATGCTTGTGGATGTCTGATGCTTGTGGATGTCTGATGCTTGTGGATGTCTGATGCTTGTGGATGTCTGATGCCTGATGTCTGATGCCTGATGCTGGTGGATGTCTGATTCCTGATGCTTGTGGATGTATGATGTCTGATGTCTGATGCCTAATGCCAGATGTCTGATGCTTGTGGATGTATGATGCCTGATGCCTGATGCTTGTGGATGTCTGATGCTTGTGGATGCCTGATGTCTGATGCCTGATGCTAGTGGATGTCTGATGCCTAATGCCTGTGGATGTCTGATGCCTGTGGATGTCTGATGATTGTGGATGTCTGATGCCTGATGTCTGATGATTGTGGATGTCTGATGCCTGATGCTGGTGGATGCCTGATGTCTGATGCCTGATGTCTGATGCCTGCTGTCTGATGCCTGTGGATGTCTGATGCCTGTGGATGTCTGATGCTTGTGGACGCCTGATGTCTGATGCTTGTGGATGCCTGATGTCTGATTCTTGTGGATGTCTGATGCCTGATGCTTGTGGATGTCTGATGCTTGTGGATGTCTGATGCGTGTGGATGTCTGATGCTTGTGGATGTCTGATGCCTGATGCTGGTGGATGTCTGATGTCTGATGCCTGATGCTGGTGGATGTCTGATGTCTGATGCCTGATGTCTGATGCCTGATGCTTGTGGATGTATGATGTCTGATGTCTGATGTCTGATGCCTGATGCTTGTGGATGTATGATGCCTGATGCTTGTGGATGTATGATGTCTGATGCTTGTGGATGTATGATGCCTGATGCTTGTGGATGCCTGATGTCTGATGCCTGATGTCTGATGCTTATGGATGTCTGATGTCTGATGCATGATGCTTGTGGATGTCTGATGCCTGATGCCTGTGGATGTCTGATGCCTGTGGATGTCTGATAATTGTGGATGTCTGATGCCTGATGCCTGATGTCTGATGCCTGATGTCTGATGCATGTGGATGTCTGATGCATGTGGATGTCTGATAATTGTGGATGTCTGATGTCTGATGCCTGATGCCTGATGTCTGATGCCTGTGGATGTCTGATGTCTGTGGATGCCTGATGCCTGTGGATGCCTGATGCCTGTGGATGTCTGATGCCTGTGGATGTCTGATGCCTGTAGATGTCTGATGCCTGTGGATGTCTGATGCCTGTGGATGTCTGATGCCTGTGGATGTCTGATGCCTGATGTCTGATGATTGTGGATGCCTGATGTCTGATGCCTGATGCTGGTGGATGTCTGATGCCTCATGTCTGATATCTGATGCCTGATGTCTGATGCCTGATGCTTGTGGATGTCTGATGCCTGATGTCTGATGCTTGTGGATGTCTGATGCCTGATGCTTGTGGATGTCTGATGCCTGATGCTTGTGGATGTCTGATGCTTGTGGATGTCTGATGCCTGATGTCTGATGCTTGTGGATGCCTGATGTCTGATGCCTGATGCTTGTGGATGTCTGATGCCTGATGCTTGTGGATGTCTGATGTATGCCTGATGCTTGTGGATGTCTGATGCCTGATGCTTGTGGATGTCTGATATCTGACGTCTGATGTCTGATGCTTATGGATGTCTGATGCCTGTGGATGTCTGATGCCTGTGGATGTCTGATGCCTGTGGATGTCTGATGCCTGTGGATGTCTGATAATTGTGGATGTCTGATGCCTGATGCCTGATGTATGATGCCTGATGTCTGATGCCTGTGGATGTCTGATGCCTGTGGATGTCTGATGATTGTGGATGTCTGATGCCTGATGTCTGATGATTGTGGATGTCTGATGCCTGATGCTGGTGGATGCCTGATGTCTGATGCCTGATGCCGGTGGATGTCTGATGTCTGATGCATGATGCTTGTGGATGTCTGATGCCTGATGCCTGATGCCTGATGTCTGATGCCTGATGTCTGATGCCTGATGTCTGATGCCTGATGCTTGTGGATGTCTGATGCCTGATGCCTGTGGATGTCTGATGCCTGTGGATGTCTGATGCCTGATGCCTGTGGATGTCTGATGCATGTGGATGTCTGATGCCTGTGGATGTCTGATGCCTGATGTCTGATGCTTGTGGATGTCTGATGTCTGATGCTTGTGGATGTCTGATGTCTGATGCCTGATGTCTGATGCTTGTGGATGTCTGATGTCTGATGCTTGTGGATGTCTGATACCTTATGTCTGATGCTTGTGGATGTCTGATGTCTGATGTCTGATGCTTGTAGATGTCTGATGTCTGATGCCTGATGCTGGTGGATGCCTGATGCCTGATGCTTGTGGATGTCTGATGCTTGTGGATGTCTGATGCCTGTGGATGTCTGATGCTTGTGGATGTCTGATGCTTGTGGATGTCTGATGCTTGTGGATGTCTGATTCCTGATGCTTGTGGATGTCCGATTCCTGATGCTTGTGGATGTCTGATGCCTGATGTCTGATGTCTGATGCCTTATGCTTGTGGATGTCTGATGCCTGATGCTTGTGGATGTCTGATGCCTGATGTCTGATGCCTGATGCTTGTGGATGTCTGATGCCTGATGCTTGTGGATATCTGATGCTTGTAGATAACTGTGTGAGTGTGTGATGTGTGTGCCTGTGGCAGTTTTGATCCTTATACACATATAATGACTCCTGAAGCACAGATGATTTATAAGGGCGATATATCACATTCATAAAATGTGCTTAAGGTGTTACATGTGCACTGTTGGAACACCGTACAAGTGTCAAGTTAGTGCATTATATTTGCTTATTGCTTTACAATACAAGGGACTTTTTTATTATTAAGTGTCACCACTTTGCCAACTGCTCCTCACTGAAACTCTCCAATGCAGGGTGTCTTATACTTCAGGGTTAAATGTGAGTTTAAATGTCTAGGAATAAGTCAGTACCACAAACTACCAGTAGGATGTACTACACCCAGACTTCTCAAGTCACTATGTGTTCTGACACCCCATCACCAAGTGGGGGAGCAAGCTTAGAGTGCTCTTCCTAGGCTCCCTGCCCTGGCTAGAAGAATCTGGAAGGGGGGTGGCTTCCATTGCTGGAGGTACAGCTCCCGCCTCCTGGCACATCCTCTCCTGGTACATCAGCTGGTCTCTCCATTCAGGAACACTCAGTAGCTGCCCCCACAAGGTGCACTCTGGGGCAGTAATACTCCCTGTATTTTATCGGGGCTCACAGGCTCTGCTGGCCCCCCAGATAACTTCAGAATGTCAAACTCCTCAGCGAGGGATGTCTAACATAGACCCAGGAGGGCCCCACCCAGTGCTTAATTTGAGGCAGTAGTTTACGGTGCTCGACACCAGCAATTAATTGTCAACATCAGCACTTATGACAGTCTGCCACATGGTGGCGCTGTTTGTGTAATTTAGAGATAAGCAGAACAATAGTTTTATTATTTCATTATACATTAAAAACAACAGATACCTGCAGCCCAAACCATTCTTATAGCTGTGGAGGCCTCTAACAGTCTGAATTGTCACCTTGGTAGCAGTCTGATGATTAATAGTTGTGCAGGTAATGTAATGGCAATTTTGACTGGGGCAATGGGTGGTGCAAGCTGCAGTGGCCTCCTGGCGAGAGCCCTGGCACTTATTTCTTTACAAATTGAGCACTGGCCTACCCCTGTCACATTTTGGGGATAGCTACATAAGATAAATGTACACACAGTAAGTTAAAGTGCATCTCATTTATGGGATCAGCACTTACAGAGAAAATCTTGCAAAGATGCTACCCCTCCTGGACATACCTAGTACCCCTCTCAAACCCATGCAGTCACTGTGACAATGTTGCACCTTAGCAAGCACTTTTTGGACAGGAAGCGAACAATGCTTCACAGTTGGGAGGGTGTGAATAAAACGTCAGGAGTGCATGTGGGAGCGGGACAACAAACTGGCACAGGGAAGAAACGAAACAGGATTTGGGGGCCTGCGAGGAGGAATCCTCCTGAAACAAGCATTTGCAAAGCAATAGGTCTCGCATTTACGCAAGTTTAAACTATTGGCATTGTAAATGACAATGCCTTTTATTTATGTTTTGGTTTGTACAACATAAATTAAAGGCATTGTCATTTACAATACCATTTACAATACCAATAGCTCCAAAACTCGCAGTTGCGAGACCTATTGCATTGCAAATGTATCACTTGGCCCCAGTGTTTTCAATTTTTTATTGGGTGACAGTTGCCTCAAACCCTGCTTGGAGAGTCGCGCTCGCGGCTTGCTTGCACAGCACACTCTATGCAAGGAGTGATATTGCATTTTTAGTGCTGCTTTAAGTTCCCTGTCCAGCAATATATATAAAATGTTTTGATTAGGCCATGTTCATATCGCCTGGGCATACCTATGTGCCCGATTGATTCTTGGTTTTCTGGAAGCTTCCACTATAATGGATTCCTTGTTAACTACTGCAGAGTAAGGAACAGAAGTGCGGCAGACATTTTAGATTTCTTCAATGGCACATGTGAAACACAATGAAATGGGGCAGCTTTAGTATCATGTATTGAGAATTAAGTTTTTTATGTGAAGACTGGCCACATATCGTTTTAAATTAAAAGCTATGCGGTGCTGCTGTCTAAAATGTCTCCTATACGAACACACCAAGTAGACTTTTATTTACCTTTTTGATTATTGTATGTTTTTTACCTTTAGAAAGATTACAGCAGAAATGGTATAGGTGTGAACGTAAAAGTGCAGCCATGGTGCATCTGCTCTTCCAACTGCAAACATTAATGGACTTTGAGCAATTGTGCTTGGACACAAAACTGTATGGTCAGTAGCATGTATCACACTTCATGCATGTGGACAGTTTTTTCTCAACTTCATGCAATGTATATGTGAGTGTGTTTGAAGGGATTGATCTGCATTCACCCCTATCTCTTTGGCCTATACTTCCAAAATTCTTTCTAATTTACATGTCTCTTCACTACGATCACAACGCCAAAGAGGGTGGGATCTCTTATGATGCCCTAAGTAGCTTAAGTGTCAGGCTGGAAGTAGAAAATATAACCTTGATTAGACCAGAAATCTTTTTACTCTCTGTTAATACCCATGCCAAGTACATCAATGTTCTCAACTATTGAAGACTGCTGGCACTTTGTGGTAGGAACAACAAGCATTGGCAATGCCAATAGTTTGCACATATGTGAGATCTATTGGCTTTGTCAATGTTTTTTGTTTTTTTTTACATGTTGCACTGCAGCGCAGGCTGCTGTACATCATGGCTTCAAGTAACAAGCATTGGCATAGCCAATAGGTCTCACCTTTGGGACCTTATAAGTGTTTAGCCATGCAACAGTTGATGTTGTTGCACCAAGGATATTGTGCTGGATAACTAAACACTTATAAGGTCCCAAAGGCGAGACCTATTGGCTATGCCAATGCTTGTTTACCTTTTTTCTTGTTCCTGTTTGGAACTGTTGGCAGCCAATCAGATCGCAGACTTGAGATATATGGATATCTGAGAAATGTTTAAATTTCTCAGCAACTACTGAACGGATTTACACTATTTAACTAAAAGAGTGCTTTCTGGACCAAGAGCTACCTTTTCCCCAAATTTGGTGTAATTCTGTTCAGCAGTTCGGGCTGTAGCCGTGTCTAAAGTTTCCTATGGAAATTAACATGGAGAAAACTGTTTTAGAACCCCTCTCCTTTATCTCAGCCCCTGCTTGACGAATCACCCCGAAGTTTTCAACACAGGAGCTGACCTGACCGCCCCATTAGTTTTGAAAATTTCGTAAAGATTCGCCAAATGGCGCCAAAGATATTGGCAAAAGAAAAAATGCTTTTTTAATAGAAACAAGGTCCTTTGTGGATAGATAGATAGATAGATAGATAGATAGATAGATAGATAGATAGATAGATAGATAGATAGAAACTTGAAATAGCCTTTACATAAAACAAATCAGCAATGCTTTGAGTGTCTAAATGGACTAATAACCAGTCAGAAAGAAGGGACACTTATGTTTACCTTGTTTTCCCAGCTGGACCTTATAATAATACAGTTCTCGTAGATGTTTGTTAACAACAGATGACTCCAGCGATAAATCCAGAGGCTGGTCAATAACCTATAACCTATTCCATTCAAAGTGGAATGTGGAATATTTATATCCCCTCTGTGCACAATCGGTGTGTAATACCAAACCATCAACGCCATGGTGTGCTTAGGGAAAATTTTGTAGCACGAACAGGCCTGCTGCCACCCCTGTTACTTTTGTGAGCCCCCAGCATGCATTTACTGACTGGATCCGTGTCCCATTTTAAAGTATTAGGTGCTAGCGCAATACGCGAAGCCCTGAAACAGCACACAGCTCATTAACCTTTAACCCTTGAGGAAAGAAACTGCAGAATTTCCCAAGCTCTGTTTCCAGGTCAGTGAGACATCCACGCTGGAGGGTGACTGCAATTCAACATCAGGCATGTAAATCTGTAGGGGCTCGTATCCTGCAAATAGATTGTTATTAATTTCCAAATTAGAGGTTTCAGGGGAAAGCATTTGCACATAAAAGTGCATAGTGTGTCGACAGTGTCTTTGTTTAACGTAAGGGCGCTCGCAGTATTTATAAGACCCACTCAATACATTGCTGGGCTGTCCTATGAGGATATTGCTATTTGCTAACAGGCTGATGTCTTTGAAAAAGCAGTGCTGGTGAAATTTAAAACCACATCAGGCTTGCCTAGTGTGGGTTTGACTCTTTACCTCCATGATTGGCCCTTCAGATGCATGTCCTGCAGTGGTGTAGCTAAGGGGGGTGGGGGGCAGTCCGCACCCGGGCAGCACTCTTTTTGGGGGCGGCAGAGGAGAGCAAGGCATGTCTGCCGACTACCACCATCCCCCCACACCCTGAGAACAAGTGATCCGTCGGTCGCCCCCCCACCCCGGAACAAGTCGTCTGTTGTCCGCCACCCCCCCCCCACCCACAACTGTACCACACACCAAACTTAGGGGCTGCCCCGGGTGGCAGTAGGTCTAGCTATGCCGCTGATGTCCTGCTGGGGAATCTCCTAAATTATATGTATGTAAACCTGTCTTAATCCACCACATCAGTAGCAACATTCAAGCGTGCAATACCTTTCTTCCTTCTCCTATTCTTTACTCAGTGAGGACCCCCCTCCTCTTCCAGGAGCAATAACTGCATGCAGCTGATCATGGGCATCATTTAGGGTACTCTGTGGTCAGGAGGGAAGAAATACAGTTCTATGTAACCTGTGGACCTCATTTAGAGTTTGTTGGATGGATGCTCCATCACAAACGTGACAGATATACCATCTACCTTCAAGTGCATGAGAATTCTTGAGCTGAGGGTGATTAATAACCGGAATCTACAAGGCATCTGTTTGGTGAATACTGCAGGCCATTCATATATGTGACAATTGGTATATTAATTAAGCATCAGTATGGTGGTGAAGAGGGGTGAATGCTTCTAAGTGTGGAACCAGGGTTCTGCAGTCCTTACTGCTGAGTGGGTGCTTAGAACATAGCTGCTGTCTGCAAACCTTCTGTGATGGGAAGGTAGCCACGGAGGCAACTCCCTTCAAAGAACAGAATTCCCCACTAGGCAGGCAAGGAGTGGACATTCCTGCACCCTGTATGTCAGGGTCTACAAGACCCTGTTAGTCTACTATTTCTGCAAAGTTACATTAAACAAAGAAAAATTCTCCATTAAGTAAACATCTTAAACAACATTCTGGGAGCGCTGAATGGAGAGGTGGAAATAGATGTCAAAGTTCGGCTTATTCATCGCTTCCCCAATAAACTCCTTGATATCTAGAACTAAGGTGTGGTCAAGTATTATAACAGGCCTTTTCCAAGATGGTGTTCAGTTCATAGGATGCTGTCAAAGGATCCCAATCCAAGATGACACCCTTTTTCCTGTCATGTGAGTTCGTATTAGACCATATGTAAGGAGGCTCTTCTAAATGAAAGATGAATTACAATGCATTTGTCACATGCTTCATCCTTTATTTTCCATTTTTGACTCCTATTATTTTTGCTTCTTGCAGCTTGAACGTCTGGATTATTTTCCTGATATTTGGCATGGCTACTTTGTCCTTCCTGTTCCTTAAGAGGAGTTTGGTGCTTGTCATTCTCATCGTTTCAAATCTCCATCTTCAATTAAGGTTCATAAGAGTGCCAAGGAGTTTTTTTCCCAATAGTAGTGTTTTGTTCCTATTTGGGAACCTTTTGAGGAGTCCTTTGACATCTTTCATGTATACTATCCTGTGCAGGGTGGCACGGTGGCAATTGGAAGGACCACACTTTCTTCAGACATTCTAGGAAGGGTCTCAACAGACCGTTCAAGTGTGAAGTCCCTAACAGTTCCATGCTTTCATTGCAGGCCCCTGCATGCCAATACATGAAGAGTGGTATGCAGGATGTAAATGAAATCCTTCACATTTCTCCTTGTACAATGTGTAAAGTCCACCCAGGAAAATGCTCTCCTTTCCCCATTTGAGTGGAACTCTGGCTCCTTGTGATGTGATTAGGGCCGCCTCTTCTCCTGACACTTTCATGGGATTCAATGAATACTTAGGCAGTTTCTGCAAGCTGGTGCTTTTGAATGCAAAGCTTTTAAAATTAGAAACTTCAGGGAAGACCAAGAAGCAGTGGTGCATATTTAGGTGTGGGGAAACCTATGATGTAGAATTTCTGCTTCTGGATAGTATTCGCTCAACAAAATCCAGCTATTCCAAGCTATGGTGAAGTTCTATTGAACAATACGGAGAGCCACAAACTGGATGCAGAGCCATGCATCGGGTTAAAAAACACTGCTCTTTTCCGATCCCATTTACCACCTGCTTTAAGCAGTGGTAAATGGAATTGGGAGGTCTAGTGTTGATGATCTACCCATCCCACCAAGCTTGTGGTTTGTCCTCTCCCCCCATTTAAAGATGGTGGAACCAATAGGTTCTTGCCGACAGAGACTCAGCCAGCTCTGCTGTCAAGAATCCTTGACCTGGAAGCCCATCCAACACTAGGCCGCTACATAGAGTGGGTCGATCATAACTAGAATTCCTTGTCCGCAGCCAATATGCGAAGAATCATCTTCACAGGCAAAACAATCGTCAATGGCCCCAACTTGTAGGAAGAAAACTCCATGTGCCTCAGGGCCAATTCATTTTTTGTTTGGTTTTAAAGAACCAACTCCTGCTTTGTGAATGTATTCTTCAAAAACACAAACAATTGGTAGGACTGTGCAACAAACATGGCGCACACTTGCCAAGCTCTTCTCTTTTTAGAGCAATTGCCATACTAGCGGATAAGAGACCTATCTGTTCCAGGCAAGAGGGTGTCAGTCTGTCAATCTATGTGGGCTGCAATTCCGCATTGGCATAGCAACATGAGTTACCAGCCGTATCAAGAATTAAACCTTTCTCTGGAATACACTGACTCCTGTTTCTCCAGCCACATATTTCGCCTGCAGAAATGCCCAGATGTGGATGCAGTATCGCACTGTGCCAGTACCAAGTCTTATTTGCGTAAAGTTAGATGATGCCTGTAATGGCGTAGTGTGCAAAAAAGTGATGGAATGGAAAGTGAAACTGGCTAAGATTAAGGGGCCGATTCCGATCTCGGCCGGAAGCGCACCTAACACCATTCGTCCGGAAAAAAATACAAGCCGAACGCGTGTTTCCCGACCAATTCGAACAGTCGTCCGAACGAGCAAGTACGATGCGCATAACTGCTCAGATTCCGAGCGAGCCGTACGTACCCATTCCAGCTCCTGTTCCCCGCCCGAGCCGGATCCGTAAACGCCGATTCGATTCGCACGGAAGTAAATATACAGCACCTTCCGGCTGGACTAGTACGATGCGCATTCCGTACGCGCCGAACCCGTCGCTACGTCCGGCACATCAGAGCATCCGGGAGAGCTGCACATAAGCTCCGATTAGCGCCACAAGACGATCCACGGCTACGAGACGAACAAGCCAGCGACGAGTACGAGTCGAAGCCACGAGAAACCTGAACGAGACGACCCAACCATGAATCCCATCACGCAGGTCCTACCAATACTCTACATCTATTACCGGAACCGGTACGGACGCGTACGGCGCAGACGGTAAGTCAGACACCCACTACACAAACAAACGACACGTACCCGACATATGTCACACACACATAGGGATGCAGAAATGACGTACACTAGCAACAGCCGAACCATAGGGGCGGGATGGCTAACACCAATGCCATACACACCCATAGGGGCCTGATGGCTACCACTACCACCACCCCTACTCATGTGGGCCTGGATGCCTGTCACTACTACCATCCCCACTCATAGGGGGATGGATGCCTACCACTACCACCACCCCTACTCATGGGGGCCTGGATGCCTACCACTACCACCAACCCTACTCATGGGGGCCTGGATGCCTGTCACTACTACCATCCCCACTCATAGGGGGATGGATGCCTACAACTACCACCACCTGACTCATGGGGGCCTGGATGCCTACCACTACCACCACCCCTACTCATGTGGGTCTGGATGCCTACCACTACCACCACCGCTACTCATGTGTGCCTGGATGCTTGTCACTACTACCATCCCCACTCATAGGGGGATGGATGCCTACCACTACCACTACCCCTACTCATGGGGAGCTGGATGCCTACCACTACCACCACCCCTACTCATGGGGGCCTGGATGCCTACCACTACCACCACCCCTACTCATGTGGGCCTGGATGCCTACCACTACCACCACCCCTACTCATGTGGGCCTGGATGCCTACCACTACCACCACCCCTACTCATGTGGGCTTGGATGCCTACCACTACCACCACCCCTACTCCGGGGGGCCTGGATGCCTACCACTACCACCACCCCTACTCATGGGGGCCTGGATGCCTACCACTACCACCACCCCTACTCATGTGGGCCTGGATGCCTGTCACTACCACCACCCCTACTCATGGGGGCCTGGATGCCTGTCACTACCACCACCCCTACTCATGGGGGCCTGGATGCCTACCACTACCACCACCCCTACTCATGTGGGCCTGGATGCCTACCACTACCACCACCCCTACTCATGTGGGCCTGGATGCCTACCACTACCACCACCCCTACTCAGGGGGGGCTGGATGCCTACCACTACCACCACCCCTACTCATGGGGGCCTGGATGCCTACCACTACCACCCCCCTACTCATGTGGGCCTGGGTGCCTACCACTACCACCACCCCTACTCATGTGGGCCTGGAAGCCTGTCACTACCACCACCCCTACTCATGGGGGCCTGGATGCCTACCACTACCACCGCCCCTACTCATGTGGGCCTGGATGCCTACCACTACCACCACCCCTACTCATGGGGGGCTGGATGCCTGTCACTACCACCACCCCTACTCATGTGGGCCTGAATGCCTACCACTACCACCACCCCTACTCATGTGGGCCTGGATGCCTGTCACTACCACCACCCCTACTCATGGGGGCCTGGATGCCTACCACTACCACCACCCCTACTCATGGGGGGCTGGATGCCTACCACTACTACCATCCCTACTCATGGGGGCCTGGATGCCTACCACTACCACCACCCCTACTCAGGGGGGCCTCGATGCCTACCACTACCACCACCCCTACTCATGTGGGCCTGGATGCCTACCACTACTACCATCCCCACTCATAGGACGGGTAATGCATGACACAACCAGCATACTCCAACATAAGGAATGTCAGCAAAGAAATCCCCCAACATCATGACAAGAGTGTGTAGTCTGTGTCAAATGCCTACAACACTGAACATGACATTGAACATACAATGTGACCCCCTATCACATGTGTCACACATAAATGTGTGTGGCCTCCACAATGCAAGCAGACCATGACCACTGTGGGAATGGGGTCTAAACCCCCATCATCACAGTGACCAAAAGGTAAGTGTGGGGTCCATAGCTGAAGCACAGTTTTGACCATTGTGGCAATGGGGTCTAAACCCCCATCATCACAGTGACCAAAAGGTAAGTGTGGGGTCCATAGCTGAAGCACAGTTTTGACCATTGTGGCAATGGGGTCTAAACCCCCATCATCACAGTGACCAAAAGGTAAGTGTGGGGTCCATAGCTGAAGCACAGTTTTGACCATTGTGGCAATGGGGTCTAAACCCCCATCATCACAGTGACCAAAAGGCAATGGGGTCTAAACCCCCATCATCACAGTGACCAAAAGGTAAGTGTTGTCATGGAAAAAGCTGTAACTGCCAAACAGCATGGATGATTCCTGGTCACACAACAACAAACACATCAGTGGCAAAGTAGTTGTTGTGTCCCATAGCAACATAGATTGGGTGAGGCAAACAGTGCAGTACAAATAAAACATACCTTTGGCCATGTGCAGACAAACATCACCCATGCGGGCTGACGTCTCCATTTATCAATTACACAATGACAGAAGTGACCATCATAATGCAGACCCACATATCTGCACTAATGGACACACAAATGTAGATATCCTGTGGAGACTGTAGATGTGAGGTGAACAAATACCATACTGTGGCAGCAATGGGACATACAAACCATGATTATTGTGCTGACTGATGACCTAGGAGTCCCAGGGACAGCAGGGGAAATCCTCCAAACAACATACAGCCAATGGCACACTAAAGATATGCCAATGCAGTGGTGCAGATGCATAAACACAAACAGGCAGCCTCACACTGCATATCAAACACAACAGGTGATGGGGGGTGTGCCAGTGTCCCCAGGCAACCACACAACACATGAGGAGGCCTGAATTCCAATTACACAGATGTGTATACAGTGCCATACAAAAGTAACTCATGGATCGGATTCCCCTATGTGGGCAATCAGGCATTGTTAGATGAGAGGGAGCCCAAATTACACATGTCACACAAGCTTGTAGGAACAGCAACTAACACAGCAAGAGACAGACCCACCACAGCACTACCCCCAGGGACCCCACATTGTGGTGACACTAGCCTGCATGATAATCCCACTGTGATGACAAAGGTAGATGTCGTTCACACTGTGAGCCACAGCCATGTGTCCTGAGCAACAAACTACCATCACACCTACACAAGCACAAATCAATCAGCACAGCCTGTCAGCCAAGGCCAATATGGAGGTAGGGGTCTAGCCGTGCAACAACTCACATTTGCACACACTCAACACCACATACCTTGATCTCCACCAATGTGCAGCAGTGAAGCTCACATGGACTGGTGACATTGCACATGCACCCATGACAATCCCAGGGGTGGTGGTGGGAACTAAGGTGCAGAAACCCATCACACATGGCCAGTCAACAAGACTCGTGAATGTCTGACACACTGCACAGTACGTGGTACATGGGCATGATGTGAAATCTACCCCAATCAATGGGATCCCGGCCACAGTCACACACCAATGAAGAAGCCAAGGTGACCCACAAAGAACACACGTAGACAACTTCCAACATTGCAGCTCTGACCCTGAGGAGTGGCAGCAGTCACACACACAACATGTCACAATCACTGAAAGCTACCACAAACTGTAACCAACAAGTGCCAAGGGGAATCCTGACTGTGTCCCATCTGCGTTTGCCCACATCCCCAGCCCTGACAACAAAGACAACTAGGGATGACAACCTGATGAACATTAGTTTGCCATGCACCCACATCACGGAGAAACCAGGTCCAAGATGCTGGATGAACACAGGACAACTCAGCAAGCATCACAAACAGGAACATCCGTAGGGACACAGCCTGTGTAGGAAAAGGGAAGGGAACACACACAGACATGCTTACACAACACACAACACGGGCCCAGGCAATGTCACGGGATTACACACTGCCATGAGGGCACTCCACTCCTGTGGAAGGTCCGCTGTGCCAAACCTTGTCTGTGCACGACTCAAACATGTCAGCAGAACACTCGGTCAGTGAGTCAACAACTACAACACACTGAAGGCTCTGCTCACATCAGCCTGGGTACGGGAGTGTCACGTCAGTCATCTGCATATACCCAAAACACGTGTCAAGCAAGTTGCACTGTATACACAGATGAGTCCTTCAACATTGATGTGGTAAACTGCATGTCCAGTGGAGATGGGCACACAGTCAGGGAAATAGAAACATTGAACAGTGGTAAGCCCACCAGATGTGCATCAGTGTAAGCCACAGATGTTAATTTACAAATGCAAAACGTACATCCCTGTGTCAAATGCTGAACATTACACCCTCAGACTGCAGCAAAGGATGCTATAGATCCAGACTAGATTAGGACACATATCCCATGGACCACATGGAGTCCATCACAGCAACACTTCATTTTCCTGATCTGAACACTATTACAAATGCAAATGCATGATGATACTCATCTACATCATGTACATCAAAAGAAAAACCACAAATAAACAAAAAGAGGCTTTATTCAGCAAATGTGAAACTAAAATTTGAAGTCCAAAATAAACTAAGGTCAATGGCCAGTCCACATACACAGTCCGGACAGGGTGATATGTGACAACTTGTCACCCATTGCTTGCCTGCACTGGTATGGACAGGGGACATCCCCCTCGGAGGGGCATACAAGGGGCAGGCCAGGCACCGCAGGGACAGGATCAGGGGATGCCAGAAGGAGGCAGTGAAGGGATGGTGGGTGCAGGAGTGTCACCGGCAACTGCAGTGGAGGTGTCTGACTCAGTGGGGGCCGGCACCACTGTAGGGCACAAGTCAGATGGTGTGGGTGCTGCAACCACTGCAGTGGGCCGGTCAGATGGAGTGGACTGGGTCCCCACTGCAGTGCCCAAGTCAGACGGGGTGGTTGTGGACTCCACTGCAGTGCATAACTCCAAGGGAGTGGAAGGGGGAGCAGATGAGGTGGGCAGGACAGAGGGGGGAACCCGGTCTCCACACCAGTGGCACAAACAGGCAGAGCATCTGGTTTGGGGTTGGAAGAGCAAGTGGTAGGGGAGGAGGGCCTAAGCAGTTTGGGGATGCGGTATCGGTGTGTGGGGGAACCTGGGGCAGGGTGTGGTGGGGGAACCTGTGGAGTGGTGGCCTGGAGGATGGAGGAGAAAGACTGTGTGGTGGAGCTGCGTGGTGGTGGTGGGGTCTTGCCCTTCCTGGTCCGGGGGGACTTTCGAATGGGGTCCTCAGTCTGCCTGTGCCTGGGGGAGGATGTCCGGGTGTGAGGGGCACTCCCCTCTGTGTGTGGTGGTCGCCTCTTCCGCCTGGACGTTGTGTCAGATGGATCTGTGGGGAAGAGGCCAAGCTCACAGAGGAAGAGCTTCTGGGAGGGGGGGTTGCAGGTGAGGCAGGTGAGGCAAGGGAAGGGGTTTTGGAGGGAGAGGTATCTGAGGACTGCGGAGTGCTCGTGGATGCGTGTGTGTGTGTCTGGGCCCCATCCCCTGTGAGTGAGATATCAGTCCCCTGACTGTGCATGTGTGTGCGTCTGGATTTTGGCTTGTGTGCTGCTTGTGTCTGTGCTGGTGCGTGCCGGTGCCGGTGTGTGTGTGCTTGGGACAGGTAGGGTGCTGGGGATTGTGGATGGGGCAGAGGTAGGAGGGGTGAGGGACTGTTGCAGGAGGGACACTGCTGCCATCAGTGAGGAGGCCATGGACTGATTGGTCCGATGTAAGGCAGACATGCCAGATGACATGCCCTCCATGAATGACACCAGTTGTGTCAACAGACCCGTGTGTGCATGTAGGACACTAAGCATTGATGTCTGCCCTACATGGATCTGTTTCAGCAAGTCCACAGACTCCACACTCAGGGCAGCATGGGGGACAGAGGCAGGGGGTGCGGTGCCTGGCATGAAGGAGACACGCTCCCCTACCCGGGAGCCTCCACGGACATGTGGGATGGGAGCAGATGGGAGGGTGGAGATGGTGGTGGTGGCGGGGACAGACTTGCTTAATTTTGCCTCTGGTCTGCTGACACCCGCCTCCACTAGGGAGTCCTCACTGGAAGTGCTGTTTTCCCCAGCTGAGGTGGTCGTAGCTGAGGTCTCCTCAGTGTGGCTCCCCTCACCCTCCGTGCCACTGGGTCCCTCGGTCTCCCCTGCTGTGGACCCAGTCTGGCTCTGCCGCTCCTCTTGGTCCGTGGAGCTGTCTCCTCCTGTGGCCGTGGATGTATCTGCAAACAATCAGGATAAACAGAGCAACATTAGTCACCTGTACTGACCACACACACCACAGTAAGTACAGCACATCACAGAGCAAGTCCTGCCATCATTTTCTAGACATTGCAATAAGTGCTGAAACTGATTTGAAGAAGCCCATTGTCTGCCTGACAGTCATTCATGCCACACATATCCTACCTGTCCATGCACCCATCTGTCTGGTGCCTATTGTATGCGACTAATCATATGTGCACACATACACCACATACACAGTTGTTGGACATCCAAGAGAACATATGGAAATGTGTCACTCCAAACACATGCCATCTCCTGCCACTGACTCAATACATGTGTCAGGAAAAGTGATGGGCAGAGTCTCTGTTGATATGCGGGTTTTGCTTCCATCACCAGACACAATGATGTCCTGATAGACAATGCGACAATGGTGTGCATGCTGGACATATCACACTACTGCTGGATCACCCTTTGCGAGTTGAATGTCATGGCACAGGCCTGTCTGGCAAGTCAGTCATAACTGTCTCCTGTCACAGGGGCAGTGCATACACACAACACCAGTCTACACTGTGTCACAATAATGGAAGTTTTGGGAATGCAAGCCCTGTAGCTGACAGGTGCACATGTGCACCCCTGCCCACCCACATCATGAGGACTAAGATGATCCCACGTCAATCAAATGAGACATTTGAGTGACTGCAAACACAAATCCATACACATGAGCACTTCACCGTCTGATGAGAATGAACCAAAGCTGCCTGCACCTCAATGTTTCATACACCATTGTGCACAGTCAAGGGATCAGAGACCTATGCATTAACCAGTGTGCAGATCCCATAGTCACAACTCAGATGGCTGGCCACCCCAAATTGTTAAACACTCCAGGAGTCCAAAAAGCAAGGCCACACCACGGTGACACAGAGGCATACACCTGAGTGCACTCTTCACAATGCCCAATATGTATGCTGACACACTGGAGTGGGAGAACAGAGTGCCTTCGATGTACGGAGTAGGCATTACAGTCCTGGTCCATGTGCAACATGGTATTACCCTGAACACTAGGCAGGTGGCTATGCATGTGTCACACACATGATGTACATACTTCTGAGGCTCCTACCTTGGTCTCTGCTGCAGCATGGGTGTGTGGCACATACCCCAGACATGTGGTGAGTCAGAGCAGCAATTGGAACACATATTAAAGCCATACCCAGAGTACATGTCAGATCACAGGCATCGTGTGAGCAATTGTACCACCCATGCAGCCCACAACAAAGTTCCTGTAACTGATGCTGTCCCCAACTTGAACCACAGGTAACTGCAAGTACACAGTACACAAGTGACCTAAGTCACAGACTGTAAGGGCCACACCTGTGTATCAGATGAGGAGGGGGCATGACACAAGTGAGGGACATGAGTCCAGGACGACAAGACAGTTGTACTGTGGAAGTGGAACCAGGCTAAAGGAGTGCATAGAGCATGTTAGTCATAGTACACAGTAAAGGCTAGCACTTACCCCCTCCTTGCTGCTGTCTGGCCTTCAGCTGCCCATCCAGGTCAGGGAAGACCACCGCCAGAGTCCGGAGCATGTGGGGGGTCAGGGTCCGGTGTCCGCCCCTCCTGCGAGGAGGCGACAGCTTCAGCTGGACCCTTGCGATCCTCCGGGTTCAGCCACGAAGGTCCTGCCACCTCTTCTGGCAGTTGCGGATCCTGCGCCTGTAGACCCCCACAGATCGTACTGCCCGGACGATGGTCAGCCAGATCTCCTGCTTCTGGTGGGCATCAACCTGTGAGGATGACAAAGTGAAAAGGCCATTAATACACATGCAACATATCCGTGCATCACACAGTTGGATATACATGTCTCAATCACAGGGGCATATGATGTACACAGGTAGTGCAACTATGGCTATGAACAGTTGTCCAGCAGTTACTAAATGGTATCATTGCCTGGGAAGTCAAACCTTGTTGGAATGCACTGTTACTGCACTATACCTGTTCAGTGCATGTAACTACACACTTTGGGGGCTGACAACTACTCAGTGAGCATGCTAGCCACTGGTGTACACACTGTAAGTCTTGCTAGTCAGACAACATGCACAATTAGTAAGGCAGTGGACAGCACACTCACCTGCTCCCCTGGTTTCCCATACAGCTTGCTGTACTGTGGAAGGAGGCTGTCCAGCAGGGCCTGATTCTCCTCAGTGCTGAAGGCTGGGGCTCTATCCACAGTACGTGCCATTGCACTAGCCAGAGGATGCAGAGACAAGCAGTGGTGGTGGCAGATGTCGTCCTGGAGCATGTAGTGCAGGCAAGTGAGCTCTCAGGGGAACAGCAGCATTATATGTGTGCTGCAGAGGCAGATACTGTCCCATGTGTCCAAAGTGATAGGTCCAAGTCGTTTGCATCTTCTGAATCTGGCCAATCCATGGAATTGCACCACTTATACACGCCCACAGCATCCTTCAAAAGTTCAACTTCATGACACCCATGAATTTGCAACATTGTTGTGGGTGGCCAACTGAATTCACTGCATCCGACTCGTAAAAGCTTCGAAAACGCGTCCGTTACCATGTCAGGCCATAGCCAATGCGTGTGCACCGATCGGACCATTGCTGTACGACGCGTATTACATCACACAACACGCATCCGTCCACATCATATGCAATGGCCAATGCGTGCGCACCGATCGGTCCATTGCTGTACAACGCGTATTTCGAAACACAACACGCATCCGTCCACATCTTATGCAATGGCCAATGCGTGCGCACCGATCGGTCCATTGCTGTACAACGCGTATTTCGAAACACAACACGCATCCGTCCACATCATATGCAATGGCCAATGCGTGCGCACCGATCGGACCATTGCTGTACGACGCGTATTTCGGAGCACAACACGCATCCGTCCACATCATATGCAATGGCCAATGCGTGCGCACCGATCGGTCCCTTGCTGTACGACGCGTCCCTGTACAAGTCACTCGCATATGTCACCATGGTTGTCACTGGTGAACGTATGCCAGCCACAATTACTTGCCAGGGACTCAGGGGCACACCTACAACACCACATCCTGTCTACACTGTATCCTAAGGCATGTAAGGCTGCATTACCTGTGTGTGTATGGGGGTCAACATGTGGTTTTTTGGGTGGCACTTGGGGGCAGCCACTCCCAGGCTGTGCACGTGTTCATGGGGACAGAATCCTTTGTGTGTTGTGCACATGACCACTGTGATGTGCAACTGTTCAGTTCAGAGCATGTGGCATGGTCACATTTCCAGGTTGTGTATGTGTATGTTATGTCACATACACCCTGACTCCCATGTGGGATGGTATGTACGTCACAGGATGACCCATTGCCACAATTGTGATGGCCCTCCACAGTCTGTGTGCATGTTGTGTTTCAGATGTCTCTGATTCCATGTGCACAATGGGAGACAGTCTCCACATCCACGTTGTTTGTGCATCGACTTTGATGTTATGCGTGTGTGTGTCACAGACGTCCATGTCTGTCCTGCAGAGGCAACAGGGGCCACTACCTGTGGGAGTCATGGTTGTTTTGCTGACGTGTACATGGTACACCATGTCATGCCAGTGTCCATGTGGCAATACAGGGTCCCTGGGAATCTACCTGTCAAAGAGCTGTGATGCCTGTGGCACATCTTTCCTCACTTGTCACTGTGGTGTGTGTTTGGAACATGACAGCAGTACATGGGTACTGTGACAGCCTAATGATTTCCCATAGCACAACCTGGAACTTGTTGTCAACACATGTTGAACTGAGATGTTAGATGTTGGCCATGTAGGTGCCATATATGTCCATACAGAACGGCATACACATCAAGTACTTGTGTCTCGTAATGATATATCATGTGATATTGAGTATGGTCAATGCCACATATGTGGGGTGACTGACAATCTTTCTTTGTTCACCTATGCACTGCAGGGCACCAGCTGTCCATAGACCATTCCCTGACCTTGCAACCATGGTTGAACATGACTGCATCCGACGGTACCGCTTCAACAGGCCGCTGATTGAGGAATTGGCGGTGCGGTTGGCCCCACATTTGCAACCTGGCCGGACATACCCTACAGCGCTGACCCCCAAGGTGAAGGTGATGGCAGCCCTACACTTCTTTGCCACCGGTACCTTTCAACACACTGTGGCATCTGCTGGTGGGATGTCACAGACCATGTTCAGCCGTGTGCTACGCGATGTTTTGGAGGCGATGTTGAGATACCTGAACCAGTACATCTATTTCCCTAAACGTCAACAACTCACTGACGTCAAGAGTGACTTCTATGCCCTGGGGAGGATGCCACATGTCATCGGCTCCATTGATGGGACACATGTGGCTTTGGTACCACCACAGGCACATGAGCAGGCATGCAGGAACAGGAAACATTACCATTCTATCAATGCTCTGGTGGTATGTCTTGCAGATATGAGCATCTCACATGTGTGTGCACGTTTCCCCGGTTCTGCACACGATGCCTACGTAATGAGGAGTAGTCGCATCCTGAGGATGATGTCACAGATGCAGAACCAGCGTGCCTGGCTTGTCGGTGTGCACTGACTTTGTACCATTGTGTGTGTTCTGCAATGTTGTATTCCACCCTCTTTTCCAACTCAGCTAATGTGCAATTGTCTGTCTGTAGGTGACTCCGGATACCCCAACATGCCGTGGTTGCTGACACCCCTCAGGAACCCTGTGACACCAGCCCAGATGCGCTACAATGAGGCACATGGTCGGACCAGGAGAGTGATCGAGCGGACATTTGGTCTCCTGAAGAGCCGCTTTCGCTGCCTGGACAAGACAGGAGGGGCCCTCCCATATGCCCCTGCAAAGGTGTGCAAGATTGTCATCGTCTGCTGCATGCTACACAACCTGGCAGTGCGGAAGGAGTTGCCTCTCATCCTGGATGACGATGACCAACATCCGCCACCTGTGGAGGATCCTGGCCTGGGCCACGATGCCAGTGATGATGATGATGATGAGGGTGATGTCCGCACACAGCTCATCACCAACTTCTTCAGCTGACTGTGAGTATACAGAGATGTTATGTCAATGATTTGAGTTTGCATGATATGTGTTGGTGGTGCTCTGTTGCTGTTTGAGTGTGGCCATGTGCTGCTTCACTGGATGCGTGCAGCAATGTGTCCTTACAGGTAGTCTGTACTCCCCAACAGTGTTGACATGCTTACTTGGTTTTGTGTAGGTATCTTGTGACATGTATTGGGCATGAGTATTGCAGTTCTGTCCTGTTCTTCAGTGCTTTTGACTGTGTGTCATGTCTGTCCTTCACAGGGTACTTTCAGAGTAGTTTGGTCAACTGTGATCCCCCGACACCATGATTCAACTTCCAGGGTGGAAGCAGTCGTTTCCCTACAGGTGATGTGCCACACACCCCTGGACTTTATTTCTTCTACACTTGGTGACTGTGTGGCCACTGCCACGTGGGATTACCTTGCATCTGTAGTGGAAACAACATGTTGCAAATGTGTAATAAACCTGTGCTTCACTTTGGGATGTGCGTTGTCTGTGGTCACACATCTGACTGACATTTGCTTACTGCACCTGTGGGCTAGTTAACACAGACTCTGAATAGGTGTGGTGTCTGTGCATTCCACTGTATTTCCTGGCAACATCAGTGTAGGCGATGAGTCAGATGGCCCTGGTGTGTATGTGTTGTGTAGCCCTAGTGGTGTGTCTCCCTCATATGTGTCACGTCGCCATGACTCACATGACGGTGTTGAACTTGCTGTAGCAGTTAGCATGCACAGTGTCATTTAGCAGATCATCATCTCCATGACAAAAACAACGTTGGAATCACAACAGAGGCAAGTATGGTGTATTAGTGAGTTTATTTACATACATGTGTGAGGATAGTACACAGGATGGTGGGTGCTGTACATTGGGATTGGAATCCAAAGTTCCCAGATGATTTGGAAGTGTTGGTAGCAGAAATGTCCTGAGTAAAGTCCACAGTCATCTGATACATTAGTCCAACTTAAACTCCCCATGTCATGTGGGAGAGTTGGGTTGCATTCGACAGGGTGAACAGTTTGCACACAAAGGAGAATTTCCAGAACAGGTGTTGGGTTCCTGGGGGATGTACATGGCCATCGGCCTCTCAGTTGTCCTTCCTCGGACGACCCCTCTTCTTTCTGGTGGGACCCTCACGTGCAGGCTGCTGCGGTGCAGAGGACTCTCCACCAGAGTCATCCTCCCTCCCTGTGGCAGTTGCAGTTGTTGCGGCACCAGATGTTGTGGGCACACAGGGAGGTGTGGACATGTTGGTGCTAATCTGGCGGAGGCATGTCAATATGTCCCTCTGCACCGCTGTCAGTTCTTCCAATGTGTCCCACTTGGACTCCATGCCAGACATGTGTGTCTCCACACGGGACATGTGGGAGTCCAAGCGGGCATGATGGGCAGCCTGCTGCTGTTGAATGTCCTTGAGGATCCCCACTACCTGGCTGACCTCTCCGGTGCTATTCTGGTATGCATCAGCAATGCGTACCAGTTGTGGGTCATCATGCAGTCCAGACCCCGCTGCAAACAGCGACCTCTGCCTACCACCCCTCCCACCACCCCTGGCCACACGTGCGGGACCTGCGGTGGCACGCACAGGTGACCCTAGGCCCCCTTGGGGGTTGGTACTGGGGTTGTTGTCCGTTGCTTCACGGTGGGCTGGGGTCCCTGTGCTGTTGTCATTCAGTGTCCTTGGTCTGTCCGTGTCGGTGGGGGTGGTCTGTGTGTTGGCAGATGTTGGAGGAATGGGTGCAGGGGGTGCATATGGTGGTCCTGCTGGAGCTGCATGATGACTCACACCGGAGGTGCCAGGTAGGTCTTCGCCATCCGAGGAGGGCAGAGGCTGTTCCACACCAGAGAGCTCAGGGGCCACCGGAGCCTGGGACAGGGACTCCTCATCATCTGTTGCTGTGTCCGCATCATCACCTGTTTTTGGGAGAGACACAATGTATGTTATGTTTCTACAGGCATCAATGGTTCAAACACATGACAGTTGTGACTGTACCTCTGGATGCGGGCCTGTACATTGCATTGTCCTAAGTTGTCACAGTCAGAGGTTGATATTGGTGTGGCTCATTGTCCTGCCAACCTGAAGCATTTCAATGTGAATGTTGAGGTGTGTGCATGACCAGCATTGGTGGTATTTGGTTAACATCCGGACATCCTTCTCCCCCCAGCCCAGTTATCCCACCATGAAGCATGCCACCCTTGCAGTGGGTGCAGGTTAACTCTCAGGATGCCAGTCAGTGGTGTCCTGCTGTTGGTTGGTGCCCAGTTCCCAGCAGGGCCTGGTACTCCCCACAACAGAGCACCATTGTCAGACATCTTTGAAGTGGCTTTTCACTCCCTGTGAGGTATGCATGCTTCAGTGTGAGCTTGGTGGGCCATGTGGGTGGGGGATGTTGAGCTGTGACTACCACTCCCATCATGCTATTGCCTACACCACCCTTCCCAGCATGCCCATACTTCCTTCCTTTTGAGTCGACTTCATTGTGTGTGAGTGTGACAGCAATGGCAAGATGGCTGACAGTGTGGTCCTGTTGTTTGTTGGTGCACAGTTCACAGCAGGGCCTTGTGCTCCCCACAGCTGAGGCCAGTGGCAGACATCTTTGAAGTGGCTTTTCACTCCCTGTGAGGTGTGCATGCTTCAGTGTGAGCTTGCTGGGCCATGTGGGTGGGGGATGTTGAGCTGTGACTACCACTCCCATCATGCTATTGCCTACACCCCCCTTCCCAGCATGCCCATACTTCCTTCCTTTTGACTCTGCTTCCCTGTGGGGTAGTGTGCCTGTGCTGACAGGATGGCTGACAGTGTTGTCCTGGCGTTTGTTTGGCTACAAGTCACAAAAGTGTCCCTGTGCTTCACACAGCATAACCCAGTGTGGTGGTTCTTTGTGGGATATTTAATTAGAGTGTGAGGCATTGCATTCTCCCAGGTGAGATTTGTGGAGTTTGTGTTAAGGGGGTGTGTGAGAAAAGCTGCTTGTAACTATGGTCAGAGCTGTCAGGCCTCCTTCCCACCCAGCTAGATATCCCACCATGAAGCATGCCACCCTTGCAGTGGGTGCAGGTTAACTCTCAGGATGTCAGTCAGTGGTGTCCTGCTGTTGGTTGGTGCCCAGTTCCCAGCAGGGCCTGGTACTCCCCACAACAGAGCACCATTGTCAGACATCTTAGAAGTGGCTTTTCACTCCCTGTGAGGTGTGCATGCTTCAGTGTGAGCTTGCTGGGCCATGTGGGTGGGGGATGTTGAGCTGTGACTACCACTCCCATCATGCTATTGCCTACACCCCCTTCCCAGCATGCCCATACTTCCTTCCTTTTGAGTCGACTTCACTGTGTGTGAGTGTGACAGCAATGGCAAGATGGCTGACAGTGTGGTCCTGTTGTTTGTTGGTGCACAGTTCACAGCAGGGCCTTGTGCTCCCCACAGCTGAGGCCAGTGTCAGACATCTTTGAAGTGGCTTTTCACTCCCTGTGAGGTGTGCATGCTTCAGTGTGAGCTTGCTGGGCCATGTGGGTGGGGGACGTTGAGCTGTGACTACCACTCCCATCATGCTATTGCCTACACCCCCCTTCCCAGCATGCCCATACTTCTTTCCTTTTGACTCTGCTTCCCTGTGGGGTAGTGTGCCTGTGTTGACAGGATGGCTGACAGTGTTGTCCTGGCGTTTGTTTGGCTACAAGTCACAAAAGTGTCCCTGTGCTTCACACAGCATAACCCAGTGTGGTTGTTCTTTGTGGGATATTTAATTAGAGTGTGAGGCATTGCATTCTCCCAGGTGAGTTGTGTGGAGTTTGTGTTAAGGGGGTGTGTGAGAAAAGCTGCTTGTAACTATGGTCAGAGCTGTCAGTCTTCCTTCCCACCCAGCCAGATATCCCACCATGGAACGTGCTTCTATTGCAGGGAGTGCAAGTTGGCTTTCAGGATGTCAGTCAGTGGTGTCCTGCTGTTGGTTGGTGCACAGTTCCCAGCAGGGCCTTGTGCTCCCCACAGCAGTACCCAGTGTCAGCCATCTTGTCAGTTATTTTCCACTCCCTGTGATGTGAGCATGGTTCAGAGTGGTGTTGATGGGCCAATTGTGAGGGTGACCAATATCTGTGACTACAACTCCCATCATGCTATTGGCTACACTCACTTCACCAGCATACACACAATTCCTTCCTTTCAGTGAACTTCCCTGTGAGGTGGTGTTCTAGTGGTGGCAAAATGTCTGACAGTGTTTGTTGGTTATATTTGTGCCACTGCCTTGCTCTATTTGTTGTTAGGTTTGTACATGTCATGACACAGTTACATATCACTATGAGATGGCAGGTATTGTGTTTGTCTAACTAACATACACATCTTGGGATGATTATCTTTTGGTTACTGTGGCTTTGCTAAGGGTGCATGGTTTCACTATCCCCTTGACAGTGATGTGTGTGTATTGTCACACAATATTGGGTATATTGGTTGTGTACTCACCAGGCTCTGGGATGTTTGATAGTCCATGTACGCTCTCTGGTGGTAGGATGGCCCGCACCTTCTCCTCCCAGGGCCTGAGGTATACTGGTTTGGCAGGAGGGCCACTGCCGGTGAGTTGACTCAAGGAGTAATCCTTCTTGAGTAGGTCCTTGACCCTCCTGCGCACATCATACCACCTGTTCTGGATGTCTTCCTTTGTGCGCAAACATGGTGATTGTGCGTTCACCTTGTCGACGATCCTCTCCCACATCTTGGTTTTCTGCGACATGGGGGTATGTTGGACCAATGTACCAAACAACTGTGGCTCTACCCTGAGGATTTGATCTACCAGGACTTCCAATTCACTGTCTAGGAACTTTGGATTCTTCTTTGGGGGCATGGTGATGGGTGGTGGTGGGAATTGATGTGTGTGTGAGTGTGCAAGTGAGGGTGGGTGAGTGTAGGTTTTGCTGGGTGTATGTGAGGGTGCTATTTGGGAGGTGCTAATGGTGTGTGGCTTGTGTGATGGATGAGTTGTGAGTGTGTCTGTGGTTGCTGTCTGATGGTGTTCTGTGCTGGCAGGTCGGTTGAATTTGCAAAGGATCATGGTAGGGATTTGTGGCCTTTATATGGGTGGAGTTGTGGGTGTGTCTTTGTTCCATGTTTTTTTCCCCCTGTATATATTGACTTTGTCATTGCTTGTTTGGCCCTTTTTTTTGTATTTTTTCCTTTGTAGTTTTTAGGCATGTAGGAGACGTTCTTCTGACTGAGTAGGACGCTGCAGTTGGCTCGTGGGGGCTTCTCCGAGTCTTTCAAGCTGTGTTTCTGCTGGGTTTCATGTGCGGCGTATGCGTCGGTCGCGGAGTATTGGGTTGCTTCGGCTCCGTTTTGTATGCGTGTCGGTCGTACGGCTTGAGCTCCGTGCGGCTCGGTCTGGTTTTACACGCATTGCATCGTACTGCGCGGGTCGGAGTTCGCGGGTACGTTTCTGTCGGGTTCATTCCTGGTGCGTGTCGGTCGGTTCGATTCGCGTAGTTTTCCGGCCGGATAGCTGGTTTCCGTGCGGTTCGGTCGTTCGGCTTGTGTTCCGTACGAGTCGGTCGTAATTCACATGCATTGCATCGTACTACGCGGATCGGGCAGCGCCGGTACGTGTCGGTCGAACTACATTCCCGTACCGAGTCGGTTGGTATGTTTTCCGTCCCGAATCGGAATCCGCCCCTAAATCTAGCATTCCCATCCATTACATTTCATGTCTTCAGAGCTGTGAGTGGAGTTTAAAAGCAAATAATGAGATATTTCATTTTAGATGTCATCAGTTTCTGTTAACCTTTGTTCATACTTATGTCAAGATCAAGAAGTAAACACCAAAAGCTGATTACCTTGCATTGCAATGATATTTGCAAAGTGTTTTGCATACATCGTGCGAGGTTTAAAGAGCGTTTTTGCTGTGTGACTTGGCCTGTATGGGACATGAGTGAGGTACATGAAAACTGATGGACGTAGAAGTACAGTGTTTAATGTCACTGCGCATATTTATTTAATCATTTATTAGATTTATTATAGCACCATTACCTAAACTGCTTTACAAAATTTAAGAATTGATACAATAAATAAATGCAAATTTGACAAATTACAGGAAAACATAGTAAAGAGACCCATTAGAAAATCAAGGTGAAAAAGCCCGAAGTCCAGTCATGTTCTTGATATGCAGTATCTCAAATCTGTTTTTTTGAATGCCCAAAAGCATTCAATTGCAAATCCTAATAAAAGGGAAACAGCCACCTCGGAAATAGGGGGACGGAACAGCTCAGCGATTGTCAGCATCTACAGTCTGGTAACTCAAAATAAAAACAAGCATTTCCAATAGGTCTTACCTAAGCAAGAGCTAATGGCTTTGGCAAGGTGTTTTAGTCATGTAGTACACCATTGTGGCTGCTGTTTAGCATGGTTAGAAGTTAGTGGTGTGTCGTGGAGTGGGTTGGGTTGGGGTGTGGTGGGGTGGGGTGGGGTAGATTGGAGTGCGATAGATTGGGGTAGAGTTGAATAGGGTAGATTGGCATAGAGTGGGATGAGGTAGATTGGCGTAGAGTAGAATGGGTGTAGAGTGTGGTAAAATGGAGTGGTGTGAACTGGGGTAGATTGAGTGGCAGTGGAGTGGAGTCGATTGTGGTAGACTGCAGTGAGGTTGATTGGAGTGTGGTAGATTGGATTGAGGGAGTTGGGTAGATTAGTGGGGTAGTTTGAATTGGGGTAGATTGGGGTAGAATAGGGTAGATTGGAGTGGAGATGGGTAGACTGGAGTGGCGTAGATTGGGTTAGATTAGAGTGGGGTAGATTGGAGTGGGTTAGATAGGGGTAGGGTAGATTTGGGTAGAGTGGAGTGGGATAGATTGGGGTAGATTAGGGTGGAGTGGAGTAGATTGGGGACGAGTGGAGTGGGGTAGATTGGGGAAGAGTGGAGTAGGGTGGATTGGGGTAGACTGGAGTGGCGTGGGGTAGATTGGGTGTATTATACTAGGGTAAAATGGAATGGAGTGGGAGTAGATGGGTAGTTAGGAGTGGGGTAAATTGAAGTAGGGTAGTTTGGGGTGGAGTGGGGTGAGGTAGATTGGACTGAGGTGAAGTGGGGTAGAGTGGTCTATATTGGACTGGAATGGGGTAGATTTGAGTGGCATATTGTAGATAAGAGTGAAGTGCAGTGGGGTATGTTGGGTAGGGTGGAATGAAGTGTGGTAGGTTGGGGAAGAGTGGAGTGGGTTAAATTGGGTGGATTGGAGTGGGTAGATTGAAGTGGAGTAAATTGGGGTAGAGTGGAGCGGGGTAGATTGGAGTGGAGTTGTATAGATTAGAGGGGGGTAGATTGGAGTGGGGTAGATTGGATGGATTATACAAGGGTAAAATGGAATGGAGTGGGAGTAGATTGGGGTAGTTTGGAGTGGGGTAGATTGGAGTGGGGTAGTTTGGGGTGGGGTAGATTGGAATAAGGTGAAGTGGTCTATATTGGAATGGGGTAGATTTGAGTGGCATGTGGTGGATTAGAGTGAAGTGGAGTGGGGTAGATTGGGTAGAGTGGAATGGAGTGGGGTAGATTGGGGTAGAGTGGAGCGGTGTAGATTGAAGTGGGTGGAGTATAGTTGGATAGATTGGTGTGGAGTTCAGAACTGAGTGGAATGAGATAGATTGGGGTAGATTGGAGTGGAGTGCGGTACAATAGGGTGTAGTTGGGTAGGTTGTGTGGACTCTCCAAGTGCCTTAATTTTGGCCTGCATAAAATCTCTATTAAAAAGTAAATCATTAATACTTCATAAAAAATGAACCAGCAGTGTCACACGTGGAGCGTACTGCTGAAAATTACAAATAAAACTCCTTTTTTATACGCCCTCATGGGGTCATGCTGATATCCTGGCCTTTAGACCACAAATGCCTTTTCCATGAACGTAATAACTAAGCAAAGACGTCTGAGTGAAGGCGCAGCCCGATGCCTGCGTGTCTGCAGATCTGATGCTAATCTGAGGGTATCGATAACTTACCGGTCAGAAAGCCCTGACTTCATGAAGCATCCTCAGTGAATCAAATAGAGCACTGTTCTTTCACCGGCCCCAACTGGCAGACCTTTAATTTACAGGCAGGAGTGTTTATTTGTTTGGGGGTGTTTTTCGGAGCCGGATATGAAGATTCCATCAAACCTTCCTCGAAAAAAAAT
The DNA here is from genome assembly GCA_963921515.1 of Calotriton arnoldi. Classification (NCBI taxonomy): domain Eukaryota; kingdom Metazoa; phylum Chordata; class Amphibia; order Caudata; family Salamandridae; genus Calotriton; species Calotriton arnoldi. Next base: position 896,895 of record CAWUFW010002715.1, on the reverse strand, counting down.
GCAAATGTGGTTTTAAAAAGAGCACGGTTCATTCATGCAGATTCCCAATCGCCCATTGAGATTCCTCTGGAGATCTGCAGGGACGGAAGATACGGCGTGCAACTGGCATAGTTCCAAAGGTATTGCACTGTTGTTTCGATAAATATCAGACGAGATTGACTTTCAGGAAAATATTGGATCTCACCCTGACTGCTGCTATTTGTCGATTTTCATTTCATCTATTTGTCTTCAATTTTATCAAGTACGATTCTTCTTCTTTGGTTTCTGGGATGCACTGGAGTAAATAGATACACGGGGTAATTTGCACCCTGTCAGATTTTGAGATCCCAGGTAAGTGGGGATCTCTGTGGCAGCTCCACTGAAGACGCTCAGGTTTGCTGAGCATGTGCCATACATGTTCTGCCATATCGATAGTTTATTTTTCAAGAAAAACATTCCCATAGCAAAATTTTGGGGCATATTACCAAGCCCTTATCGCCACCACAACGTCACTTTTTGTGACGTTGTGGTGGCGATAAAGTCAGCTCCTATTACAAGGCAGCGTTAAACCACTTAACGTGGCTAAAAGCCACGTTAAGTGGCTTAACGCTGCCTTGTAATAGTGCCCTTTCACGCTAAACTTAGCGTGAAAGGGGCGTGCAGTGGGTGTTGCGGTGGGCGTTCCACCGCAACACCCATTCACTCGGCAGCTGCCACCTATTATCAAGAGAGGCGATAGGTGCACAATAGGTGGCAGCGCCGAACTTAAGACCAGGAAAATCCTGGTCTTAAGGTGGCGATACGAGGAGAAATGCTTCATTTCTCCTCGTTTTTGCTTTTTCTATGTGTGCTGCCTTGTGCAGCACACATGGAAAAAGCAAAATGCTAAGGTATGTTTATGTACAGGAAGGTGTCCCTTCCTGTACATGAACAAACCTTTTTTTAAATGCCATATTGTAACTTACATGTGTGCTGCATGAAGCAGCACACATGTAAGTTACAAAATGGCATTTTAGGTTTGTTTATGTACAGGAAGGGACACCTTCCTGTACATAAACAAACCTCCCTGCTCGCAGACACCCTTGCACTCTGGTGCAAGGGTGCTTGCGGTGGCGTTAAGTCGTGAGACTTAGCGCCATCGCAGGGAAACGCCAGGCTGCACCATATCGTTGGTAATATGGTGCAGCCTTGCGTTTCCGAGTGGCGATGAGAGGCGTTAAGCCAAGGAGGCTAACGCCTCTCACCGCCATTTCCTAGATAATATGCCCCTTTGCACCCTGAAAGAAAAAAAAATCTCCCTTGCACCGAGGGTTTTTTTCCACTGTGCTTGTGAGCCATAATCTGTTTCACTACCCAGGACTTCCTTGCCTTTCAAGGAGGAAAAACAAGTGACTTTCAAACCACTCTGGGTAGGGTGTGACATCTGTCACTTGGATATGATGGCACTGTTGTGCACGGGTCATCAGGTGAAATGTGTGTGCCATCAAAAGCTCAAAATCACAATTACCCTGATTGTTTCTTTGTTTTTTACTTTCATGAGAACGTCACCACACTCTTGTGGGCAGCTCTTCAACAGATGGAGTGCTAAACAGGAGTAAATAACAAGTACACTTTTAAGCTTTCATGATCGTGAAACATATTGTCCTGGCAAGTCTATTAGGTAAGACTTCACTGATACACCGTCATCAGACTGTGGTAAGTTTAATGGCATCACAGAAAAAGAAATGGCTAGAGGAAGAAATAGGCACTAAGAAAGCAGTACAGAGTACAGAGATCCAGTGCCACTGTGTCAGGTAGGGCTCATTAAAATCATCCTCACTCTCCAGCCAACACTGCTTTGCATGGTGGGATTTCTAATTCCTTACTTGTACTAGTAAACATTAAAGTGCAAATCTCAGAAAGCAAAGCACCCTTGTCTGAAAGGAAAATGCTAACTGAAAGTGCCACACATGGCATGAGAACAGATGTCAAAACTAATGCAAATTTGACAAATTACAGGAAAACATAGTAAAGAGACCCATTAGAAAATTAAGGTGAAAAAGCCCGAAGTCCAGTCATGTTCTTGATAAAATTAGTGCAGAGTTTCACATTATTGGTCAACATATCCATTGAAACAGTTATCCCATAAAGAGTTCTGGACAGTGGTGGACTGAAAGACAAAAGAAGAACTGGGACATTGTTAGAACTACCTCCGCAAGGCACAGAGTAAGCAATGCAACACACCTCAGCTGTGAACCCCACGTTCTTGGATTACGTTTTGCTGCCATTTTAAAAATGTGGCACTATCATTCAGTGCCACCCAATTGGCCTATCTACCTTTCTAACCATACCATTATAAATTGGCACAGGAAGTGGCAGAGAAAGTGCAACAGTGGTGAAAACGTTAAATGTCATATGTGGCCTGTAGTTTACATTCACACCCCATATGTATGACTGAGAAGGTAGATCTTACAGTTCAACATTGTGCTCTGGCTAGCTGAAGTTTAAAAGTCTGCAGTAAGACATGTGGGAGAAAAGTCCTCTACCTTGTATAAAAAAAACTACTTTAATACATTAGATAAGTTACTCCTAAGTAAGCCCCGCAGCCCACAGAGTTAGGTGCTTTTTGTAAAAAGTGGGACACGCTAGATATTCAAGAAAGTTATGTTCCTACAGTAAACAGCACCAAAACAGTTTTCTTTGTTACTCTTTTTTTCCGTGGAAAGGCCTTGTGGGAAAAAATATATTTCAGCTAGGAATATGATGTAAACCTGGTTCAAAGTTCATACTTAATGATTAGCAAAATGTAGTTCAATTGGGAAGATAGAATTACATTAGACAGATAACTTTTAAAAATCCTACTGTGTGCTATCTAGAAGCTAGTGAGTCACACCAGTTCTGCCAGCTTCCCCTTCCCTCCAATGGCAATGAGTACTGCTATCCTGATGAGATATGAAAAGGTGGTTGTGAAACACTGTTCACTTGGCACAGGGCAGGCATGGGGTTACTAGACTCCAACCATTGTGGTTGAGATTGTTTGCTACTGGTGTCCTGCGGTCCCTCCTACAAGGCTCTGCAAACTGGGCCACATGCTACTCTTGCTGCACTTGACTTTCAAGGTAGTGAGGGTGAGTAGTCTAAGGCTTCTCAGAGAGGTGTTATGGTGAGCAAGAACTCAAAACTAAAAGCTCAAAACTCAACCATCAACCAACATGCACAAAAATGTAGGGCCTAATTCACAAGGGGCCTCTGCAGTCGTGGCAGAGGCCCCGCAGTTGTGGGGGAGTCTCAGCACCCGAGGCGACCCTCTGCAATGAGAATTCTCATTAAGGAGATTTCGCCCCGAGTGCCGAGACTCCTGCACGACTGCAGGGCCGCCCTTCACCACAAGTACGAAGGCCCTTTGTGAATCAGGCCCGTAATGTTCAGACAAGTGCTTGTCTTTTTGTAAAAACAAGCACTTTAATCACACTTTAAAAGGAAACACAACACAATGAAATTAGGTTCGCCAATTTAGTGTTGTTTCTTTGGTAGCATTCTTAGTGCACTATGCCCTACTGCTCCAGTATTCTCGCACCACCATGTTGATCCTCGCAGATACAGTCCCACTGTATTCTACGCCAGAGGAATTAATTAGGCAAATGTTGAATATTAGGTCACTGTTCACCCCTAAGAGTATTATATGCACAACTCAATCAATAGTTGGGATAAAAGTCTCAAGTCCTCATTCTTGATTTCCCTGGAGCATGTCTCAATCCTTTTCCCTGGTCGCAGTTGAAGCCTGGCAGTTCCTGTTTGGTGATCCTACAGGTTGGGTGATGTGACTTGTGCAGCCTGCACTTTCCATTTTCACGGCAGCATCCAGGCACTCATGATGATGGATGACTACAGAGCAGCAGGTCTGAAGGTGACAGAATTACTTCTCCAGCAATTGCAGCCTCTAAGGTCGTCTGGTTCCAGCCAGTGGTAGTGCGTCACCATTGTTAAACAATCACGGCACAGCAGGTCTGGTAGTCACAGCACAACTTCTCCAGCAGTTGCGATCTCCCAGACCCATTAGCTTCTCTCAATGGGCATATGGAGTGGCAGTCTCCCAGGCCTGTAGGGCTCCACTCAATGCCAACTCGTCTTCCTTTTGACGTCTGCATCAGCAGCATGAGCGCACGGCCTGCAGCAGCAGTCAGCAGAGACGTCTAAACTCTATTTGGTGAAGATTTAGATGCAGCTCTCAGCAAAAAACACACAGAGAGACATGGTGGCCCACTCTTGTTAGAGGTTTCTCCCGTCTTTGATATAGAATGAAGTCTCCTTTCTTTGGGCATTCCTCATGCCAGGTCATGCTAGGCTTCTTCTCATGGATAGCGTCTTGTCCTGCACACTCCATCCCTGAAAAGGCAGACCCTCAGCTGCTCCACAAAAGGTTTAGTCTTCAGGTGATGTCCCCTCACATTTGGGAGACTGGCTGTCAGGAAGACAACCACACTGTTTATACAGCAGCTCTTTGAGTACTCTTCTGAGTACTCCCATCTTTCATCAAGAATAATTTAGAACTGGAACAAAGTGGGGTGGTTTGGATCCCACTTTTATACACTTTCTCAAGATGCCCTCCAGACAGCCTTTGTGTAATGTGATGCTTCAAGCAATGCTCCAAGCAGGAACACCAAACACAGGGTCACAATGAAGAATGAGGTTTTTTTGCACCTAGCAGTCATAAGCCTTTCTGTAGCAGTAATCAAGGACAGAAAGTGGCAGGCATGGTCTCACCTTGAACAGCGGACACTGCAGTCCCACCTGTCACCTCTACAATTTCTATGCACAAATGACAGAGCTCAGGAAGAACTAATCAGCAGCTCATTGGTAAAAAAAAGTTTTAAAAGAATTTTATAAAGGTGGCGCTGTCTCCATCCTCCTCGCTTCAATGTAAGGAATACAGACAATACACTATCTTGGAAAGCTGTCTTTGTCGTCCATTTTATGCCATGCAAAAACAGGAGCATCATAAATGGATACCACTGGCTGGATCTTGTATTGTGAGGCATAAACCTCTGTGCACATGCTATGCTAGTGTGACAGCAGTGCCAACATATGGTCAAGATACTGAATTTGCATGCAGTTGGGCACACAGGGCAAGAGAACACATCTGTATAGAACCCATATACCATGCAGGGAACATTCCTGTCCCAACAGTGTTTTACCAGGAAGTAGTAAACAAACATCCAAAGGCAGCAGTAGTGAGACTGGAGTGGGGCAATCAACGAATACTTTTCTGGGAAGTTCCTTTTGGTAGTGGAAAGGAACAGATGGTATTAAGAAGGGCCCTTGCAAAGGCCTGGGTTTTGGCATAAAGATATCATGGAGCACCCGTTGTACAAAAAACTTTTCACTAAGGGAGCCCTCTCAGGTATTTAGGGAAAAGCTGCACCAGATCCGGAATGGGGGCTACTCAATGGAATAGTTCTGAAACTTGGAGGGGACTGAATGCTCTGGAAAGGTCAGGTTAACTTCTGTCATATTGAAACAAGGTTTGTGGCAGAGTTAATGGTCAAGTGATGCTGGGGATAGTGAAAAAGAGGAATGTCTAGTTGAGGGGAATTAGATTTATTAGGCCTAGGGAAGTCATTGTTAGACCTGACATCTTTGGCCTGGTATTCTCCCAGATTTTTGCCTTCACTCTCCTATTTTGCGGAATCTGTTTTTGATGGCATTGGGACTCTGTGTACACTACCCCTGCTATGCAGTTGTAAAGTGCTTACGCTCTCTCCCTTAAACATGGTAAAATAGGTATACACCAAATTGCCACCTCTAATTTACTTAGGAATCCCTAGTAAATGGTACTACATGTTTCAAGGGCCTGAAATTAAATTCTACAAGTGGGATCAGCACTTATAGTTCCACCCGATAAAGTAGCACTGTAAATCATGTCTGTTTCAAACCTGCCACTGCAGCCTGTGATGCAGTTTTAAACTGCCATTTTAACCTGGCAAAATAAACCTTTTACAAGGCCTAAACCTGCCTTTTTAATACTTATAAGTCACCCCTAAGGTAAGCCCTAAAGGCTCATAGGGCAGGGTGCATGATATTTTAAAAGTTGGACATGTGTAAATATGTTTTACATGTCCTGACAGTGAAAAACTCCTAACGTCGCTTTTCACTGTAGCAAAGCTTTCTCCCCCTTAGACTAACACTGGGTTACCTTATTAAATTTCATAATGATGACTTTAGTTTGGGAGCAGATAGAAAAATACATCTTACTACATCTTGCACTCATTTGAATTGTAATTTCAACCCTATTTAGTGGTAAAGTTGAATTTTAAGTTCCTATTCTGAAAATGCCACTTTTAGAAAGTTAGATGTTTTCTCCTTAAACCAAACATGCCTTTCTGCCAGGGTCAAGGTTCACATGACTGATACTGGCTCTCATGTGGTGTGATGTGTATTCTTTTCAGACATGGAACAGAAGAGTCTTGGGTGTGGGGCAGGGTGTTCCTCCCCTTAGCAGGATGGCCTGGAGGGTTGTAATTATAGCCCTTACTCAGCTTCAAAGGGTAGCCTAAGGGCCATGCTCACCCGTTTCTGCCTTTTGAAACTGCCTGCTCTATTACTGGCAAATGCAGGTGACACCTGGACCTGCCTGCCTTTTGTTATTCTAGACAGTTTGGAGCCAAATCCAGGAGAAGGGGAAGAACTGAGCATAACCAGTTTAGGGGTAGACAAAAGGGGGGACCCCCACACACAGGCTGGAACCAGATATAAAAGTTGCCTCCTAGAACCTCTCATCAGAACAGTCCTAGACATGTGAGAAGTTCAGAAGAAGGGCTGCCCTTCCGTTTGAGGAAGGAAGACTGGATCTGCTTGCCTTAAAACCAGGAACCCAAAACCAGAAGTGATTCCAGTTGGCTGGCCTCCAGTTTGAGCTACAGGAACTCAACAAGCTTCCAGAGGTCTCTTCTGCTTCCCGACTGACCAAACTCAACTGGACCTGACCTGATGATTCCCTCTGCTGGATTATGCTGGAGGGAGCCCTAACCCTCCAAGTGCTGCCCTCAGGTCCTTGACCCTTGGCTGGAGTCAAAGTGTACTCCTCCCGGGTCCACTGAAGGTTTCACTGGGTCCGTTGCAGCACGATCCAGACCAATGCTGGGCCTCACATCACAGCACCCTGCAGCTCCTGATCAGCAGTTTCATCTGTTCTGATGCAGCACGATGCAGACTGACGCAAGTGGTCTCACACTGCAGCACAGCTCAAGATCGGTGGCTTGACGGACCTGATGCAGCACGATGCAGACATTTGCATCCCAGCCCCATGCAGATCCGTGCAGCCCTGTGCCAAGGACAAACGGTACAATCCTCAATAGGTTGCACTTTGTCATGCATCCAGCCTGTGATCCAAAGCGGTGGCCCAAACTTTTGACTTTGTCCCGGTCCTGCACAACCAGATACCCACAGTTGGTACTTTGTGCCTTTTGGTGCTATTTTTACCTTAAAATTTAAAAAGTCATAGCTCCAGTTCTCCTTATTGGATTTGTATTGCTTTGATGTGATTTTATGTATTAAAATATCCTCTATTTTTCTAAATTAACAAGAGATTATTCTTGTGTTGTGTTTTCACTTTATTTCTGTCTGAGTGTTGCACAAATACTTTACACAATGCCCATTAGTTAAGCCTATTTGCACCAAGCTACCGGAGGGTTAAGCACAGAATTCTTTAGTGACTTTTGTGGTTCAGCCTGGCGAGGATTATATATTTTTTTGAGTTGGGATCTCACCCCTCTCAACTAATCACTCAATTTTTACATTAGTTATCAGTGATGGGATTCACTACCTGTGTTTGTGCAGTGCCACTCAGTAACTTGTGTAAGACCAAAAATCCCTTAATAATCTGACATTCAAATCAACTTTTTTCAAATTCTCCTTTATTTATAATTGGGCAATTAATTCCCCTTTTCCAAATTCAATTCCTGCCTCATATTTTGCACCTGTGATATCTTTTTGGAAAAATGATAGGCGACCTCAGCAACATCTAAATTGTGGTGGTGCTGAAACAGTTTTGCAGGGAGAGGGGGTTTCAGATGGCAAAAGGCTTCAAGAAACGAGAGTACCAGAAAGACCTCAGAGTCTGGAAGGGGGCCCTACAGCAGCAGTGTACATCACAGGAGCAAGAGGAGGAGGATGATATGGAAGGAGAGGATGAAATGGAAGAGGAGGGAGAGAACATCATGACCATGGCCCCAGAGGAGAGCGAAGGGCCCACAAGAGTGAGGTCTCCTTCTGGATACAGAGCAGTAAGCAGTGTGTCCTTCCTCAACCTGACCCCTGAGGAATTGGAGGGCAAGAGGGCTAAAACAGAGCTGAAACTGCAGCTGGCCAAGTTGAAACTGTGTGCAGAAGAGATAAAGGCTGAAGAAGAGAGAACCTCAGCAGAGAAAAAGACTGAAGCTGAAAGGGCCTTGGAGGAAAGGAAACTAGCTCTGAAGGAGAAGAAAATCTTGCTTGCTCATCTCATGAAATGAGTCATAAGGAACTGGGCTTGAAGGCAATGAGTCCAATGAAGATGGCGGCAGTGACACAGAGGTGCCTAGAAGAGGTAAAACAGTCTACATTGCCAAACACCTGGTGCTAGTTATATGGTCAGGGATGATACTGATAAGTGGTTAGCAGCATATGAGGTAGCCCTGCATATTTATAGGATTCCAGAGGAGGACTCAGGGGCTAGTCTATGGAAGCATATTCCAGTTGTTGGGAGGCATAGCCTGTTGGACTTAGAAGAATCTAACTAGATGACAAATGCCCCATTAAGGCAGCCCTTATTGCTAGGTTAAGTCTCACACCACAGGAATACTGCTTGAGGTTAAGGGATAGTCATAAGCTCTTTAACCAGTCCTGGGTAGTTTTTGTGGATTACTCCAGTAATGCACAGAATGGTTGGGTGAAGGTCAGCAAAGTGAGTGACTTTGATGGGCTGTACAATCGGATTCTAAGAGAGCACATGCTCAGTAATTGCTTTACAGAGTTGTGCCAGCACCTGATAGACTCCAGGCTCAAAGAACCTAAGGAGCTGGCAAAGGAGGCTGACCTCTAGATTAGTACCAGATTGTCAAAGATGGTACCAGAGGGATCACGAAAAGGGTGGACAGGGCCCTCACCTGAAGAAGCAGAGGGATACAAGGAAACCCCTAAAGATTCCTAAAAGCCCCCCAGAGGAGTTTCCAGGGGAAGGATTCTCAATCAAATACTGTGCAAAAGAAGGATGTTTGTTAATGAGAAGAAGCTCCCTGGCTACATCAGGCCCAAGTGCCCCGAGTCCTACCAGTATAAGCACTTTAAGGGGGATCTCATCTGCGAGTATAGGAAGCAACTTCCCACTGGTGGGCTTATCTCCAGAATGGCTAGTGTAGTGACTGGGGAGTAGGTTAGCCCCAGGCAGTGTTGGCAGGAGTACAGAGGTTACCATAGTGACCCTGGGTGACAAGGAGATGGTGCCAAAGGCTCACATGCCTGACAATTCTAAGAAGTATAGACAGTGGGCCACCATCAATGGGAGGGGGATGAAGGTTCTGCGATACACAGCAGCCCGTATTATTACTGTTAGGTGTCATCTGGTGTCCTCAGAGCAAGTAGTCCCTGAAGCAGTCCACCATGTTGTGACAGTAGACAACCAAACGGGCCGCTATCCAGTGGCTCTAGTTCCTTTTGAATGGGGGAAGTCACAGATTCCTTAAAGGTAGCTGTGAGTCCGGCCATGCCTGTTGAGTGTCAATTAGGGAATAACTTGGAGCACACCACCTAGAAAGAGGTAAAACTCAGGTCTCACCTGGAGATGTTGGGATTGCCTGAGCTGGTGTGTCTGAGCACACGGTCAATGGCAGCCCGCCAAAAAATGGCCCAGCTACCTGCCAAGAAGAGGAAGGGCAGATTGTGTGGTAAGCGTAACCCTGAGATTTCCATGGTCTGGGTGGAGGTGGATCCTGAGGGTGATGCCCCAGAAACTACAGGGGAAGACATTGCTGTCTGGGGGACCTATCTGAGTTGGCTGGGTGGCAAACTGAAGGACGACAGTCCCAGGCAGAGTTCTGCAAAGCACAGAGGGAGTGCCCTACCATTGAGGGCCTACAGCAACAGGCAGAGGCCAGGCAGCTGGTGAATCCTCTGGTGATCACCCTATCAACTGGGAGAATGGTCTCCTGTGTAACAAAACCTAATGTCCCTGAGCCTGCAGCAACCTGTGCGTTAGTCATCCCTCAGTGCTACAGGGCCTTCCTACTTGAGTTGGCACATGACATCCCCCTGGCAGGACTTCTGATTTAGGCAATAAGCTTTGACCGACTTGTCATCCACTTTTATTGGCCCCAGATGAGACTGCAGTCTGATGTATTCTGCAGAGTATGTGTCACTTGCAAGGCCAGTGGGAAGTCAGAGGCAAAGCACACAGCACCTCTGCTTCAATTCCTCATAGTTGGAACACCCTTTGAGAGCGTGGGTATAGAGATTGTTGGGCCTCTGGAGCCCAAGACTGCCCTAAGCAACAGGTTCATTCTGGTCTTGGTGGACCATGCTACACGGTACCCGGAGGTCCTTCCTCTGAGGCTGGTGACTGCACCTGCAGTGGCCAAGACACTGATGGGGATAGTTACCTGAGTTGGTTTCCCCAAAGAGGTAGTGTCTGACTATGGGCACCAACTTCATGTCTGCTTACATGAAGTCCATGTGGGAGGAGTGTTGAGTAACCTATACGTTCTTAACACTATACCACCCCCAGATCAATGGGCATGATGAAAGATTCAATAAACTCCAGGGAGAGGCAAAGGGAGTATTCTTTTACACTGGTCCAGGCACAAGTCTCCCTAGCAAATGCTGCAAACCAAAATGTATACCCATTCCAGTCTCTCATTCACTGTCGAAGCGGATTACTGGAAGGAGACCCCAGGCCCTTGTGGTATCCTTCATAGGATTATGGAGCCCTCGCAGAGAAAGCACCATGCTTCATCATGGTGCCTGCTATTCGTTGGGCAGAGTCTGCAATGCCTGGCGGGCACCCACAAAGGGGCTCTTTAGTGGAGATCTTTTTCCTATGTGAGTCCGCTGAGATGTGCCTAATCCTATAGTGAAAGGTAATGGCGTGTGATGTGGTGCAGGGTGTGGTGAAACAATATGAATTGAAAGAGGCTCTAACTCTCTGGGCACTTTTAATCAGATTAAGGTGAGGTAGGTCTGATTAAAAACAAGTGCAAACTAAATAAGATATAATGGGGCCGATTCCGATCTCGGCCGGTAGGGCTCCGAATTGGATTTGGCTTTACCGGATCCGATTCGGAGGCCTTTTTCCCAACCGATTCGTACAGTCATCCCAGCGAGCAAGTACGATGCGAGCGCACGCGAAATCACCGACCGACTCGGTCCCGGGTCCCAACCGCTCCGACCGACTCGTACGGACACGGCTCGCACCACGCAATGGAGACCTTTCCCGACCGAGCAAGTACAATGCGCGCTTCGAACAGCCCGACCGACTCGTAGCGTCCGGCTCCAAAGAGCTGTCGGAGTCAGACTTCGGGGGTCCGTGTCGGACCCCCCTGCATGCGTAGCCGCATGAGTCGCACACAGGGGGGACCCAAGGGTCCCCCCTAAACATGCATGTACGGTGCGAGTCGCACTGACGCATACCCACTGTAGGGGGCCCCCCTGTTCGCGATGTACCCATTCAGTCAATGGGAGCCCATGTACGCGTTGTACGACCAGCTCCCATTGACTTCAATGGGAGTCCGACCGAATCAAGTCGGGCAGCATACAGCCGCATCGTACTCGCCCGGTCGGACTGCGGGAGTCCGGCTCAGTCGGAAATCTCTCCGGATCCGGCTCGGTCGGAGAGATTTCCGGCCTGAATCGGAATCGGCCCCAATGTGTCAGAAGTTTGCTATATTAAGGGATGGTCAACATGTTTCATGCCACTGTTGGTCCCTGAAGGGATCCACAGCATTTCATCAGGACCATAAACAAAGTACCGCAAGACACTCTCATAAACGCACTAAGATTGCTGGAGGCAATACTAACCCCAGTGATAAGTACACAGACCGGTAACCATTGCCATCCCCTTGCTGGGCGGGATTCCAGTACCCGGGCCCTGTAAACTGGTTCCCCTCTCAGCTGCACCCGACACTATGCTTAGGATCATATTTTTAATCTGGTGGAAGCCCAGCTGTTCTCCTACCCAAGTTTCCTTCCGATAATCCCCTTTAACAATGGACGAGAGTCTGGAACAGACACACATTTTGGTTAGTACCGTTTTGAAAGATTCAACAAGACCCTGAAGGGCATTATTATGGGCCTACCAGAACCCATGAGGCATAAGTGGGACGTCCTTTTGCCATGTCTTCTCTATGGGACGTCCTTTTGCCATGCCTTCTCTTTGCATACAGGGAGGTGCCATAGAAAGGAGTGGGGTTCAGTACCTTTGAACTTCTATTTGGCCCAGTTCTTTATCTGGAAATAAATTGTTGGGGTGCCAAAGGGGCCACAAACACAAGTGACTGGTGAGGAGCGAGCATGAGATGCGTTTCTCTATGTCGCTATCTTGGTTTCACCCCCAATAACTTTTAAACAGTTGTGGGGTATCGTGGAAATTCCATTGATCTACAAACCACTTCTTAAATTACATCAAGGTTTTTAACATTAGTCTGCTTTAAATTCAATTAAATTGCTGCTGGTGAATCTATGTGCCTTATTTGGTTTGTATCCCAAGCCTTTTCTGTATATGCTTGAGATACCAGAGATACTCAGTATTGCAGATATTCAGACATTTCAATGGGAAGATCTCATTTCAATTACATCATTTTGTCATTGTGTCTCTATTATATATAATCTGTCACCTTAAAATAGAATGCTTTTGAGTTTTGGGTCATCTCAGAGAAAGTATTTCATTTCAACGTTGTCATTTAAACTTCCTGGCTGTAGTGCGTCTAATATCGTGATCTAGAAATGCTCGCATCTGGATAACAGGTTATCCAAAAGTCTGCTTCTGTCAAATTGTTTCACATATTCAAGGATTTAAAAATGCACTTGCTAGTCAAATTAGTCGGAGTATGTCACAGCTGCTTCCAATGTACATCTACTGATGCTTCTGGATTATTATTCCATATACTACTCTATGATTTTGTTTTCCTTTACACTTGAATGACGGCACTTTATGTAGGTTTTTAAAGGTGTTTATCCACAATAGATTGGGACTGATAAAATGTTCCCTCTAACCAGAAGCCTAGCACATTAGGGAAGTCATGCTTGAAAGAGGATTTCAAGAGATTGCAGCAAATTCTTAGCTTTCTATAATTATGCACATATTATTTCATCTTTATGAGTATGAAAAATACTTCAATGTATTTTGGAACTGTTCCTTCTTCATGAGTACTCCTGTACCACTTGAACACACATCATGATCTAGACAAAAATATAATACACATAAACCAAAGTTTGCAACAAACTGGCAAAAGGATCACTTGTCACCATTTCTGGGACCAGTTTCAAGACAGCTTTAGCTGACTCTTATCGAAAGATGTATTGTGTATCTTACTTAAATTTACAGTGTGCTTTGGGTCTGCCCATTGCTTACCATTGGTTAGCTTTCTTGTAAACGTATCCAATGACTTTCCTTCCTCTTCTTGTGCCCCACATGCATGCCCCTACGCGCTTGGTGTTGCTCCAACACCCCACATTGTTTGTTGTTTCCATAGTCTTAACAGTCTTTTTTCTTTTTATAAAAAATAACCCTCCTCCATTGCTCCCCTGCCCCTTGTTGCAGAAGGTCGGTTGGCCTTTCACTTGTTCCCTCACCCCAAGCGCTCTTCTGCAGCTTCCTCGCCTCTCCCGTCCCAATTTTTTTAAATTCAGTTATCTTTTATTTTTTGGAGGTCCCATCAGCTGCAATTTGTGGCCACCTCAGCCTCATGAAACATACGTATGCAGGAGTGATGACACATGCACATGTATGCATCATCACACTGGGGCCCATACATGCATATGCATGGTGACGGTGCTGAGATAGGATATCGACGTGTAAATATCGATAAGCATGAATATCGAAGTAAGAATATCGTTGGTGTTAAATATAGAGTTAAGTAATATCGATGTTAATAATATCGAAGTTTATTGTTAGAGTTTATATCGAATTTAAAAATATCGATGTAGAAAATATCGATGTAAAAAAATCGAAGTTAGTAATATCATGTTATTTTTTTTTGTTATTTTTTTAATGTGTCATTTTTTATTATGTTATTTTTTGTAAATTTATAATTATTTAATAACTATAATTTTGTTAAATAAGTTAATTAGAATGAAAGTTATATTTTTTTTTAGGAGCGGGATGTTGGGTTTATAGGGGATAAGGGTGGGTTGTAATTTAAAAATGTATGAATTTAAAAATATTTTATTAATTTGTATATGTTTTAGGAGCGGGATGTTAGGTTTATAGGGGATAAGGGTGGGTAGTAATTAAAATTTGTGTGGTTATGATTTATATTTAGTAATTTGAAATAAATTTGTGATGAGCTAAATAGATATTTTTTTGTATTTATTAATTTTTTTATTGAAGAATGTTTAAAAAAATTAACTTTTACATTTTTATTTATATATATAAAATTTTAATAATAATTAAAATTTATTTTTAAAAATTGCTAAATTAGAATTGTAAATTTTGTTTATTGAAAATTATTAGTAATAATTTTAAAATTTTTAAAAAATTTAAGAAATTTATTTTTAAATGTTACAAAAATGAAATATATTCTAAAATTCTATTGTGTAATAATTTATTATACATATTTGGGACAAATGTATGAATAATTATTAATTAGAAATTAATAGTATTTGTGAAATATTTATAAATTTTAATAGAATTTTAGAAAGAAATATTACATTTAATGTATATTTTTGTAATTTTATTTTAATTAAAAAAAAATTTATAACAAAATGTGGGAGTATTCTTTATTTATTAATTTGCGTGAAATTATTTTTTAGTTGGAATAGAAAAAAACATGGTTTACTATCCAGTGTTTTCCTTGAGTTTAATTGTATTCCGAGTTAGAATAGTAATTAATTATGGTTTACTATCCAGCGCTTTCCCTGAGTTTAGTTGGATTTGGAGTTAGAATAGTAACTAATTATGGTTTACTATCCAGCATTTTCTTGGAGTTTAGTTGGATTTGGAGTTAGAATATTTAATAATTATGTTTTACTATCCAGTGCTTTCTCTGAGTTAATTTGGATTTGGAGTTAGAATAGTAAATTATTATTGTTTACTATCTAGTGCTTTCGCTGAGTTTTTGGTATTTGTAGTTAGAATATTTAATTATTATGGTTTACTATCCAGCATTTTCTTGGAGTTTAGTTGGATTTGGAGTTAGAATAGGAAATTATTATGGTTTACTATCCAGCGCTTTCCCTGAGTTTAGTTGGATTTGGAGTTAGAATAGTAAATTATTATGGTTTACTATCCAGCATTTTCTTGGAGTTTAGTTGGATTTGGAGTTAGAATAGTAAATTATTATGGTTTACTATCCAGCGCTTTCCCTGAGTTTATTTGGATTTGGAGTTAGAATAGTAAATTATTATGGTTTACTATACAGCATTTTCTTGGAGTTTAGTTGGATTTGGAGTTAGAATAGTAAATTAATATGGTTTACTATCCAGAATTTGTTTGGAGTTTAGTTGGATTTGGAGTTAGAATAGTAAATTATTATGGTTTACTATCCAGTGCTTCCCATGAATTTATTTGGATTTGTAGTTAGAATATTTAATTATTATGGTTTAATATCCAGCATTTTCCCTGAGTTTAGTTAAATTTGGAGTTAGAATAGTAAATTATTATGGTTTACTATCCAGCGTTTTCCCTGAGTTTCATTGGATTTGGAGTTAGAATAGTAAATTAATATTGTTTACTATCCAGCGCTTTCCCTGAGTTTATTTGGATTTGGAGTTAGAATAGTAAATTATTATGGTTTACTATACAGCATTTTCTTGGAGTTTAGTTGGATTTGGAGTTAGAATAGTAAATTATTATGGTTTACTATCCAGCGCTTTCCTGAGTTTATTTGGATTTGGAGTTAGAATAGTAAATTATTATGGTTTACTATACAGCATTTTCTTGGAGTTTAGTTGGATTTGGAGTTAGAATAGTAAATTATTATGGTTTACTATCCAGAATTTGTTTGGAGTTTAGTTGGATTTGGAGTTAGAATAGTTAATTATTATGGTTTACTATTCAGCGTTTTCCCTGAATTTAGTTGAATTTGGAGTTAGAATAGCAAATTATTATGGTTTACTATCCAGCGCTTTCCCTGAGTTTCATTGGATTTGGAGTTAGAATAGTAAATTAATATTGTTTACTATCCGGTGCTTTCCTTGAGTTTAGTTGGATTTGGAGTTAGACTAGTAAATTATTATGGTTTACTAACCAGCACTTTGCCTGAGTTTATTTGGAGTTAGAATAGTTCATTATTATGGTTTACTATCCAGCGCTTTCCCTGAGTTTAGTTGGATTTGGAGTTAGAATAGTAAATTATTATTGTTTGTTATTTAGGGGGTCATTACGATGGCGGGCGGAAGCACAACCGCCGTGCTGGCGGATGCAAAAACCACCAGTTACCGCCGGCACGCAGCAGTCCACACGCCTGCCCAATTACGATGCGAAAAGTAGGCCAAACACCGCCAGCAACACCGTCCGCCATCAAAGTGCGCCCGTACACGTAGCGGCGCAGCCCAATTGACACACACCGTCCGACGAAACACGTCCCGCCCGGCGTATAAATTACGATGCCGCAAACAAACGGCTCCCACGGCCAAGAGATACCGTACGACAAACCGAAGCGGTAACACGGACGCCGAGCACGGACAACGAAGAAGCGGCTCCCCGAGCATGAATCCAGCACTGCAGGCCCTCCCCATGCTCCTGCTGATGCACCACCAAGGACGCAACGTACCGCGGAGACGCAGGTAGGCACACACACAACAAGTGCACGCAAACAGCGCACACAGTGCAAGGGCGGAAAAAGCGGACAACCCCCCACCAGCGCGTGTACACTACACATCCACCATTGCATCCACATATGACACACAGACCAAATCGTAACATCGCGTAACACATGTGTACACACCACCTGGGACTAGGAACCAACGACCCCGTCACGGCCCCAAAGCGGCGATGACGCCGCCACACATGCGCACAACGCAGAGGCCAACCGCAGCGCCATGCATGCGTCGCACACAGACACAGGGACACAACCAAGCAGCACACACATCAGCCCCACCCCGAACGCACATGACACGTGACAGGCCTGCCACAGACATGTCCCCAACGCCCAATTCACGGACAACACCCAACGCCACACAACCGACGCACACATGTCAGTGAAGTCACGCAACAGCAGGACACACCCCAGTGTAACAAACATGGCGTAGCACACAGCGGCGGCAACACCAACTAGGAGAAGCAGGGCCCCTTCGGGAAGAGGAACGCCAGTACCACACTGAAACACCCATACCACCCTGCACATATGAACAAGACATATAAAACGGAACACCAAAGAGCCCGGGGACCGACAACAGGTGGCCCAAGAATAACATTCACACACAAGGCCCAACGCAGAGCGGAAAGGCAGCCTGCCGCCCACACAAGGGAGAGCAGACAGCACTGAATGACCTTCCATTCCAACTCCGAAACCACAGCCCTACCAAAGAAGCCGGTGAATACAGCCATTGTCCAAGAAAAGACCAACACAGGCATGCCGAGGAGACCGACCACAGGGCAGATAGCGCATATCACAGAAGCACACAACGGACGGGGAAGAAAAAGAAAACACTCCCCCATGTCGGCCACATGCAAGTTAATTGGAAGGAGTCACACATCACTGACCTTGAACTGTCTGAGAAGCATGTGGGATGAGGGCCCGTGTCCTCCAAACAAGCCAACAGAACACAAGTCCTGTCTCCCTACGACTACACAGAGCTCACAGCAACCTCGGAGCGTGCACATTGCAGACTGCACACACAGCCGGAGCACGCCACCACAACGCACTGCTGCGAAATGGCAACCGCAACACACCTACCCAACTACGCCGGACAGCTCAAGCTGTACAAAACCAACCTGATACATATATTGCGATGCGATCTCCTGTCCCTGCTGAACGTAAGTTACCGACTGACTTACCGCATCACATTGTTCAGCTGCGTCATGCCCGTCTTCTACTGTCGGAGGTGTCCCTACCAGCATCCCGTGGAGATATGCCTCTCCAACCCGGCATGTCTGAAGGCGGACCTGCTACCACTACTCCTCCCTCTGGACGCACACGACAGGGCCTGCTCTGCCTATGGGGGCATGGCGTATGTGGCCAACATCGCACCCGCACTGAAATGGGACCACTGTGCCTCCACACGACGGATCATCGAGAACAGCTACATCGAATGTCACCCAGCATGCCCCATCATGGTCCTCCAAGGGACAACTTACGAACAACACCTTGACAGCCACCATCCGCTACATTGGCTGGCAAACATGTACACCACCAATGACATGGAAGCCCTGCTGGACGGCATCGCATACCTGACAACCTGTAAATTCGTCGGACCACAACGCAGGTTCCCCGATTGACCTATGATGTCCAACCCCGCACCCATGCTTAGCTTCCGCACGGACTGGCCAGTCACCACCACAACAGCCATACCAAACGACCGGCAACTGTAACCACACCATCAACGACATCGCCATGACATCGGATATGACCGGGACATGCACACTGTTCCCCATCACATCCAGGAACACCGCATGCATCGTGGGAGGCAGTGGCATGGGGTCTGTGTATCGCACCCACATGGACGGAACTGCACGAACAACCAGGACACGACATGGATCCAGCGCCCATGGACACACACACCGCTCAGTGGACATGAATAGGTCGCCTGGAGTCTGTGGGTGCTGCACCCCTCCCACCCCCGCCCCGGGAATCCCATACCAGGACCTTTGCATGGACGACAAGTGCATACAACAACAACACGACCCCAGTGACTGTGACATGTCCAGTAACCACCACAGTGCAACAACAAGTGGCACGCCGCTGCATGCACGCAAGCACATGCCCTGATGTCATCTCACATGCACGCGTGCATGAGGAACAACCGCAGCAAACCTGTCACATGGAACTGAGATGGACTGTGCCCATGATGCCAAGCGGTCTGGTAGGCTACATGTATACCGTCTGTGTCAAAGTCCGCAGCTCCGCAGCTATACGTAAATGTACATTAGCACAGCCTTGGCCAAGCAGATGTAACTCTGAAGCCCACATCCCACATGCAACAGCCAATCACATGTAACCCCACACCCTATCCCATTTGCAATCATGCTCAGTATATCCTCAACATGTATTCCGCTGCCAGTAGTGTCCACTATACTGCATCACAGAGGACAGAAGACTCAATATAATGTTTGAAACCAAAACTGTCTCCGCTGACTCATTTCACAAGTACGAATGAGAGAGGATGAGAGTATGTGAAGTACACGGCAGTCGTGACATGACCATGTAGTCCACTGGTATTGGATGTCAACGCAAATGAGTAGCACAACTGTGGAAGACACACATGTGTCGTGTGAAGTCGTATGGACGCAGTGCTCAGGTGGGTGGGTGTGACGGGTAGATGCGCACATGCCAAGTTGGAGCACGCCGTGTTGGGAGGGGTCATGAACAGTACACCACCGCTTCCCTGGGCATTGTGAGAGGACACCTGTCGGGGGAGTGAACACGTGTGTGCACAGCAGCCGGGCACACGTACAAAGCGGTACCAGGCGCACCTCAGCCCACCCTCTGTGGACAAGCTGGATCCTGTTGTGCGCCCGCCATGCCCCTTGACAAGGCACACACAGCCCCAGTCGACCAGGTGTAACCCCAACATAGTCAATCCGCACAGGCGATACAGGGCACGGGATGGCAGTGGAGCATGGTGTGTGAGAGGTCTCCTCGCGCTCCTCCTGGTCATATCACGCAGGCAATAGAACCTCAACGTCTAGCATGGCACAAGTCAAATGGAAGTGTAGGGGGACGCACCACAGCACGAGCAGCACTGACGTCACGGGAGGTGGCTCGCACCATCCCATCCATTGCCCATTATACCAACCACGCCACATGCCATTGCGACTAAGTGCAAGCGCGTGCGCCACCACCCCCGAGCCCTCCCAGAGAGGCCAAAGAGTGAATGTGTGGGCCACCAGTCACAGACGGACGCGGCCTGGCCGCAAGGGCAGCCACAGCCACTGGGTGTCGCAGGTGGCGGATCCGGAAGGCGAAGACTGTGATGCATAGTCCATGCAGGCCGGGTCTCCATTTGGGGCACCACGCAGGTGGACGGCGTCCCGCAACACATCATACCCTGAGACAGCCCACTCGTGCAACTGGACCCACACATACACTCCTTGCCCTCTCTGGTGCGAGCTTGGGGCTGCCTGTGCAAGCGCTAGCCTCGCAGGTGCACATGCATATTGGGGGAGCGAGGGGAGGACATGAGGGCTGGGGCGAAGATGACTGTATCACTGTCAGTGAGTACAAGGGATGACCCAGATGTGGAAAGGAAGAGACGTGTCCCGTGTGTACTGCAACTAGTCGCCAATCCAACTACCCCCCCATGTCCGGAATGTAAGCCCGCACCTAGGCCC
Organism: Calotriton arnoldi; assembly: GCA_963921515.1. Lineage (NCBI taxonomy): Eukaryota > Metazoa > Chordata > Amphibia > Caudata > Salamandridae > Calotriton > Calotriton arnoldi. The sequence goes on along the minus strand of CAWUFW010002715.1, from coordinate 876,260 downwards.
GCCCATCCGCCACATCGAACATACCACCAGCACGACAAGCTTCCCATTCGAAACACTGACTGGGGGTGGCGACCAGTGAACAATCATGTGTAGCCTACCCACGCGTACATGTGGGCCCTCCATGATCCATGTCACCTGCGGCAAAGTCATGACATGCGCAATGAGGGAAGTGAGGAGAGCTGTCCGCCCCACGCACAGTAGGTGCATCAGCTCCACAGACCCAGCAGCGAGTCCAGCAGGGGTCACATGTGCAGGGGCAGCTGTGCGTGGTGTGAGGGCACATGCATATAGACAGCACATCGACCAATGTGTAGTCTGCCCACATCTACAGTCCATCATCATGCGGACATAGGAATTGAACACAGGGCAACACATCTTAGTGGGTGCACCCACCGTGACCAACAATGCGCAATCATCGACGTACCCGCCCTGTGCATGGCCCCCACCCAACGGAGGCACATCCAGTGCCACCATCCCACACACACAAGCCTTCCACGGAACATGCTGTGTCCAATGGTCAGTACAGAGTCAGCGCCCATCTGGTGGATCCTGAACAGGAGACACATGCACACACATGCCAGCTCCCACTATGTACGTCTGCCACCTGGCACGTGCAATGTAACCTCTCACCTGTGACGTGTGACTGCAAGCACACAGCCGTCTTGGCATGGGGCTGTCAATGTGGACACCTGTCAATGTTCCGGGAGGTGTGATCCGTACAGTGCTGTACATAGGGTGCAGTGCTGACACCTACTACTGTCTCATGTCCCCTCGTGCCACAGGTCCCACTTGTTTTGGCCGCTCAGCCTGTGCCCACATCGTCGTCGTCGTGTGCCATACTCATCCAGCCTCGGAAGCAGTTCCATGCTCAGCAGACATTCATGTTGCCGTGGCGTTGCCGCTTGACGAATATGCAGTCAGTCCCCATCAGCACGCCCTGCAAGTCATTGGGGCCTAGATCCCCATGTGCATGCACATGGCAGTGGTTTGTCTCACTAGCCATTGCCATTGTTGGGAGACCTGTGTAAGTGTATTGTGGCCGTGCCGTCCCAGCTTGACAGCTGGGCTGTGGCTCATGTGCTTGCTCAGTCATGTCAGTGATGTGTATGCGAAATTGCTATGTGTTGTGTTGCTTTGACATGTGTCCACTGCCATTTTCCCTAGGCGGAGACCGAACATTGACCGCCCATACCAATTGCTGGCGGACATGGACGATACAGAGGTCATTAGGAAGTTTCGGCTGGACAGGCCAACCCTGCATCGACTGTGTGCCATGTTGGAACCCCATCTCCGTCCCCGCAGGGTGTATCCGACAGCTGTCACCCCCACGGCTAAGGTGATGGCCGCCATGCATTTCTTCGCCACTGGGTCATTCCAGCACACAGTGGGCAGTGGAGGAGGGATGTCCCAGCCCATGTTCAGCAAGGTGCTGAGGGATGTACTGGCAGCCATGATGCTGTACCGAAACAGGTACATCCGCTTCCCCAGGGCTCGTGAATTGGCGGCAGTGAAGGGTGCATTCTATGCCCTTGGCAGAATCCCACACGTCGTTGGAGCCATTGACTGCACACATGTTGGCCTTGTTCCACCACAGGCCACTGAGCACCTGTACCGCAACAGGAAGCACACGCACTCCCTGAATGTGCAAGTGGTGTGCCTTGCCAACATGGTGATCACCCACGTGTGTGCAAAGTTCCCAGGCTCGGCCCATGACGCACACATAATGCGCAACAGCATCTTGCCACGACTGATGTCCAATCTGCAACAGGATCGTGGCTGTATTGTCGGTGAGTATGTGGAGTGGTGTAGCGTGCTGGTTGTGCGATGCTGTCCCCTGTCCAGTTGGAATAGCAACGGTTCTCTGTGTCCCTCACACCCAGGTGACTCTGCGTACCCGAATGGGGCATGGCTGCTCAGTCCATTGAGGAATCCTCGCACCCCAGCAGACGATCGCTACAATGAGGCACATGGGAGGACCAGACGTGTGGTCGAGCGTACCTTTGGCCTCCTCAAGTCCAGGTTCAGGTGCCTGGACCACACCGGGGGTGCACTGGCGTACTCCCCACAGAAGGTGTGCCAGATAGTGGTGGCGTGCTGCATGCTGCACAATCTGGCCATTCGGAAGCAGATCCCCCTCATCGTGGATGACGGAGATCAACCAGGGCCCTATCCCGCAGACCAGGACAGCTCGAGTGAGGAGGACAGCGGAGAGGAGGAAGCTGGGAATGTGCGGCAGCAGCTCATCGCCCGCTACTTCACTTGACGGTGAGTGTCCATGTACGACGGCTGATGTGGCTGTATCTGTGCAGGTGTGTGTGTGCTGTGTCAGGGTGGCCGTTTGTTCACTGCGTGCTGTGTGTCAACGCTCCATGGCCAGGGTAGTATGCCACTGTTGGTGGCTGTGGCATTGTGCCCTATTGCTCTGTGCGATGTGTGTACATTGCTTGTAGTTGTTGACATGTACTGTGTGATGGGTGTGTGATACACACATTGAATGTGCTCCTGTTCTGTCTCCCACCCCTAGGTCCCTACAGGCCCTCCGGATTCCATTGCCATGCCACGCATCAGGTGCCGTTCCGCTCAAGGTGGCCGTTGTATTCCGTACAATTAAAACACAGGGCACAAACAGCAGTTTGTGGAAGAGGTGCATTTATTTCAAACTGTGACATGTGATTGTGTGTAAGGTGATGACAAAAGTGGTGCGTGCAGTGACAATGAGCTGTCGGTCATGGCTGCGTGATGCTCAGGGTGTACCCACTGGTTCTATGTCCATAGTCCAACACACACATGCCATCCAGATGGCTGTGTGGAGTGGGATCGTAGTCCAAGTCAATGCAGTGGGTGGTCAAGGAAGGCTGGCTGGCTGCCTCACTTGCGTCTGGAGCGTGCGAAGTCCTCCCGGGAGATCTGTTTCCACTTCGGACGGCCCCTTCCACGTTTGCGAGGGGGTGCCTGCTTGCGACATGCTGGTGGTTGAGGTGTGCTCACTGGCTGTGGACGCAGGGGAACTGGACACTGCTGCTCGACCCTGCGCCCCGGCAGGTGGTGGCGGAGGGGGAGCTGCTGTCCCTGGCTGTGACCTCACCGCCACCACCAGCTGGCCCATGAGGTCCACGAGTTTGCCCATACGGGCGTCCATGGACCTCAGCACCCCCAGCACCTCACGCGTGTCTGTAGCTGACCTGGCCCATTGTCCTTGGGCCTCTTCATAGGCCCCAAGGACTCTGGCCATTTGAGGCAGGGCATGGCTCCCAGGGGAGGCTGGCGTTTCCCTGACCCTGCTCCTCCTACCAGTCCTGCTGCCACCGGCCTGCCCACTAGCCACATTGCTCACCACGGTCCTCGCTGTGGCTCCCAGGGTGGATCCAGTCGGCCGGGCCACCACCTGCGCTGGGGCTGGTGCCAGCGAAGACGTGGTGGTGGTGGCGGCGGTGGTGGTCGGTGCGGCGATGGTGGCGGTTGCGGCAGTGGTAGTGGCCGCAATGACCGTGGGTGTGGCCGCAATGACCGTGGGTGTGGCCGCAACGACAGTGGCAGCAGGGGGCTGGGAATGTTCAGCAGCCCTGGATGATGGGTTGGTGGGTAGGAGGGGTCCTGGGGAGCGGCTGGGCCCTGCCACACCAGATGGGCCTGCTTGGTGGTCCGTGTCCGAAGAGGAGGACAGATCCTCCACATCCGTGTGTCCTCGTTGGGGGCTTGTAGGCTGGCTGTGCTGGCTGCTGTCTCCATCCCCAGCATCCAGCAGTTCGTCACCTGTGGAGAGAATGAGATTTGTTATTGTGTTGCACCTGGCGAAGTATGTATTTGTCGTCTGACATTAACAGTTCGTGCAATCTCGTACATGGGTTTCCCGGAGGCGTGTGTGTGGCTGTAGCATTTGTAGTTGTGTGTGCTTGGCAATGGGACTGTGTGCTGTGCACATGTGGCATGGGACGGATTGGCCATGCCGATGGGTGTGTTGCTGTGCCCCTACTTATTGTGACTCTGGTGTATGCGGGCTCCTGGCCCATCCTGGGTCTGGTTTGTACTTTGCTTTTGGTGTTCAGATGGGACGCTTAGGAACGCATATGGCAACATGGGGGCCATGCCCCAGATTCGCATTTGGGAGGGAATATGCTTTTGGGGTTCAAATGGAACGCTTAGGAACGCATATGGCAACATGGGGGCCATGCCCCAGATTCGCATTTGGGAGGGAATATGCTTTTGGGGTACATGCTGTGAGCCATGGGTGCCGAACGTGACATGTGTTGTGGCAGCATGACAGTGCATGGTTTGAGGTGTGTGCATGCTTGACATGGCCTGCATATTTGCTGTCTGTTGTGATTACTGGACATGGCATTGGACGCATCGTTATGAGTGAGTGATGGTTGTGTGCCAGCCAACGTATTGCAGTTGTCCCATCTCCTTGGTGTGCGTGCTGCCCTGTGCCATGTGCATCACTGCAGTGCTCGGGGGGGTGTGGCCCATGTTGTGTGTTGTTGCTCACAGTGTGTCGTGCGCTTCATTGACTTCTGGCACATGGTTGGTCATGGGCATGTATCTTAGCGTGACTGCTGTATGTGTGGCAGCTGTGCGGATGACATGCCTTTCATGAGACTGGGGCTGACGGATGGGATGGATGGTATGTTGTATGTGCATGGTGTGTCTGTGTGTTTGATGGGTTCAGTGGTGTTCGTGTGCATTTATGTTGTTCCGCTCTGTTGCGTCTAGTGTTGTTTGTCTTACATAGGCGTAGTTGTGGGGTGTGTGGTTGACAGGCAGTAGGGGCTACATGGACAGGACTTCAATGGTGTTTCGGTTGTGTGTGATGAGTTGCACAGTGGCTGCCGTGTGGTACTATATTCAGTGTGGCTTGTGCATGCAGACGTGGCTCCTTGGGTGTTGCTATGTCTGTGATGGGTCATGTGGGGTGTGAGTCTGTGGTTCATGTCCGTGTGCACATTGTTCACTTGTTCGTGACGGTGGGCGGTGCTGCGTGTTCGTCTGCTACGTGACATGTCCCATGTGTTGGTCGTGTTCCGGTCCTCATGCCTCCAGTAATCCAGCCCTGTCCAGTTTCCCACCTGCAGGTTGTTCGGGCGTGCACTGTACTGGATGCCACATGGTTCTAAGCGGGGGTGCTCCATGTTGCAGGTCTGTGGGGGTGGGGGGTGTTGTGGGTCGTGGTGGTGGCTGGACACCCACTGACACCGATTGCTGTGGACCGTGATGTCTACCTTTCGGCTGTCGTTGTGCACTGCGGTGGCTGACACGTGGCTGTGGGGTGTGGGGGATGCTCCTCCTTGCTGTGCTGTGGGACTAGGGGCCTGGTGTGTGTTGTACTTGGGCTGTCCACCCTCCCACCCACTGCACTTTGTGTTCCTGCCACTTACCTGTTACTTGTCGGTTAGTGCAGCTGTGGCGGACACATGGGTGTGGTGGGTGCTCGTTGTGGCGCTTCTGGCATATTTGGGGACCTGTTGGTGGTTACGTGGCTGGCTGAGTGTACACATGTCCCCACGCATCTTACAGTTGTTCTGTTTGGGCTGTGTGTGGTGGTGTCTGTTGCATGTGTGTGTGATGTGTTGTGTATTGTGTGCTGGACATGGGGGTGTTTGTCCCTGGGAGCTGTGGCATGGTGGTAGTGCATGTGAGTACACAGCGGTGTGCTGGTATACATTAGTTTGTACTTACCAGCCTCCACTCCCCTGCTAATCCGGCGAGGATCTCGGGATGTATGATGACTCGCACCTTCTCCTCCCACGCTTTGAAGGTCTTGAAGAGCGCGGGATTCCTTCCGCCAGTGACGGCTGCCAGCTCTCTGTTCTTGGTCTCCTTCTTCTTGACCAGGCTCTTGACGTCATTCCACCGTTTGTTTATTTCGACTCTGTTCCTGGGCAGGGTCCCGACTGCATTGACCTGGTCTACGATCCGGTTCCACATTCTGTTTCTGGTGGCTAGTGGTGTGTGCTGGACCATGTTCCCATAGATTTGTGGGTGCACCTTGATGATCTCGTCGACCATGACCGTCAGCTCAATGGGCGTGAACTTGGGCATTCTTTGTGGTGCCATGGTGTTTGTGGTGCTGGTGCGGTGTGTGTTGTGTAATGTGCAGGGGGTTTGTGGTGCCAGTGTTTGGTGGTGGTGGTGGTGGTGGTGGTGGTGATGTGTGCGTTTCTGTGGTGTGCTGCTGTCCTTGCTGTGTCACTGTGTCCTCTCCTCTCCTCTCTAGTTTGCAATGTTGCAAGGGGTTGTGGTCTGTGGGAGTGCTGCTTTTGTACTTACCTATGTGGGTGTGTCCTCATGGTCTGTTGTTTTCAGGTGTGTTGTGTCTGGGGTTCTGGCCTTTGTAGTTTTTGTTTGTCCAGGGGGTGTTTTCGGGATGTGTACTGTGCTTGTGTATTTGTGCGTGCCTTGCTGTGTGGACTTGTTGGCCATGTTGTGTGCGATTGTTTTTGTCAGCGGATGGTTTCTGTGCAGGGACGTGGGCGCCATGGCTTCTGCCGTGTCGATTCTCATCGGCGTTGTTTGCGCTGGCGGGCGGTATATTTGTGGTTTTCCCGCGCTCATGGCGGTGCGATCATAATCTCACGTGCGGTGTGTCGGCCGTGAGGGCGGGCGGTTTTGTGTTGTCGTGCGTGTTTCCGTCCGTGGCGGGCGGTTTGACTCCGACTCGGACGATGGCGGGCGGTATTTTGTGTGATTTTTCCGCCGATGGCGGTTTTCGGTTTGTGTAATCGTAATGGCGTGGTCGGTGTTCAGACGGTGTGTGCGGGCGGATTTTTGCCGCTTCCATGCCTTGCGGATTTTTTTACGCCGGGTATCGTAATGGGCCCCTTAGTGCTTTCACTTATTTTATATGTATTTAGGTTTGTAGTTGTAAATTATCGTTGTTTAGTATTTAGTATTTTTAAATTTTATTTTTAATTTGTAATAAGTTATTAGATGTATATTATTTTTACTTTTAGTATTTTTTCAATGTAAATATATTTTTAGTTTTATTTATTATTTTTAAAATATTTTTGGGGGTTACAAAATTGATGTTTAGATTACAAATATAAATCAGACACATTTATGTTTTTCACATTTTATTCAAGTATTTAACATAATTGTAATATTTATTTATTATACAATAATGGAACTAAACTCATATATTTTTACATATATATTTTTTTAGGTACAGTGTTTAACAATTGTACATTTTTTGTAGCATAATTCTGTAATGGTAAAGTAAAACATTTCAAAAAAACTTTTAATAAATATTTTCATTTGTTTTGTTAATTTTTTTTGTATAAAAAGAAACAAAATTGTATACATTTGTGTTTAAATTTAAACAATCTTCTTTATATAAATGTTATTCTTTTGAAAACATATACATTTTAAATTTTACAAAATTATATTTTATTATTTAGTACATTGAATATCATTTTTTATAAAATAATATTTAATATGTGAAATAATTTACAATATTTTAACAATGTTTTTTTGATTCATACATATATTTTTTAACATGTTTTGTATAATATTTTTGTGTTAACAGTGTATGGAATAAACATATTTTAATATACATTAAATATAATTTTATATTTTTTTAATTAAAAAAATATTTAATGTATATTTCACAATTTTTTATGTTTATTTTAAACATTGGGAAAAAGGGGCCGATTAGGATGGCGGGCGGACTTTAGTCCGCACGCCATCCCAGTGGTAACGGGTCCGGCCGCCAGACATGCGGCGGTCCCGCAGCCCTGATTAGGATGCGACTGCCACCCTGGCGGTCGCATTCCGCATTTTAACATTGCGCCGGGTGCTGCTTACAGCAGCACCTGCCGCAATGTCAAAATGACTTGTTGTGCATTTCCATGCACAACGTGGCAGGCACCGCGCGGTGCCTGCCACCATGTGCATGGAAATGGAGGGGGGTACCCATGCCCCCAAGTGCACCCCCCAACCCCCCACACCGCCAGGGGCCCGCAACGGGCCCCCAGAGCAATTCCCCACCAGCCTTTCCATGGCGGCATCACCGCCATGGAAAGGCCAACACCGCACGCATCATAATATGGATGGCGGTGCCTGCTAGGCACCGCCACCATATTAGAGGCCCAAGTCCGTCCGGCCGGCAATCGGAACGATTGCTGACCAATGGAAAAGCGGCAGATGCACTTTGCGTCCGCCGCGATACCCCCGCCATTATAGTATGGCGGGGGTATTACTCGTTACGATGGCATAACGGTCGCCACCGCCGGCTCGGCGGTGGCGAACGTTACGTGACGCCATCTTAATGACCCCCATAGATAGATGTAAAGTTATACATATATTTTTAAACATTTTTTTGAATATTTTCCATTGTTTTCTATGGGGAGTTAGTCCTATTTTCATTTTAATTATGCGGCCATTTTGTTTCCTTTTTCTAACTTTTGTATCTATCTGTTTCGTTTTTAGGTTATTTTGGAAGACGGAACCTCGCGGTTGGGAGCTGCTTTTCGTCCGTGCGGGTAAGTTTAATTTTATATACTTTTAAGTTACTTTTAAGGTAGGGGTAAGTTAGTAGTAGTGTAAGTGTATTTGTTAGGGCGTTATTTTATCGTTTTCGGGAGAGTTATGTGTAGTTTTGGTAGTTTAGTGTTTTATGTGTTTGGATTAGTGTCGGATATAGGTAGAATGTTATGTAGTTTTAGTTATGTGTTTATTATGTGTGTTTTTGTGTATTTTATGTTGATAATTGTTGTGGGTTTGTATTTTTGTTGTGGGTAATTTTTATTTACAGGTACTCAGGGCCCCATTAGGATGGCGGGCGGATCACCCCCGCCAGGCCAACGGTAGCCACCGCTGGCCCGGCGGGGCCGATCCGCCCACTATCCATACCCAAAAGACCCCCCGCCATATTAGGATGGCTGGGGGGTCCGCGGCGGACGTAAACACCGTCTGCCGCTTTTCCGCCAGTCGACTCGTCGACCGGCCGGAAAACCTGAATAATATGGTGGCGGTGTCTGCAAGACACCGCCATCTATATTATAATGTGTGCGGAGATGAGCCTTTCCATGGCGGCGGCGTTGCCGCCATGGAAAGGCTTGCAGTTTTTGCTGTTGGGGGCCCGTAGCAGGCCCCCAGGATTTTGGGGGGGTAGGGGGTGCATGTGGGGGGTACCTATGGTACCCCCCTACATTTGAATGCAGAAGGTGGCAGGCACCACGCGGTGCCTGTCACATTGTGCATTCAAATGCACAACATGCATTTTTCACATTGCGGCGGGTGCTGCTTGCAGCACCGCTTGCCGCAATGTAAAAAATGCGGGAAGCGCCCGCCAGTCTGGCGAGCGCATCCTAATGCCACTTGCGGGACCGCGGCAACAATGGCGGGCGGTCCCATTTCCCGATACGGTGGCGGGCGGACAAAGTCCGCTTGCCATTGTAATAGGCCCCTAGGTTTGGTGCACAGATGGAGTTGTTTACGCGTTTTAAAAAAAAATTAAATAAAGGACAATGTTGTTTCTTGTTTTATAACAAGTCACTATACATTTCCTTTTTTTCGGGTTGTTGGAGCGTTTTTTCACAAACTATTTTCGGGTTGGATTTCCCTTTTCTACAGTTGTATTTTTACATTTTTTGGGGGGTTTCCTTATTTAATGGATTAATTTTCCTTTGGATTTGTGTGGAGTTTATCATTTTTTAGGACTTTCTACAGCTACAAAACTGTAAGTAATTTTTTTTATTATTGTGGGTGGGAAATGTTTATATTTTCTTTCTCTTTTTCTTAAATATATATATTGTGTGATATCATTTTATGTTATTGTTTCAATTTTATGACATACGTATATTTATTAATTAAAAAAAGAGAAAATCTTAGTTTTTTTATGTTTTATATGTTTTAAAAGTGTGCTCTTTTGTTTCATTTAAAGAATCGATTTTGCTATTAAGTTTAGATATTCTAGACCTTGTGTAGTTGCGTACATCCTAGTTTTATGTTGGAGGTATTCATACATGGTTTTGATTTGTTTGCTTAGTTTAGGTCCTATTTTGCTTAGAGATTGCTCTAATCTGAGCTCTTGGTAGCTTTGTTCCTTTTTAATAGCTTCAATAAGTTTATGTAATGTTGGCTGTCCTCTTCCAATTGTGGCTTGGAAGGCATTGTGCCACCCTTCCACTGCGTTGTTTGTTTTGGCTTTTTGAACCAAAGTACTGGCATACACATTCCACCAGGGTATTTGAAATTTAGGTTGTCTACGGTGCCCTGATCTATGTAACCTTCCCACCCAGGTGTCTTCGAAGTAGTCGAGCAGGGGACTTAATTTCGTTTCATTGGTTTGATAGAAAGGACTTTCGATTAGTAAGTTGTAGTGATTGGCTACTTCAGTGGTAGGTACGTAGGCCAGGGCGATTAATTTTTTAATTTGGTAGGCAAAGTTGCTGTTAGTTGAATATTCAATGCTTAAAGTAGATTTTTGTAGGTGCCTCCATATGCTTTGGTTAAAATGGTAGCAGCACCCTTGTATTGCAGTGTGTGGGTAAAGTTTGAGTATTGTCTGAATCATTGCCTGTTCATAATCTATTATTATTCTTTGGGGATAGTAATTTTCAGTGAATTCTTTTATTGTAGTTAGTAATTCTGTATAGGTGGTGTTATTTTTATTACGGAGCAATGCGTAAATAAATGGGATATTTGTCTCTTGAAATTCACCATGAATTGTATACAGTTTATAAAATGGTTTTGGACAAACTTTAAAGGTTCCATCCATCATCCACGTTTCGCAGTTTTTAAGTTTTACAAATTTGGGCCCAATTCTGATGCGGTTAGGAAATCTTCCCGATCGAATCGGTTTGGAAATGGTTTCCGACTGACTCGGACCGGGAGAGTCCGACCGACCGAGTATGATGCTTCCGGATGCTTCCAGATACGATTTGGTTGGACTCCCATTGACTTCTATGGGAGCCTATGGGGCGGATTACGATGGCGGTCGGAAAACCATTCCGACCGCCGTGGCAATGGGAAAATAACGCCCGCATGGCCTGCGGCACCACCGCCGATCACATTACGATGCACTGCCGGAAAAATCCGACCGCCGCGGTCGGATCCCAAGAAACACCGCCGGGCACGTGCAGAAAAGGCGAAATACCCTCCACGGCGGTCGGATTCACTGCGGAAAGCTCACAAACCGTCGATACACAAGCGGAATTTCCACAAGTTCAATTATGATCTTACCGCGGTGCCTGCGGTACGACCGCTTGTTTCCGACCGCCGCGATTGTCAGCAATGATGAATGGGAGAGCTGGAGGAATGACCACTGCAGTCCGACCGCAGTGTTCACGTGGAAATAGTAATGGTGTCGAAAGCAACTACACCACAAAACTACCAAATGTGGCTGTGTATCTGGCTCAGCCAATAAAAACAGCTAACACACCCCATTGACACATGCCCCTGGCAAATAAAAACTACAAATCCCAGCTCAACATAGACAACACACCTGACATGAATACTCAGTTTGGACCCACCCACATAGCAGAGTATAAAACCAGCCCCTGCATGACCACAATTCTTTGCACAACTCCAGAACTGAAGGGCCCAATAATATCACACAAAGGATAGGCAACCCTGCACACATCACACCATCACAAACACACACACACCACACACATCACCACCACCACCACCACCTTCACACCTGCACTCTTAACCACTCAGCACATCACACACCATGGCACAGAAGATGCCCAAATTCACTGATGGTGAGTTGTCAGTCCTGGTGGATGAGATTATAAGAGTTGAGCCATATATTGTAGGAAGCAGGGTCCAACAGACCCCATCAGCCAGGCAAAATCAAATGTGGCAAAGGATAGTTGACAGAGTCAATGCTGTAGGGCAAGTTCCACGCAACAGGAAGGAGATCAGGAAGAGGTGGACTGACCTCAAGAGCAAGGTCAAGGAGAAGAACAGCAAGAACCGTGAGCTGGCAAACCGGACTGGCAGTGGCCCTCCCATTCCACCAAGAACATTCAACGCATGGGAGGAGAAGGTGCTTGGCATACTGCACCCAGAGAGTTGCACTGGAATTGAGGGGGAATGGAGACTGGTAAGTACCAACAAAAGTCTGCCATAACACTGCTATGTAGTAGCTTGCACAACTAAAAAGCAACACCTCCTAGGCCCATATGTACTCATGTCCACCACACTCCCCCCAAACATGTCTCACAGATCCCACAATAACTCCCTCTCATTCACCACAAAGGTACATAACAATATTTACATGGGGGCACATGTACAGGCAGCCAGCACTACAACTCCCAACAGGCCCCCTTGTCCCACAGCTCAGCAGGATGGAGCATTCCCCACACCCCCAAGCATGGGCCAGCCATTTCCCTCCAATGTGTAACCTTACAGGTAGGTAGCCTTCTCAACAGGGAGGGGTCTTTGTGGCTGGGAAGTCTGCACTACAACTCCCAACAGGCCCCCTTGTCCCACAGCTCAGCAGGATGGAGCATTCCCCACACCCACAATCATGGGCCAGCCATTTCCCTCCAATGTGTAACCTTACAGGTAGGTAGCCATCTCAACAGGGAGGGGTCTTTGTGGCTGGGAAGTCTGCACTACAACTCCCAACAGGCCCCCTTGTCCCACAGCTCAGCAGGATGGAGCATTCCCCACACCCCCAAGCATGGGGCAGCCATTTCTCTCCACTGTGTAACTTAACAGGTAGGTAGCCATCTCAACAGGGAGGGGTCTTTGTGGCTGGGAAGTCTGCACTACAACTCCCAACAGGTCCCCTTGTCCCACAGCTGAGCAGGATGGAGCATTACCTACACCCCCAAGCATGGGCCAGCCATTTCCCTCCAATGTGTAACCTTACAGGTAGGTAGCCATCTCAACAGGGAGGGGTCTATGTGGCTGGGAAGTCTGCACCACAGCTCCCAACAGGCCCCCTTGTCCCAAAGCTGAGCAGGATGGAGCCTTCCCCACACCCCCAAGCATGGGCCAGCCATTTCCCTCCAATGTGTAACCTTACAGGTAGGTAGCCATCTCAACAGGGAGGGGTCTTTGTGGCTGGGAAGTCTGCACCACAGCTCCCAACAGGCCCCCTTGTCCCACAGCTGAGCAGGATGGAGCATTACCCACACCCCCAAGCATGAGCCAGCCATTTCCCTCCAATGTGTAACCTTACAGGTAGGTAGCCATCTCAACAGGGAGGGGTCTTTGTGGCTGGGAAGTCTGCACTACAACTCCCAACAGGCCCCCTTGCCCCACAGCTCAGCAGGATGGAGCATTCCCCACACCCCCAAGCATGGGCCAGCCATTTCCCGCCAATGTGTAACCTTACAGGTAGGTAGCCATCTCAACAGGGAGGGGTCTTTGTGGCTGGGAAGTCTGCACTACAACTCCCAACAGGCCCCCTTGTCCCACAGCTCAGCAGGATGGAGCATTCCCCACACCCCCAAGCATGGGGCAGCCATTTCCCTCCAAGTTGTAACTTTACAGGTAGGTAGCCATCTCAACAGGGAGGGGTCTTTGTGGCTGGGAAGTCTGCACTACAACTCCCAACAGGCCCCCTTGTCCCACAGCTCAGCAGGATGGAGCATTACCCACACCCCCAAGCATGGGCCAGCCATTTCCCTCCAATGTGTAACCTTACAGGTAGGTAGCCATCTCAACAGGGAGGGGTCTTTGTGGCTGGGAAGTCTGCACTACAACTCCCGACAGGCCCCCTTGTCCCACAGCTCAGCAGGATGGAGCATTCCCCACACCCATAAGCATGGGGCAGCTATTGCATTGCTCTCCCAAAACTTACACGTAGGTAGTGACTGCATGCACACCGCCATCCTTTTCTAAATACATGTAGCCACATAACCACATCAGCACTAACATGTCAGCCAACTTGGCATAGGTTTAAATGCCACATCCAGTGTGCAGACATCTAAGTGCACGTAACTGTCACATATTTTGAACTCATACTCACCAAGTCACAAGTGAAACAAATGCATCCCACAATCATGCACAGCAGAGAATGCAATGTGGAAGTGCCATGGTGTCTGAGCATGAAGGCCCATCTCAACACCAAACATGCATGGTCTACATGAAAATAAAGGAAAGTACATGTGATCCCAAAGCTATGTATAACATGACAATGGTTCCTTCTAGCTCTGTTGAAATAGATTACATGACCAGCTAAATAAAAAGACGCACAACAGAAAGTTGATGTCACTCAATTAGGCAGATGAGGACATGTCCGTGTAGTTACACTATCTGTACACTGCACCAAGTTTCAATTCACAACGGACACCATGAACTACTAAGGTATGTACCTCAACGTCATGTCATGGTGCACAGTATATAGCAGGCATACAAAGTCATTGCAATGTAAAGTGTATGTTGTATCAAATGTCTCAAACAATTGTCTAACAATTGTCTAACATCAAGCTTGTTGCGTGCAACTCAATTACCATATGACCTCTGTTCAACAGGAGATCAACAACTAACTGCAGAGGATGACACCAACATGCGGAGCCAGTCTCCCCCCCTGGAACGTGAACTCTCGGATGCAGATTCCCCAACATTCTCGGACGAGGATTCTCAAGCTGGCCCCTCTGGTGTGGCAGGGAATAACATGTCTCAAGCCCTCATTGTTCCCACCACCACCACCACGGCAAGAACAACTGTGCTGCCCCCATCCACTAGGACCTGTGTGGCCTCCACCACCACCATCACCACTGCTGCCTGCAACACACGCCCTGCCACGGTGGTTACCAACACCACCACACAATCACAGAATGCCAGGGAGAGTGTGCTAGTGCGTCGGGGGACTATGCCACAGGTCTGTGTCAGGAGGGCAGGTGGGAGTACAACTGGGGCAGAGACACAGGAGGACAATGACCCTAAATCCCTGGCCACCATTGCAAGAGTCCTTGGTGCCTACCAAGAGAACCATGGGGTAATGGGCCAGCTTGCTGAAGACATGCATGAGATCTGCCTGCTGCAGCAGTCCATGGACACACGGATGGGTCAACTTGTCAACCTTGTTGGCCAGCTAGTGGGTGTTCTGAGGGACAGACTCCCAGCCCCAAGTGCAGCTCCACCCTCCTCCAGTGGATTGCCTGCTGTGCAGCCCACCATTCCAGCTGCAGCCACAGAGAGGGGTGTGCAGGAGGAGAGTGAGTTCTCAGACACCACTGACCCTGCAGCAGATGCCCCCCCTCCCAAACGCACCAGGGGCCGTCCAAGAATCCACAGGGGAGGATTTGGTGGCAGGCCACCATACCAATGCCACTCACAGAGCCAGCCATGATGGTATCTTGTTGTTCCCCTTTGCATTGACTATGTTGACTATCCTTGCCCACATTGCCATGTTGATGGCCTGAGTCTGTTGGACTGTGTGACTGCAGCTTTTTGGTGACTACACTATTTGTCTCAACTACCATGACTGACAACTCATTTATTCACTGTTCACATTTATGTACATATTCCCTTCACTTGCACAAAATCAAATTTTAAATAAACACTCTTCACATACCTATGTCTGTGTGAGCTACATGTTTATTCCAGTATGTACAATGACAAATCAGATTTCAATGTTCCAACAGCTCTGAAGCAGAGGAGGCATTGAGAGGGTGAATGAACCTAGAAAGACACAAGAGAATGACATTTACTTATCAGGTGACGCCTTTACAGCAGAAACACAACACTAGGCATCAAGGTACAAAAACAAGCACCCATAGCAATGGTCAACAACCTCAACATACACATGATGTACCTGGATACAAATACCCTGTGCCACACACATCATCCCTTATCAGACACACAACAACAGCCAGCAGTTAAAATTCTCTATGCCTTGATACTAACATTCAAGCAAACACACAATGTCACTGTTCTACAAAGTCACTTACATTCAAGGGAAGTAGTTGGCAATGAGCTGTTGACGCAGGTCAACACCTTCCTCTTCACCACTATCGTCCGCACTGGAAGTGTGGGTGTGCAGTAGGGGGCATCTGCTGCTCATCGTCATCCAGGATCAGCGGAACGGCTTTGCGCAAGGCAAGGTTGTGTAGCATGCAGCATGCTACAACTATCCGGCACACCTTTCGTGGGGAATACAACAGTGCACCTCCGCTCTTGTCCAGGCACCGGAATCGGGACTTCAGGAGGCCAAAAGTGCTCTCCACCACACGTCGTGTCCTACCATGTACCTCGTTGTAGCTGACTTGACCCGGGGTACTTGGATTCCACAGTGGGCTCAGCAACCACGGCCTGTTGGGATACGCTGAGTCACCTAGGTGTGACATACACAGAGAAATGTTGTGATACAAACAGTTGACGAGAACAGCATGTCACAGACAGCACACTACTTGACTCAGTGTACTCACCTACAAGCCATGCACGCTCTGGATATAGATTTTCCATCAGCCGGGGTACAATGCTGTTGTAGGATGCAGGATTTAGGAGTCCTGGGCGGAGCCAGCAAATCGCGCACAAACATGGCTGATGATCATATCAGCTTGGCATACCACCTGCACATTTATGGAATGGTAGTGCTTCCTGTTCCTATACACCTGCTCACGTGCCTGTGGTGGGACAAGGGCAATGTGTGTGCCGTCAATGGAACCAACTACATGAGGAATGTGGCCAAGGGCATAAAAACCAGCCTTCACAGCAGGCAAATCTGCTGTATTTGGGAATCGTATGTATTGGTCCACATCCCAGAGCACCATGCTGAATGTTGGTTGCGACATCCCACCGACGCTGGCCACCGTGTATTGGAAAGAGCCCGTAGCAAAAAAATGCAGCACTGCCATGATCTTCACTGTTGGGGATAGGGCAGTTGGATATGTTCGTTGAGGCCTCAGATGGGGCTCCAACTGAGCACACAGCTCTTGCAGTGTAACGCGATCCAGACGAAATTTCCGGATGATGTCCACATCCTCCATGTCTGCCAGGACTGTGAAAGGCCGGTGCACATTTGGTCGTCGCCTACATGAAATGTAAGAGGACTAATGTTATTCAAATTACACAATGAGATGTGTCCGACTTCACACATCTTGACTCACGCAGCAGAAACAATGAATGTACTCCAACAATTGCTTAATCCACAACTCAGATGCAGAGACACCTTCACCATATGTGTTTTTACAAGTGGACATGTTGTACATACTGACTACCCCAAAAACATAATCAGAGGTTGTGAATGGTACACCAATACACCTGGTGTCCCCAGGCCTAGGAGTAGGTGACACAGCAGATGTATGAGACAGCAACACTGCTGACTCATATGTAGCTGCTTTACCTGCCACACCTTCTTGCTTAAGTTGCACAGACCACTAGTTATCATCACAATGTGCACAGTGTGTGTAAGCTGATCACATATCCTACTTAAATCAGCTATGGGCACAGTAAAATACCACCATTATGTGGTCAGGCAATCATTACTGTTGTTTGATTAGCCATCTCACACATTGAGTTGATTTCAAAGATGAGACAAAATCATACAACCAATAGATGTACATCCACACACATATCATAGGTGACATGAGTAAGTGCATGGCAATGCATGTCACATTTTCCACAGACATGGCATGTGTAGGCATCAGTGAGTTGAATGTCACACTAGCATTCATTGTACAAAACAAGTGCAGTAAGACACTATGGAGGCATAGGGGCCGATTCCGATCTCGGTCGGAGGCGCACCCAATACCATTCGGTCGGGAAAAAAGCCATGCGAATGCCTGTTTCCCGACCGATCCGTACAGCATACCGAACGAGTAAGTACGATGCGCACAACAGCACAGAATCCGGCCGAGTCGTACTCACCCAATCCAGGTCCTGTCCTCCGACCGAGGCGAATCCGGAAACGCAGAATCGAGTCGCACGGAAGCCAAAATGCAGCCCCGTCCGGCCGAACAAGTACGATGCGCTTTCCGTACGCGCCGAACCCGTCGCTACGCACGGCACGTCAAAGCATCCGGGAGAGGAGCACATAAGCTCCGATTCGCACCACAACACGATCCACGGCTACGAGGCGTACACGCCAGCGACGAGGACGACGCGAAGCGACGAGGACGACGCGAAGCAACGAGAAAGACGAACGACACGAACCAACCATGAATCCCTTCGTCCCGATCATACCAATATTCTACATTTACTACCGGAACAGGCACGGACGCGTACGGCGCAGAAGGTAAGTCAGACACCAACCACAAAACACATACAACACGTACACGACACATCACACACACACAGAGGGATGCAGAATTTACTTACACCAGCAACAGCAGCACCATAGGGGCGGGATGCCCATCACCAATGCCACATATGCACACAGGGGCCTGAATGCGCACCACCACCCCTACCCAGGGGGGGCCGGATGCCAACCACCACTACCACCCTTAGCCAGGGGGGGTGCCAGATGCCCACCTCCACTACCACCCTTACCCAGGGGGGCTGGATGCCTACCACTACCACCACCCTTAGCCATGGGGGTGCCAGATGCCTACCACTACTACCACTCTTACCCAGGGGGGGCTGGATGCCTACCACTACTACCACCCTTACCCAGGGGGGGCTGGATGCCTACCACTACTACCACCCTTAGCCATGGGGGTGCCAGATGCCTACCACTACTACCACCCTAAGCCAGGGGGGCTGGATGCCTACCACCACTACCACCCTTAGCCATGGAGGTGCCAGATGCCTACCACTACTACCACCCTTACCCAGGGGGGGCTGGATGCCTACCACTACTACCACCCTTAGCCATGGGGGTGCCAGATGCCTACCACTACTACCACCCTAAGCCAGGGGGGCTGGATGCCTACCACTACTACCACCCTTAGCCAGGGGGGTGCCAGATGCCTACCACCACTACCACCCTTACCCAGGGGGGGCTGGATGCCTACCACTACTACCACCCTTACCCAGGGGGTGCCAGATGCCTACCACTACTACCACCCTTACCCAGGGGGGGCTGGGTGCCTACCACTACTACCACCCTCAGCCATGGGGGTACCAGATGCCTACCACTACTACCACCCTTACCCAGGGGGGGCTGGATGCCTACCACTACTACCACCCTTAGCCATGGGTGTGCCAGATGCCCACCACCACTACCACCCTTACCCAAGGGGTGCCAGATGCCTACCACTACTACCACCCTTACCCAGGGGGGGCTGGATGCCTACCACTACTACCACCCTTAGCCATGGGGGTGCCAGATGCCTACCACTACTACCACCCTTACCCAGGGGGGGCTGGATGCCTACCACTACTACCACCCTTAGCCATGGGGGTGCAAGATGCCCACCACCACTACCACCCTTACCCAGGGGGGGCTGGATGCCTACCACTACTACCACCCTTACCCAGGGGGTGCCAGATGCCTACCACTACTACCACCCTTACCCAGGGGGGGCTGGATGCCTACCACTACTACCACCCTTAGCCATGGGGGTGCCAGATGCCTACCACTACTACCACCCTAAGCCAGGGGGGCTGGATGCCTACCACTACTACCACCCTAAGCCAGGGGGGCTGGATGCCTACCACTACTACCACCCTTAGCCATGGGGGTGCCAGATGCCTACCACTACTACCACCCTAAGCCAGGGGGGCTGGATGCCTACCACTACTACCACCCTTAGCCAGGGGGGTGCCAGATGCCTACCACCACTACCACCCTTACCCAGGGGGGGCTGGATGCCTACCACTACTACCACCCTTACCCAGGGGGTGCCAGATGCCTACCACTACTACCACCCTTACCCAGGAGGGGCTGGATGCCTACCACTACTACCACCCTTAGCCAGGGGGTGCCAGATGCCTACCACTACTACCACCCTTACCCAGGGGGCTGGATGCCTGTCACTACTACCACCTCTACCCATGGGGGGCTGGATGCCTACCACCAACACCACCCCCACTCATAGGATGGACAATGCATGACACAACCAGCACACCACAACCTAGGGAATGCAAGAAAAAGACATCCCCCCAACACCATGACAAGCGTGTGTAGACTGTGTCAAATGCCTACAACACTGAACATGACTTTGAACATACAATGTGACCCCCTATCACATGTGCCACACATATATGTGTGTGGCCCCCACAATGCAAGCAGGCCATGACCATTGTGGCAATGGGGTCCAAACCCCCAACATCACAGTGACCAAAATGTAAGGGTGGGGTCCATAGCTGAAGCACATTTTGAACAGTGTGGCAATGGGGTCCAAACCCCCATCATCACAGTGACCAAAAGGTAAGTGTGGGGTCCATAGCTGAAGCACATTTTGAACAGTGTGGCAATGGGGTCCAAACCCCCATCATCACAGTGACCAAAATGTAAGTGTGGGGTCCATAGCTGAAGCACATTTTGAACATTGTGGCAATGGGGTCCAAACCCCCATCATCACAGTGACCAAAATGTAAGTGTGGGGTCCATAGCTGAAGCACATTTTGAACATTGTGGCAATGGGGTCCAAACCCCCATCATCACAGTGACCAAAATGTAAGTGTGGGGTCCATAGCTGAAGCACATTTTGAACATTGTGGCAATGGGGTCCAAACCCCCATCATCACAGTGACCAAAATGTAAGTGTGGGGTCCATAGCTGAAGCACATTTTGAACATTGTGGCAATGGGGTCCAAACCCCCATCATCACAGTGACCGAAATGTAAGTGTGGGGCCCATAGCTGAAGCACATTTTGAACATTGTGGCAATGGGGTCCAAACCCCCATCATCACAGTGACCAAAATGTAAGTGTGGGGTCCATAGCTGAAGCACATTTTGAACATTGTGGCAATGGGGTCCAAACCCCCATCATCACAGTGACCAAAATGTAAGTGTTGACAAAGAAAAAGCTGCAACTGCCAAACTGCATGGATGATTCCTGGTCACAGAACATAAAACACATCAGTGGCAAAGTAGTGCATGTGTCCCATTGCAACATAA
Source organism: Calotriton arnoldi (assembly GCA_963921515.1). NCBI lineage: Eukaryota > Metazoa > Chordata > Amphibia > Caudata > Salamandridae > Calotriton > Calotriton arnoldi. Next base: position 855,354 of record CAWUFW010002715.1, on the reverse strand, counting down.
ATTGGGGGAGGCAAATACTGCAGTGCAAATAACACATACCTTTGGCCATGTGCAGACAAACAACACCCATGGGGGCTGACACTGTCAACATTCATCAATGACACAATGACAGAAGTGACCATCAGAATGCAGACCCACATATTTGCACCAATGGGCACACAAATGCAGATACCCTGTGGAGACTGTAGATGTGAGGTGAACAGATACCAAACCATGGCAGCAATGGGACACACAAACCATGATCATTGTGCTGACCAATGACCTAGGAGTCCCAGGGACAGCAGGGGAAACCCACCAAACTACATACAGCCAATGGCACACCCAAGATATGCCAATGCAGTGGTGCAGATGCACAAACACAAACAGGCAGACCCACACTGCACATCATACACAACAGGTGAGGGGGGTGCCAGTGTCCCCAGGCAACCACACAACACATGAGGAGACCTGAATACCAATCATACAGATGTGCATACAGTGCCACACAAAGGTAACTCATGGATCCAAATCCCCTATGTGGGCAAGCAGGCATTGTCAGATGAGAGGGAGCACAAATCACACATGTCACACAGGCACGTAGGAACAGCAACTGACACAGCAAGACACAGACACACCACAGCACTACCCCCAGGGCCCCCACAATGTGGTGACCCTGGGCTGCATTACAATCCCACTGTGATGACGAAGCTAAATGTCGTTCACACTGTGAACCACAGTCAGGTGTCCTGAGCAACAAACTACCATCACACCTACACAAGCACAAATCAATCAGCACAGCCAGTAAGCCAAGGCCAACATGGAGGCAGGGGCCTAGCCGGGCAACAACTCTCATCTGCACACACTCAACACCACACCCCTCCTCCTCCAACAATGTGCAGCAGTGAAGCACACATGCACTGGTGACATTGCACATGCACCCATGACTATTCCAGGGTGGTGGGTGGGAACCAAGGTGCAGAAACACATCACACATGGCCACTCAACAAGACTCCTGAATGTCTGACACACTGCACACTACGCTGTACATGGACATGACGGCAATACCACACCAACCAATGGGATCCCAGCCACAGTCACACACCAATGAAGAAGCCAAGGTCACCCACAAAGAACACACATAGACAACAACCAACATTGCAGCCCGGACCCTGAGGAGTGCCAGCAGTCACACACACAACGTGTCACAATCACTGAAAGATAACACAAACTGGAAATCACATGACAGGGGCAAACAACAAGTGCCAAGGGGAAACCTGACTGTGACCCATCTGCGTCTGCACACAAACTCAGCCCTGACAGCAAACACACCTATGGGTGACACCTTGATGACCAGTAATGTGCCATGCACCCACATCACAGAGAACCCAGGGAGAAGACTTTGGGGGAACATAGGTCAACTCAGCAAGCATCACAAACAGGTACAACACTAGGGATCACAGCATGCACAGCTAAACGGAAGTGAACACACAGACATGCTCATACAACACACACCTTGGGCACAGGCAATGTAACAGGAGTACACACTGCCATGAGGGGACTCCACTCCTGTGTGAGGAAAGCTGTGCCATATGTTGCCTCAGTAGGGCCCCATCATGTCAGCTGAGCACTTGGTCACACAATCAACAATTAGCACCAAATGAAGGCTCCCGTCACATCAGCCTGGTCATGGAAGTGCCAACGAAATCATCAGCACAGATCCAACACACTTGTATAGCAATGTTGCACTGACAACACAGATGAGTCCTTCCCCATTGATGCCCAAACCTGCATGTCCAGTGGAGATGGCCACACGGTCAGGGAAGTAGACGAATTGAACAATGGCAGGCACAACAGATGTGCAGGGGTGGAAGCCACAGATGTGAATTTGCTAATGTAAGTAGGAAATCCCATTGCCAAATACTGAACACATGACACCCTCAGATGCTGCTATGGATGACATGGATACACCACAGGATAGGACACATTCCCCCTGGACCACATGGGTTCCTGCACAGTAACACTTCATTATCATGAGACCAAATATCAACATCACTGCAGCAAGGGCATGGTTAGCATCATCAACAACATGTACATCAGAAGCATAAGCACTAGAGAACAGAAAGTTGCTTTATTCAGCATATGTGTGAATTGAAAACTGAAAGTCCAGAAAAAACACAAAGGCCAATGGCCAGTCCATTGTCAAAGTCCAAACAGGGTGACAGTGGCAGATGTCACCCTACGCATGCCTGCACTGCACAAAACCAGGGACAATCCACTAGGAGGGGCAACCGGGGGGCAGGCAAGGCACCGCAGGGACAGGATCAGGGCTCACCAGGAGGAAGCAGGGAAGGGGTGGTGGGTGCTGGAGAGCCACTGACAACTGCAGTGGAGGTGTCTGACATGGTGTGTGCCGGCACAACTGGGGGGCATGACTCAGATGTTGTGGGTGCCGGCACGACTGCAGTGGACCCTGCAGATGGAGTGGACAGGTCCGCCACTGCAGTGCCCAAGTCAGACAGGGTGGTAGTGGACTCCACTGCAGTGCCTACCACCAGGGGAGGAGAATGGGGAACAGGCAAGGTGGGCTGGACAGAGGGGGAGGACACCCTCACCACATCAGTGGCACAGACAAGCGCAGCGGGGTGTGGTGCCGGGAGAGCAAGTGGCAGGGGGAGAAGGCCGGATCCTCTTGGGGATGGTATATCTGTGGGTGGGGGAACCTGGGGCAGGGTGTGGTGGGGGCACCTGTGGAGTGGGGGCCTGAGGGATGGAGGAAGGAGACCTGGTGCCTGAGCTGCAGGGCGGCGGCGGGGTCTTGCTCTTACGACTCCGGGGGGACTTGCGGGTGGGGGCCTCAGTCTGTCTGCACCTGGGGGAGGGTGTCCGGGGGCGAGGGGCACTCTGCTCCGTGTGGGTGGGCTTCCTCTTCCCCCTGAATGCTGTATCAGCTGGATCGGAGGGGAAGAGGCCGAGGTCACTGAGGAAGAGCCCCTGGGTCTTTGGGGTTGCAGGTGAGGCAAGGGAGGGTGCTTTGGAGGGAGAGGCAACTGAGGACTGCGCAGTGCTCGTGGATGCGTGTGTGTGTTCCAGGGCCCCATCCCCTGTGAGTCTGGTTTCAGTCCCCTGACTGTGCGTGCGTGTGCGTTTTGTTTGTGGCGTGTGTGTCTGTGTGCTGGACGTGTGTGTGCTGGTGTGTGCCTGTGCCGGTGTGTGTGTGCTTGGGACGGGTAAGGTGCTGGGGAGTGTGGATGGAGCAGATGCAGGAGGGGTGAGGGACTGTCTGACGAGGGACACTGCTGCCGTCAGGGAGGAGTCCATGGACCTATTGCCCCTCTGTAGGTCAGACATGCCCGATGAGATGCCCTCCATGAACGACACCAGCTGAGTCAACAGAGCGATGTGCGCATGGAGGACACTCAGCATGGCTGTCTGCCCTACATGGAGCTGGCGAAGGAGGTACACAGACTCCTCACTCAGGGCAGCAGGGGACACAGGGGCAGGGGGTGCGGTGCCTGGCCCAAAGGAGACACGCTCCCGAACATGGGAGCCTCCATGGACCTGGGGAATGGGAGCCGATGGGAGGGCGGTGGTGGTGCTGGTGGTGGCGGGGACAGCAACACTAGCTGGGGTGTGGTGGCTGCTGACACCCGCCTCCATAAGGGAGTCATCCTCCGAGTTGCTCTGGTCCTCAGCTGAGGTGGATGGTGCTGAGGACTCCTCGGTGTGGCTCCCCTTGCCCTCCGTGCCACGGGGTCCCTCTGACCACTCCTCGGCTGCTGACCCAGTCTGGCTCTCCAGCTCCTCCTGGTCCGTGGAGCTGTCCCCTTCCGTGGCCGTGGATGTATCTGCAAACAATGGGGAAACAGACAGACATCAGTCACCTGCACCAAACGCACACACCACTGTGAGCACAGCACATTACAGAGCAAGCCCTGGCATCATTAGTTGAACATTGCTAAAAGTGCCCTAACTGAACAGGAGAAGCCAATTGTCAGTCTGATGCCAACCATGGCACTCACATCCCACATGGCCTTGCACCCATCTGTCTGGTGTCTGTTGGATAGCAACACCCCAGTGTGGACACATGCACCACCTACACAGTAGTTGGACAGTGCAGAGGACACGGTGTAGCATGTGGACATGCACACATCACAACTCTTGCCACTGAGTCAGTACAGGTTTCCGGATGAAAGGGATGCCCAGAGTCAAATAGGAAATGCATGTGATGCATACCAGCGACAGACACCATGATGCACCCATGTCCTGATAGCCATCGCCACAATGGTGTGCATGTAGCACATGTCACTCCCCTGCAGGATCACCAATAAGTAGACACATGCCATGGCGGAGGCATGACTGCTAAGTCATACATCACTGTCTCAGTGATGTATGACTTGGCAGCCAGACAACAACACTCTGCACTGTGTCACAATAGTAGGTCATGGGGAATGCAAGTCCTGGAGCTGCACAAGTGCACATGTACATCCCCCACACAACACATCATCTTAACCCTCATCTGTCCAGGTCATACCGATTGGACATATGGGAGACCTGTGACACTACCCTCTGAACCTGAGCCCCTCACAATCTGCTGTGAATGGGAAACAGCTGCCTGAACTGCACATTCGCATACCCTAGTCTGCACGGGCAGCTGATCAAACACCTATGTGACACACAAGTATCGTCTCCTATGGTCACATCTCCAGTGGCATGCTGAGCCCCTACCGAGAAACACCCCAGCAGTCCTGGCAACAAATCCACAGCACACTGACACAGAGGCAGACACCTGAGGGGTCAAATCACTGCGCACAATGTGTCAGCTGATACACGGGAGTGGGAGTACAGAGTGCATTGCATGGCCTGGAGTAGGCATGACTGTCCTGCCCCACATGAATGAGGGATGAGCCCTGGACAGTGGATAGCTGGCTATGTATGTGTGACACACGTAATCTGCACACTCCTGGGGCCCAAACATTGTTCCCACCCGCTGCATGGGTGTGTGCCACATACCCCAGGCACATGTGGTGGCTCAGCTCAGCAAGTGGACCGCATATCAAAGCAACACGCAGATTACATGTCCGAACACAGGCGTTGTGTGAACAATGGACCCACCCATGATGCCCACAACAGAGTTAGGGAAACAGATGCTGTCCCCCACCTTTAGTGAAGCAAACTGCAAGGACACAGTCCCAAGTGACACAATTCCCTGAATGTAAGGGCCACACCTGGGTATCAGATGAGGAGTGGGCAGTGCACAATAGAGGGACATGGCTCCTGGACAACATGACTGCTGTACTGTGACAGTTGAACCAGGCCAGAGGAGGGCACATAGCATGTAATACAGAGTTCACAGTGCAGTCTTTGACTCACCCCCTCCTTGCTGCTGTCTGGCCTTCAGCTGCCCATCCAGGTCTGGAAACACCACCGCCAGGATCTGGAGCATGTGGGGGGTCAGGGTCCGTGTTCCGCCCCTCCTGCGAGGAGGCGACAGCTTCAGCTGGACCCGTGCAATCCTCCGGGTCCAGCCCCAAAGGTCCTGCCACCTCTTCTGGCAGTTGCGGATCCGGCGCTTGTAGACCCCCACGGACCGGACAGCCCGGACGATGTCCTTCCAGATCTCCTGCTTCCGATGGGCATTAACCTGTCAGGATGACAAAGTGAAAAGGCCATTACTACACATGCAACATATCCGTGCATGACACAGTTGTATATACATGTCTCAATCACAGGGGCACATGATGTACACAGGCAGTGCAACGCTGCCCATGGACAGTTTGCCAGAAGTCACTACATGGTATCATTGCATGGGAAGTAAAACCTTGTTCAAATGCACTGTCACTGCACCATACCTGTCCAGTGCATGTCACTACACACTATGGGGGGTGACAACTACTCAGTGAGCCTGCTAGCCAGTGGCGTGCAGACTTTCAGCCTTGCTAGTCAGACAAAATGCACATTCAGAAAGGCAGTGCACAGAACACTCACCTGCTCCCCTGGTGTCCCATACAGCTTGCTGTACTGTGGAAGTAGGCTGTCCAGCAGGGCCTGGTTCTCCTCAAGGCTGAAGGCTGGGGCTCTCTCCACAGTACGTGCCATTGCAGGGTCCAGAGGGGGCAGAGACAGCAGCAGTGCAGTGGCAGATGTCGTCCTGGAGCATGTAGTGCAGGCAAGTGAGCTCTCAGGGGAACAGCCAGCAATATATATGTGCTGGAGAGGCAGATACTGTCCCATGTGTCCAAAGTGATAGGTCCAAGTCGTTTGCATCTTCTGAATCTGGCCAATCCATGGAATAGCAGCACCAATACACGCCCACAGCATCCTTCAAATCTTCAACTTCATGACATACATGATTTTGCAACATTGTTGTGGGTGACCAACTGAATTTCCAGCAACCGACTCGTTCAATTTCGAAAACGCGTCCGTTGCCAGGCTAGGCCATTGTCAATGGGTGCGCACCGATCGGTCCATTGCTGATCAACGCGTACAGGGGTACAACGCGTACCCGCACACATTGAATGCAATGGGCCGGCCGGGGGCACCGATCGGTCCATTGCGGTACAACGCGTACAGGGGTACAACGCGTACCCGCACACATTGAATGCAATGGGCCGGCCGTGGGCACCGATCGGTCCATTGCGGTACAACGTGTACAGGGGTACAACGCGTACCCGCACACATTGAATGCAATGGGCCGGCCGGGGGCACCGATCGGTCCATTGCGGTACAACGCGTACAGGGGTACAACGCGTACCCGCACACATTGAATGCAATGGGCCGGCCGGGGCACCGATCGGTCCATTGCTGATCAACGCGTACAGGGGTACAACGCGTACCCGCACACATTGAATGCAATGGGCCGGCCGGGGGCACCGATCGGTCCATTGCGGTACAACGCGTACAGGGGTACAACGCGTACCCGCACACATTGAATGCAATGGGCCGGCCGGGGGCACCGATCGGTCCATTGCGGTACAACGCGTACAGGGTACAACGCGTACCCGCACACATTGAATGCAATGGGCCGGGGGCACCGATCGGTCCATTGCGGTACAACGCGTACAGGGGTACAACGCGTACCCGCACACATTGAATGCAATGGGCCGGCCGGGGGCACCGATCGGTCCATTGCGGTACAACGGCGTACAGGGGTACAACGCGTACCCGCACACATTGAATGCAATGGGCCGGCCGGGGGCACCGATCGGTCCATTGCTGATCAACGCGTACAGGGGTACAACGCGTACCTGCACACATTGAATGCAATGGGCCGGCCGGGGGCACCGATCGGTCCATTGCGGTACAACGCGTACAGGGGTACAACGCGTACCCGCACACATTGAATGCAATGGGCCGGCCGGGGCACCGATCGGTCCATTGCTGATCAACTACGTACAGGGGTACAACGCGTACCCGACACATTGAATGCAATGGGCCGGCCGGGGGCACCAATCGGTCCATTGCGGTACAACGCGTACAGGGGTACAACGCGTACCCGCACACATTGAATGCAATGGGCAGGCCGGGGCACCGATCGGTCCATTGCTGATCAACACGTACATGGGTACAACGCGCACCCGCACACATTGAATGCAATGGGCCGGCCGGGGGCACCGATCGGTCCATTGCGGTACAACGCGTACAGGGGTACAACGCGTACCTGCACATATTGAATGCAATGGGCCGGCCGGGGGCACCGATCGGTCCATTGCGGTACAACGCATACAGGGGTACAACGCGTACCCGCACACATTGAATGCAATGGGCCGGCCGGGGGCACCGATCGGTCCTTTGCTGATCAACGCGTACAGGGGTACAACGCGTACCCGCACACATTGAATGCAATGGGCCGGCCGGGGCACCGATCGGTCCATTGCGGTACAACGCGTACAGGGGTACAACGCGTACCTGCACACATTGAATGCAATGGGCCGGCCGGGGCACCGATCGGTCCATTGCTGATCAACGCTACAGGGGTACAACGCGTACCCGCACACGTTGAATGCAATGGGCCGGCCGGGGGCACCGATCGGTCCATTGTGGTACAACAGCGTACAGGGGTACAACGCGTACCCGCACACATTGAATGCAATGGGCCGGCCAGGGGCACCGATCGGTCCATTGCGGTACAACGCGTACAGGGGTACAACGCGTACCCGCACACATTGAATGCAATGGGCCGGCCGGGGGCACCGATCGGTCCATTGCGGTACAACGTGTACAGGGGTACAACACGTACCCGCACACATTGAATGCAATGGACCGGCCAGGGGCACCGATCGGTCCATTGCGGTACAACGCGTACAGGGGTACAACGCGTACCCGCACACATTGAATGCAATGGGCCGGCCGGGGGCACCGATCGGTCCATTGCTGATCAACGCATACAGGGGTACAACGCGTACCCGCACACATTGAATGCAATGGGCCGGCCGGGGGCACCGATCGGTCCATTGCGGTACAACGCGTACAGGGGTACAACGCGTACCTGCACACATTGAATGCAAAGGGCCGGCCGGGGGCACCGATCGGTCCATTGCGGTACAACGCGTACAGGGGTACAACGCGTACCTGCACACATTGAATGCAAAGGGCCGGCCGGGGGCACCGATCGGTCCATTGCTGATCAACACGTACAGGGGTACAGCTCGTACCTGCACACATTGAATGCAATGGGCCGGCCGTGGGCACCGATCGGTCCATTGCTGTTCAACGCATCCCTGTACAAGTGACTGGCATATGTCACCATGCCTGTCTCAGATGAACATATGCCAGCCACAGATAGCTCCCAGGGAGTGAGGGGCACACCTACAACACGACAGCCTGTCCAAACTGTATCATAAGGCATGTAAGGCTGCATTTCCTATTGTGTGTATGTTGGTGTACATGTTGTCCTGTGGGTGTCACCTGGGGGCAGCCACCCCCAGGCTGTGCACGTGTTCATGGGGACAGGATCCTGGGTGTTACGTGTACATGACCACTGTGATGTGCAACTGTTCATATCTGTGCATGTGCCATGGTCACATTTCACGGTGGTGTATGTGTATGTCATGTCACATACCCCGTGAGTCCCATGTGGGACGGTATGTTTGAGCCAGGGTATCCCAGTGGCACAATAGTGATGGTCCTCCACAGTCTGTGTGCATGTAGTGTTTACAATGTCTCTGATTTCATGTGCACAATGGGAGACAGTCTCCACATCCACGATGTGTGTGCATGGACTTTGATGTTGTGTGTGTGTGTGTCACAGACGTCCATGTCTGTCCTGCAGTGGCAAGTGGGACCACTACCTGTGAGGGTCATGGTTGTTTTGCTCTGGTGTATACCTGATACTCCATGTAATGCCAGTGTCCATGTGGCAATACAGGGTCCCTGGGAATGTACCTGTCGTTGAGCTGTGATGCCTGGGGCACATCTGTCCTCACATGTCACTGTGGGGAGTGATTGTGACACGGCAGCAGGAGATGGGAACTGTGACACGGCCTCATGATATCCAATGGGCCAACCTGGGACTTATTGATGCCACTTGTTGAACCGTGATGACAGATGTTGGCCATGTATGTACCATACATGTCCTTACGGAACTGCACACTTCATGTAGTTGTGCCTCATAATGATGTATGTTGTGATATTGAGTGTGTTCAATGCCGCATATGTGGGGTGACTGACAATCTTGCTTTCTTCTCCTCTGCACTGCAGGGCTCCTGCTGTCCATCGACCATTCCCAGACCTGGCAACGATGGTGGAACGGGACAGCATCCGACAGTACCGCTTCACCAGGCAGCTGATTGAGGATTTGGCAGTGCAGTTGGCCCCACATTTGCAGCCTGGCCGGCCGTATCCTACAGCGCTGACCCCCAAAGTGAAGGTGATGGCAGCCCTACACTTCTTTGCCACCGGTACCTTCCAACATACTGTGGCGACTGCTGGTGGGATGTCACAGACCATGTTGAGCCGTGTGCTCCGCGATGGTTTGGAGGCAATGTTGCTATTCCTGAACCGGTACATCTATTTCCCTAGACTGCAACGACTCACTGACGTGAAGAGTGACTTCTATGCCCTGGGGAGGATGCCGCATGTCATTGGCTCCATTGATGGGACACATGTGGCTTTGGTTCCACCAAAGGCCCAGGAGCAGGCCTACCGTAACCGCAAGCACTACCACTCGGTCAATGCACTGGTGGTGTGTCTTGCAGATATGACCATCACACACGTGTGTGCCCGTTTCCCTGGTTCAGCACACGATGCCTTTGTGATGAGGAGTAGTCGCATCCCCAGGATGATGGCACAGATGCAGAACCAGCGTGCCTGGCTTGTCGGTGTGTACTGACTTTGTGCCATTGTGTGTGATCTGATCTGTAGTATTCCGCCCACTTTTCCAAGTCAGCTAATGTGCACTTGTCTGTCCGTAGGTGACTCGGGATACCCCAACATGCCGTGGTTGCTGACACCCCTCAGGAACCCTGTGACACCAGCCCAGATGCGCTACAATGAGGCACATGGTCGGACCAGGAGAGTGATTGAGCCGACATTTGGTCTCCTGAAGAGCCGCTTCCGCTGCCTGGACAAGACAGGAGGGTCCCTCCCATATGCCCCAGCGAAAGTGTGCAAGATTATCATCGTCTGCTGCATGCTCCACAACCTGGCAGTGCGGAAGGAGTTGCCTCTCATCCAGGATGACAATGACCAACATCCGTCACCTGTGGAGGATCCTGGCCTGGACCACGATGCCAGTGATGATGATGATGATGAGGGTGATGTCCGCACACAGCTCATCACCAACTTCTTTAGCTGAATGTGAGAATCCTGAGGTGTCATGTCAATGATGTGAGTTGGCATGATATGTGTAGGTGGTGCTCTGGTGCTGTTGGAGTGTGTCCATGGGCTACTTGACTGGATGTGTGTAGCGATGTGTGCTTACAGGTGGTCTGTACTCCCCAACAGTGTTGACATGCTAACTTGGTTCTGGGTGGGTATCTTGTAACATGTATTGTGCATGAGTTTTGCTGTTCTGTCCTGTTCTCCATTGCTTTTGACTGTGTGTCATTTCTGTCCTTCACAGGGTACTTTCAGATTCGTTTGGTCAACTGTGTCCACCGACGACGTGATTGTACTTCCAGGGTGGTAGCTGTTGTGTCCCTACAGGTGATGTGCGCAACACCCATGGACTTCCTTCCTTCTACAGTTGTTGACTGTGTGCCCGCTGCCAGGTGGGATTACCTTGCATCTGTAGTGGTTACGACATGTTGCAACTGTGTAATAAACCTGTGCTTCACTTTGTGATGTGCGTTGTCTGTGGTCACACATTTGACTGCCATTTGCTTACTGCACCTGTGGGCTACTTGACTACAACTGGGAATAGGTGTGGTGTCTGTGCATTGCACCGTCTTCCCTGGCAACATCAGTGTAGGCAATGAGTCAGATGGCCTAGGTGTGTATGTGTTGTGTAGCCCTGGTGGTGTGTCTCCCTCATATGTGTCATGTTGCCTTTACTCACATGCCTGTGTTGTACTTGCTGTTGCAGTTCGCATACACAGTGTAATTTTGCAGTTCATCATCCCCATGACAGCACCCACGTTGGACTCACAACAGAGGCAAGTATGGTGTATTAGTGTGTTTATTGTGATACATTTGTGTGAATAGTGCATAGGATGGTTAGTGCTGTACATATATCTTGCAATCAGAAGTTCCTAGGTGAATTGAAAGTCCTGGTAGACAAAATCCCCAGTATCGGGGCCACAGTTGTCTGAGACATTGGTCCAACTTGTACTCCCCATGTAATGTGTGGGAGTTGTGTTGCCGTCAACAGGGTGAACAGTTTGTGCACAAAGGTGAACATCCAGAACAGGTTCAGGCTTCCTGGGAGTTGCACTTGGCCATCGGCCTCTCACTTGCCCCTCCTCGGACGACCCCTCTTCTTTGGGGGGGGCCCCTCAAGTATAGGCTGCTGCGGTGCAGGGGATTCTCCGTCAGAGTCATCCTCCCTCCCTGTGGCAGTTGCAGTTTGTTCAGCACCAGATGTTGTTGGCACACAGGGAGGTGTAGACTGGTTGTTGTTCATCTGGCGGAGGCATTGTAAAATGTCCCTGTGCACCGCCGTCATCTCTTGCAGTGCGTCCCACTTGGACTCCACGCGGGACATGTGTGAGTCCAAGCGGGCATGATGGGCAGCCTGCTGCTGTTTCATGTCTCTGAGGAGCCCCACTACCTGGCTGAGATCTCCGGTGCTGGACTGGTACGCATCGGCTATGCGTACCAGTTGTGGGTCATCATGCACACCAGCAACCTCTGCAAGCAGCGACCTCTGTCTCCCACCCCTCCCACCACCCTGCCGACATGTGCAGTGCGTGAAGTGGCACGCACAGATGACCCTGGTCCCCCTTGGGGGTTGGTGGTGGTGGTGGTGTCCATGGCCCCACGTTGGTCCAGGGTCCCTGTGCTGGTGTTGCTCCTTGTTCTGTCCATGTCGGCAGGGATGGTATTTGTGGTGACAGTCGTTGGAGGGGTGGGTGCAGGGGGTGCAGCTGGTGGTCCTGCTGGTGCTGCATGTTGACTTGCACCGGATGTGCCAGGTTGGTCTTCTTCGTCCGAGGAGGGCAGAGGCTGTACGACACCAGTGAGCTCCGCATCCTCTTGAGCCTGGGACTGGGACTCCTCAGCGTCTGCTGCTGTGTCCCCATCATCACCTGTTTTTGGGAGACACACACAATGTATGTTATGTTTCTGCAGGCATCAATGGTTGACACACCTGACAGTTGTGACTGTGCCTCTGGGTGCGGGCCTGTACATTGCATTGTCCTAAGTTGTCACAGTCAGGGGTTGATATTGGTGTAGCACATTGTCCTGCATTATTTGGGCATTTCTATGTATTTGTTGGGGTATGAACATGGTCTGCATTGGTTGTATTTGGTTGACATCCAGCCCTCCTTCCCACCCAGCCAGTCAGTTATCCCAGCATTGCAGGGAGTGGAAGTTGTCTTTCAGGATGTCAGTCAGTGGTGTCCTGCTGTTGGTTGTTGCACAGTTGCCAGCAGGGCCTTGTGCTCCCCACAGCAGTAGCCAGTGTCAGCCATCTTGTCAGTCCTTATCCACTCCCTGTGATGTGAGCATGGTTCAGGGTGGTGTTGATGGGACAGTTGTGGGGGTGAGCTATGTCTGTGACTATGACTCCCATCATGCTATTGCCTCCACCCCACTTCCCAGCATTCCCATACTTACTTGCTTTTGTGGGGAGTTCAGTGTGTGTGGGTGTGAGAGCAATGGCAAGATGGCTGACAGTGGTGTCCTGCTGTTGGTTGGTGTGCAGTTCCCAGCATGCCCTTGTGCTCCCCACAGCAGTAGCCAGTGTCAGCCATCTTGTCAGTCCTTATCCACTCCCTGTGATGTGAGCATGGTTCAGGGTGGTGTTGATGGGACAGTTGTGGGGGTGAGCTATGTCTGTGACTATGACTCCCATCATGCTATTGCCTCCACCCCACTTCCCAGCATTCCCATACTTACTTGCTTTTGTGGGGAGTTCAGTGTGTGTGGGTGTGAGAGCAATGGCAAGATGGCTGACAGTGGTGTCCTGCTGTTGGTTGGTGTGCAGTTCCCAGCATGCCCTTGTGCTCCCCACAGCAGTAGCCAGTGTCAGCCATCTTGTCAGTCCTTATCCACTCCCTGTGATGTGAGCATGGTTCAGGGTGGTGTTGATGGGACAGTTGTGGGGGTGAGCTATGTCTGTGACTATAACTCCCATCATGCTATTGCCTCCACCCCACTTCCCAGCATTCCCATACTTACTTGCTTTTGTGGGGAGTTCAGTGTGTGTGGGTGTGAGAGCAATGGCAAGATGGCTGACAGTGGTGTCCTGCTGTTGGTTGGTGTGCAGTTCCCAGCATGCCCTTGTGCTCCCCACGACACAGCAACAGTGTCAGACATCTTTGATGGGCCTTTCCACTCTCTGTGGGATGTGCATGCGTGAGTGTGAGCTTGCTGGGCCATGTGGTGGGGGATGTAGAGCTGTGCCTACGACTCCCATCATGCTATTGCCTCCACCCCCTTCCCAGCATGCCCATGCTTCCTTCCTTTTGACTCTGCTTCCCGGTGGGGTGGGCTGCCTGTGCTGACAGGATGGCTGGGAGTGTTGTCCTGGCAGTTGTTTGGCTAAAAGTCCAAAGAGTGTCCCTGTGCTTCACACAACATAACCCAGGGTGGTGGTTCTTTGTGGGATCTTCAGTTAGGATGTGAGGCATTTCATTCTCCCAGGTGGGTTCTGTGGAGTATGTGTTGAGGGGGTGTGTGAGGGGAGGTGCTTGTGACTATGGTCAGTGCTGCAAGTCCTACTTCCCACCCAGCCAGATATCCCACCATGGAACGTGCTTGCATTGCAGAGAGTGCAAGTTGGCTTTCAGGATGTCAGGCAGTGGTGTTGTGCTGTTTGTTGGTGCACAGTTGCCAGCAGGGCCTTGTGCTCCCCACAGCAGTAGCCAGTGTCAGCCATCTCGTGAGTCCTTATCCACTCCCTGTGATGTGAGCATGGTTCAGGGTGGTTTTGATGGGCCAGTTGTGAGGTTGAGCGATATCTGTGCCTACTACTCCCATCATGCTGTTGCCTCCACCCCCCTTCCCAGCATGCCCATGCTTCCTTCCTTTTGACTCTGCTTCCCTGTGGGGTGGGCTGCCTGTGCTGACAGGATGGCTGGGAGTGTTGTCCTGGCAGTTGTTTGGCTAAAAGTCCCAAGAGTGTCCCTGTGCTTCACACAACATTACCCAGGGTGGAGGTTCTTTGTGGGATCTTGAGTTAGGATGTGAGGCATTGCATTCTCCCAGGTGGGTTCTGTGGAGTTTGTGTTGAGGGGGGTGTGAGGGGAGGTGCTTGTGACTATGGTCAGTGCTGCGAGTCCTCCTTCCCACCCAGCCAGCCAGATATCCCACCATGGAACGTGCTTCCATTGCAGGGAGTGGAAGTTGTCTCTCAGGATGTCAGTCAGTGGTGTCCTGCTGTTGGTTGTTGCACAGTTGCCAGCAGGGCCTTGTGCTCCCCACAGCAGTACCCAGTGTCAGCCATCTTGTGAGTCCTTTTCCACTCCCTGTGATGTGCGCATGGTTCATGGTGGTGTTGATGGGACAGTTGTGGGGGTGAGCAATATGTCTGACTACGACTCCCATGATGCTATTGGCTACACTGACTTGCCCAGTATACACAGAATTCCTTCCTTTCAGTGGTCTTCACTGTGTGTTGGTGTTGTAGTGGTGGCTACATGTCTGGATGTGTTTGTTAGTTCTATTTGTGCCACTGCCTAGCTGTAGTTGTAGTTGTGTTTGTACATGTGATGACACGGTTAAATGTAACTTTGAGATGGCATGTGTTGTGTTTATCTGACTGACATACACATTTTGGGATGATTCTGTTCTGGTTGCTGTGTAATTGCTATGAGTGCATGGTTTGACTCTCCCCTTGACAGTGATGTGTGTGTGTATTGTGGCAGAATATTGTGTACATTTGTTGTGTACTCACCAGGCTCTGGGATGTTCTCTAGTCCATAGATGCTCACTGGCGAAAGGATGGCCCGCACCTTCTCCTCCCAGGGCCTGAGGTATACTGGCTTGGCAGGAGGGCCACTGCCGGTGTATTGGCTCAGGAGGTAGTCCTTCTTGAGCAGCTCCTGGACCCTCCTGAGCACGTCATACCACCTGTTCTGGATGTCAGTCTTTGGGCGCAGACATGGTGATTGTGCGTTCACCCTGTTGATGATCCTCTCCCACATCTTGGTTTTCTGGGAGATGGGGGTCTGTTGGACCAGTGTGCCAAACAGCTGTGGCTCTACCCTGAGGATCTCGTCTACCAGGACTTCCAATTCACAATCTAGGAACTTGTGATTCTTCTTGGGGGGCATGGTGATGGGTGGTGATGGTGAGTGATGTGTGTGTTGGTGTGCAGGTGAGGGTGTGTGTGTGTTTTGCTGGGTGTATGTGAGGTAGCTATTTGTTGGTGTGCTGATGGTGTGTGGCTTGTGTGAGGGATGACCTGTGGGTGTGTGGTTGCTGTCTGTTGAGTGCTGGCAGTAGAATGGCATTTGCAAAGGATCATGGTTGGGATTTGTGTCCTTTATATGGGTGGAGTTGTGGGTGTGTCTTTGTTCTCTGTCCCCACCCCCCCAGTATTTATTGGCTTTGTAATTGCTTGTTTGGCCTTTTTTTGTGTATTTTTCCTTAGTACTTTTTGTGCATGTTGGAAACGTTCTTGTGACCGAGTCGGACCCTGCATTTGTCTCGTACGGTCTTCTCCGTTTCGTTCACGCTGTGTTTGTGCAGTTTTCTATGCTGCGTACGCGTCGGTCGCGGTGTTTTGTGTTACTTCGGCTCGGTTTTGTATGCGTGTCGGTCGTACGGCTTGTCCTCCGTTCGACTCGGTCGTGGTTTTCGCGCCTTGCATCGTACTTTGCGGTTTGGAGTTCGCGTGTACGTTTCGGTTGGATTTGTTCCGGGTGCGTGTCGGTCGGTTCGATTTGCGTGTTTTTCCGGCCGGATTGCTGTTTTCCGTGCGGCTCGGTCGTTCGGCTTGGGTTCAGTACGTGTCGGTCGGATTTTGCACGCCTTGCATCGTACTTGGCGTGTCGGGCGCCACAGGTACGTGTCGGTCGGGATAAATTCCGGCTCCGAGTCGGTCGGTGCTTTTTCCGGCCCGAATCGGAATCGACCCCATAGTGTTCAATTGTTACTTTTGACCATTGCCATTGCTAGTGCATAATGTGTCCATAACCGCGGTAGGCGTGCACCGCCACCGCGGGGCCGCTCATTGGCCACACTTGAAAGATGCAGCTTAGCGGTAGCGACCGCCTGGCCTCCGCGGTGTGACACCACCAATGCCATTGCAGACAATGGGACCCGCGATCGCGGTAGTGAAATGCTACTTTGAAAACCGTGGTAGGCGTGCACCGCCACCGCGGGGCCGCTCATTGGCCACAATTGAAAGATGCAGCATAGCGGTAGCGACCGCCTGGCCTCTGCGGTGTGACACCACCAATGCCATTGCAGACAATGGGACCCGCGATCGCGGTAGTAAAATGCTACTTTTAAAACCGCGGTAGGCGTGCACCGCCACCGCGGGGCCGCTCATTGGCCACACTTGAAAGATGCAGCATAGCGGTAGCGACCGCCTAGCCTCTGCGGTGTGACACCACCAATGCCATTGCAGACAATGGGAACTGCGATCGCAGTAGTGAAATGCTACTTTGAAAACCGCGGTAGGCGTGCACCGCCACCGCGGGGCCGCTCATTGGCCACACTTGAAAGACACAGCATAGCGGTAGCGACCGCCTGGCCTCCGCGGTGTGACACCACCAATGCCATTGCAGACAATGGGACCCGCGATCGCGGTAGTGAAATGCTACTTTGAAAACCACGGTAGGCGTGCACCGCCACCGCGAAGCCGCTCATTGGCCACACTTGAAAGATGCCAGCCAGGTGGACCAATTGCAGCAGCTGACTGCCACTGGATACCACCACAGGGGCCTATACATTTCTATGGGAGAGCCACACATTTCACATGCATTCAGACACTGCTGACTGCCATTCCTCTACAACTGCATATTTTTCTGTATCCTGGACCCAGTGATGGCGAGAACAGAGAATGTCAGGGCCTGTCCCTTCACTACAGAGGAGCTGGAGCTTCTGGTGGATGATGTCCTTGCACAGAATGGGAGGCTATTTGATGCGCCAGATGTACTGGTAAGTGTTCCTGATTCCAAGTGTGAGAGTGATCAAAATGATACCATGATGTTGCTGTGCAATAGTATGTGCCTGTGAGTGCAAGTCGATGTACAGGCATCCTAATAGTTACCATGGCATGCTCCATACATGTTCAGTGGAAATTGCATTTGATTATGTGTAGAAAATGGACACTCCTACAGCCATTCTTGCATAAACTTAATAAACATGTTGGTCTGAGACTAGGTGATGTAAATGTGTGCTAAACTGCCATGCATGCTAACTTCATGTCAATGGTGTCTGTAGGCTTATTTCCACACCTACATAAGTTGATTGAAGGTAGGGGAGACATGCATTGTTTAAACAGCCACACAGATACGATGGTGTTTTGAAACAGTACAAGTCGGGACTAATTTTTACTGTGCCATGTTATGTAACTGTCCACTCACTCTTCACAACCTCATATGTGACTGTTGAAATGTATATTGGAATGGAGCAATAACTTATGTGTGTTGTATATTTCTTAAGTGCACTATGTTGATGTGAGCATCATGCACAATAGTCCAATGCATGAGTGGAACCCACTTGATGTTAATGCAACTATGACACTTCACATCAATGTAAGTAGTAGATGTCATCCTTACATTGATTTGAACATGTGTTCAGTCTCGCATGTGTTGGCACTTTTCACCCTCTCATGCTGTACATCCATGTGATTTATCTGAGGTACCATGTTGAACCGCAGTGTGAGTTCCTCTGGCCTGCACAGACACTGTCCAATGTTACTCTGAGCCATGCCTAACTGGACTGAGTCAAACATGTGTTTAGTCCACACACCTAATACTCACTGAGCCATCATAGTCCTGAGAATTGTACAATAGAGGACTTAACATTGTGAGAAGGGCGTGATAATTCAGATTATGTCCCAATATGTTTCCAGAAAAATGCATTAAGCCATTCACAGGCCAAGGGCATCGAGGGGTGTGTAGTGGTGGACACAGTGAGTCTGTCACTACACTTCATTAGCACTGTATTGCATGTCATGCTCACTCACATACTGCATCACAGATGAGGGCCTTCTGCACATAGCTGTCTGTGCTGCGCATTGTGCATGTGTATGAGATGGCCATGTACAGTGTGCCGCGTCATACATGCATTCATTTCTATGTAGTATTGTAATGAACATGTACTATGTGTCATGCTGTATGGCTTCTGATGAAGATGTAGCGATTTGTGTGCCATGCATTTATGTTCTCCTGTACTGACACACAGTGTGAATGACACAGGGTCTCTGATACTTCCTTTTCTTGTCTCCCATTCCTGCAGCTGAAGGTCCACCAGCGTAAGGCCACATGGAAGAACATTGCACGGAAGGTGCGGACTCTGGGTGTATCCAACAGACAGCACACACACTGCCACAAGAGGTGGGACAACATCTCCCGTCTGAGCAGGACCGTGGCAGAGATGACGGTGGGGCTGATCCCTCGCAGTGGCAGGTTGGCGCGCCGAACCATGACTCCACTAATGTCCCGCATCTTGTCTGTGACACAGCCAGAGCTGTATGAACGTTTGAGGGACCATCAGCAGGGAGTTAGTGGTGAGTATTCTGCGTAGGCTGACTTTGGGTGTGAGTGACTGCATGAATGGTGACCGGGAGCCATTGCTGATCTTGCTGCTGTGTAAATTTTGATGAAATACTTCTCAGTGGCCTATGTGTTGAGTGCAGGTGTCATGTATTTTCCCTAGATGGACTTTATCATGTGTTTCATACAATGGCCCTTGACATTGCATGATGAGATGTGGCCTTATGACATCTTCTGCATTCTGGGTGTCATGGACATCACCAGGCAGTGTACAGCAGTGTGCATCATGTCAGTGTGCATTTAACAATGTGTGCACTGCAGGACTTGTAAATGGTGTGAACTACACATCTGACACCAACGTGCAACAGTCTGCGTGATGAATTGCTCAACTTGTTAGACATCAGTAGCTCATGGACATTCTAAAGTACAAATTTGAATCTGTATCTGTGTTGTCCCCTTACAGTGACTCCATATGTGACAGAGGCAACATGCTGAGATGTATGCCTCTCTCACATACAGGCACGTGGGTATGCTTGCAGAGATGTTTATGTTGGATTAGAAGGAGGCAGGGTCCTGCTATTTGCCTGTGTGAACCTCACATGGCTCATTGATGTAAACAATGCATATTTCCATACATCTTCTGTGTTTAGCATGATTGTTGCACATGCAGACTGCACAGGGTGTTGTGCAACTTGGGGTTGTCATTATCTAGTTTAGTGCTGTGCTTGCATTTGATGTTTGTGTGTATGGCACTGTACTGAACCTATGTCTCTGTCCATTGCAGCATCTACCGAGTGCACGGAAGGCCATGAGACAGACACCAGTGCTGAAGCATGTGGCACGCATGATAGCCATGAGATCACTGACACTGAGGTGACCAGCGCCTCGGAGGGGGACAGGAGTGTCCTTGAGGACTCGCGCGCAGAAAGCACAACCTCAACATCATCTGACTCCAGTGGGGAGTCAGCGACAATGGTGGTCACAGGGAGTGACAATGCTGTCTCTTCCTCCACCACACATCGGCCAGTGCCCACCATCTCGGCTACTACCACAAGTGCTGTCTGTGCCTGCAGGGCTGTTAAGGGTAGAGTCGCCTTCACCCCAGGCACCGCTGCCCCTGCCCCTGTCTCCCCTGCTGCCCTCAGTGTTGAGGTGGTAGAACTCTTGCGCCAGCTGTGTGTGGGTCAGACAGCTCTCCTAAATGCTTTCCAGGATCAGGACAAGAAGTTGGGACAGGTTCTGGCATTTATGGAGGGCATTCATTCGGACGTTGGTGGGCTACACAGGACTGTCCAGGGTTTGTCCTCCACCGTGACGGCAGCCATTCAGCTATCACAGCATCCAAGTCCAGCCCCAACGCCTTCAACAACCACCCTGCCAGTGTCAACCCCTGAGGAGAGTGACCACACAACTGAGCCCTCAGGCCCCAAGTCGTCGACACCCAGCACACGACAGCAGCGCTTCAAGCGTGCCAGACCACAGATTCCATCCCCAAAAATTAACACAGGCACACAGGGACGCAAAGAAAAAAGCCCTTCACATGACACTCAGGGGCATCAGGCAAAGAAGCAGGCCTCTAGCTCACAATCCACAAGATTGCACCCATCACAACAGCCTCCCATCCACACAACTGCTCCAAGTGACAGACAAACAGTTGGCATGCCTGCTGTGGTGCTGGTGCCGCTGAAGGGAAAGCCCAAAAAGCTCCCTAAGACTGCTTCACCCAGGACCTCTACTCCCACCCACACCCCTGTGAAGCGTGGTCAGGAGAGCAATGTGAGTGGTTCACCAGGACTAAAAGGGATGGAGGGCAAAAGGCAAGCAAATAGCAAGGCTAAGTCCATATCCAGCAAATCCCCACAAGGAGGGCCACTTGCACCTGTCACACCTTTGGTGGAGAGGGACTCTGTTGTGCCAGCCACACTTCCCACTACTCCCAAGACACTTCTGCAATATCGGATACCCAAGAAGTGTAGAGGCAGCCCTCAACATTCACCCTCACCCACTGTGTCTCACGGCAGCATCTCTCCGCCTCCACGTGCCACCATGCCACCCGGTCCGAGCAGCCCTACACCTGCCACAGCCACTACTGCCTCTGTGTCTCACGGCAGCATCTCTCTGCCTCCACGTGCCACCATGCCACCCGGTACGAGCAGGCCTACACCTGCCACAGCCACTACTGCCTCTGTGTCTCATGGCAGCATCTCTCCGCCTCCACATGCCACCATGCCACCCCGTCCAAGCAGCCCTACGCCTGCCACAGCCACTGCTGACTCTGACTCTGATGATCCTCTCTCTCCCAGGTCCAGTTCCGCCACTGGCCACAACAATCAGCCACCTCCCAGTCCAACTGACAGGCAAGTCTGAGGCACAGACCCCCTCCCATACCCATCTCTCCCACAGCGGTGCCTGGACTGAGCTTTGATATCCCCGGTGCTTTGGTCATTCACATGGCAGTGTACGGTGTTGCACATTCACTGTAAACATTTTCATGCACACATGTGCATTGTTTGAACTGTGGACTGGCCAATGGCCTTTTATTTGTTTGAATTTTTGTGCCTATCAGGATATTTTGCAATAAACACTGTTACTCCTGTCGTATAGTTTGTTACTGCCCTTGCTTAATGAAACATTTTAATGTGTGGGTATGGATAAATGTGCCACATGCTCTGCATGGCACTTCCACATTGCCATTTACTTCATTCACTTTGTCATTGTTTGGCAAACGTAACACACACTTTTGGTCTGCTTGACTCTGAGGTTTGGGGGTGCAATGATGTTTGTTGGTGTTGATGTACTCTTGCAATCATCATTCGCTGTTGATTTTAGTATGATTGTACACATGTCATGTTAGGGGGCTATACCACAACAGAGGAGAATTCTACACACAGTCTAACTTGCGGGGTGTCCAAGGTTGGTGATGTCTGTGTGATGTGTTTGGATGTGTGAACAGCAGTGTGTGTGTGGTAATCTTGTGTAGGCCTGTCTTCGTACTCAATGGGTATATTTGGATGTGTGCAGTTGAGTGGTCACACAGTGTGCTTGGCCTGTCCTTGTCAGTGGTGTTGAGGTATATGTGGCCCTGTACATGCCAACTACACACGTGTATGTTCCAGGTGGGGTTTGCCCCTAATACTCATCTTGGCAGTGGCAGGAAGGGGGTTTGACACCACAAGCACCTTTTTGGCATTACTTTGCAGGTGGGGTTTGCCCCCTAATACTCATCTTGGCAGTGGCAGGAAGGGGGTTTAACACCACAAGCACCTTTTTGGCATTACTTTGCAGGTGGGGTTTGCCCCCTAATACTCATCTTGGCAGTGGCAGGAAGGGGGTTTACCACCACAAGCACCTTTTTGGCATTACTTTGCAGGTGGGGTTTGCCCCCTAATACTCATCTTGGCACTAGCATGAGGGGGGTTTAACACCACAAGCACCTTTTTGGCATTACTATGCAGGTGTTGTTTTGCCACCTAATACTCATCTTGGCACTAGCATGAAGGGGGTTTCACACCACAAGCACCTTTTTGGCATTACTATGCAGGTGTTGTTTTGCCACCTAATACTCATCTTGGCACTAGCAGGAAGGGGGTTTAACACCACAAGCACCTTTTTGGCATTACTATGCAGGTGTTGTTTTGCCACAATACACCTATGAACTTGTTCACATACATCACTATCCCTGAATAGCAGATGGGCACACATTTTGATGTTGAACAGGGTGGGATGGTAGGAGCTGTGATGGTATCAGGTAGTGACAGCTGCTACCAACAGAGGTACACAATATACATTTGGCCCAGGGCCGACACAATCCTTACACGTCCCTGTGACTGCCCATGCGTGCCGCTGGACCTGCCTGCTAAATTGTGCAGAACTTTTCCCGCGTCTTCACCGCTGCGGTGACGTGACCGGGAGGATGCGGTGATGACGTTGTTGATGGATGACCCCGAAGCGGAGGTATGGCATTGACGTACCTGCGGTGTTGTCGACGGCGGCGGCGTCTTTGTTGATCGTGGATCAGAAACAGCAGCAGTAGGGCTTGTAGACCAGGATCCATAGCGGTAGCGAACGCGTGGAGTTGTGTGTGATTCCCGTTTTTCTCCGCAGTATTGCTTCCGCCCTGTTTCAATGGGTGGTTTCTCCGTTGCGGTCCGATTGCCTATTTGAGGCATTGTGATTCGGACGGCGGTCTACACGTCATTCCGCACGGCGGTCTCCCGCTATTGGCTACGTCCGCCCTCGTCGCGGAACCAAACTACTGGCGGAACTAAAAACACTGCGGCGGTAGGGATTTGGCCTATGTCTGCCCATCGTAATATGGCGGTCGGGAATTCGCGACCGTGGTAGGCAAAACAGCACCCGCCAGGCCGGCGGAAGCCACCGCTGGCACGGCGGTGGCGATCCGCCCGCCATCGTAATGACCCCCTATGTTCCTAATTGCATCGTAATCTGGCCCTCGGTCGGGAAGACACGTTCCCGATCCGATTCGGAAGGAGCAAATGCCGTTAGGAGGCCTTCCTAACCGCATCGTAATCGGGCCCTAGGTGGGAATGCTTTCCTAACTGCATTGGAATCGGGCCCTTAGTGTTAGTTGAGAAGATAATAATTCTTTTCTCGTGACTTTTATTGTCATAGAGTAAGAATTTTTCTTCTTTGTGGGTGATGGTGTATTCTGGGAGTATTTGGAGTTCTCCAAATGTTTGGGGGGTGGGTGGAGTTGGATCTGAAGTTCTTTTAGTTTTTGATGTTAGTCTTTTTAAGTTGGGTATGGAAGGAAGTTGTCCTGTGACATGTTCTGGTACAGTGGTTAATACATTTTTTAGAATTTGAGTACTTGTCTGTTGGGAACTTTTGCTTACTTCCCTTATTGTCTCTAGGGCATCTCTTACTTCTACTTCAGTCACATTGGGGGGATGGTTGTGCTCTTTAACATTCACAACATTTAAATCTATTGTAGTAGCTCTTCCATAACAGGCATTGGCATAATATTTGCTACATTTCCAATGAGTTTTATTTTCTATAACTTTTTCTTGGGCGTAAGTGTAACCCTTGCTGCAAAGTATTAGTTTCCCCTTTTGAGATGTGATAAACCTTGCGTCTTCTGCCATTTTTGGGGTATATCTGTGAACATATATAATATGTGTTTAGTTAACCCCTTCGGTGCGCGGCCGATTTTCGCCCTGTGCGGGGCGTTTCATTGAGTGGGCGGGTTCATGCCGAGCTCAGCTCGTCATGCGCACACGAGCACTGCGCAGCATGACGAGCTGAGCTCGTCATGAGCACGGAAGGGGTTAATATGCTATGGTGAATTATAATTGTACTATAATTATAAAAATATAGACAAAATACTTACATTAGTGTTCTTTGGCTTTTGTTGATGGGATTATTTGCTGCTTGTTGTATTTTCACTGTTTTATTTTCTGTTGCTGTGAAAGATAAAAGTTCATGTAAATTACATGTGAGATATGTTTGTAATTTATTTGTTTTGTTTTTTGTTTAGAACTGAAACAATTAATACTTACTTTTTGTATTTGATGATTTGATTTCGTGGATGTTATTTGTAGGTGCAGTTTGTAGAAGCTGTGAAGAAAAATGCGTGTATTAGTCATGTTTTGTACTTTTGATATGTGTACAAAAACAGAGGGGTCTATTACGATGGCAGTCGGATGTCCACCGCCGGGTCGGCGGTGGCGCCCGCCGGACCGGCGGTGGACATCCGCCCGCGATCGCAACCAAGAAAACCGCCGGTCAAATTAGGATGGCTGTGGTGACCGCTGCAGTGGGAAATTCCGACGGCCGCTTTTCTGCCGGTTGCCATCCGCACTCCTGCCTGGCGGACAGAGCAGGACCGGGATAGTGGTGGCGGTGCAGAGCAGGCTCCGCCGGCAGGATTATGATGCCGGTGGTAGCCAGCCTTTCCTCAGCGGTCACACCGCCATGGAAAGGCATGTAGAGATTGTCTTCCGGGGGCCCGTTGCGGGCCCCCACTGTTTGGGGGGGGTATGGGTGCACTGGGGGGTACCCATGGTCCCCCCCTACATTTCCCTGTACCAGGTGGCATGCACTGTGCAGTGCCTGCCACGCAGTGCAGGGAAATGCAGGACATGCTCCTTTGGACATCGCGGCGGTGCTGAGGGCAACAGCAACCGCCACAATGTTAAGGCCCACGATCCGACCGCCGCGGTCGGATGTCGACCGCGGGTCATCGTAATTCGACCGGCGGTGATGTCGCGGTCCATGCGGGCGGTCTTTTCCTGCTGCCATGGCGGTCGGGGAGGTTTTCCGACTGCCATCGTAATAGGCCCCAGAGTTATTTAGTTTCTTTATAGGCTAAGTTTCTCTTTTATTATTTATACTATTTATTATGTTGATTAAAATCAGGTACCTAATACTATATTTGTGTTGTTTTTTTGGTTTGGTTGTATAGCACTTTAGTTTCTATTTAAAAAAGGTGAACATTTAATTATTTTAGTTATTTAAGCTAAGGATTTCGAGTCATTTATATTAAAAAAAAAATTCGTTCTTACCTGTTATGTAGTATAATTTTATATAGTAGTTTGTGTAGAATTTCTTTCTTTTCTGGTCTCTCTTTCGCAACGTAACGCTCTCCCTCCGTGTTTGGCCGATAAACGGTAAAATGTGTTAATTAATTGTTTGTTTTTATAGAGTTCAGTTAATTAGTTAAAGTTTTTTATTGGTTTGTGTGTTTTTAGTTTAAATTCATTGGTTGAGATACGTTATTTCAAATTAGGCCTAGATTTACTAACATCTGGCACTAGGGTTGCGTTTTTTTAACACAGTCCTGGCGCAAAATGTATTTCTGGATTTACCAAGCAATGAAATGCCGAATTTCTGAAGCTTTGTGTGGCTTGGTAAAAATAAAAAATAACGCAAAGCAGCGCATAGCACGTTCTTCCAATACTTTGCATTGAGGACGTTCCTTAGATGGAGCATGGGGTGTCCCCATGCATTCACCCATGGATTTTGACACAAACCAAGATTTTCTAAAGGCAGTAAACTGGGTTTGAACCAAAATGGTGCTTCTATCCGAGGCTGATATAATGAGGAGAACTATATTAATTTCTCCTCATTACTTCCTCTTTCTATATGTGCTGCATTTTGCAGCTCACATACAAAGAGGAATGTGCCTCTAAGGACTGTTTGTTTGCAGGAAGGTAGTACCTTTCTGCACAAAAACAATCCTGCCTGTCACATAGGCATCCTTGCACAATAGTGCAAGGGTGCCTGCAATGGTGACAGGCTGCCTTGAAGTGCACCAGCGCTATGAGAAAGTTGAAGTGCGCCATATCTCAATAGATATGGCACATTTCTGCTCTCTTCCTTTCACACAATGCAGCACAGTAAGTTGCCTTGCTGCATTGAGTTGTGTGAAAGGTCATTAAATCTGTCCCCTAACGTGTTGAATCAGTTGGTGTACCTACAGTAGTAAGCAGAGCAAATATGGGTTAAAAATACAAATTTAAAGGAGTGCAGAAAAGAATAGATGTATACAGACTATCAATCTTTCTCCAGCACACAACTAGAGAGTTATGATTGCCCACCTAGCTCCATAACTTCATAAAATAAGACAAGAATGACCCATGAGGTGTCCCCCTTCGATCTAAATAGGTGTCACTTAACAGCTAGACTCATTTAGAGTTTGAAGGACAGAGTACACAGTTGTAAACATGACAAAGTACCCTAACAAATCCTCTGTACACCCACCTCCTCTTCTCTGAGGAAGGATTGTCTGCCATATTAGAGATTCCCACCTGCCTGGAGGGATCTCTAGGCCTTCCGAGCAACTGCCTGTAAAGTGGCTGCTCGAAAGGGTGAACTTTTTCTGAGTGGGCACCATGTGTGTTGCACCGGTTCAGCAAACTTTAAAAAATTTCAAGAATAAACTCCTAAATCATGAGTTTGTTCTTTAAAAGCAAAGAAAAACAAAGTCCTGATGCATAGCCAGATCTCTTCATGTGTTTTGGCTATTCAGTGATTTACATACCCAGGACCACCATGCCTCACTGGGAAATCTAGTGATTGTTGTCTTACCCAACACCAGAGTGACAGTCCACATTATTTGAGTGCTCTGTAGGTTGCTTGCGGTCTGTTCAAAGGTTTCCAAAAGCTGAGGCACCACCTTTGGAATCCCTGTGTTTCATGCAACTCAAAATGGGCAGGGAGAACTACGGGTAGGCAGAGGTGAAGCAATGCCATTTCAAAGATGTGCACCAGTTTGCTAAACTCTAAATGTTATGTTATGTGTACTTTTAAAGCTTGAATATCACCCAGGTGGTTATTCTGGCGCTAATTAGAAAGGTGATGGGTGCTTCCTTGGCTGAGGCCTAGTTGAAGAGCCACCTTTTCAGTTTCATCCAAAACTCTGGAACAGAGGTAGTGGCCCTAATTTGAAGGTGGAGTTCTTTTCAGGCTTTAGTAGCCAGGTACGAGAAAGCACAGCACAGGATCTGGCTCTTCGGATGTATGGGAGGGCTGGGAGCAGGAGGTTGGCTGACCGGGGGTGTCTGATGGGGGTGTGGCAGCTGATGGCTAGGTTTTGCAGTGCTTTATATTTGTGTGAGATTAGTTTAAAAGAGTGCACTTGTGTTTGGGGGGTGAGTGGAGGTCTTTGAAGTGAGTGAATATGTGGGTGAGAGGTGGGAGGTTGAGTGTGAGTCTGGTCGCTACGTTCAGAATGATCTTATGATCTTGGTGAGTTGGGTGGAGATTCCGTTGTAGAGTGGGTTTCTGTAGTCTAACTTGCTAGTGATAAGTACTTAGGTTGTTGTTTGGTGGGTGTTGAGAGGAAACTACCTGAAGATTTTCCTAAGAATCTTAAGGGTGTGGACGCAGGAAGAGGTCATCAAGTTGACTTGGCTGGACATTGATACTTGGTTGTCGACCATGATCCTCAGGTTCATGGTAGGGGTGAGCATAACTTGAGTAATTTCCTGAAGCTTAAGTATGCAAAATTACAGCAAAATTATGTGTGATTATGCAGAGTGATGAGATCAGCGTAACCCAGCATTTAGTGCTATTTTATGTAGTGCAAAATGTACCCTTACATCCAAAATGACCCAGAGAATGTATTTTGGTCTAAGAAAATAGAACTAAATGAAAAAGAACATGAGCAGCAGCTGCAGGCTTCTGCTCACACTCGCTAAGTTTGTTGTTCTTGTGGTAAGGTTTTTCGGCCAAATTACTCATAATTACATGAATGGGCGTAGTTGCATAATTTTCTGTAATTTTGCTTCAAAAGAGTAATGTAAAAATACCGAAATACCTTCTATTACTCTCCCCACCTAGGCCTAGTTCTTGGCTTGGTTTAGTGGGTGGGAGTGGGTCCCAGTTTAGATGGCCACCAGGCTGAGGACCGCAGTGTTTTTTCCTTCATGAGGACTTCCACTTCCGTCTTATCTGAGTTGAGCTTTATGCAACTAGATTTCATCCGGAGGGTGAACTCTAACATTCACTTGATAAATTTGCTTGGGTGCTGGCGGTGTCCTTGGAGAGGCAGAGGGTGACTTGTGTGTCATCGGCCTACAAGATGATGTTGAGCCCATAGGTTCAGACGATGTTGGTGAGCAGAGCCCTGTAGACATTAACGAGCATGGAGCTGAGTGATGATCCTTGAGGGACTCCACAGATCAGCTTCCTTCGTCTCACCTGATATTTTCTTTTACAAACGTGGGACCTCTCTCCATTGATACAGAAAGGGAGATGAGTTCGTGCTCCCAGAGAGCAGAGTCTACAAATAATGTTTGGGGCTGACATCCAGCAGCCTCCAAATGGTCTTTCCCTCCTTAGGAAGCTAAAAAAGGCTCAGAAGATAGCAGGAGTGTGTCAGTACTATCAGATTCAAATTAAATATACACTTAGCACTACTGTTATGTGCTTTGCCAAGTTTTGAGATTAGAGAGTGGTTTAACAGTGAATGTTTGTACTTTGGTATTTTTAATTTTACTTGGGAGGTAATTTGTGTGAGTCACTTGTCCACATGACATACAAGCCCCTACACTAACATATGAATTATTTCATCCATGGTTATAAAGATACTGAGATTGCCACATATGAAGAGCATCTCATGGACCTAGTAGGTCCTACATAGACACACCAGAATAAAAACTGATAAGTAAAAATATATGAAGGAGAACTGATGACAAAAAGGCTTGTTAAAGTATACACTTTCCATTTTATAAATAACATTTTTAAAGTTTCCGACTTGTTTTTTGATAATGGACTATTTCTAGTGTACTATTTACTATTTTGTCTGCCTTATTTATTGCAGTTTTTGAATTGGGGTCCACAACTTAACTTTTCTGAAGAACTGAACACCCCTGCATCATTTTCCACCTTCAGCCCCCATCCTTGATGTCAGATGTAACAAATGAGCCCAGATTTTTCACCTTTGTCTGGATTCTAGACTTGCTGGCTTTAGGACTCTGTGCACTTCACCACTGCTACAAAATAGTAAAGTTCCTGTGCTTCCCTTCTACCTTGGAACTCTCTATTTGGCCTATTTAAACTCCATATAAATACATTCTAAATGGTGACACTCTTGAGGGCACCTATGTCATGGAAAGATAATTGCCATACGTGGGCTACAGTGTGTATTGGCGCCACCCACATATGTGATAAAAATACATTTCTGCCAAGAGCACCATTGTGCTCTGGCTATGGTGCAGTTTGAATGCACACAGTGACACATGGCAGGGAAAATGCCTTTGCTATGTACTAAAAGCTTATTTTTATATACTCATAAGTCACCCCTAAAAAGGGCCTTGAAAGCCCACAGGATGGGGTGCTAAGATATAAAAAAAATAGGGAACTCTGCATATTGAAGCTACTGTGCCCTCACATGGAAAACCAAAAGCTGCTTCACTTTGTAGGCCTGGCCTGGCCTTACACTGATAGGCCTAGGTGGGATTAAAAAGTTTATGATCAACCTCTACTTAGGAAATGGCTAGAAAAATGCTTCAAAGTTAATCCTTGCTTAGTTTCTGACTCATTTGTGAAATCAGGTTTTTGATATTAGAAGCAGACAAGTAACTTTGCAAAACTTTACTTCAGGATGCCTGAGCCAGAACTGGCTTAAAACCAGTTCTACCAATCATCGCTCCTCCAGAGATGGAATACGCATCCTTGGTCGAGACACTTAACAACCATGGCATAGAGGACAGCTTGCCTCTGATGCGGGAAAGGCCAATGGGTGTTAACCACTGACCACTTAGCAGGATAAGCTATCTGGGAGTAGACAGGAACAGTAGGCAAAACAAAAAGAACTTTTACTCTTCCTCTTTTGACTTGGAGATGCCAGGGAGTGATTCTCATATTTATTCCTATCATCCTCCTAGACAGCCCATCCCTAGTCACAATAGAAAGGGAAAACAGTTCTACCATGTATCACACTTCCAGAGATGGATAAAACATTTTTGGCTCAGAGAATTAACAACTCTGGCTCAGAGAACAATGGCTTTGCTTTAGACCCAGAAAATGCTAATGGTTGTTAACTGACCATTTAACAGAGATTAGCTACCTAGAAGTGGACTGGAAGAGTTGGGTGAACAAAGGGCATCATAAGTACTTACTTTTATGGCTTGGAAATGTCAAGGAATGTTTCTTCCATTCATGGCCAGACTCTCTTAGACTGTTAGGCTCCAGCCACTGTAGAAGAGAAAACCAGTTTTTACCCAGCCAGGAAGGGGAGTTGCCAAGAATCTGAAGGTAGGCCTGGCTAGTGGCAGCAGGATAAGGCCATCTTGAAACAGGAGCTCCAGGGTAATTTCACAGTAAGGCAGAGAAGAATTTCTAAAAAGAAGGTGGTGGTCTGTGAGAAAGTGCACAGGATAAATATGGTATCTCCACCGCCACCTCCTCAGAACATTCCTGTACCTGGAAGCCTCTATCTGAAGAAGAAGGCCCTGCTTTAAGACAAATTCTGACTTCTGACTCTTGGTTCCTGCTCCTGAAAGAAAATGACTCAAACAAGGTCTCAAGGACCCCAGAGTCCTACTGGAACCCTGGGACTGGAATGCTCTCAAGTGTCAAGTGATTGGCCTCCTGTTTACCTACTTCAGGAACAAGAAAAACAGAAGGACTCCTGTTTACCTACTTCAGGAACACAAAAAGCAGGACTCCTGATGCACCATACTTTGATGTGCACCTGTGGCAGAGCTTTTTCATAGCCCACATAATCTCCGTTTAAGTCCCGCAAAGTCTCTTCGATGCTATCTTTGAATCCTTTCTTGAATTTACTGAAGTTATAGTGCAGTGCATTAAAATCTACCTTAATGTGTCCCTATCGAGAACCTTTACCTATGGAAATACACACTGGTTATTTACATGATTTAAACTTGGCCCCATTTTCTATTGAGTAAATAAAACATATTATTTTACAAAGGAGACCATCTTTTTTGCTTTGTTCACATGTTTTGTATTAGCAGAAAAATGTATATGTGGCTTGTCAATGCTCAAACTGGCCTCATTTTTCTGAGGATGTAGGGGACAAGGGACTATAGGTTTTTACTTGTGATGTCACTATAAAAAATTACATGTTGAACTCCATGTTGCATTGCATGTAACTTAAGAATATCCATTGCATGTTAATCTATGAATTGTTATTAAACAATGTTGTATACGTATTATTTTAATAGCATAAACCAGAAAGATGAGAGTATGGTGAAATGGGTTTAGAGATGCCTCTAAGTATGCCCAAAAATATACAGGTCATACGAAAATTTCCAATTACCTCTTTGATGGTTGATACGCTGCTGTTTATTAAACTGGATGTGGAAGCACCTGCGTTTTTAGTAAGAACCTAGAGTTAAGAACTCACATTCAGAGCGATGGGCTCTCTTAATTTGATTGACAGGCAAAATATTCTGAGAAGCTCAAATTTGATGCATGTTTTGGGTACTGACAGACATATTTCTACGATCCGAGTACATTTTATCAATTACTCTTTTATTTGTTACAATGTTATGTTATGGTATACAGATGTGTATTTCTACCATTTATATTGTCCCATAAACAGAAAGTGTCTGTGATCAGAGTCAAAGTGATCTGTGGACACTGTTTATGGTCTGACTTGGCAGCGCACCTGTCACCAGACAATTATGTGAGGAACATTAGAGAGGGGATTTGGCTCCGCCCACATGTTGGGAGCCAGGAATACATGTTTTTATTGGGCAGAAGTTATGTGCTTCCACCTAAAAAGGTGCTTGCCCTCCACGCAGCTGTGATCATTTTGTTTATTTATTGAGCTGCATGAGTTTGAACACATCATATTGCAATGCTATTAAAGCTTCGTAGATAACTAGAAAATCTATGGTGTCAGCACAGATGGGAGTTGGGCAGTCATTAATCTACATGGGTGTTTAGGTCTAGCTTGAAAGTTCAACTGTCAACTGACCTTTTAACCTTAAACAATATTATTCTACAGGCGTTTTCTTTCATCCAAATGCATATCCATTTCCATTGCTATTTACTTTTAATGCTTTATATTACCATATACCATTCCTTTTAAGTCAGACCTATTGGCATTGCCAATGCTTGATTTGGTTGTGTTTGCTACAGTTTTGTAATGAATCATTTTATTTATTTGACAGCAGCAAAATTGAGATCAGAAATGTTTAGCATAGCATAATAGAAGATGTATAGAGCAGTGCTGATGGGGTGGTTGACATGGTCTAGACAAAATGACAGCTGTATGATTTAATTGTGCCCATTGCTTAGTTGAGATTGGAAAAGACATGCATGCAAATAAATGTATTAAATACATCTAACTAGTGGCTGCTATATTTGTGAAACATACTCGTATAAAGTAGGTAGGAAAGTGATCACTATCTTCTCAAAATCTGCAAAACATGACTTTTCAGCATTCTTTTGAGAAGGCAGGAGGAGATGGCATGAATACCCGGTGGTAAGAAGTTCCAATATGGGAGGATCTATAAGTATATATACTCTCTATGTATTCTATAATTTAGGAACTTGGAGGCAACAAACATTGGCTTAAATGTAACAAAAAAGTTGACTTTGATGGATCATTGGTCTAAAGTTGGTGTACATTGGGATAAGATGTCAGAGATGTAGTTAGAAGTCGGGCCATTTTCTACTTTGAAATAGAGAGCCTCATTTATAAGCCCCTTACGCCACCGTTGCGTCACTTTTAAGTGATACTGCGGTGGCCTAAACAATGCACCACATTGCGCCCTACTTAAAAAGTGACGCATCTAGGCAGATGTGTCACTTTGTAAACTCCTGTGCTACATTGTACCTGCGACAGGTATAATGTATGCAAGGTGGGCGTTCCGACGCAGGAAAGCCTCGTAGAAGTGACGCAGTGAAATCTATGAGATTTCACTGTACCACTTCTACAGCATCACTGCATCAAATCCTTACGCCTGCTTGAGCAGGCATAAGGGGTGATGCAGGGCTTTTCACATGGGGCTTGCCCCATGTGAAATGACACATTGCTGGAGTTGCGTCTGTTTTCAGACACTCCTGCAATGCGCCATTTTTCCGCCAACAGATACGTCAGGATTCCTGACGCATCTGTTAATCCTTGTGACATGGAGCGCCGTACTGTAAACATGGCGCATCCATGGTGTCGCAATGTTGGCGCACTGAAAAGTGTTGCATCGCTGTTCTCACCCAGCGATGCAACACTTTTCATAAATAAGGCCCAGGGTGTCTGAAGCTTGTAAGGTCTGGTTCTTGGTATCAAGCCAGATCACTTGGTCACAGTATGCGGAGGTAGAGTGTGTGCTTGGGTAAATTATATAGAACTAAGGTAGCAAAGTTTATGACCTTGTCTAATGGAGTGATGGACTATAGGGTGCGATCAACTAGATCACTACTGCAATAGTCCAGTCTGCTGGATACTATTTGGCCAATTAATGTTCTGGTTATATCAAATATGATATGTGTTTGCATGTTGTATATATTCAGTAATTAAAAACATGAAGCTGTAGTAATAAAGACTTGCATTTTCATGATTGGGCAGAAAAGAACCCAATGATTCTGGCTGACAAAGGACATTTCAGGGACCCATGGGGAAAAGATGAGGGAATCAATAAGAGAAATGGGTACTGTGGAAGAGGGAAAGTACAGGACCTCAGTTTTAGATGAATTCTACATAAATGGTCATGATACCATCTAATGTCTGATCACAGTGAGGTAATTTGTGATACCAAATAGGGAGTGTAGTGTAAAAGTACGAAAGGAGAAAAGAGGCTTGGGTGCAGTTGGCATAAACATCATGGGAGAAGCCAAATTAGGGGATGTCATGGAGGGAACAGGTGCACAGAGAGAAAAAGGGAATGCGATTGACAGAGTTTTGAGGAACACCTAATGGTAGTAGAATGGGTGTTGATGTCTTTGAATCATACTGGAACGTGCCAGGGTAGGATAGAATTGACTAGCAAAAAATTACAGTTTTACACACAAAAAAACAAATCTACCAATTGTTCCAAGAAAAAAAACTAAGGTTTTCCTGAGTCCCACAAAACTTCCCATATACTGCTTTTAAAGATAAGTGTGCCATACTACGGACATATCATGGGTCAGACTTGGCTCATGTGTTGCCAAAGGCCACCCTTTAAGATAAATGGAACATTCTCTACAACTAACCGGCAGTGAATTTGTTAACTTGCCTGCCAGCGAGATTTTTCCCGAGGGGACTTCAGTTTTACTGGAAATTAAAAACGAAGGTGGTTCGAGTGTGGAAACATTTGCCAGCTGCAGGTATAATGTGGCGTCTGTTGCCAGACTGCGCAGTTTCATTGGTTTATTTCGGGAGGATTATTTCGAGGGCTGTGGTCTTGCCTCGAGAAAGTAAAAAAAATATATAGCCCGTGAGGTGTGCCTTTTCGCTGCAGAATAGTGATTTGTTATGTGCTTGTCTGAGTTAAATATAGGAGCCAGTTTTTTCACACCGTCCGATATTTAATCCTGTTCCACTAAAAAAAGAAACACTTGTTTGGACAGGGGAAAAGTCAAAATGCAAAATCCAGCGCCTGGCGTTGTATTCTCCAGACGGCCTTGCTGCATACATTGTAAAACGTGCCCACGAGTCACTTGCTTGAAGGTGTATTTCGCAGGGCATGAATAATGCGGCTTAGTCAGCGCAGGGCGGAGGGCAAACTTAAGCTCTCTGAGCTCACCTCGTTCTCGGTCTGTGGTTTCCAATGCCAGAATTTAGGTGGAAAAATTGTATCTGGTGTCTCTGTGGCAGCCATTGGCAGCGTACCCCCCACTCAGACATTGACGCAGGATCTCTATTGAGTTGTCACCACCATGAAAATATGACCACTACTTACCTGTTGGCTGGGATGTGTGGGCCGCTGGTGAAATCTTGGGCCTGAAACACATACATTGTTTTTTTAACTTGTTGGAGTGAAAATGTTTTCGTTATTTTGCCTGTGCATTGTTCTTTGTAAGTTAGCATTCGCTGCACCATTTTATGTTTAGCTGCAATTTTGAACCATATTCGAAACTGCTTCTTGACTCTTCGAAAAACGGATTGTGGAAAGTTTCGTTTTTCCATGGTTGGGCCTTGCTTTGCTAATGAATACACTGTTCCTATTAGCGCATACCTTTCCCACTAGATAGAGTCCTTCTCCCACTAGTTCAGTGGCGGGCACGGACAGAGTGACCTTGGGTTGGAGATAGTGTGTGCCCGGTCTCAGAGTCGGAACCTATCCTTCTGTACTTCTTTGTTTAGCCGCATCTGCTCGGATAATTCCATTATGGGCGTGCCTTCATTGGTTCTGAATTGTACATAATGTATCTCCATGTTTGCTGATGTCAGTCCTCTCTACAGCACCCCTAAGAGACTGGGCAGACGGGGCTGCGCTCGAGCGTATCTGAATAAACACATATTTGTTTGTATTCTCGACTGTCTGACCGACTCTTCATTTGGTATGGACGGCTGAGAGGTGGTCGTGAGTGACCCGGGTGACCCTAAATGGGCCACTTCCTTAGGTTGGTGCCCGAACAGGGACCCCTTCGGGTGACCCATCCCCTCCTGCGGACGGGTGGGGAGGTCGGAGCCATCGTCAGGTCGGACGGACGGATTAGGGATCCTTGCATGAGAGAGTTCCTGTACTCGCAGCTGCCCCTTCTGTCCCGCCAGACGGTGCCTCGCCCAATGGTCATCCCGACTGGGGTCCTGAACGGCGAAACCCTTGGATCTGACCGTTTGGTCTGAAGAGTCGGCAGTGGAGAATAAATTCGTTTTGACCTGCACATATCAGGTGAGTTTGTTTTGGTTCTTTGTGGATATGGTACTATTTTGACTTGTATTTGATACGGTCTGAGGACCGTCTTTGGGATCAAGGCACTTGCAATTGCTTTGCCAGGCAACATAACTAATTTGGGTCTCTTTTGAAAATGCCTGGTATTAGTCGATTCTTGGTTTCTTGTTGTCGTTGTTGTTCTGCAGATGCTCGATTGGAAGAAGCTCAGCCGGAGCCTCCAGAAGGCACTCCTAATTTTGATATGTATGTGAAACATGGTCTTGGCCCTATTATGTATAGTACATTGTGGCACAAATATATGAGGGACAACGCAGAGTTGCAGTGGCTGTTGACGGGCACTTTTGATGAGCAGAAAATTGGGTTTTTACAGGAGAAATTGTTTGCGAAACGAAGTAGGCAGTCTATGTTTGATAATCTTCGAACGTGGCAAAAGGAGGCTAACAGAGACGACTGAAGATAGAAAAGGAGGCATCAGAAAGCTGTAGCACATGATAGAGAGAAACAGGAGATAGGGATAGAACGTGAAGATAGTAGGTTTCGATTGAATATTGATAAATCTTATGTGGCCCAAGAAGAAAAAGATACTTTGTGGAGGAGTTATGAGCTAATAGACCCCGCCCCCATACGCCCCACAAAGAATATATCCCACTGTTCCATTGCCCTCGCAGCTGCCTGTTACTGTTGCTTCTACTGTCTCTGTACCTACTGCTGCTTTTTTGACTGCTATGGCATTGGCTCCTTCTCTTCTTTCTCTTCCTTCTGCTTCCTCGCCGTCTGCAGCAACTGTGACTGTTAGCACCCCCCTCACGCCCACTGTTTCAGCATCTTTCTTGCTAGCTTTTTCTCCCGGGACGCAGCCCTCAGCATCGTTGATACCTGTCACTCTGGTTGCCTCTCCTTCCTTGGTTTTTCACCCTCCGGTTTCCTTGAGAGATGGGACGCCTGTGCGTGGGTTTGGAGACGGAGATTGGACAAAGTTTAAAGAGTGCATGGGTCAGTATGTGCGATCTGAAGTGGGGGATGCTGAGAAAAAGGTAGTGGCTAACCAGGCTGCGCAGTGGGCCCGAAACTCCATTTACAGTGTGGAGGATGTGTGGAATGTGATGAAAAATTATGAGCCTTTTGTACAACAGCATGCCCTTAATCATATGGCTGCTACTCTGATCGGTCTCTGGGAGCAGTGTTTCAAAGATGCAGCCCCACAGATTTTATACGATATTAAAGATCATGTATATGTCACTAATTTTGGCCTGATCAAGTTTTTGGCAGTATTACGACCTTCATTGCTTACCCGGGTAGGCTACTTGAGAAGAGCCCTACCCCAGTATCACAGTTTCCGAAGCGGGAGGTTCATCCCATATATCACCCCAAAATACCAGAGTTAATGGATCACGGTATTGTCACTAGACCAGGTGTGGCGGCCCGTTTCCAAGAACAATGGGTTTATACTCCATGGAATAGGAGTGAAGTTTTGTCTCTTAAGACTCAGTTACCTGATCCTAGGAAAAATCCTACTGCATATTATAAAGAATTGACTGAAGCTGCCTCTTCAACAGTAATGACTCTTGCAGGATATTGAAATGTTCTTTGGTTTACTGGTTCCGGTTGATATATGGAGGCAAGTGCACACACAGGATCATGTTGCGGAATTGGGTGGTACCTGCGATCAAATTAAAGTATGGGATCAGGAGAGGAAGCCCGGTGAGAAGCCCAAGGCAGAGATTCTTGCTCTGCCTGGCCGCATTATCACATAAATGCATTCTCTTATTCCACAGAGAAAGGTTGATTGGGACAAGTTATCAGCTTGTCGCCAGAAGAAAGATGAGAGTGTGTCTGATTTTTTCACTCGGTTCGAAGGTGTGTTTCTGTATTATAGTGGGCAGGATTTGTCTATTGAGGGGGGTGTTTGGTTGTTGGTTAATAGATTTGTTTCTAATTTGCTTCCTGAAATAGCGACTCGATTGCAGGCTTCCGAGAGCACTTGGTCCACCTCTTCCCCTTCTGATATTTTGAATATGGCGCAGTATTATGAGCACAGGGAAAATGAGGACAAGGAGAAGATGGAGAAGAAGCACAAGGATTTGAAGACGAAGGTGTTGTTGCAGCAGGCTTCTAGAGGGAATGGCAGAGGACGTGGTGTTTTTTGGCCCGACAGCTTCCACGCACTAGCAGGCAGCCTATTACTATGCCTTTAGGGCCGAATCAGTGTGCGTATTGTAAGGAGGAGGGACACTGGCGTAGCGAGTGTCCTGTGTTGTTGCAGAAAGTGGCAGTCCCCAGAGGACGAGGTTCTCGTGGATGGGGTCGTGGAGCTGGAGGAGCGGACAGGGTTACAGAATGCTGCAGCCTCACAGGGTCGTTCTGATCATAATTACTTTGATGAAACTCGGGCGGACAGTATTATCATGATGACTATGACACAGATGAGGTGACAGGAATGTCTTACAGCTAGGGCAGCCAGGGACAAAGTGAAGGACCAGTTCCGATATTCTTCCCATTCTAAAACGGACACCTTCGGGTTCCTCTGATGAGCATGCAGACGTTTATCATTTTGTGATTGATTTGCGCGAAGTTAATAAAATAGTAGTTCCCCAGTTTCCTGTGGTCCCTGACATAACAACTCTTTAGACAATGATTCCTTCCACTGCTAAATCCTTCTCTGATATTGACTTGAAAAATGTATTCTTCAGTGTTCCTATCCATCCAGATAGCAGGTATTTGTTTAGTTTTACGCTAGTTGGCAGAAGTTTTAGATTCTGTTGAGCTCCTCAGGGCTATACCGAGAGTCCAAGTATCTATAGTTAAGCTTTAAAGGGCCAATTGGACTCCCTTTCGCTTCCTACAGGTAATGTATTGCTCCAGTACGTTGACGATCTCCTCATCGCTTCTGACACAGAACAATGTTGCAGGGATAGTAAGGTTAAATTGTTGTTGCATTTGGCACAGCACGAACATAAGGTGTCCCTTTCCAAATTTCAGTATTGTTGACAGGAGGTCACCTATTTAGGTCATCTACTGTCAAAGGAGGGTAAGAGATTGACTCTTGAGCGCATCAGTACCATTGTTAAAATGCCCGTTCCACAAACTCAGAAAGAAGTGCATGCTTTCATAGGTATCACTTCCTATTGTTGCCAGTGGATACCTAACTATTCCTTACTAACCAAGCCCCTGCTCGCACTAACCACTAAAGATGTGCATGACCCCCTGCCTGGGACACCTGAATGTCAGCAGTCTTTTGAGCAACTAAAAAGTGCGCTTTGCTCAGCTCCAGTGCTTCGCACGCCTAACTACAACAAGCCATTTGTATTATATGTCCATGAGACGGCTGGTTGTGCGCTTTCTGTTCTAACACAAAAATTTGGAGCTAAGCAACGTCTGTGTGCTTATTTCTCCGCTGTTCTTGACCCTGTTACAAGAGCCCTCCCGAGCTGTCCAAGAGCGGTCGCGGCCGTGGCCGTCTCCATAAGGCAATCGGCTGTACTCGTACTTGATACTGACCTCACAGTTATGGTACCCCATGCTGTGGATATACTTTTGAATAAGACCAAGCCACAGCACCTCACCAGTGCACGTCTGACAGGTTACGAATTGACCCTGTTTGTGAAACACATCACGATCAAAAGATGTGCCACTCTGAACCCAGCCACGCTACTGCCCCTCCCTTCTGAAAATGATGAAAATGAGAAAGATGGTTGTATCTTCCGGACCGAAGAAGAGACGAAAGGACGGGTAGACTTGACTGATGTTCCCTTATCTGGCCCATAAGGGGAACCATATAGCGATGGCTCTTGTTTCAAATTACCAGATGGCACTACAACTGCTGCTTATGCTATCACCACACTGCGTACAGTCGTAGAGACATCACGAGTCCCTTATCAGTCAGCCCAAGCAGCTGAGTTAGCCGCCCTTATTTGAACTTGTGAATTGAGTGAGGGACTGGTTGTCAATATTTATACTGACAGCCAGCATGCCTTCGGGGTTGCCCACAATTTTGGGCGATTCTGGGCTGAGAGAGGGTCCTTACTTCCCATGGTACAAAGATCCAACGCGGTCACCTTTTATTGAGGATTTTGTCTGCTTTGACACTCCCTAAGAAGTTGGCAATAGGGAAGTGTAGCGCCCATAGGAAAATTACTGATGAAGTAGGTAGGGGGAATGCTTTTCCTGACCAGACAGCTAAGGAAATGGCACGGACTAAAATTAAGAAAATGTTTGTAGCAGGTCCCGCTAGGTGGGTGCCAGAAGTCACTATGTTTGAGGATACGCTTGAGAAAGGGAAGAAGATACAAAGTGAGGCTACAATAGAAGAATTAGCAATATGGCAAGAAAGCACGGCACAATTGAACAATGAGGGATGTTGGATTGTCAAGTCAGGGAAACAGAGATGGATGTTTCCAGATGCATATGTTCTTCCTGTGGTCACAATGGCCCATGGCCCAGCCCATATCAGTGCTAAAGGTATTTGCAAGTTGTTAGACCCTGTGTGGCAGAATTACAACATCCCAAAAACAGCTGCACATTTAGTGAAATACTGTATTTATTTATTGGATTTATAGAGCGCATGGCTGCCCAAGGGTTTCCCAGCGCAAAAAGAGCTCCGACAGTGAACAAGCTAAGCCAACGCCTAATTATTGTGGGAAAAGCCAGGTTTTCACATTCTTCCTGAAGGTTAATTCATTTGGGGCAGTTTGAATTTCCAGTGGGAGGGCATTCCACAACTTAGGTATCAGATGGGTGAAAGATCTGCCTCCCCATCTGGCTGGTGTGTATGATGCACAATCCTGGAAAGGGTACCCCTACACCACCCGGTAATTTTGCACCACCTACTTTCCCCTTTGAGGTCCTTCAGATGGACTACAGAGAGCTAGACAGGTGTAATAATTTGAACTATGTGTTGGTGGTTGTCTGTGCATTGAGTAAATGGGTTGAGGCCTACCCCACTAAAGACAATACGGCTGTTACGACTGCAAAGGTACTCCTGAAAGAGTCCTTTCTTCGTTTCGGCTTGCCCCGTTTGATTTGGAGTGATAACGGAAGTCATTTTAATGCCAAGGTCATTCAGCTAATTTGCGATGGTTTGCACATAAAACAGAAGTTTCATGCTTCAAACCACCAACAGTCAGCAGGCTTGGTTGAGAAGTGCAATGGTACTCTCAAACTAAAGTTGGCAAAAATTCAAGAGACTACAGGGTTACAGTTGCCAGATGCTTTACCATTAGCTCTTTTGTCAATAAGAACAACGGCACATTCTAGGACAGGATTGTCACCATACGAGGTCGTGTTTGGACGCCCGGCAAATGTCTGGGGCGTCCTGCGCCCTCGTAGGTTTTCAGATATTGAGTATCCATTGCTGATAGACTATATTTGCCAGTTAACTGAAAATTTGCGTTCTATTCACCAACAGGTCCGGGAGTCCCTTCCAGCTGCACCACAGGGGCCCGGACACGATATCCAGCCTGGTGATTTTATTTTGGTTCGCAATTTCCAGCGGAAGAAGAGTTTAGAGCTGCGCTGGAAGGGACCTGAACAAGTCCTCTTGGCCACACGTACAGCAGTGAAGGTCACCGGCTGAAATAACTGGATCCACGCCGCTCACTGCCGCAGGATCCCTTTGCCCTTGCCCTATGATCAGTGGGTGAGGGAAGGAATTGGGGACTCTGAGTGCGAGAAGGTGCCCCAGTTCGTCCCCTTCAGTGATGCAAAGCTAACTTGGACCCAAACGGATTTGGAGACTGATGAAGTGCTGAATGCAGTGGTTCCCCAAGAAATACGAGCATAAGGAGCAGCTGTTTGTTGATCCAACGGTGCCTGGGGCTGCCAGGTACAATTTGCTGCCCCGACTGGGGAATAGTGCACAAAAGGAGAAGTCAGATTAGACAGGGATGGACTGTGTAAGTTAGGGGTGTACCTTGCTATTGTACCAATGGACTACTTTAGTGTGATGTGAGACTTGTGCACTGTTTTGTTTCCGAACATTGGACAGGATAGCTCAAAAGGTATCCCCTTGGGGGTACATTATCCTGATTGACGTGGGATACATCATGAACTTAGGACTGAGCAAGCTCCACTGCCGGTGCTCTAGAGCGCCAACGTATTGATGAACAATAGGAGCCTGTACCAGGGAGGCTCTGACGGACACTGGGAACACTTACCTTTATTATCCTTTTTGTAGC
This sequence comes from Calotriton arnoldi, assembly GCA_963921515.1. Taxonomy (NCBI): domain Eukaryota; kingdom Metazoa; phylum Chordata; class Amphibia; order Caudata; family Salamandridae; genus Calotriton; species Calotriton arnoldi. Next base: position 812,676 of record CAWUFW010002715.1, on the reverse strand, counting down.
ACTTCTCTCCTTGTTTAATTATGCATCCCTTTGGCCAGCCTATTGAGGAGGAGGAACAGCCATTTGCACCGCCGCGGTCAATGAGGGGTTGGTCGACAAAGAGCAAAATAATTGGTGTTTTAATAGTTGTGATTGCACTAGCTACAATCCTTGGAATATCCTGGTTTTTAGAGGAGAAATCTCCTGTGCATTCCTTGGTTGGTACAACTCCTGCTCCCTCTGAACACATTTTTGTTACTCTAGCCCCTCACAAAGAAGCACATAGAAAGTCCTATACAGACAATGTATTTATACAAATGTTGCATCAGGCTCATAATGTGTCTAATACAACTAATTGTTGGGTTTGAGGGTTACTTCCTTCGGTCACTCATAGGAGCGACAATTTGTTGTCAATGCCACTGTCGTACACTGGTAGCTGCAATGGTTGGTACGAATTGTTTCGACTGGTGTACTTCCAATTTCAACTTTCTACTTTGGGTATGACATCCTTGGATTCTCACATTGCGATTGAATATTTACGCTTCTACCAAGGGTTTACCCCCATAGGACCAGCAGGACAAGGGACTCTAGGCACATTGTCCCCAAAGTCATGTTTCAATATGTATTGTGAAGTAAAGGATAATGCCTGGTTAGGAATGGAAATGGCAGATTTCAAACAGTTTAACACATCTGAGTATTTTCAATCCTTCCAAGGTCACAATATTACCAAAGATAAGCCGATACCTCTGTCAGTGGTTAATACAACAGCTAGTTTCTGTGTCCAGGGGACTGGGGAGATAAAGGTGGGGGACAGTAAATGTAATTTTACTTACAGATTGAATGCGACTAATAGTCCACCTTTGATAATACCCCATAAAGTCTATTTTGTCTGTGGATCACAAGCTCACGTCTGGCTCCCAAGGGGATGGTCTGGCACATGCTACCTTTCCTTCCTTCTTCCCCTTGTATATTTTGCCCTGTCTAACTATCACAAAACCCATCGACTGCAACGTAGAAGTCCATTACTGTCCCGAGTCAAGAGGGTTGTTGATACGAAAGATATAGATCAGACTGACACCACCGCACAGCAATTTGGGGACGCTGTCAAGGGCCTATTACCTTATTGGGGTCCCATGGCTAATAGCCTTCAAATTCGTCAGCTAACAAGAGTTGTTGAGGGGGTTATCAATACGACTGCTGGGATAATGACAAATATCACTGCTGAGCTCCAGGCTACAAGATTAGTCACTTTGCAGAACAGGATGCTGCTAGACGTTATACGTGAAGATAGGGAAGGAGCCTGTCGCATCATTGGCAGCAGCTGTTGTGTTTACATACCTGATAACGCTCCCAATGTTTATTCAGCTATACAAAAATTACATAGACTATCTGCTGAAATACACCAAGAAGTAGGTACTTGGACACTGTCAGGGTGGTTTTGGGAAACGCTAACTTCCTGGGGTTGGAAGATCCTCATTTTTTTGGCCGTAATTGCCGGCAACTTCTTCACATGTTGCCTCTGCATACAATGTCTCCCAGCTTGTTGTTCCTATTGTATCAATAGCAAAACCAAAGGGAATGATGGACGGAGTGTTGAACATTGCAAGCACTCACCCCAGTCAACTGATCTGGGTTTAATCCATCATCATTCTTTAGCTCACTCAGCCACCCCAGTTCAGACATGGCTAATGCAAATCAGTCTGACCCTGTGCCTCATGGGAACAGTCCAGCCCGAACTGCCAAGCCATGTTTTCCCTGGACCGGAAACAAGCATCCTGGGACCGGTTTCGGGCTCACAGCCCACATCAGCCAGGCTATCTTGAATCCAGTGGCAAAGTGAGCAAGGGACCCACGTCTGGGCATACCCTGCCAACTTAGGGCGAACAAAGCAAAACCAAAGGGGATGAAGGACGGAGTGTTGAACATTGCAAGCACTCACCCCCAGTCAACTGATCTGGGTTTAATCCATCATCATTCTTTAGCTCACTCCGCCACCCCAGTTCAGACATGGCTATATGCAAATCAGTCTGACCCTGTGCCTCATGGGAACAGTCCAGCCCGAACTGCCAAGCCATGTCTTCCCTGGACCGGAAACAAGCATCCTGGGACCGGTTTTGGGCTCACAGCCCTCATCAGCCAGGCTATCTTGAATACAGTGGCAAAGTGAGCAAGGGACCCACATCTGGGCAACCCTGCCAACTTAGGGTGAACACTCCCTAACAGAAAATGTCAATTCATGATACTAATGCTGCGATTATGTTGCAAAAGGATATTGATGATGGGTATTTTTGAGACTACATCTTTCCTTGCAGCCTCCCTCTCTGATACTGAATATATGACCTGCTCCTAATACTGATGTTCCTTTGTCCCTGACTATGTTATGTTTTCTTTGATCATTTTATAAAATTGTTACCTCATGCTAAAAGGAGGGTCTGTTGGAGTGAAAATGTTTTTGTAATTTTGCCTGTGCATTGTTCTTTGTAATTTAGCATTCGCTGCACCATTCTATGTTTAGCCGCCATTTTGAACCATGTTCGAAACTGCTTCTTGTCTCCTCGAGAAAATGGGTTGTGGAAAGTTTTGTTTTTCCATGGCTGGGCCTTGCTTTGCTAATTAATACACTGTTCCTATTAGCGCATACCTTTCCCACTAGATAGAGGCCTTCTCCCACTAGTCCAGTGGCGGGCATGGACAGAGTGACCTTGGGTTGGAGATAGTGTGTGTCCGGCCTCAGAGTCGGAACCTATCCTTCTGTACTTCTTTGTTTAGCTGCATCTGCTTGGAAAATTCCATTATGGGCATGCCTTCATTGGTTCTGAATTGTACATAATGTATCTCCATGTTTGCTAATGTCAGTCCTCTCTGCAGCACCCTTCAGAGACTGGGCAGACGGGGCTCCGCTCGAGCATATCTGAATAAACATATATTCGTTTGTATTCTCTACTGTCTGACCGACTCTTCATTTGGTATGGAAGGCTGAGAGGTGGTCGTGAGTGACCTGGGTCACCCTAAACGGCTCACTTCCTTCAAACTCTTCCTTTCAGGTTAGTCTCCAGCAATGCAAGAGGAATTTGATGAAAAGTATATGCTGGGCTTTGATAACAACATTGTAATTAGAAATCAATAAAAAAGTAATCAAAGGTGCTAATATTTAAAAGTACTCTGTTGGAAACTAGAAATTGTGATTTTGAGTCATTTTAAGGTCCTGTATAATTACAGTGTTAGAATTATTTGGTGGTGCTGGGGACTAGAATCCCAAACTTGTAATTTACAAGACATTCACTAAACTGTATGCCATATTCTATCTTAAATTAACAGACATTGTTATATACAACTTGGTAATCGGAGACGTAGACTGAACATCCCGCTTCTCGTACATATACAACTGTCTCTTTAGTTATCGGCTCCATTGGGAATTGCAAGTTCTGCAGAAACACTAAAGACCGGTCATGTCTCCACTGGAAGTTTCAGTTGCTGAAATCTCCAGGGATAACATGATAGCTGAAGTCCCAGGGTGGCTGAAATCTCCGAGGTAAACTGCTTGGGAGAATGAGGAATTACTGGGATAACTGCACCCAACTCCTCAGTGTTCAACCTAGATTCCTTGTTAATTCTGCAGCTTCAGAGTTAACGCCCCCAGGATTGTTTATTCTGGGGGTACGGAATGAAACACTCCTCTGCCCCCTCGCATTGGGTCACTATAAAATTCCAGCCTTATGTCACTGTGGCTCTCAGTCCATGGATGAGCGCTCACGTGCCCCCCTAATCCATACACATGTAATATAAAGAGGGACCCTATGCGAGGTGGCTTTTGAACCCATGATCCTGCCCAAAGTTTCGTAATACATCTGGGCCCTCATTCCTAGTGACAAATTATGGTTTGGACGTAAATAGGAGTTTTAGTCTAAATCAGGATTCCAAGGAACATATCTACAAGTCCTTAGCCACCGGCATGTCACTTTTTATGATGCTCCGGTGGCATAGCGGCATTACCTATATGTACAAGGTGGCGCTAAGCAACTTACTGTAGCTTAATGCCACCTTGTAAATATGCCCTTTTCTGCAGCAGTCCTCCGAGGCAAAGGAGTGTGCAATGGGTGTTGCTGTGGGCGTTCCACTGCAACACCCATTGCTTTTTGATGCTGCCCCAGATTTACAAGGCTGGGGCAGCACCAAAAATGAAGGTCAGGAAATACCTGGTCTTAGAATGACGATACGAGGAGAAATGATTAATTTTTCCTTGTTTTTTGCTCTTTCTATGCAGCGCACATAGAAAGAGCAAATCTGCATTATTGATTGTTTATGTGCAGGAAGATGTCCCTTCCAGCACATAAACTATCACCCCGCAGAGCAGGCACCCTTGCAACATGGCAGCAGGGTGCTTGCGGTGGCGCTAAGCAGATTTTTTAGAGTGAGCGCTAGGGGAAACACAGGGGTGCGTCGTATTCTTGTGAATACGGTGCATCCCTGAATTAAAACATTTTTTTGTAAATATGCCCCCAAGTCTTGTGATAATTATCGAATATCCTCAATTTTCTATACACACATTTAGACAGTAAAAACCTGGCAATTTTGAGGAAAACTGTTGAAAAAAAGGCAAAACATGCCGCAGTCGGATGAGCAAAGCCAGGTACAATGTTATGCATCATTCCGACCCTGGGAAATCTCAATAGCTATGTAATGCCACACCCCTTAAAATACAGCACCCTTAGATAGGGCCTTGTGCGTTCTACCATGAAAAATATTGGCACTGCGAGCGAGGTCTTTAAAGTGATGGATTTGAAGACATGTATGCTATCAGTAAGTGGCAGACTGTTTCAATGTCCCAGCCAGCCATTGACGCAAAACATTTTCGAAACTGTTTTAAACTGTCATGATGATTGGGGTTCACAACGATAAGAACGATTAGTATTTTTTTTTTTAAATGAGGCTTCAGTTCCTGTCCAGCAGAAATGGATATTTTGTTTTAATACCGCCACAATTACAGTTAACACATGCTCACTTATTAGCTGTAATCATATAGTTTGAAATCCCACGCTTCCAGCATATTCCTTAAGGGCCAGATGTACGACCCTTTCATTTAGCGCCTCGACATTTGCGACTCATTGCGAGTCACAAATTGGGAGGCGCTAAATGAAATGTACAACAGTGTTATTACACTGTTTTGCAATTCCCAATGGGGTCGCAAATTGCGAGGCTCATTAATATTAATGAGCCTCTCGCAATTTCCGAGCCCATTGGGAATGCGAGCCCTCCCAGGGATGGTGGCCTGCTGGGCTCAGCAGACCACCATGTCTGGGACTGCTTTTTAATACAGCAGCTTTTTTTTTTTTTTAATGCAACCCGTTTTCCTTAAAGGAAAACGGGATGCATTTAAAACAAAAATGAAACGTTTTCGTTTTATTTTTTAAGGGCAGGCCGTAGTCCCTGGGACCACTGCCTACCCTTAAAAAATATTTTTAGAGACAGTCACAAAGTGGAAGGGGTTCCAAGGGGACCCCTTACAAATTGCGACTGCATTACCACCCTCTTGAAGAGGGTGGTAATTTGCGAGTGTTTTGCGACCGCAATTGCTGTCACAAAACATTCATACATAGCATTGCGGATGCAATTAGGAAGGGAGCGCCCCTTCCTAATTGCGACTCACAATTCCTAAATAGCGAGCCACAAATAAATTGCGACTCGCTATTTAGGAATTGTACATGGCCAACAGTGATTTTGCATGCGCAAACGGGTTCGCAAACCCGTTTGCGCATGCAAAATCACGTCGTACATTTGGCCCATAGTCCCTTCTGATGAGGAGGTAGGAGAAAAGTACGCACTTCCACGATTTGCAGCCCTCTCTGCTTAGGACAGATTTCGTTTCTCTTGCTATAAGTCCCGTTTTTCATTTCTCCACTCCTGCTGGTGGGCGAGGATTCCTTCATTTCTGTACCGAGACTTAAACTTGTTGACCTCTCCAGGCTCAATAGTGTGCCATTCAAGTGCACCTAAAAATAGGGCATTTTAGTGAACATGTTTTCTACCCGCACCACAAATGGCTCCCCTCTGGTGAAAGGTGCGTTTGGTTTACTCTGTTTGTGCCTACGGTTCCAAAATTTGCATTTAATAACAGGGGTTGCTGGGGTATGCCAGCACATTCTTTGCCTCTCATAGGGGAGAAAGCAGGAATATATTACTTCAATCGCGTTTTGAAATGGCACCGGCACATCACATCACATTATGCAACTGTATTAGTAATTGGACATAAAAAGTATTTACCAGAAAAAGATAATATCTGTTCTTTGAATTCTTAGCTCAAAAAATGCCTATTATATTCTCCTCTCATTGTAAGTGTGTTCTGAAATATATAGTAGGTGTCATCTTCTCTCCTAGAAAACCAGGTTGCAAATGAAGTTAAAAGAAAAGAACTAAAAAAGACACCTTTAGCAGCACTTCTTGGCAGCCATCTTCTCCTTTCAGCCCCACAGCCAAAGTCCCCAACTACTGTAACTATCCTCCCGTCCAAATAACCATCCACTTCCCACTCATTTGCCTTTCCCACTACCCCTGAGTTCACTTGCCCCACCGCTGCACCATTCCCTTTGCATAACTCTCCCTGTTCCTGGTCCCACTAGACCTGACGAAGAGGAGGAGTCTAAGAAATTGAAAAATATATGTAGCATTGTATAAATACACACAACACATGGACTAAGTGGAGGTGGAAGTATCCCTCATTTTTGTGTGTGTAATGGACTATCTCCCCTCGGATTGCCTATATAGTTGGATTGTTCTGCAACCGAGAACAGAATGGTTGGGTAGAAAGGGATTAGAAATGCTTTTGGCTTTTTGAACATCGAGTTTTGATGTTTTATGTGTAGAGTCTTTGACTGTGTGAAAATATACATAAAAAATACATACAAAATTGGTTGAAAAAAATTGTGGAAAGTTTGGTGAGTGGATGAATTATTTAAATGAACTACCTGGGGACCAGGCGCCCAAGTGGAGGGACTAAAATAATTTGTTCCTACCTTAGATTTTTCTTGATTGATCCCCACACATCTTCTTGTGCTTTTGCCTTTGTTTACTTTTTGCCCAGATGTGCTGGGGGGATTAGGGCAAAACCCTGTGGTTTTATATATACCTGGTCCCACGTGCATCATCCCTTTCACTGAGCAATGTCTCTTGTCCTCTTCCCAGCTCATCATTCCATAATCTCAGCTGGGCTAGGAGGGCGGTGTACTCACAGGTAGCCCAAATACCGTCTACGGGAGGTCCTGCCTGCCAGCAAGGTAAATACTATTCCCACCATAGAATATACTACATCCTCCCCTAGTGAAACTAGCACTCTTGCACTCGGTTGAATATATTATATCTCATTGATTACATTAACTATATCTGACCTTGGTTAAATATGTAATAAGTGCCCTTGTCAATTTATTTCAAAGGAGCCCATGTAGTATTTTACAACTTCTATGATATACATCTTGTCGTGTTCTCTGCCCAAGGAAACACGCCAGAGTCAGGTAAGATTACGTTACTCTTTATTCTATAAGGTTCCTGCTGCTGCCCACATGCATGTCCGTCCTCGTGCCCTCCTCGTTCCAAGTGTGTCCCCTCCCCACTCTTGACCGGATGTGGTGTCCAGTTCATTTCCTCCTCATGGTCCTGTAGTGTAGTTCCTATTTCCCTAATAGGCTCTGCGCATTGGAATAATATACCCTATAGGTTTGACATAGGACTAAGGTCGGTATGTCCCTATCGAGTATATTAAATTTAATTACTTGTGCCAGCTAGCTCAGAGGCCACTAGAAACTCCTTGAGAACAAGAAGGGAGTAGTTTCTGGCAACCGAAAAACATGACAACTTTTGTTTCCCTTTAGAAGCGGAACACGTCTCAGAATCGTGGAAACAATAGATAACCGTTTCACTCAGTCAATCGTGCATGCTTAGTTTCTACAGAGTTACACAGAAAGGAAAAGCGGGCGTTTCAATAAAAAGGGTTTTATTGAACAGTCTTGTTTCTCGTTTAAGAGATATGTGCTGTTACAATCACAAGACAGTATGCAAGATAAATAATGTACAGCGTAAGCAGTAGAAATAAATAATACTGCGCTAGCATTATCTTTTAGCATATATTCACGTACATAAATAACATGAGCTAAAAATGCGAGTACTCATAAGATGCGTCTCTAAGCTAGTTCTACCCCAATGTACCTAACCTAGTCTAGGTGTAGGGAAAGGTAGAAGTAGGTGGAGTATTCTCTAGTCTGGTATACTAAGAGTATGTTAAGTATAGTATGCCAAGTATGGTATGCCAAGAGTCCCTCTAGGTTCTAGTCAGCTCCATACCTTGAGAATGAGAGAGGTGGGAATCTCCTGCCGGATCTGGAACTCTAACACCCCGCGAAGGGAGTCAGAACACTGGAAGCTGGATTCTTCTGCGAGCAGGAATGACAGCGTCTTCTCAGTGCGTCAGGCCGGGATACGGGCTCCTCTGAAGTCGAGGTCTCCTCTAACTTGCTTGGGCAAGGGAAGGTATATTTATACTTGGTAGGTGTCTTGGAATGTTAGCATTGACGTGAAGTCGGACAGAGGAAGAAGTCAGGAATGAACCCTTAAGGTATAATGGTTCATACATAATAGATGAGTTCTTGGAGAAATCAATAGTCCTGTGCTAGGGGAACTCCCGAAGCTTAAGGGTCTGGTTTCTAAGAACTCGTTGTGACGTTAGGGTGGACGGATGTCGGTGACCATGCCTGTATTTGGAGTGCACAGTTAATGCCTAAATAAGGACAGGGATTCTATGCCTATATAAGGGCATGGCGAATTGTGCCCATATAAGGACATGATTCAGAAAAACCTATATACGGACACCTAAAGCGGAATACAACACCCACTCCACTTTCGATTGAACGATAAAACTAAATGCTAAACATTTAAATGCTAAACATAAAATTGAGTACCACATGTTGCTAAAAACATTTCTAAAAGCATTTTTAAAAGAAGCTCAAAACTGTTGAAATGCAATAGGTACTGTACATTTAAAGCATCGTTTTCATTCTAAGCATATAACGGAAGTAAAATGCAACGTGAATGAAACAGAAATATGTACATATGATGAAATGGTCGATAAGTTCTTAAAATCAAAGCCATTGCATATCATGGAATAAAAAATGAAATTCTAGACAAGTAAGGTGACAATGTGTCCCTGGAAGTATTCAAAGAAGTCCATTTTTTAAGACTAGTTCTACTGTAAGCAGATTGTTCTTTTGCCATGTCAAATCAAAGATTAAAAAGAAAAAGTTCAATTTCTGGGAAAAGTTCCAAGTTTTGAAAATATGAAGGCCAAATTTCATTGTTGCCCTGGTACACTGTGAGCAGAATCAAAGTCAGTGTATGGGTCTGGTGTAAACATTAGATCATCTATTTCCGTAGCCAAAATATCGTCCACCGAAGTTGGTGACATTTGGAACACCTCGTTTAGAAGGTTAATTGCACAGAGATGAGAAACATCGCCTTCAGCAGAAGATGCAATGTTCGCGTCCGTTGTTACCTGTGTGCCTGTTGATCCATCTCGTACCTCAGCAGCAGCCGGAAGCGTCTGTGAGATCTCAATGAATGCCGCCATCAGGATTGGAAGCCTCTGGGGACAACACACAGCATGGGCCGTTATCGGGTCCAGCAGAGTATCGATGTCCGTTGGCATAACAGATGGGAGTGTTAGACAGGTGTCTAGCACGCATTCTTCACCGCAAAACAGTCAGCGTAGAACAGGTAAGATGCAATCTTGCCAGATTGGTCTGAATGACAGGAACCACGTTGTATTAAGTTCCCGTAGACGAGGCATGCCCAAAAGCTGTACTATTCGCTCACAGCATTTCCGTTCAAGGAGGGCTCTCTCCACATCGCTAAGAGTGATGTTGGCGAAGAGGCTTGCCATAGCGTAGTAGGAGGAATAGAAACAGAATTCCTGTAACAAGTGCTAGAATTAACGGCACACCACCAAACACCGAATGTGCGAAGTTTGGGATGATTCCGAGGACTGCCTGGAAAGGTGCTAATAGTCCGGAACAGATGGTCTTAAATACATGTACAATTCCGCTTGTATCAGACATGTTAAAGATACGTCCTATCATTTCCACGAAATGTATAGGGCAGTTTGTACGAATTAAAGCTTGTATCTCAGCCGAAGTCCTTGCAACTTGTAGATTATAGGTTTCTTTGGCCGAGGTCAAAGGCACTGATTGTTGTATAAGCATGGCTTTCATTCTGCTTAAAGTATCAAATCGTATAAAAGAGACATTCAACGAAGGCCATAGAGGTGACTCCCTGACTGTGTCTATTGGGGCAAACAATACTTACATACAGCAAGTGACCCTGGAGTTGACCGTTATTAGATATGGGATGCCTGGCAACATGCCACAGCAACTCTGATCATTCAACATGAGGTAACTCCCATTAGAAAGTTGTCCAAACGTTGGATTAATCACAGCAGCTGGTGTACCTTGCTGGTGGCAGGACAAATTTGCCACAGAACCATTACAAGCCCCGTGTAAAGATATGTCCTGACAAAACAGTGAACCGCTTAGTGCACTTTCACAGTGTGTACCGCTCAGAAACACTTCACGATCCCCACTCCAACATCTATATGTGTGAGGTAGATTCCAGGATGTCTTAATGTATTCTTTACCCAACCTTTCATATTTGCCTGCTTGCATCTGTTTAAGGCAATACCGAAACTGAAAAGTAGTCACATGTAGGCTAATTTTGCCATGAATAAGCCATTCTGTAGCTGGTTTTTCTGCCACTGTGAATGGCAAGTATTTCAATGCTCAGTACTGTATACTTTGCTCCCCTTTGTGCCAGTTCGATCTGTTTATCAGTTAGATTGAATTCTGCAAACAGAGCCGTCGTGTTGATAAAACGCCAAGGCACATAGTCCGCACGCAAAGATTGCAGCGTCCAGCTTAATAACATAATAGAACGCAATTGAGACTGGCCTTGCTGTAACATGGCTAAATCTTGTTCCAGTATGTCGATACCAGAGGATACAATACTGTCCAATGAATAAATTCTGGAGGGCAAAGTTGTTAACCCATTGTCGACCACAGAGAGAGTTTTCTCTAAATTAATACGATCAAGTTCACGTATTCGTTCTGCGGCCTCCATCTGTGACACCTTCCATGCTTCATTATAAGCAGCATAAATGCCGGCATATAAGAAACATTTTTGATGCGGTTTTCTTGGTCCAAGCAAGAATTCCTAAGGTCTGCGTCTTCTTTAAGTAAAGATAAGTGTTGTTTCACATCCTTAAGTGTAGATTTTTGCAGCCAATCGAGGCATAATTTTCCTACACTGTATGTTGTTACTACCCCCGGATGCTGTCTTTGGACGTATCGTGGGTCTGGCCTATGAATAGTAAACCCCTGTGTTTTATTCAGGAATCTCGCTTGACAGTTGTTTGTGTCTGTGGGCCAGATCAACCATTTTCTCCAATCAGGATTTGTTCTGTTGAGTTGTAGTATGGTGTCAACTGTAACCGCTGCCTGTGTATTGTTATCACTTGCAGGTGTTGGTACAGAAGGATTCTTCATGTCTTTGATCTTGGCTAACCCAAGGCAAGACATTTGTTGTACTGTGTCATTCAAAAACATTATTTGCTGAGGGATGATACAGGCTCTAAACAAAGCTTCTATCCCCTGTACTTGCCAATCTTTAGTACCCCAGACTGATTTTGTGTCTATTGTGTCTTTCCATAAGTCGAAACCCTGTCTAGACAGTTGGGCAATAAATGCTGCAGAGTAAATCTGTTTTGTATTTGTTAACAACATTTTCAGTCCTGTTTTGTTTACATTTTTATAGTAAAATGTTTCTGGATCAGATGTATTGTATCCTGAAAAATATGGAAACTTTTTAGCAAATGTTTTTGAACTACCTTTTGGTGGTGTAGGACAATGCTCCCATTGGTTAAACATAAACACATTTCTAGGTGTTGCAGATTTATGCAAGAAATGATGACCATAGTGGTTATAGCAATATAGCTGTTCATAGTCTGATGAACCCTCTAAATATTCATTATTAGAAAATGCAGCAGATTTTTCTAGGTCAAACATCATGTCATTTACAGTTTCAAAGTCCCAATCATCAGAATAGGTACTAGATGAAACAAAGTCACTTAGTGAAATCTTAAATAAATGTTGAATGTTCAAATGTTCCGTAGGGCCAAATATATCGAAATCTGTTTTGTCCCACACTATACCATCCTGTATAGGAACGGCTGTGATGTTCACTGCAGACAAGTCTCTTGTTTCACGATGGGATGATTTGTGAGGTTTCAAAAGTAAGTTCACTTCTTTTCTTTCAATGTCCAAATGGGTGTATCTGCCATTTATAAGCACGCTCATTGTCATAACCAAAGCTAGCCAAAGCAGGAAGAAAAATATTCCAGAAATAATCTATAGTTCAATCCATGGTGAAACCAGATAAGTCTTTTTCAAAAAACGTAAAAAGTCTTGTACTTGATGTTTAAAAGTTTTTGATGCTGGCGACGTCTCAGGCTCCCTCAGATCCTCAGAAAACGTATCAAAGTTAATGAAATAGCCAGAAGCAGTTCTGTCAATTGTTGGAATTGCATAAGGATTTGTAGAAATCGCTGGAACCAGTTGATCACGTGTTACATTGGTGTAGACAGGTGTATTTGGACGAACTGTTACTTGAGTTTCAAGAGGGATGAGTTCCATAGCATTGTTGCTCAGTCCTTCATCTGTTACAGCTGAATTCTCGATGGTTATCAGTCTTTCAGTCTGAACCTCTTGGATAGTAGCGAGAGGAGTGTGTCTGCTACTAGGTCGGAGTCCACGAGGCCTACTATTTAGTATTGGCCACATACTGTGATTTGATGAGGTCGATGGACACAAATCTTTTCTCCTTTTTTCCAGCAAGGGGCGGCAGAAGTACTGTTCTTGTTCCGTGTACGGCTGGGACAGGTACTGGTTGTCTGTAAGAAGGTCCAAATTCCTTCTTGTCTGCAATTTTCTCTCTGACTAGATCCCCAACTTTTGGAATCCAGACAGGCCTTGCTGGGACCGCCGTTTTTTCCCCAGTGGTGGTCGGCTGCAGGAATACGTTGCTTTGCTTCGATCTTAGTTCATTTAGGTCCTGTAAAACAGCCAAATGATCTTTGATATCAAAGGGTTTATTTTCCACCACTGTGCCTCTACATTCCAGATCGGGCACCCACATTCTTATCCCATATAGGACCTCATATGGAGTGACCCCCCTAGAGAACTTCTTGGCAAATTGTTTAATGAGTGTTGGACCCCATAAAGATGTTTGACCCACCCATCACCCGAACCTAATATCCTAGCTGTTATAGACTGCTTTATGTCCCGGTTTTTCCTTTCCACAACAGAAATTCCCTCAGGATGAAACGGAGAGGAGTACCGCAATGCAACGCCCAGACTGGCCATGGCATCTTTGTAAGCCCGAGAGCTAAACGCAGGGACCTGGTCAGAATGTATCGTGCCTATTGCGTATGTGCTGATAAAGACTCGCAAATCTTTTATAACAGTTCGAGCGTCAGCCGAGCGCTGAGGCCATATCCATAGGAACCTAGAGCGAGAATCCACTGCGACCATGATATATTTATAGTTACCGTCCCTTTGCAGGGGACCGCAGTGGTCCAGGTAAACACAAGCTAATGGTTTGTCTGAAATTAACAGGGGTGTCTGCGCAGGACGTTTCACTGTGGAGACTTTCATCTGTTGGCATATTTCACATTCCAGAACATAGTTCTTGGTCTGTTTCCTAATGCCTGGCCACCAATATCTTTGTTTCAGTAAAGATACTGTTGCAGAAATGCCTGCATGGGCAGAGGCTATCCCTTCGTGTGCTGCTAGGATTAGTCCTAATCTGCGTTCCTTGTTTGGAATTACCCTATCCCCCACTCCAGGGATTCGAGCAAAGGAACGTTGTTCGCATCAATTACATAAGAGTACTTGAGGGGAAACTTTTTGGTAACGCTGCACCACTGCCTTTGCTCGTAGCATTGACAGCCAACATTATCTCACTGTCTATTCTCGCTTTTGAACGAGTGATCGCAGCTACGGAAGCCGTCTGAACAGCCCCCTTTGCGGCTTCGTCAGCCAATGAATTCCCTGCAACGTGAACGCCATCACGTTGATGACTCGGTGTGTGTATCACGTGAGCCTTTGGTAGTTCGCTTTTTAACTGAACTACTTGTTCCCAAAGCGTTTTATGCTTTATTGTGCCACCTTTTGCATCTTTGAACCCATTTTCAAGCCAAGTTTGTATATATTCATTATACGACTGCACACAGTAGAAAGAATCGCACACTATTAGTGTGGGGAATTCTCGATCTGTACTTTCAAGTGCCAGTTTGAATGCTTGTAGTTCAGCTCGATGAGCTGTGCAATCTCCTAGAGATTGGGTTTTTGTGACCAAAGGTCTGAAGTTGCCATCACGCATGCGACCTTTAACGATTGCGCACGCTGCACTGTAAGCTTGCTTACTCCCTGTTGCGGGTTGTGCGGATCCGTCAGTGTAAATTATGAATTCGTACTGATCGAGAGGCAGAATCTCAGTGGGCAGAGGACATTCATGTTCATATTGCAGGAACGCTTGTGTTTTTAAATTGGGATCAAAAACATATTCAACATATGTTGCAGCAAGAGAATTAACCCATTTTATCCATCTCGGATGTAATGCTTTAGCATTTGGAATGCTCGCTTTAGTTACCGCCTCTAGAGCCGGTACTGGGGTTACGACAATAATGCGTTTCCCTTGGGCTAGAGCTCTTTCTTTTGCTACAGTGGTTTGAACTGCTGTCAGTATTTTTTCTGTCGAAGTGAAGCGCATTTCTGCTTGTGTATACAAATGTGATTTGTATGCAATGGTACTTTTTCACCCTCATTAAATGTTAAGTAGGTGAATCCGCATTGACCCGAAATTATTCGGATCACTAAATTGCGTTGACTTACGCGTGTTTGTAAGTGATTTGCTGCTAACATATTAGCTTGGAGTGAACGCAAGATTTCTGTGTGTTCCTGTGTCCAGTTTTTGATTGAAAAATCAGGTTTGATTAGTGCGTAGAGAGGTTTAACCCTTTCTGCGTAATTTAGAATGTAAGTTCTTCCAAAATTTAGGAAACCCAGGATGGATTGTAAATTTTTCAGCGTTATAGGAGGTTGGAGCAGCGCACATCTTTCTAAAAAGTTGGCTGCCAAGCTCTTGCCTTCACTTGTAAGCTCATATCCTAAAAACAGGACATTGAGATGGGCAATTCTGGATTTTTTCAAGTTGAATTTGAAGCCCTCAGAGGCGAAGCCCAATATAATGGTGCTCACCCTGTTCAAGTGTTTGTCTAGGTCATCGTCTGTCAGATAGATGTCATCAACATATGACAATGCCTCATTATCATAAATTTGTAGTAACTCCGTTACCCTCGCTGAGAATAACCCCGGGCCGTTCTTGAACCCTTGTGGGAGTCGACAAAATTGACGCTGGGTCCCCATTATTGAGAAAGCTGTTAAGTACCTGCTTTAAAGTGCTATGTTTTGACAAAAGAAACCATTTGAGATGTCTAATGTGGTTTTATATTTTTTATGCACAATGTTATTCATTAATGCTGTACTATGTGCATTTTGTACTGCAAAAGTTTTTGAACAGGTGTTTAAGTGTCTGTAATCCAAAACTAGACGATATGTATTGTCTGGTTTGGAGACAGGAAACAAAGGATTGTTCATTGAAGAGGTGCATGTCTCAATCACCCCTTGGTATTCAAGTTGATCTAAGATCTCCCTGACCTGTTTTTTAGCTTCTTGCTTTATTGGGTACTGCCTTTGTGCAGTAGGTTCATTTTTTAGATGTATTTTATGGTGAGATGAGTCCTCATCCCATCCTACATGATTTTTGTATAATGCTGGGGCCTGGGCAACTGCCCATTTCCTGGCATAAGTATATTTTAGATGAATTGGAATATGGTTGGAGAAGGCAGGCATAATAATGTTCTCGCCATGTGGGCACTCCCTGACAAATTGTGGTGGCCAGTCTTTTTCTGCTAGAAGTATGTCATAACCCCTTGAAAGTTTTTCCCAAAAGAGTGCTTTCACCTGTCTAGGTATGTCTCCCTCCATCCGGAGTGTTATTTCATATAACTTTTGTGGAGTACTAACCCTGGTGTCTACAGTCTCAACTGTGATGTACTCATTCAAGTCCACTATCTCCAGAAGTTCCTTCAGGTTCTGGCGAGCTATTGTGACTTCTGCTGCACTGTCCAGCATTGTCTGAGCCCATTCTCCGTTCTTGAGTTGTGTTCTCAGTATCCTCGGCATGTCTGACCTTCAGACCTGCTACCTTCTTTTTTGAGAATTGAGGTTTGGATTTATTTTTCTGAACGTGTTTGTCATCATTCGATTTCACGTGTTCTTCTCTATATTCTGACCGTCCCCTTCTTTCCGATGTCTGTGACGAGATCTGAAAGGTACGAGAGGAACATGTATCAGTATCTTGATACCTGTCAGGTTTTTTCAAATTATCCCTATTCCTGAGGTTATACCTCCTTTCAGAGGGCTCCTTTTGAGGAGACCTACCTCGGGATTGAGAACGTTTCTCGTTCAAATTTTGTTTATTAGTTTTCCCACTTCTTTTTAGAAGATGTAGGAGATTGTTTAATAGAGTCCTTCTCAGGACTTTCAGATAGTTTCGGCTTCACTGGTCTTCCACCCAAACTATCTCTGCCTAATTCTGCATAAGATTGTTCTATTATTCTGGGTAGTTCTGTTTGATGTTCTGTAACATCAAATTCCCTTAATCGTTGGCGGATCGCCACTGCTGCTGCATCCCCTTTAATATTAGATAATATTATTGTTGAGACCTGGTCGAAATTTTTCAGTAATTTCATACCTAAATTCAGAGCAGGCTCTGCCCCGTATTCATTTTGAATTTGTTTCAGGACATCAGGTATTACTGCAATTGACGGAATACCATGTGCTTTAGTATAGATGGCAGCAAAGACTGAGCCCCAAGTGGTGCAGTCTTCCAGTTGTGGTGTGATCCCCATTGGTAAACAGATTATTAGGATTCTGTGTTTCTCATAAGGGCTAGTATTAGGAAATACTGCTTCAATTTGAGTAATTTTTTGAGCTAGCCAGAATGGAATTTGCTCACGTTTTGTGGGCATTTTACCCATGACTGCGTATAGAGTCTGTGGTGTAATTTTTAGTGTATTCCCCTGTTGAGGAGTTTGATTTGGAATTGTTAATGGTGATTGGACTGTGAAAGTCCGCATGACATATTGGACTAATTGTCTGTACATTTTTATTAACTCTTGTAGTTGAGTAAGTAGTTCCTCGTCTGACATTATATCGAGGTCAGGATGAGGAGTGTAGCCGGCTAGAATCGGCCATGTTGCTCCTGGTCTACCTAGTGGACCGAGCCTGGTAATGTTTTTGTGATGTTTTAGGGCGCCTTTAAACCAGAGCTGATGCTCCTGGTATGTTAGTGGAATTTCAATATCCTCGAAAGGAATATATTCCTCTGGTGGTTCATCTTCTTTGTAGAAGTGAAACAGTCTTGTTACTGAATTTGATTCAGGAAATATTACCCATGAATAGAATACCTCTGTCTGAAAGGATTCGTGTGCCTCTATCACGAAAACTGCTCTACTGCGTCTTGGTGGTAGGCTATGTTTTATAAGTTTTAGAGTGATGGCTCTTCTTAAGTTTGGATTGATGTCTATGACACCCTCCTCAGGTTCATTTAAACCTGTAAAGTTAAAAACTGTTACGACTGGGTCAGCCGCAGCTCCACCGTTGTCGGAGTCAGGCATTTTGTTTTTTGAAAAATGTAGAACAAGTTTCAAGGAAACAAAAGATAAGGTGCACAATATTTCGGAACACTGTATCCTTCAACGTTGAACAAACCAAACAACTAATATATAGGGTGCTTCCCTATTTAGTTATGGCGGATATTTAACCCTACCCACTCCAGACGTCTTATGGAGTATGTGAGTAGGGGTCTCTGAGAAAAGCACGACTGAGTTACTCAGTATCTAACGTTAAATTACTGCCTTACCAAACCGTTGGGCGCCATGTAGTGTAGTTCCTATTTCCCTAATAGGCTCTGCGCATTGGAATAATATACCCTATAGGTTTGACATAGGACTAAGGTCGGTATGTCCCTATCGAGTATATTACATTCAATTACTTGTGCCAGCTAGCTCAGAGGCCACTAGAAACTCCTTGAGAACAAGAAGGGAGTAGTTTCTGGCAACCGAAAAACATGACAACTTTTGTTTCCCTTTAAAAGCGGAACACGTCTCAGAATCGTGGAAACAATAGATAACCGTTTCACTCAGTCAATCGTGCATGCTTAGTTTCTACAGAGTTACACAGAAAGGAAAGACAGGCGTTTCAATAAAAAGGGTTTTATTGAACAGTCTTGTTTCTCGTGTAAGAGATATGTGCTGTTACGATCACAAGACAGTATGCAAGATAAATAATGTACAGCGTAAGCAGTAGAAATAAATAATACTGCGCTAGCATTATCTTTTAGCATATATTCACGTACATAAATAACATGAGCTAAAAATGCGAGTACTCATAAGATGCGTCTCTAAGCTAGTTCTACCCCAATGTACCTAACCTAGTCTAGGTGTAGGGAAAGGTAGAAGTAGGTGGAGTATTCTCTAGTTTGGTATACTAAGA
Organism: Calotriton arnoldi; assembly: GCA_963921515.1. Lineage (NCBI taxonomy): Eukaryota > Metazoa > Chordata > Amphibia > Caudata > Salamandridae > Calotriton > Calotriton arnoldi. Next base: position 793,990 of record CAWUFW010002715.1, on the reverse strand, counting down.
GTATGTTAAGTATAGTATGCCAAGTATGGTATGCCAAGAGTCCCTCTAGATTCTAGTCAGCTCCATACCTTGAGAATGAGAGAGGTGGGAATCTCCTGCCGGATCTGGAACTCTAACACCTTGCGAAGGGAGTCAGAACACTGGAAGCTGGTTTCTTCTGCGAGCAGGAATGACAGCGTCTTCTCAGTGCGTCAGGCCGGGATACGGGCTCCTCTGAAGTCGAGGTATCCTCTAACTTGCTTGGGCAAGGGAAGGTATATTTATACCTGGTGGGTGTCTTGGAATGTTAGCATTGACGTGAAGTCGGACAGAGGAAGACGTCAGGAATGAACCCTTAAGGTATAACAGTTCATACATAATAGATGAGTTCTTGGAGAAATCAATAGTCCTGTGCTAGGGGAACTCCCGAAGCTTAAGGGTCTGGTTTCTAAGAACTCGTTGTGACGTTAGGGTGGACGGATGTCGGTGACCATGCCTGTATTTGGAGTGCACGGTTAATGCCTAAATAAGGACAGGGATTCTATGCCTATATAAGGGGACGGCGAATTGTGCCTATATAAGGACATGATTCAGGAAAACCTATATACGGACACCTAAAGCGGAATACAACAGTCCAGTGCAGGGTCCTAGTGCCCTTCACCCAGGCCACTACACATCTGTGTTGCCGTTGTGAGATTACTTCACACATGCTTTGGGGAATATATTACACTACAAGGTCAAGAGATACAGCCGCTTGTCCAAAAAACAAGTGGTAGTGTTCACTGTTTCCCACTTTATTTGAGAGCGGTGTGCTGGAAAGGTCAAGGAGTTGAGTTAATGCTGATTATGAACGGTCATCAATGTACTTTAATTTGCTGGAAATAATGTTCTATGTACTGCTTTCATGCATCTCTTTATATGGGGTTATATGTATTTTATCTGTTTTAGGTCTCTCCTTCTAGCTGCAATGCGCTGTCTGTTGCGAGACATATTGTGACTTACCAAGAAAAACAGAGGAGCTTGGAGCCCACCCTTTGCTTACAATTAGTTGGTTTTGCTGTCACTCTCATTCTCCTGCTTCTTATTTGTGTCCCAGCTTGTCAATCATATATTTATCCCTCCCAATGGAGTATTACCCCTTTACCATCTCTTTAATTGGCTAGGATTTCTGCTTCCACCACTTGCTTTTCAAGCACTACTTTATTATTTGCGTTAAGCACTATATGAACAGTGGTCTTTTTGAGCTGTCTTCCTTGTGTCCTTCTCCCCCTGCACTCTATGTTACTCTCTGTTACCTATAGACTACTACCCGTCCTCTCTCTGTTGCGCACATTTCCATGTGCGTCTTCCTTGCTGGCCCGCACCCTCTGAGCTACTTCTCCCTAGCTGGGTCCTCCATTTCTCTCCCTGTTATTTTTTCCCCTCACCCGTACGCTCTACATTTCTATCTGACAACCCCTGTATTGCTTCCGCTGCCCGCCCTCCCTTGTGTTACTTCCACATGTTGCATCAGCATCCCCACTCTCTCCCCAGTGTTCCTTCCCTGTCCCATGTTTCTTGGGTCACCCCTAGCCCACCACGTGTTGGTTCCACACCCCGCTGTTGCTTGGGTTTCACCTAGCCCACACCATGTTGGTTCCACCGTTGCATCCACTCCGCACTTCCACCAACTGCTTTTAAAAGAACAAAAAATGATTTCACTCATTTCCTTTTCTTTTTCGTTAACAAACTAACTTGGATTTGTAACTAAAAAGCAAAAAAAACTGCCTACATCATTTTGCAGGCACATGCATCTGTGTTTGGAGTGCCTACAGAATGATGGGGCGACAGTATCAACGGCTTTTTCTGGTTTATACAATTTTAGCCATGCTGCACAGCACCAGGGATGCTGTACAGCAGGACTAAAAACCATAGGCAAAACAAATAGGTCCAAAAGGTGAGACCTATAGACTTTGCAATGCTTGAAATATGTGAATGATAATATATAGATTTCAGCATCGCAAACCTAATATTTTGCAGAAATCCCTAATCTCAATTTTGGGGTAACAATAAGAAACTTTCAGCAGGAAATGACCACCATGCAGTGCATTGATACAATTCAAACAAGCATTGGCAAAACCAACAATTCTGACTTACAATAGCTGCATGTATCATTCGTTGTATATTGATGTAATGGTTGTACAATGTTGTCTGATATGCTTGGATGACACATGCAGGCACCTTTCTAGATAGAGACAATATATCCTAAGACTATTAGGGCTCCATTCTGAGTTCGACAGAATTCCACTTTGATCTCTGCTGCAACCCCCTCCCGCAAGTTACCAATATGAGGAACATCGGTAACAACGAAGAGGGCAGGAATACTTCCAATTAAGGTATTTGGGAAATTTCATGTGGGAACCAGTCTTTCTACACAAATATGTCATCTTATCACGCATGCAATTACAACGCATGCAATTACAACGTGGTCGTTACAACGACCGCGTTGTGACAACGCATACCATTACTCCGCAAGTCGGAACAACGACTTGCTCTAGGGGGCGCGCTGGATGTTGAAATAGTATAATTTACTATTCCAACTCCAGTCTGTGCAACAGTAGGGAAGGTGTTGGATTTTAAATCCAACACCTTCTGACCCCTCCTCAAGTCGTTGTTCCGACTTGCGGAGTAATGGTATGCATTGTTACAACGCGGTCGTTGTAACGACTGCATTGTAATTGCATGCGGTGTCCCGGATTAGTGGTAAACGATGCTTACCTTTCTACACCAATTCTTCACCTATTGTTTCACCACAAGATTTTGGTAGCTGGTAGCTGTCAACAGTCGAGATCTTTGGTGAAACACCACAACTAAGAATTCCAATGGTGCCGATTAACACCTGTTGCCAGAATTCATTTGGCTACTCATAGTAAAGGCCAGAGATATACAGAGAATGCACATGCTGTTACACTTGCAGCCTGACAGAGAACACATATATGACAGACAAACAACATGCATACAGCCAATGCACACAGAGGCAGATATATTTAGTCAACACACATATGGTCAGAAAACAGACATAAAGGCAAATACAGACAAATATGCTACATGGAAAGGTTAATGGCCCTGTGTTTATACACGGGCATGTGCATTTCTGGATGGTTTTGGGTCCATAAAATAGCATATGGGTGGGTAAACGGATGAGTGTGTCTAAAGCTGGTTGGATGCTGGTGTGGCTGTAAGAAGATGGAAGATTCCCTGAGTGTGGTCAGTATAGATGAATACTTCAGTGTGGGTGGATGATGAATACTTGGATGTATGCGAGTAGATAAAATGCTTAGGTGAAGGTTTATGAGATGGATGGATGCTTCAATGTGGTTGGATGATGAATGCATGTGTATGAGTGTTAGATGCATATGTGTGGATAGAAGCATCGACTGATGATTGAGAGGTGGTCAGGAGCTGGTGTAAGTGGATGGATGATTGTATATGGTTAGACATAGATTAATGTACTGTGCCGAGCTGAAATAATTCACTTAATTTTCTACCAAGCTGATGTCTCCCTAAAAATACGATTGAGCTTATATTTATATAAGAATAAAAATATTGCTGTAAAAAACCCTAATAAAGGTTGATGTGGGCGATCTTTCACATTGCGCTCAATGAACAAGGAAAACAACCGCAGCAGCCCAAAGGATGGGTAGACTGCCCTCGTATTTTGCACTAGTGAGAGATTACCACAATGCCCCAAATAGCCAATTGTACATAAGCTGCTCAAGAGAAGACAATGACTTCATAGCGAAAACAAAGCAGCAAGACCTCCTAAATTTCTCTCAATTGCTAAGGCAGGATGTTTACCACAGACCAAACTATCAACAACGGTACCTTAAGTTTTGATAAATCCTCAGCAAAGAAAACTTGATGTCTTCGCAAATCGGTTCCATTCTATTACTTAAGAACTAACAAAGTGTGAACATTTAGTGGACCATGATACCCTTGCATAACAAACCATGGCAAGAGTTTGCAGCACTATTTGCTGCTCTGTATGCACCATTGTACAAATAGTAGGTAAAAATGTATTTTGCCCGTTTCAAAACCGAAATGAATAAACCATATGCCACTGAGAATACTCTTCTGTTTATTGATATTGACTCAATCGTGACAATGCGGCAGACTCCAGAGCCTACAATTCTTCATGTGTGAAACCACATGCTTCCATACTTTCATTTCTGGGTCATTCAAATCGACCAAAGAACTGTTCTGTGTATGCAAGTTGATTTATGGTGTCCTGCCATTCTTTATTGATATGACTGATGCTATAACTGCTTCACCATTGCACAGCTCACAGAGCCTTGCCCTTACACTCCTCACCTTCAAATGCATGCACTCTCTGTGAGTTTGTGCCTTCCTTTGAATTTGACATCAGTAATATTCTAGTCGTCGTAAAAAAATCTGCAATTCTTTAAGCCATCAGTAATGCCAAACTCACCAGCCTGGGCATCTTTGCACTGACACAGATCATCACAAGTCCAATCACTGCCTCCTTTGACATTAGTGTCATCATCTTGGCTATGAAGCATACAATCATCACATCTAAAGAAATCCACCAAGGATTCTAATTTTCCATCCAACTACCGATCCATCTCTGGTCTACCTTATATGGCAAGGGCACTTGAAACAGTTGTCTCCCACCAACTGCCCTCACATCTTTAGACAAACAGCCTCTTAAATAACTTCCATTCATGCTTTAAACCCGATGGGTTAATAATACTCATCAGGCTATTGGACCCTCCTGGTTTAACGAAGAATGTGCTAAAGCCGTAGGATGTTGTGGGATATGATTAAGGCTGGTGATCCGGCTGCAGTACGTGTAGCTAGATCTAACTACAGAAAGGCTCAGGCGCTGGCAAAGAAGGCCTGGGACAAAGGTAAGTGGCAGGACCTTAGATTGGCCTGTGTAAATAATAACCCAAGGCAGTTCTGGAATATAGTGAAATGGGGCAGAGGAAGTCGGCCGCCAATGCCACAGAATCATGGAACCCAGGAGCAATGGCTCAATTATTTTGAGCCTCAATATGCGAGTAGCATATCTGAAGGCAACCAAGAGGATTACCCACATATGTTTTATCTTGATCCCCCGTTTACAGAGGCCGAAGTTATTATAGCTTTAGGTGCAGTAATTGGTGGTAGAGCACCAGGGTTAGACGGTATTCTGGCTGACATATACCTTCACGATAAGGAAAAATGGTCCCGCTATATTCTTATAGTAGTAATTGCTGTAGCTCAAGGAGCCCCGGTACCTGGCTCTTGGAAGGGTGCGGAGATCATACCGGTTTTTAAAAAAGGAGATGAATCAGCCCCATGTAAATATAGACCTATTAGCCTGATAGATTCCCTACAAAAAATATTGGGGCGGTTAATTTTGAACAAAAGTCAAGAATGGATCGAAGATCAGTCCATTTTATCCCCACTACAGGCTGGGTTCAGATCGCATATAAGTACAATTGACCAGGTGTTTCGGTTCCAATTAGTGTATTGGAAAACTGTAGTTCTAAGCAAAGGCAGCCTATATGCTGCCTTTGTTGATCTTAAATCAGCGTTTGATCTAGTGCCTCGGGGGAAACTGTGGAGTGTGCTTCAAGAGCTGGGGATGCAACCCGAACTACTTTCATTGATAGTGAGACTCCATGAGGATAATTTCGCCCATATTCGCTGGGGCGCCCAGGGTGACGTAACTGACTGTTTCCCAGTAGAGAAAGGGGTGCGCCAGGGGTGCGTCATGGCACCCACACTGTTTTCCTTGTTTATCAATGGAATTGCAAAGCTTTTAGAGCCTATAACAACAGACGCCCCCACCTTAGCTGGTGTGAAAATCCCAATTTTAATGTTTGCGGATGATACTCTAATCATCTCTAAAACCGCAAAGGGGTTACAGCGTGCATTGAATCTTTTGAGGAGTTTTGTTCTCTAAGGGGTTTGGAAGTTAATGTTTCCAAAACAAAACTCATGGTATTTAACCCTCATAAGGGATACAGAGGAGGCTTACTCATGAACGGCCGCCCACTAGAACAGGTTAATTCATTCACATACCTGGGAGTCATATTACAGAATGACATGAGTTGGGATCAACATATAGGTATGGCCACTTTAAAGCACTGGCAGCTATCTGGATTATTACAAGCTGAATATAATACTTCTCTAACAAAACCAGTTAGCCCGGTGCTCCAAATATACAACCTGAAAGTGGTTAGTTCAGCCTTGTATGGAGCCGAACTCTGGGGGTTCGGAAAAACAACAAAGTTAACTGTAGCTGAAAATGGCTTTTTTCGGAAAATTACAAGTCTCCCGAAAAGTACTCCTGTACGTCCCCTATTATATGACCTAGGGAAACATGCTTTGGCTGATGTAGCAAGACTCCACCCAATATTATTCTGGCGGAGAATCTGGGTAACTCCCGAATTAGCAACCTATGCCGCAGGGCAAAAGGACCTAATTAGAGCGGATCGCTTTCATAAAATTAAATGGCTCAGGGAGATCAGAGCCACATTAGTAAGCATGGGCTTGGAAACGCTCTGGGTGAACCCTGCAGACGTGTCTTTTCCCTCAAAGGAGTCCTTAAAAGAGAAGTATTGGGCCACAATTACCTACAACTCTTATAGAAATGTGGATATGTCTACCCTTACTGGTCATTTTATGGATTTTAAATCACTTCCATGCTTGGAGCAGTTCTGGGATTTAATAACTAAACCCTTGGATCGAAAGTTATATTTCCAGTTTAGAGTAGGCTCACTCCCAAATCACGTCCTATACAGCAAAATGGTCTAAAGAGGGTGATAGTGCCTGCCCCTCCTGTTTGGCTCAGGCAGAGACATTAGCCCATTTGTTGTTTACCTGCCCTGCGTATGACAGGCCACGCAGAGCATGGTTGGCAGCTATCTGTAGGACACTGGGGACTAGACTGAGCGCTGATGCACAACGAATCCTGCGCACGAACACCTTAGCCCCCATTGTCATTGCAGTGGCAAAGTTCCTGGGTTGGTGTTTGATTATTAGAATGAAGGCACTACAAGCACCTTGAAAGGTTTATCCGATTTATTTTTAAAGGGTTGGAATTACATCATTTAATATGAAATGCTTTTTATCCACAAGTTAATTACATTTTTAGGTTTAAAGCTTTAACTGTATATAATTGATTGTGTTTTGGTATCGTTTAGGACATTTTCCTAGTGTCCCTATTTGCCCTAATTGCTTAACTTCGACGTCACGCTTTTTAATCGTATATATGTAAACTAATGTATTTTATGTGGTTTTAATGGGCCTGTATTTTTATGGAGTTTTATGTGCTGTACGTATTGTGCTTTTATGACTTGTCGTCGAATAAAGCTTTATGGATTGGATTGGATATATGGGAAGAATTACTGAACTCACAGCTAGCCCTCTGCATTCATTCTTTTTTTACCATTTGACCGCCTTTGATACCATTGATACTATTGCCTATAAAAGACTATCTACATTGGTCAGCATCAGAGGAACAGCATTGTCCTGTTTTGTGTCACTCATGAAAAATCGCGTTTTAGGACATAATATTGACATAAAAAATATCGCAAATCAAAAATATTGCTGCAAAAATATTGTGGTCCTAAATAAGCACAGTGTAAATTACAAAAATATAATGTGGGCAATATTGTGGTGCTACATATTGAGATTACATAGGTAAGTATTGAAAATTATAATAACTTAAAAAATAATTAACTTTATATATGTATGTATATACATATATAAAGTTAATATATAAATAATATATATATATATATATATATTTATATTTATTATTTTTTATTTATTTATAGAGTTTTGTATAGAACAGACTTGACCCGAAGGTATCAGAGCGCTATACAGAGTTAGCACAACAGCAATAGCACAAGTTACATAAAGAGTAGATGAAAATACATAGCAACAATAAAAAAGAGGTAGATGATATACAGTAAGTTATGTAAATGAAATAGCAGCAATTATACAAGTTACATGAAGAGTCAATAAAAAAATACCTAATAACAATATATAAAGGAAGTATACTATACACAGTAGGATATGTAAACGATATTGTTCTGAGGTATTTATGGTAGTTACAAGAGTGGGTGGAGTAGAAGCACAGTTTTCCCCTATGTAGTGATGTTCAAATTTACATGGAGGGTGTGGGGTAGGAGCATCAGGCCATTCAAGATGTTTGGGGGGGCAAGGTATTTATTGAGAAGCACAAGTTTAAGTTTCTTCCTGAAATGAGGGAATGAGAGATTCTTTTTTTTATGTATAGATTTTTATTAGCAGTTTCATAATCACTATGCCAGTGCTTATGTATTGAAAGAACACAATATTGTTCAACAAAGAAAATCAACTGTAATCCCCCCTCCCACCCCTTCCGGCTCTAACAAAATCACATTGCAATGTCTGAGTACTGTGTAATGCTGAAGGCTCCCAAGACAAGACAAAAATAGAAATTTGAGTATCGCCACTGCTTGGAGTATAGTACGTATCATTTAACAATTCCCTTCCAATCCATGAATTCGCCGCAACCTCAGCAACAGGGACATCTTAAGGAATTTGGGGGCCCAGGGCCAAACGGATTTTGGGGGCCCCTGTTCAGAACAGTTTTGAATATATGATCTATTATGCCATCTTTGGCCAGGTCACTGAAAATGCACAGACTCACTCCTCCAAATTCTAAATGTATTTTTTTCTAATATTCAGAGATAGTAATGTGTGTTTTCAATATTGTAACACATCAGCAGCAGCTTACTAATATTACTGCAAATAATCTCCGAGAGCCCCCCCCCCGCCATTTTTCATACGTGGGGTCCTGCTTATATCTAAAAGAAGTTTTTTTATGGATGTTGGATGAAACCTAAACACATTTGTCTGCAAAATGTCCATAATAGACTCTCACACATCACCCACATTAAAAATAAATTAAAGGAAAACTGTATTTAAAACAATTTGTTTAAAAATTAGTTAAAGTTTAAAAATTAGTTAAAGTCATCAGGGCAAGACTCTGCAGAACAGAACTGGCTCTGTAAGGGGGCCACTTGAAAGGCTGGGGCCCTGGCCAGAGCCCACTTTGCCCATGCCTTAAAACATCTCTGCTCAGCAACCCACATATATAAGGGGGTAACGCATCCGGGGGAGCCAGCAGTTCTGTGAGCATCACTGTCCAGGCGTGCAGGTCATCTGCCAGTATATTTTCCCTTCAAGTTTTGTGAATTTGACACTCTTTAGCATTTGCCCATGCGGCCATATCTCTCAGTCAGTCTGTGAACTTTGCTGCCAGCAGAGACAGCCACCTAATGGCTATTCTGCGCTTGTCCAACAAAAGACCCAGGAAGTGGAACCTCCTATTTAATTTCTTCTTTTTCTTAATTGGGATGCACCCAGTAGACACTGTCCTACATCTCTAGGGATGGACCACCCCGTGGTCATACCCAGGGAGGCCAGAACTGCCTCCAAGAAATAGTCCAGCTTATGACACCCCTAAAGCATGTGTAGGAAATCTGCTCTCTGCCCCGTGCAGCAGGGGCACATGAAGGGTTCCACATGATATATAGCATGGAACCTACTAGGGGTAAGAGAAACCTGGTGCACCACATTATATTGAAGCAGTTTAAACTGTGCATTGATGAACTTCACCCCCTTGTGAATTCCCTCCCAGTCGTTTGCCGAGAGTGGTGCCTCCAAGACCTCCTGCCATTTGCTGTGCACTGATAGCTGAGCCAGATGAGTGTCCTCCCTCAGAGCCCTGTAGATGAATAAGATCAATCACCTGCTGCCTGCCATAGTCAACAGTATTTCCAAGATCTGGGATGCCTGTGGGACCTCCGGAAATGACGGCCATATCCTGCATGCAGCCGCTGCTATTTTTGCGAAATGTCAGAATTGCCCCGTTCCAAGTTGAAACGTGTCAATGGCATCAGCAAGGGTAATAAACCAATAATTTGGGTATAAATCCAGTAGTATTTCACATCTGCCAGCACATCATCTATCTACAGACATAGTCTGTTCAATAAGTTTAAACGGGTGTAATGCCCAGATATTCTTGTCAGGTGCAAAGGGAGCCCTCTTCAGCACAATTTTGACCGCCCTTTCCCAGGTCCCACATACCTGTCTGACCATGTAAGGCAAGGCAAAGAAACCGGGGCTCGTGCCCTCATCATCAATAGCTCAGGCAAAGGAGCCCCATTGCAGGTACCATTCAGTAGTCTGAGCTCCCAGTTCTCGTGGTCGTCCAACCAGTGGAAGGCATGTTGCAACTGTACCGCGAGATAACAGAGTTCCAGGCAGGGTAGCTCAAGACCTCCTTTCTGCTAGGGGCACTTGAGAATGGCCAAACTAACCCTCTTTCTCCCATTAGCCCATAACAGTTCCACTATCAGATTATCTAAATCCAGAAAGAATTTCCTACGGATATTGAATCGGGTCCCTTGGAAAATATACAGGCAGCTGGGCAGTATTATCATCTTCACCAATGCCAGCTTTCCCATCAGAGAGAAGTGAAGGGTATTCCAGAATTCTACTGTAGGTTTCAATCCGTCTATCACCCTACCTATATTTACGGCTTCAAACTCCCCACCCCCATGCGTAAGTCTTATCCCCAGATATCTGACCATCTCGGTCTCCCATGTGAGATCCAGCCGTGGCAAGTCCTGCACCTACTTATCTGCTAACTGTCCCACCGGAAACTTGGAGCAATTCACATGTAACCCGGACAGTTCGCCAAACTCAGTGAAGGCCTCCAACATAATAGGGACTGAATTGGTTGGGTTGCGCATGTATAGTAAAGCGTCATATGCATATAGGGAAATCACATGGGTGTTCTCCCCGATCCCTATCCCCCAACCTGCAACCCATTGCGTAGTCAACATGCCAAAAGCTCCCTCTCCAAGGCAAAATGAAGGCACGAGAAGAGGCAGCTCTACTGGGTCCCCCGGTGCAGCGCAAAGCACTGTGACACCATACCTTCCACCCATAACCTCACCATAGGGGCACCATATAACAGCTGCACCCATTTAATATAGGTCCCTCCGATGCCAACTTTCCACAAGACCTTCCAGAGAAACTCCCACGACAGGGAATAGAAGGCTTTTTCAAATATCAAGCAGCTCAAGCACATACTAGTCATCCTCCAGGACCAGGGAGTGCCTCACCAGGGACAGTCTCCTCAAATTACAAAGGGTATTTCCACGCAGAATAAACCCGCATTGATCGTCTTTGATCAGTTGGGGAAGGTGCACCAGCAATTGTGTTGCTAATATCTTACTAAGAATTTTCACATAGACATTAAGCATCGACAGAGGGCGGTAGGAAGTCACCAGCACAACATCCCTATCAGGCTTGGGGAGCGTAACTATAAGCGCCTCCCTCATAGAGGCTGGGAGAACCCCCTTTCCATATGCTTTATTAGATACGTCCAACATTCGATCAGCCATTCCCTCCACCCTGTGTTGATAGAATTCAGCCAGTAAGCCATCTCCTCCGTAGGCCTTAGCTGTCTTTAATGCCCTTATTGCTGCTATAATTTCTTCCCTAGTGATGGGGGCATCCAAACCATCTCTCTCCTCCTGCGACAAGGAGGCCATTTGTAAATTGGCAAGGTAACTAGCCCCTGCCTGTGGAACACCATCAGGCGGTGCCATGTAAACCTTCTGTAAGTGTGATGCAAATGCCTCGTTGATGCCAAGGTGTGTATTCACCACTCGCCCTGAGCGTCCCGTATCCCCACTATGGGCGAGCAACAAGTTTCACCTCAGAGGAGTCTTGCGGCCATTCTACTAGCCTTGTCCCCTTCCATGTTGAGACGCTGTCTATAATTGAAATAGTCAAACTTATCGAGCCTGTTCCATGTCTCCAACAGCTCACGTTTGCATTCCTTCCATTCTGGCAAGCGAAGTGACTGCTCAACTACCTCCTGTTTTAGGACACTAAGCTGCTGATCTAGCCCATCCAAGGACCTGTATAGTTGTTGCTTTACACCATAAGTAACCTTCAAGCATTCTCCATGCAGCACTACTTTCATCGCATCTGTTAGAAATGGGGTCTCTACTTGGCAGTCGGTATGCACCCTGTCCAAGTAGGGACCCTCACTCTGGTAAGGGCATTACACAGCTAAGATGACCCCTTCTCACCCCCTTCGTAGCTTGGCACAAGCAGTCACGCTTATTTCAGAGTTAATGTGTAAAGCATTTGTACCCACACATAGGAACACAATTAAAACACTACAAAATGAGTCCACACCAGTTTAGAATAATAGTCAATATTTATCTGAATAAAACAAGACAAAAATGACAAAATTCCAACATACACAAGTAAAGATATTACTTTTTAAAAGGTTAAGCAAATGTAGTCCATAGAAATCTATGAATGCGTCACTTTTAGCACAAAGTACCTAGGATGTGTCAAAATTCAAAGACGAAAACAGGAGCAGGGGAGTTGAAGCGCTGGAAATACAAAGCGATACATCGGGTTCTTACTTCCAGGGGAGGTGATGCGTCGGTTCCTTGCTGTCGGGGAAGGTGATGCATCGGCTCCTTACTGGAACGGAAGTTGATGTGTTGATCTCCGGACACGTGACTTCGGTTTCTTACTGCTGGGCAACGTTGATGAAGAGACAGCTTCAAAGTACGATGTGTCGAAAATGCAGACATACCGTGTTGATGCAAAAAGAACAGATGATGGACGGAATGCTCAAAAATGACCCCTAGTCACAATCTGTTTTTTTTTTGCACACCACGCCATTCCAGTTTAGACCCAGCCATATGCAAATCAGTCTTGACCCTGCTCTCCATGGGAACATTCCCCCACCGTCACAGATCTGGGTTGAATCTATTGTATTTTTGCATGCCACGCCATTCTAGTTTAGACCCATCCATGTGCAAATCCGTCTTGCCCCTGCTGCCCATGAGAACAGTCCAGCCCGAACTGCCAGACCAGGTCCTCCCTGGACCAGAAACAAACATCCTGGGACCAGTTTTGGGTTACCACCCTATATCAGCCAGGCTAGCTTCAATCTGGTGGTGTAGTGAGCGCAGGACCTATGTCTGGGCATACCCTTCCCACTTAGAGCAACAAATGCAAAAAGCACAGATGATGGACGAAATGATGAACAAATCAAACATTCCGCCCCGTCACAGATCTTGGTTCAATCCATCGTTTTTTTGCATGGCACACAATTCTAGTTTAGACCCAGCCATATACAAATCAGTCTTGACCCCTGATCCCCATTGGAACAGTCCAGCCCGAACTGCCAGACCAGGTCCCCCCTGGAACAGAAACAAGCATCCTGGGACCGGTTTCGGGGTATCACCCCTCATCCGCCAGGCTAGCTTGAATCTGGTGGCATAGTGAGCACGGTCCCTACGTCTGTGCATACCCTTCCCACTTAGGGCAACAAATGCAAAAAGAGAGATGATGGACAGAATGCTGAACAAATCAAACATTCACCCCCAGTCACAGATCTGGGTTGAATCCATCATTCCTGTTTAGACCCAGCCATATGCAAATCAGATGAGGCAGCGGCAAGGCAGGCGATGCTTCGATTTCACAGCTGCGAAGCAGGCGATGCGTCGATTCTTCAGCCGCAAAGCACGGACTTCATCAGGGTTGGAGCGGGTGCCACGGATGTTGGTGACACAGTGTTTGGGACTCGGGCTGCTGTGATTTTTCAGCAGCACTGCAGGCACTGCGTCGAGAAAACGGTTGGCCAGGGCAAGTGAACTCTGCTCCGTTCGCGGAGTTTGCAGAGTTTCTCGCAGAGTGCAGAAAACTCCACTCCACGTAGTGCAGCAGAGTTTTTACTCTGCTCGTGCTTGCGAACGGTAAGTTCGCGAGCGTGAGCTGCTGATTGGGTTAGAATTTCTACCCGAGTGGCAGGAAGACCAGCACCAATGGCAGTTCGCACTGCACTCCACCACTTGCGGAACTCCACTGAGTTTTTTTGTCACTACGCCGAGGCCTGGAAAACGGGCGTTGAGAGTTGATGCGTGGATTTTTTCTTCAGATCACCAGATTCTACTTCGAAGGGCCCAGGAACTGGATTTGGCACTACTTGGAAAGTCAGGGCTCTCAGCCAAAGAGCCCCGGCACTGGTAGATGAAATCTTTGATGACTTCTTAACAGGAGCCAAGCACGCACAACCCCTTGGAGAACCTTGGGAGCAGGATGTAGAAAGCAACGTCCAGTCCTTTAACTCCCAGAAGAGAAGCAGCAAGCAGCAGGACAGCACAAGAAAGTAGCCAGCAGAGTGTCAGTCCTTCCTACAGCATCCAGCTCTTCTTGCTGGCAGAATGTCCTTTGGTCCAGAACTGTTTTGATTTGAGAGTGTCAAAGGTCCAATACTTATACCCCTTTCTGCCTCTGAAGGAGGCAAACTTCAAAGGAAAGTCTTTGTAGTTCACAAGACCTGTCTTTCCTGACCTGGCTCAGACACACTACAGGGAGTGGAGAGAGCTTGGTGTGGGGACAGGCACAGTCCTATTCAGGTGTCTGTGACAACTCCTCCCACCACTCTAGCTCAGGAAGGCCCATCAGCCTGGTGATGGCCCATCAGGATATGCAAGGCACACCTCAGCTCCTTTTGTGTGACTGTCTAGAGTGAATGCACAAGAGCCCAACTGTCATCGTAACACAGACGTGGATTCTACAAACTTGCAGAGGCACTTAATGGTTGAGAAAGAAAATACCCACTTTCTAAAAGTGGCATTTTCAAACATGCAATTTAAAAACCAACATTACCAAAAGATGTACTTTTAAATTATAAGTTCAGAGACGTCAAACTCCAAATCTTTAGCAGCTCTCAATGGGAAATTACACTTAAAAGATATTTCAAGCCAATCCCCATGTTACCCTACGGGAGAGACAGTCCTTGCAATAGTGAAAAATGAAATTAGCAGTATTTCATAGGCCTGGGCAGAGTTCGAAGAGTTCTGCTACGCAGCACTCCACGAAGAGACCAGAAAACTCTGTCATGCTACGTGGAGTTCCGCAAGTGGCAGAGTGCATTAGGGCTCACTGTTCACAATGATTTTTACCACCGGGTGTTTGTCCCACGCTAGAAAATCCACAAAAAAGGCACCATGTGCAGCGCAAGAGGGTATAGCTTATTTCTGTCGCTCGAGTAGATGTTCTACTTGAGCGGCAGCTTCCTCAACTTGAATGGAAGGTTTATCAACGTGAGCGGTAGCGGCCATCTGTGACTGCCCGCGTTGAGAAATCTCGCCGGGAGGTGGTCTGAAATAAGATTTTCCTCGCTCATGCTCATCAAGTTAATGTTGGTGAGGGCGAGCAAAGAAAAAACTCTGCTCCGCTATGTGGAGCGGAGCTGTTTGGAACCCCGGCACTATGCTGAGCTCGGAGTCAGAAAAACTCCACAAACTCAGCGAGTGGAGCAGAATTTCATGCCCAATCCTAGTATTTCACTATCAAGACATGTACAAAAACACCAGTACATGTCCTTTCTTTTAAATACAAAGCACCCTGCCCATGGAGCTACCTTGTGCCTAGCTGAGGGGTGCCTTACATTGAATAAAAGGGAATGTTTGGGCTTGTCATGTGGGTGCAGGTCAACATGTCACTTTAAAACTGCACTCACAGACACTGCGGTGGCAGGTCTGAGACATGTTTGCAGGGATACTCATGTGGGTGGGACAATCATTCGAAATGAGACCAATAGGTGCGAATGATCAGACAGCTAGAGCGCAAGATAAGAGGCATCCTCAACAAACTGAATCAGGGCACCCGATAGCAAGCAACAGTCAATGCGACTATATGTCCCCGTGGCAGGCACATAGCAGGAATACATTCTAGAATGTGGGAATTGCATAATCATATATCCTGTAGTCCCAATCCCACTATCAGGTCCCTGAGAGTGCTCGTACTTGCAGGCTTTGTGTCTAACCTTGGGGGGAAGCCGATCCAGACCACCATCCAACACACAATTCATGTCACCAGCCAGTATTATCTCTGGGCCCACATTCTTCAAGGCCCCATTTAATACTGACCCAAAAATGTGATCAACATTGGGGTCATACACAAATTCACCAAGCATACATCCCTGGCATCCAGCACTCCAGAGACGATCATGTAATGCCCCTCAGGATTAAATTTCACCCCCTTTGTCACAAAGGGAATGCCAGGCGCAACCCAAATCAGGGCCCCTCTGGCATAGCTGAAAGTAAGATGTTGAAAAATTTCCCCCTCAACCTATGCCTTAAGTGTTTAATGCATGTTCCCCACGTGGGTCTCCTGCAAGAATGCCACAGAGACACTGTATCATCGAAGGTAGGAGTAGACCCTTTGTCTTTTACTAGGCTGGCCCAGTCCCTGTACAATCCAGGTTACAAATTTACAAACAGTAGCCATAACAAACTGAAGCCACATACCTCTACGTCCCACTGAACACCCCACACACTTCACTCCCTCCCCCCTCAAACATACAATGCAACACATATACAGGTTTAGTATTGTAGAACCTGACTCCCTCAATCCCTCAAGCAAACTCTTGTGCCCAAAACAACTCACAACTCCCCCAAACCACAGGCAGTGAGTCCAAGCAACAATGGCCACCACCAACGAGGCCACAGAGGCTACAGCCTCAACTACGGACAACACATAGAGCTGAGGGCCTAGCAACCAACAGGATGGCAAGTCCAGAGGCTCTCAACTATCTCAACAGGATTGTGGCTCACCATGACCTCCTGCCATCACATGTAGCTGGCTGCCAACACTAGCAAAGGATATAGTAAGAAAATAAAAATCTTCATTCGTTGACCCCCCACAACTGTGCACCCCCACAAACATAGACGAAGGAGCATTCCCCAGTCTGTTGCCCACCATCTCAGGGATTAGTGCTGTAAAGAAAGCAGGAGAGAAAGACATCAATGCACATGCTCATCCAGCTGAGGGAAACAATGCGTATACACGCTGTTCACACAGTCACTGCAGCTCCTGATTTGTGATGTCACTGTGATAGTCTCTGGTATCCCTGTGAGACTGGAATGATTCACGAATGTCAGGCACATTGTTAGAGTCCGTTAGAGTTCCGTACGGGCATACCAGGATTCTTCTGGTTCGGCAGCCACCAGAAACCTGACAGGAAATCTGCTGAGTGTCTACGCGATCTAGTTATCTAATGACTGGTGCCATTACCAACAGTTTTGTGGTCTGGGGGTCCTCACCATGGCACTCCCCCAAAAGTTTCCAGCCAGTCATTAGCCTCACCAAGGGTAGCAAAGAAATACACCTTCCCTTTATGTTGCACCCTTAGTTTCGCAGGAAACATAAGATTGTAGCAAAAGGTCCTGCTCATGCACCTGTTTCTTGGTCAGCATGAAGTCTCTATGAAGGTCCTGAACCTTACGGTTATAGTCAGGAATGACCATGATATTTCTGCCTTCAAACTGGGGGGTGCTCTATAAATTCGGACATGCTGCAGGATCCCGTCCCTATCCCTAAAGTTAAACAGTCGAGTTACGATGGCACGTGGTGGCGCACCTGTCTAGGCACTGTTGCCAGCACTCGATGAACCCGTTCTATAGTGAAGAATTTAGAGAGTCTTTTTGGCTTCATGGTGTTCATGATCCAATTCTCCAAAAACAACTCTACAGATTGCCCCTCCGCCCTCTCGGGAAGTCCACAAAGCGGAGGACGCCCTTCTGCATCCTCATGCCTGTCGTCCATACAGGTCAATAGGGCGCTGCCTTTTTCAGGGCTGCCACCTCCTGTTGAAGCATCTGGCCATTACCCTCATCCTCAGAGACCCTCTCTGATATTTTGCAGAAATCCACACAGAGCAATCCCACTTCAAGAGCCACAGTCACTATCTTCGCAAGTGTGATCTCTTGAGAGCCCTCAATTTCCACCAGGATCTTCACCATCATGGGTGACCCATGCTCCCCCGGGGGGACCGACTTCGATTGCCCACCCGCTGCTCCCTACACCAGCAGAGGCTGGGCATAGTTGTCAATTTTGTCAGCCTGGACTGGATTCAAAGGTTTATCCTTGGCCATGTGTGCATCCAAGGTCGGCAGCATCAAAGTTTACTCTGCCCCCGGCCAGCTATCCAGTCTTCAAGAGGCCCAGCTCAGCAGTCCCATGCCCAGGCACCCAGTAGAGGGGGGCATGATCAGCTTGATGGCAAGGGGGGCCATATACAAGGCCCTTTCCAAGGCCTAGTAACACCACCATTCAACAGAGGGCGCTGCCCATCACCATCCAAATAGGGGGCTCTGACCTCCTCCCCTCAACAATTACGGAGGACCCAGTGGCCCTCAGTCTATGATTACAGCACACAGGTCATAGTGGCAGCCCACAACCCTTCTTCCAGACATTGATATTGGTGCCAAGCTCACCTCCCCAAGGGCCCACCACGCGAGTCTTCAATGGCACACAACAAGGCCCTCTGGTCCGTGTAGTCAACCAAACTGGGAGCCAATGCAGATCACCTGTGGCCCACCAATTGTGTGGACAGCTGGGCTCAACATGGTGGGATCGGCAGCTGCCGTCTTCCTACCTCGCGTTGGGCCGCAGCTGCAGGTGCAGCCCAGCTCTGTGCAGGCTTTGGGCCAGGTGGCACATCAGCACCGCTCCAAGCACCTAGGGATCCTGCTGAGGAGAGGGGCTCAATGTCAGCACCCCAACAGGGGGCACCGCTTTCCTCCGGTAGTTCTGGCTCACGGGTTTCCTCCCGACTGGGTCGATGGGCCCAATGAAGCATGCCAACTCCTCCTCCTCCTGCAAATCCCCATGATTCAGGAACCTAAATGGCAAAAATTGGCGACAACAGCTGGGAGCAGGTCTGGGGTTCTATTCAGACCCATGAGGGATGATTTTAGGTAGCAGCAATCAAAATATCCTGCAGGATATCCTGTGCGCCACAACTAGGGGAACACAACTAGGCAGCCACTGGGAATGAGTGATTGTCACTCAAATCCTGAGGCAGCGAGCTCCAGATTCTGGGAACTTTCGCGGGTGTGAGATTTTCCTTTCTTAAATTTGGGCAGAATCAAGAATAGATGTTCAGAGCTTCGAAAAAGTCTCTTTTGGCCAGCTTTTGTTTGCGAGGTAGTCTGTTTTTTCTGTCTAGAGAGCTTTGTGGGTTATGCAGGCAGTTTTGAAATTACATCTTGCCTCAATTGGTAGCCAGCTGAGATTCTTGAGAGTGGGAGTGATATCGTCAAAGCGAGTCTCCCCCAACAGTAGTCTGGTCACTGCATGGAGTGTAGCTTTCAAAGAGGCTAGTTTTTGTGGCACCCATGATCGTTGTGTTACCGTAGTCCAGCTTGGAGAGGAGTAAGGATTGCTTCACAGTCTTTAGGTCTTTGATGGGATGAAGGTTTTGATTTTACAGAGGTGCTTCAACATGTAGAAGGCACTTTTAGCTCAGGCCTTATGATGCTCTTTCATGTTCAGGTTTTTGTCAAGTGTAATCCCCAGAGATTTGACAGAGTTGGAGTTAGATAGTTTGCAGTTTAATGCAGTGAAGTTGTCAAGCCAAATATCTACGGGAAAGGACTTTTCTTTCGGTTAGATGAACAGGAGTTTCATTTTGCTGGGGTTGAGCTTACATGGTTGTTAGTCAGCCAGGATTGAACAAGTTAATGATTTTGGTCCACGTAGGATAGGTGATTTGGCTGAGATTTTTGACAAGCACAGAAGGGAGGGGGTCAGAGATGTGAGATGTCGGCTTCATGCAAGCGAGTACTTTGAGGACTTATATATAGTCAAATTCAATCCAGGTTGCATTGTTTTTCAATTGAAAGGGGTTGAGGTTGGAGTTCTGGATTGCTGAGAGGGTGAGATTTGGGAGATAGCCATTAGTCGGAGGTAAGACCTTGGGTGGCCCCACAATGTAAGGGGGGCATTCTTGGTGCAGAATGGGGAGATGGGTGGGACAAGAAAAAGTTCAATGTTAGATATTTTTTCAGAGAGGAAAATTGCAAACTCTTCATAGCACTTAGTAGAGTCATTAATTGAGTGTTGAGGGAATGAGGAGGTTTGCTGGTATAAAGGTCTTTAGGTCTGTTCCTAGACTGGTCAAGTTGGGCTCGGAAGAAGGAGGATTTTTCTCTGAAGATGTGCTTTTTTGTATTTTAGGCGTTCAGCTTGGAGGATCGATGGATGATTTAGCGAGGGGGGTTGTTGTCTCCAGTTTCTTTCAGCCAATCGAAGTTGTCACCTCTCTTTATTAAGGTATATATATATATATATATATATATATATATATATATATACATGCACATACACACGCACTTTCAATCTGCTCCCCTCACTTTCTCAGGTTCTTCATTGGATACCGATCAATTGGCTCTGCCTAAACAGTAATACAATTATAACCCTTCTCCTGGCCCCTAGCAATACTGTCCACTTCTCTGTACTTTGGCCATAACTAATTTGGCATCCTCCAATTCCAGAGGAAAAGGCTAGACATTTTGTGGTTTAAATTTCTTTATTATTATTTCAACAAGGAAAAGGGGCAGAGCAGTACAAGGCATTGCAGGGTCAAGGACCTTCGTTGTCAAACTTGCCAAACCAACCAACACTCAGACCCCCCCAAGCCCCCCTTACCTCCCATCTCCCACCCCTGGGATCCGCCCCAAACAAAGGAGAGGACATCACCACGTCATGTGTGGAAAATATCAGAGCTTCCCTCAAGCGGGGTTAGTTGGCTGCTCTGTTAACCGTAAAAGACGTAAATATCTAGGACATGTGAGCTCACAGAACTCCATAGTGAATACAGACAGGAATGGGCTCCAGAGTTCAGGGAAGGATGTCCCTTGATTTAACAGAGAGAGAGAGAGAGACAGATGTTCCATGCCCAGGATGCGCCATAGGCGGTGGAGCCATCCTTGGTGAGTGGGGGTGCGCCCCGTACCCCAGTGTGATAATATGTTCTACAGGGCTGCCCCCAGTGCTAACCCAATCTGTTTCCCCCTACGGAATTTATGTGGAAAGATGAGGTCATTGAGTAGACCTACACAAGTATGAACTGGGAAGCAGGGAAATTGTGTATTCAGATGGGCAGTTATATCATCCAACAACTGCACCCAGTAGGCTGTATTTTTTGGGCAGTCCCATAGTAAGTGGGTTAGCTTGCCTAAAGAACCACAGGCTCGCCAACACTCAGGCTTGCGGGTAGGGTTCCCTTTGTGTAGACGGGGAGGGGTGAGATACCAGTAGGTTGTTATTTTAGTTGTTGTTTCGATACCAGCTACATTGCGGGCTGTGTGTATTTCTCGGTAATAAATGTCCTCCCATTGCCGATGTGCGACCTATTTCAAGCTCCCAGCGTTTCTGAATCTGGGATCTATGGTGCTGCACAGGAGAGCGAAGGAGGCCATACAGCTCTGTTATAAGATAGGAGTCTGATGTTTTAGAGAGCAACCATTCTTCAAAAGGGGTGAGGTCATGTTGGGCGTAGGGACATATCGAGAAGTGCATCACCCAGTATGGATCTGATTGTAGCGAAAGCGTTCTGATTCAGAGAGGTGGTGATCTATGCGGAAGGCCTTCGAATGACAAGAGTCCCTCCTCATCAAAAAAATGGCCAATGGATCTCCCACCCTCCCATCCACAGAATTTAAAGGCCACCGAATCAAGGCCTGGAGTAAAGTCAGGGTTGCCCACTATAGGTGTCAAGGGTGATGGAAAGGAGGTGAATCCATCCCGAACAGCAACCCTGTCCTATTCAGCAAGGGGGGCCTTAGTAATAGGGGATAGATATAGACTTTTTGGGTGTAACGTTTTGTGGTGGAAAGGAACCTTCCAAAGGGACTGATCCACGAACGCTCTGTCCATGAAAAGCCAGTGCTTTTCGGATTCAGATCTGGACCACACCACTAAAGTTTTAGGTTGCGCGGCTTGATAGTACCTGAGTAGGTTCGGTATGCCCAGTCTTCCCTCACCTGGGGGTCTGTTACTGAGATCTCTATGCATACGGGGCCGCTTGTCTGCCCATACAAAGTTGTTAACCTCCTGTTGGAGAATACGGAGCATCACTGTGGGGGGGCTCTACCGGAAGCACCTGGAAGAGGTACAAAATCTTCGGCAGTATGGTAATTTTCACCGCCTCTATATGGCCTAGCCAAGGGACACTGCTTGGTCACCACCGGCGCAGGTCTGATTGTATCTACTGTATTAGCTTTTTATAGCTAAGGGATACTGTCCTCCGTGTGTTAGCCCTGCGCTGCAGCTGGAGATAAGGAACTGATGTAGCAGTCCATTGTATGGGATATGAGTGTTGCAGCTACAGCAGCGTGGGGTTTCGAAGGGAGAGGCTGAGCGCCTGAGACTTGTGCATGTTTACCTTGAAGCCCACTGTTCTAGCAAACAAACTTGAGTTCGGCCAAAAAAGCCAGTAGAGAGACGAAGGGGTCCTCCAGGGTAGATACTACGCCATCCGCATAGAGACTGATAGTATATCTCTCCGCTCCAAAGCAGACACCCGATATAAAAGGGTCATCCCGAATTCTTTGGTCCATAGGCTCCATGTAGAGCGCGAACGGTAGAGGGGAGAGCAGACAGCTCTGACTTGTGCCCCTGCAGATTGAGAGTGGAGCGGAGGAGTGTCCATTCACGTGCACCGTCACCGCAGGCTTTATATAATTGCTAAGGGTCCACGGTTGGAATCGGTCACCATTTCTGAAGTGCTGGAGCGACACCTCCATGTATGGCCATTGAACTCTGTTGAACACTTTTTCAGCGTCTATTGCTAGTAGCATGTGCTTCATGCCGTAGCGCTGCGCTTTGTCGATGAGATGGAGCAGCCTTTTTGTATTATCGCTACATTGGCAGCTGGAGACAAACCCCTCCTGGTCTTCCAGACACGGTAGCAATGGAGTCAGGCGAGCAGCCAGGATCTCGGTAAATAGTTTAAGGTCAAAGTTCAACAGGGATATCGGCCTGTATGAGGCACAGTGTTGCTTATCCTTCCCAGATGACCACAATGGAGGTTCGTAACATCGACGGCAGGAACGAGGCATGGTCTCCAATGGTGTAGAATACCCTGGTAAGGATAGGAGCTATGATGGGGCAGAATGTCTTATAGAAAAGTGCGGAAAATCCACTCGGGCCTGGGGATTTGAGTGTTTTTTGACGAGCAATGGCGAAGATCACTTCCTCAATACGGATTGGGCAGCGCAAGTCCGCCGCCTCCTCCTGGTTTAGTCTGGAGGTAGAGGCTCCGGGAAGATACTGGGGTGGAGCATCTAAGGGGAGCTCCTGAGCAGCATACAGGTCGGCATAGAACTGACAGAATGTCTATGCTATGTGTGGGGCCTCCCTCTGCTATACACCGGTTGAGTCAAGCACAGTTGAGACTCCCATAGATTGTTGCTGCACGCGCAGCCAACAGGCACCCACATGTATCCACCCAACATAGAAGAAATTGCACAGACAAAGCGCAGTGTACTCTGCCCTGTCAAGATCAAGGCCGGCCAGCTGGGTGCATGCGGCTTCGAGCTGATGCGACACCAGAGGAGAGCCATTCCTTTTGTGTTTACGCTTCAGCTCCTGGATCTACCTAGTGAGATGGTCTCGTTTGTCTCTGCGGATTTTATTATCCACCGAGGAGATTGCGATGAATTCTCTCCTGATCACTGCCTTCAGAGTTTCCCAGAGAGTGACAATGGAGGTCTTGGGATAAATATTAATAGTTAGGAAACCCTTTAACACTTGAGTGATCTGCTGGAAGACTGTAGGGTGGAGCAACAGTGTGTCTCACAGACGCCATGTTTTAGGAGGCAGGCAGAGCAGGGCAATAGTCAAGGTGAGGGTCACTGCTGCGTGATCCGACAGCGAGCCGGGTAGTATCTCGGATGATTTAGTTTGGGATACGACCCCTGAAGTGCCCAGAAAATAATTGATCCTAGCATATGTCTTGTGCACGTGGGAATAGAAGGTATAATCCCTTGTCTGATGATGGAGGGACCTCCAAATATCCACCAGGCCAACATCTTGTAGCCACTGCACCCCTTCATGGGAGAAAGCCCAAGACTGGCCATGACGTTGCGCCGAGTGGTCTAAACCGTTATCAAAGGCTAGGTTGAGATCCCCCCCATCAGCAATGAACAGACAGATGACCTGGACAGCTCCGCAACAGCACGATGGAGTAAAGGTTACTGACCATC
This sequence comes from Calotriton arnoldi, assembly GCA_963921515.1. Lineage (NCBI taxonomy): Eukaryota > Metazoa > Chordata > Amphibia > Caudata > Salamandridae > Calotriton > Calotriton arnoldi. The sequence continues at coordinate 769,865 of CAWUFW010002715.1, read as the reverse complement.
GTTAGGGGCATACACCATAGCCACAGTAAAGCTGTGCGACCCTATTGAGACTGAATAGGCCAGCAGTCTCCCCTTAATTTTGGCCTGCTTAGGACCCACTTTGCCAGGGAAGGTAGAAGAGAGGAGCATAGCCATCCTTGTAATTTTGGTAGGGAGGGATGAAACAAATTCCTGGGGATACACTCTGGATCAAAGCCTCTAAGCGTCGTGCATGAGACGGTGTGTTTCTTGGAGGAGACATATATGGGCCCGAGTGTTCCAAGTATGAGAGAATGGTGTGTCTTGTAATTGAGTTACTGAGACCCTTCACATTAATGGTGATAATCTTAAGATGGGTAGCCATCAGGGCAACAGTAGGATAGGCCAATCACTGAGGTTGCTTGGGAAAGCTGGGGTATGACAGTGCAAGATGCCATCAGCAACAAGAAACAGGTTGCTATCTAGCGAGTCCTTTGTGGAGGGATCAGTGCTAGAAGGGACCCGGGAGTAGGAGGAAATGAAATAGCCCAATAGAACCCAAATGAACAAGCAGCAACCCATGACGAATAATGTCAATATCGTGGGTGAAATGCCCTATGGAGAAAATAGAGATAGGAGGAAAACAATGGACATCACACCGCGCTCCCAACCCCCTTCTGGACCCCCCGCACCCACTGCAAGACAGGAGAGAGGAAGAATAAAGAAGTAGATATAAAGAGCAAAGGCAAAGGGGCATGGCATGCATCTAGTCATCTCTGGATCAGTCTTCAGTGAGAGATGCTAGGACCGCCTGCTGTTCCTTGGCCATTGTCTCTGGGTCCGGCCGGAGCTTATTAGATGAGTGCTTGACTGATCTCTACCTTCAAGCTTTGCAGGTTAGTTCATTCTGCTCGTGCTGGTGGAGACCACTCTGGACAGTCCGCTTTTATGTCCAGCAACTGACATGTTTCCCTGAATGCCTGGATTTGATGGAGCTCCCCATTCAGATGGAAGATCAGGCGAAAGGGGTAACCCCATGAATAGGACACTCCAATGGATCGAAGATGGGAGGTGATCAGATGGAAGGCTCTGCACTTTTGAAGAGTCGATATGGCTAGATCCTGATATAAAGTTGGTTTATTTCCACATAACTGGATTGGGCCTTTGTCCCTCGCTAGCTGAAGGATGCGCTCCTTTAGAGGAAAATCATGGACAAATGTCAGGATGTCTACAGGGGGTGCGGATGCACATCTCCTAGGTCCCACCTGGTGAGTACGATCCAATTTAATTTCAAAATCTGGAGGTGCCTCTAGAATCATGCAAAAAAGTTCCATGACAAAGGAGGCGACATTTAACTCCTCTGCTCCAGCTGGATCTCCCTGAAGCGGATGTTATTGCAGTGTGAGCGATTTCCCAAGTCTTCAGTGTGGGGCTGCAAATCTAGGTGTTGATCACGTAGACGCTGGATCTCTTACTGGAGTTGTTCAATCTCTTCATCTTGGCTCGATTCATGCACTTCAAGCGTATTCACTCTGTCACCAATGGCGTTCATATCCCATTGCGTCTCTTTAAGTTCATCCGAGAACTCCTTTTTCATAGTCTGAATGTCATCCCTCAAAGAAGCAAACTGAGCCTCTATGAATGAGCAAGTTAGAGCGGCCTCGGGCTGTCGGCATCTAGCAATGGCACCACCTCTGCAGCCTGCGAGGAGTCGTCTGAGTGTGAGCCTGGGGTCTTAAGCAACATCACCCTCACTGAACGATCTTTCTTCCCTTTACTCGTGGCCATGAATTTGAGGGTTTGGGATGGTCATGGCAAAAGGGGTGCATGTTCGCACTGCATTATAGAGAGTGTGCCAGCCACAGGTGGGGGGAGTGCCGCAGTCAGGCCCAGGCAACAGGGGAGGGAGAAAGCCGTAGTCCCAAAAATGGAGATCCCAGGATCCACGCCAGCTCATGTCAGGACTGCCGCTGACAAGCGAGACTCACAAAGCAGGCCAGCAATCCAGTCCTCAGCCAAGCAGAGGTTGGGGTTGCAAATGGTGCAGCACACAGCTTGGCGGGTATGCACTTATCTGCAACATAGAGGAATTACTCAGACTCCAGCTCGTTGGTGCTCCCTCGTAACTGCTGTGTATCGCCATGTCAACTCAGCCTAGAGGGCCGGGGAGGGACGCCAGGGGCCCCAGACAGCAGCACCAATCACCGCAAGTTCTCCACAAGGGCTCATCAGCAAGTCCCCCTTGCTTCACCAACAGCAGTTCCCCCGCCGGTCCGCCAGCATGGAGGGGGCTGCGTCGATCCGCCCAGCAGTCAACAATTACAGCACGAGGTTGGGCCCAGACGGCCCCCGGTGCAGCCCCCGCCTGCCGAGACGAGCGGTCCAGAATCACAGGGAGGCAGGGCCAGTATACTCCGGCCGTGATGGTAGTCCAGGGTGTCCTCGGGCAAACTAGCCCCTGCCGCTGCTCATTCCAGGCCACCGAGGTCCTCTATCATGTCCACCGATGGGGGCAAGGGCGGGAGCCCCAGCAGCATCCATGTCTCTAGCATCATACTCTGGGATCAGCGCCCAGCCTCGGCAACCTCAGGCTGGAACCCGCAGCCAGCAGGTTTGCCCACCTCTTCTCAGTCCCCCGGCTTCGAGTGGGCACTCATCAGCGATCTCGGGTACTCCATGGACCGCACCACACAGCACCTCTGTAGCGGAGCCCTGTTCCAGGCAAGGGGCCCGCACTCAGCCCTGCAAAGCCTCAACTCCCTCGAGGGGACAGAGCCAATGGAGGCTGGGGTTCCAGGACGCTGGGCAGGCCGCACCACGCTATGGTAGGCCCGGCTCCAGTGAGGCGGATCTGTTGCTGCGGTAGAGGTTCAACGCTCCATTGGGCATATTCTCAAGGACTTATCGCCGAGTTATCAGCACTTTAGCGCTGCAAAAGTGGCGAAAGAAGTATTGCCCCATTCTCAAGCTGGTGCAAACTGCCCATATCGCCAGTTTCCCAGCGATAGCTGCCGCAAAAAACATTGCCACGGATGAGAGCGACTACTGACGCTAATGATATGCAGAGTAGGCGTTCCCGTGCAAAAACACACGAAAACACCACTTCGCGATATTCTCAACTTCCAGCCAGATCTGCGATGCGAACCAAAAACAGGCGATAAGGCGCGTTAGCAGCAGGGATTTAACACCTGCCTCTTACTGGTGTTAAATGCAAAAAGAACAATTGATGGACAGAATGCAGAACAATGTCATACATTCACCCCAGTACAGAGATCTGGGCCTAAATCCATCGTTTTTTTGCTCACCATGCCATTCCAGTTTGGACCCAGCCATATGCAAATCAGTTTTGACCCTGTGCCCAATGGGAACAGTTCAGCCCGAACTGCCAGGCCAGGTCCTCACTGGACTGGAAACAAGCATCCTAGGACCGGTTTCGGGCTTTCAGCCCTCATCAGCCAGGATAGCTTGACTCCAGTGGCATGGAGAGCACGGGACCCACGTCTGGACATATCCGTCCCACTTGGGGTGACAAATGCAAAAAGAACAATTGATGGACAGAATGCAGAACAATGTCATACATTCACCCAGTACAGAGATCTGGGCCTAAATCCATCGTTTTTTTGCTTACCATGCCATTCCTGTTTGGACCCAGCCATATGCAAATCAGTCTTGACCCTGCGCCCAATGGGAACAGTCCAGCCCGAACTGCCAGGCCAGGTCCTCACTGGACTGGAAACAAGCATCCTAGGACCGGTTTTGGGCTTTCAGCCCTCATCAGCCAGGATACCTTGGCTCCAGTAGCATGGAGAGCACGGGACCCACGTCTGGGCATACCCGCCCCACTCGGGGTGACAAATGCAAAAAGAACAATTGATGGACAGAATGCAGAACAATGTCATACATTCACCCCAGTACAGAGATCTGGGCCTAAATCCATCGTTTTTTGCTCACCATGCCATTCCAGTTTGGACCCAGCCATATGCAAATCAGTCTTGACCCTGCGCCCAATGGGAACAGTCCAGCCCGAGCTGCCAGGCCAGGTCCTCACTGGACTGGAAACAAGCATCCTAGGACCGGTTTCGGGCTTTCAGCCCTCATCAGCCAGGATAGCTTGACTCCAGTGGCATGGAGAGCACGGGACCCACGTCTGGGCATACCCGTCCCACTCGGGGTGACAAATGCAAAAAGAACAATTGATGGACAGAATGCAGAACAATGTCATAGGGGCACAGGGTCAAGACTGATTTGCATATGGCTGGGTCCAAACTGGGGTGGCGTAGTGGGCAAAAGAACGATGGATTTAACCCAGATCTTTTGACTGGGGGAGAATGTTTGCATTGTCAGTATTCCGTCCATCATTTGTTTGCTGTAACACTTTTCGCAATAAGTGGGATGGGTATGCCCAGACGTGGGTCCCTTGCTCACTGTGCCACTGGATTCAAGCTAGTCTGGCTGAAGAAGGGTGACATACCCTGAAACCGGTCCCAGGATGCTTGTTTCCGGTCCAGGGAGGACCTGGCCTGGCAATTCGGTCTGGACTGTTCCCATGGGGCACAGGGTCAAGACTGATTTGCATATGGCTGGGTCGAAACTGGGGTGGCGTAGTGGGCAAAAGAAAGATGGATTTAACCCAGATCTTTTGACTGGGGTAGAATGTTTGCATTGTCAGTATTCCGTCCATCATTTGTTTGCTGTAACACTTTTCGCCCTAAGTGGGATGGGTATGCCCAGACGTGGGTCCCTTGCTCACTGTGCCACTGGATTCAAGCTATTCTGGCTGAAGAAGGGTGACATACCCTGAAACTGGTCCCAGGATGCTTGTTTCTGGTCCAGGGAGGACCTGGCCTGGCAGTTCGGTCTGGACTGTTCCCATGGGGCACAGGGTCAAGACTGATTTGCATATGGCTGGGTCCAAACTGGGGTGGCATAGTGGGCAAAAGAACAATGGATTTAACCCAGATATTTTGACTGGGGGAGAATGTTTGCATTGTCAGTATTCCGTCCATCATATGTTTGCTGTAACACTCTTACTGGTGTTAAGCAGGACGACAAACTGCAGCATAAAAGGGAGCCCAGCCCAGAGCCACATCGGCAGACCAACACATGTCATGGAGCTACTGATCATGCAGCTCGGAGACCCAAGAGGCCCACAACACCCACCCCACCCCCCCAGGCCCCCCACCTCCCCCCCCCGGACTACCCCCCCGGACTACCACTATGGCAGCGCAGAATAAGACAGCGGTCCTTCCGAAAATGCACCAGCCTCGGAGACTTAACGCCAGAGGAAGTCATTGCCCACTACAGGCTAAAAAGGACAACCATCCTCCGCATCCTGACCCACACTGCCCACAGGCTGACGGCACCAATACAGCGGACAACCAACATCCCTCCGCAGACAAAGCTGCTGGCTGTGCTGCACCTGTTGGCCTCTGGTACCTTCCAACCAACAACTGCCAGAGTCGAAGGAGTCTCACAGCCAGCCCTATCAAAGTTCCTCACACCTGTCTTGGATGCCATCATCAGCTTGGTATCCCAGCACCTTCCCTTCCCCCACACTGCGCAGGAACAGCTGGAGACCAAGCAAGGCTTCTACGCCATAGCTGGCTTCCCGCACGTGTTGGGGGCAATTGACTGCACACATGTCCTACTTGTGCCCCCTGCCGACACTGCACACAATTACCGCAACAGAAAGCACACGCATTCCATCAATGTGCAGGCAATAGTGGACCACGGGGGACTCTTCACCAACGTCGTCGCCAACTACCCAGGCAGTGTGCATGATTCCTACATCTTCCGACAGTCCATCATCAACCAGCGCTTCCAGGTTGGCACCTATGGAAATGCACTGCTCGTTGGCAAGTACCAAATGAACACACCACACACCTCAACTCCACAATCATGCAACTCACAACTGTGGGAATGCACACGTCACAAAATCACATACAACATGCCAAACTACATGCCCACCTACCAGACACGACAACATATGGAACTGTGGTAACAGGGGCCAGACATGTAGACAAGCCATCCATGTCATGGCACCTCTGCCACACAATAGCAGGATGTGGTGAGAGGTGGGAACTAAGTATGTGCGAGGGAGGCAAGTGACCCATGATTCAGAATGTACACAATGCCAAGTGTGGCGGGGATGTGCTGGACAGACTTTAGTATGCAGAGCACAGACATGTCCATGTGGACATATACTACTGGTGTTTGTAGTGTCGTAGACAGTGGGTGCAACCATGTTACCTCAGGCAGTGGGGTAGACCTTGGACATGTAGCTATGTCCCCCCCCCCCTGTAAGCGTAAGCAGAGTGGGCTGGGCCAGAGTAGGAGTGGGAATCAATAGCCCGGGGCACAGGTCGTGGTTCACTTCCGGGATGGCCACCAAGGCAACTACTGCGTGTGTCTCTGTGTCCACCATATCCTCACCATAGGCCTACACACACGTGGCCGACCACCTTCAACGGCGAATATCACAGTGTCGTTATCAGGCTTGTGGACATGCGCAGACAGTCATGACAATGGTGTGTCCTAGGAGTGCAAGTGATGCAACCGCGCAGTGTACACAAGTAAATAGGCTCGGGGGGAGTGAGGAGCATCTGTGAGGCAATGTAATACACATGGATGCCGCTCATTTGCCACATGCAAGACATGTCAAACATCAATCCCAAAGTCCCACACATCACACACCAATATACTGATAAGGCTGCCAACACAGAATGCAGAACCACCGATTGAAACATCTCTCTCCCCTGTCACAGGTGATCAAGGATATGCACTCTGCCCGTGGATGATGACACCCCTCCGAGCCCGGAACACCCAGGCCCACATACGCACCAGGGGCATTGTGGAGCACTCATTTGGCGTGTTGAAGTCACGTTTCAGGTGCCTGGACATCACAGGTGGAGGACTCCTGTACGGCCCGCAAATAGTGTGCAAGATGGTCATTGCATGTTGTGTGTTGCACAACATATGTGTACGCACCAATGCCCCATGGATCCATTTGCCAGATGCACCGGACAATGATGATGAGGATGAGGCAGGTGGACCACTCCCCAGTGCAGCAGCAGCTGGAATAGCCCGAAGGGACACTATCATTAACAATTTCTTCACATAAGCAGGTCACATAGGGACTGTCCTTAGCAATCATGGGACAGGACAAAATGACCACAGGCACAGCATGTGCAGATAAATTCATTCCAAGACACATTCCCTGTGTGCATGTCACTCCTCTGCATTAGCACATCGCTCTGACAAGTGTAAGTGCAACATTTAGTGCTGACAATTTCACCAATGGCAATTAGATGGTGGGAGTGTCACCTCCGTAATCGGGATCCTGTTTTCCTGCGGACTGAACCGCGTCTTCCTCTTCTTCTTCTCCTTGACCTTCCCTGACCCCGGGGTCCCAGGCTGGTCCTCCGTGGGGCTTGTGGGGTTCTGGTTGGCCTCTGTACTTGCTCCGGCTACCTCCATGGTGCTTCGCAGTTGTTTGTGTTCTGTTTGTGCTTTTTGTTGCCGCTTTATACTGATTTTTGCAGCCTGACTTGTGGACCTGCAGGCCTGGCGCTGCTTCTCGCTGACTTTTTTATCGCAGTTGGGCCCAACGCAACTTTTTTCACGTTCGGGTTTGTATTTCTATCGCCGTCCTGGGAGACTATTGCATGTTACCGCCGTGTTGTGAATAAGACGTTAAACACAGAGTTATTTTTCCGCGATAGACGGCGATATGAAAATGTGCGTTGGCCTTTTTTGGCAATGAGTATCGCACGTTCTTGAGAATATCCCCCCATGAGTCATCTCCCAGGGGTGTCCGGTGGGCACTTGGTTGTCCTCCGTGCGAATCAGACCCCCAATACCGTCTATGCTGCGGCTGAAACGTGCGGGCCTGGAGGTCTGTGTTGGAGAGACGGGGAGATGCATCTCACCCGATCGCCATCTTGGCCAGGCCCCCCTGCTTGACATTTTGGAGATTTCTCTGACTGTGATCTCTCATTTACTGCCAAATGAATGTGTCTCCAGAATAGCATTCCACCAATGATGTATAATAAAAGTGCTTCTGTTGGTGCTGTATTGTTCTCAGAAAGTCGCCCAAATCCTTATAGTGGTCATATCCATCTTGTTTTACTACAACAGCCTGTGTCGAATCATATCGCTCTAAAAAATACAGAGAGCTCAAAACAGTTCAACATCTTTCTGGTTTGATAGTACGTAATCACACAGTATTAAAATCACTCCACTGGCATGCAGCAAAGAAAATGGAATCCTTTAAAAAGAATGGCTTAATAAGGCACTATCAGGGAACTCTTACAAACATCTTACAAAACTATTTCACCAAGACCATCCAATCAGAAACCTACACCAACCAAGAAATGCTATTGACGCTCCTGTTTAGGTACAGGAGATACGATTGACAATCTTTTCTCATCCAAGGCTCCCTCCTGTTGAATTCCTTGCATAGACTTGAAAATGACTATCACAAATTGCACTAGTTAAAAGATTCTTAAATTCCCATCATTTCACTTTGGCATTTGAATAATCACGCCTTTCTGGCAGTTCTATCTAGTTTGTTCCCTAGTCCTAAACTGCTAAATGTCTAAAATCATCTTTAGCTTGTTCATCTGGCTCGCGGCACTCTTGCTCTTCCTCATGGCTTTGTCTGAAGATCATCTGGTTTTCCATCACTTGTTTTTTGTAAATTTACCAAATTTGAACTCTGCACTTCTATATGCACCCATACCTGAAAGTGCAGTGAGGCCCAGTGCTTATATTTCAATCAGCAGGAAATTGTACAATCCAGTTCTATTTAGTTTAAACTTACTTTTTAGTTAGGGATGCATGGCTGCTTAGGTCCCTGTGCTTATAGTTTTTTTTTTGTTTTTAAAAAAAAGCATTTTAATGCAAATGTCACTATATTAAAGTAGTCCGCACTTCAACATCTCCTCTTACTTTTGCCACGAAGTAAGCTGGGGGCAGATTGCTATGGAACATTGGATGTTATGTCCCGAAAACAGACACACTACCTGTTATTCTACATTCAATGTGCAACTCTGCACTCTGGTGCTAGTATAGCTGCATTTAAAGATTTAGGGGCATATCAGCAAGGGCCGGCGATAATTATCGCTAAGCGCACTTAGCGCTAGGATAATTATCGCCGGCTATCGCTGCTTTCTATCGCGGAGATAGCGTGCTATCAGCAACGCTTATCTCCAAAGCGATAGAAATGCAAGTGATAGCTGGAAAACAGTGTGATTATCGCTGAGAAACCAGCGATAATCGCACTGTGACCGGCGATACCTTGCTGATAGGGCAGGGTGGTCTTAGCCATGTAATCCACCTCCCATTGGATTACATGGCTAAGTCAGAATTAAAGCATGCGTAAGGAAAGTAGCGATAACCGTGGTTAGCGCTACTTTTCTCATCGCTATGCTTGTTAGCGATTCCCTTGATAATTGGAGAAATGTCGGTTAGCGACATTTCTCCAGTTATTTCGGGAAGGAACGCCCACTTTGCATCTCATTAGAGATGCAAAGCTGGGCGTTCAGTAAACAGGCGCTAAGGCATGGATTCACGCGTTAGCGTGTCCATGTTGATAGGGCAATGAAATTATCGCCGCTTTTCGTCCGAAAACGGACGCTATAGCGGCGATAATCTTATCGCCTCGCCTTGCTGATATGCCCGCTGTTCCAAAACCCCAGCAGTGCACACTTTGGAGCTAGTACTCGTCAGATGAAAGAAGAATCCATTGAACATTACACAGGTGCATTACTGCAAGAGAAACAGGTATTTCTCTGTGTGCAGAGAAAGGAGGGTTGTGGAATTTTGCATAATATTTTTCTGCTACCCTTGTAAATAATATAGAGTCAACACAGGCATGAACATATGGCTATTGCAATTTTGATATTTTATAATGCAGTAGGAGAACATGATAGTCATAAAAGGACAGGATAAATAATCAAGCTCGCCATGAAATTTAGCGGAAATAGTGGATAAACACCCACAGAGGCATTTATTAAATCTTTTTTGTGTTCAGTAAATCATCAAATCCCGCTTTTTTAATCTATCTTTCCATTCAATTTCAATAGGGATTCCAACTCTAACTGAATTATTCAATAAATGTTTTCCCAAAAACCCTAAAAGACATAAAGCCTCATTTGCAGTGTGGATGAAATAGTATAGCTGCTAAAAAATTGTCATAGCCCTGCTCGCCTACCTCTCACTTTCCTCACCTTGTTTATGGACAGATTTATCAACGTTTTGAGCTGGTGAAGAGTCACCAAAAGTGACACATACCAGAGCAAAGTGGTAATTTGTTATTAACCTTGCAAAGCAGAACCTTATTTGCACTGAGAAGTTGACTAAACGTAGCACAAAGGAGTATTATGCACTGTTATGCCTTACTTTGTGTCAAGAGGGGTCCCACAGTGACCTGCGCCTCATGCACTCACACACACCCACCTCTCTCCACTTCTGTACCTACTGCACCCAACACCCTACTCTCTCACACTCACACAGACCAGCCAACGCCCACGCAGCACTCCAAACTCTCATGCATGCTCCTCTTCACCCACTCACTCACAAAACATGCCATGAAAATCAGGGGCCCCCTGCATGACTACGCCCCAAACCTGCTTGTCTATCTTGGGAGACTTACTTCTAACTCTTCCTCGATCTCTGGGGGACATATATACTTTGATTTACTCTAGCCTGTCCTGATTTTCCCCATATATCCATTCTGTCTGGATTTCCTCTAAGGAAAGGACCACCTTTATTGGAAACCTTGATTGGAATTCACAATATACTCCAGCTGAAGTATACTGACTAAACCTCTTAGTGTTACCATCCCTAAGAAGAATTTAGTAACATTTTGCTACAGTAGGAGATTTAGTAAAATGGCTAACAGCATGAGATTTTACTGTGGGATTTAAGACAACTTTCAGATTGGGACGGGATTCCCGACAGATCTGTCTTTCTTGCTTGGAGGATTTCAACCACCACCCATACATTATATCCAGTGCACTGAGAAAGGTGGAATGATTAACCTTTACCAATGTCTCACTGAAACACATGTCGGCGCAACTCCTTTATTGTGTTAAAGTATTCATTGACATGATTGATACACATGGATGACGTGTTAAAAGACACTAATTTAGATATATACTGAATATTATGTGAATTGCTAAATGATTGTCTGGGCTATATATAACTGATCTGGGGAACTTCCAGTGGTGTGGAGGAACTGGTTCGATGCCTTTAACATTTATTTGAGGGGCAATAGGAGCCTTTAGATCTCAGTCCAGAGAGGAAACATTTTTTACTGTTACATTCCTATGGTTTTGAATAGTGTGCCATTTTTAAACATTTACCTGAAATGGAAGGAGCATAGGGAGAGCAGATGGATGAGTATACAAACTGTGTAAAGAAGTTAGAACAGTGGATTGATATCCAACCTAGCACAGTGGGTTTGCAAGATAAATTCCTTATGAGGAAATTACAGGCTGGTGAAACTCTAGACACATATGTGTCTGCACTTAGGAGACTGGTGGCAGATGGCCATTCCAAGAATTTTACTGACCAGTTGGTTCGTAACCAATTTATATGCTACTGTGCTAAGAAAAATATACAGCAAATATCGTTTTCTTTAGCAAAACCAACTCTTGATGAGACATTGTGTATTGGTAAAAGTATTGAAACTTCACAAAGCTCTGTGAAAGAATTAGATGAGAAAAGAACAGAAGTGATAAATGTTGTACGGCATAAGGGAAAAACTAATGTAAAGGATGCTGTTCATTCCAAAGGTGCCACTAAACCAGAACATAGTTTTTTAAGCAAACAAATATATGTTTCAGGTGTGGAAATGTGTCACATCTCAGGAATGGAAAACAATGTCCAGCAGAAATTGCAATAATATGGGTCATTTCGCCAAACTATTTCAGAGTCAAGTGAATCAGACAGGTAAGGTAAGTGTAGTAGCAACACTTAGTGAGGAAGGTTATGATGGCTACTTAGATAAATTTCAGGAAGAAATCCAGGACATGGCTTTAGTGATTAGTGAGGACGCAGTAGGTGCAGGTGATCCTTCTTCTTCTGTAGACCCATATGTGGAAATCCAGGTAGGTGACAGATCAGTAAAACTGTTAGTGAACTCAGGAGCTAGAATAACCATGGTCATACAAGAGATATTTGATGAGCATTGTCCGGGAAGAATGTTAGAACCACCTGATCATGCACCAGTTTACTATGAAGGCAGACAAATCAATCTTTCAGGAATTTTTGAAGATGCTTTGAGAAAATATATGTAGCGGTCAAAGGACTTTGTATTTTAGCGTGATTTCACCAAGGTTTGTTCAGAATGGTCTTGAGGCCTGGGACAAAAGAGCAAGTGTCCATAGTTGGAGAGAACCTAGTAGAAGAAGTGTGTTTAAAATTTCCTTCAGTGTTTTCAGAAAAACTGTGAAAAATTAAAGGGCTCTGACACAAGATTGAAGTCCATTCCAGTGAAACTCAAATCATGCAGTGTCCCATTTTCTATTAGGGAAGATCTTGAAAAAGAATTGATGAAGTTGTGTGATAACGGAATCATCGTACCTATTGAATCATCTCTATGGCTGTCACCCTTGTGGTAGCTCATAAGAGGAACAATGAGCTGAGAGTTTGTATGGATTTACGTAGCCTTAATAAGGCTATTTGGATTGATTAAGGCAAAACCAAAGGGGATGATGGACGGAGTGTTGACATTACAAGCATTCACCCCCAGTCAACTGATCTGGGTTTAATCCATCATCATTCTTTAGCTCACTCCACCACCCCAGTTCAGACATGGCCATATGCAAATCAGTCTGACCCTGTGCCTCATGGGAACAGTCCAGCCCGAACTGCCAAGCCATGTCTTCCCTGGACCGGAAACAAGCATCCTGGGACCGGTTTCGGGCTCACAGCCCTCATCAGCCAGGCTATCTTGAATCCAGTGGCAAAGTGAGCAAGGGACCCACGTCTGGACATACCCTGCCAACTTAGGGCGAACAAAGCAAAACCAAAGGGGATGATGGACGGAGTGTTGACATTACAAACACTCACCCCCAGTCAACTGACCTGGGTTTAATCCATCATCATTCTTTAGCTCACTCTGCCACCCCAGTTCAGACATGGCCATATGCAAATCAGTCTGACCCTGTACCTCATGGGAACAGTCCAGCCCGAACTGCCAAGCCATGTCTTCCCTGGACCGGAAACAAGCATCCTGGGACCGGTTTCGGGCTCACAGCCCTCATCAGCCAGGCTATCTTGAATCCAGTGGCAAAGTGAGCAAGGGACCCACGTCTGGGCATACCCTGCCAACTTAGGGCGAACAAAGCAAAACCAAAGGGGATGATGGACGGAGTGTTGACATTACAAACACTCACCCCCAGTCAACTGATCTGGGTTTAACCCATCATCATTCTTTAGCTCACTCCGCCACCCCAGTTCAGACATGGCCATATGCAAATCAGTCTGACCCTGTGCCTCATGGGAACAGTCCAGCCCAAACTGCTAAGCCATGTCTTCCCTGGACCGGAAACAAGCATCCTGGGACCGGCTTCGGGCTCACAGCCCTCATCAGCCAGGCTATCTTGAATCCAGTGGCAAAGTGAGCAAAGGACCCACGTCTGGGCATACCCTGCCAACTTAGAGGCGAACGAAGCAAAACCAAAGGGGATGATGGACGGAGTGTTGACATTACAAGCACTCACCCCCAGTCAACTGATCTGGGTTTAATCCATCATCATTCTTTAGCTCACTCCGCCACCCCAGTTCAGACATGGCCATAAACAAATCAGTCTGACCCTGTGCCTCATGGGAACAGTCCAGCCCGAACTGCCAAGCCATGTCTTCCCTGGACCGGAAACAAGCCTCCTGGGACCGGTTTCGGGCTCACAGCCCTCATCAGCCAGGCTATCTTGAATCCAATGGCAAAGTGAGCGAGGGACCCACGTCTGGGCATACCCTGCCAACTTAGGGCGAACAAAGCAAAACCAAAGGGGATGATGGACGGAGTGTTGACATTACAAGCACTCACCCCCAGTCAACTGATCTGGGTTTAATCCATCATCATTCTTTAGCTCACTCCGCCACCCCAGTTCAGACATGGACATATGCAAATCAGTCTGACCCTGTGCCTCATGGGAACAGTCCAGCCCGAACTGCCAAGCCATGTCTTCCCTGGACCGGAAACAAGCATCCTGGGACCGTTTTCGGGCTCACAGCCCTCATCAGCCAGGCTATCTTGAATCCAGTGGCAAAGTGAGCAAGGGACCCACGTCTGGGCATACCCTGCCAACTTAGGGCGAACAAAGCAAAACCAAAGGGGATGATGGACGGAGTGTTGACATTACAAGCACTCACCCCCAGTCAACTGATCTGGGTTTAATCCATCATCATTCTTTAGCTCACTCCGCCACCCCAGTTCAGACATGGCCATATGCAAATCAGTCTGACCCTGTGCCTCATGGGAACAGTCCAGCCCGAACTGCCAAGCCATGTCTTCCCTGGACAGGAAACAAGCATCCTGGGACCGGTTTCGGGCTCACAGCCCTCATCAGCCAGGCTATCTTGAATCCAGTGGCAAAGTGAGCAAGGGACCCACGTCTGGGCATACCCTGCCAACTTAGGGCGAACAAAGCAAAACCAAAGGGGATGATGGACGGAGTGTTGACATTACAAGCACTCACCCCCAGTCAACTGATCTGGGTTTAATCCATCATCATTCTTTAGCTCACTCCACCACCCCAGTTCAGACATGGCCATATGCAAATCAGTCTGACCCTGTGCCTCATGGGAACAGTCCAGCCCGAACTGCCAAGCCATGTCTTCCCTGGACCGGAAACAAGCATCCTGGGACTGGTTTCGGGCTCACAGCCCTCATCAGCCAGGCTATCTTGAATCCAGTGGCAAAGTGAGCAAGGGACCCACGTCTGGGCATACCCTGCCAACTTAGGGCGAACAAAGCAAATCCAAAGGGGATGATGGACGGAGTGTTGACATTACAAGCACTCACCCCCAGTCAACTGATCTGGGTTTAATCCATCATCATTCTTTAGCTCACTCCGCCACCCCAGTTCAGACATGGCCATATGCAAATCAGTCTGACCCTGTGCCTCATGGGAACAGTCCAGCCCGAACTGCCAAGCCATGTCTTCCCTGGACCGGAAACAAGCATCCTGGGACCGGTTTCGGGCTCACAGCCCTCATCAGCCAGGCTATCTTGAATCCAGTGGCAAAGTGACTGTTCCCATCAGGCACAGGGTCAGACTGATTTGCATATGGCCATGTCTGAACTGGGGTGGCGGAGTGAGCTAAAGAATGATGATGGATTAAACCCAGATCAGTTGACTGGGGGTGAGTGCTTGTAATGTCAACACTCCGTCCATCATCCCCTTTGGTTTTGCTATGTTCGCCCTAAGTTGGCAGGGTATGCCCAGACGTGGGTCCCTTGCTCACTTTGCCACTGGATTGAAGATAGCCTGGCTGATGACGGCTGTAAGCCAGAAACCGGACCCAGGATGCTTGTTTCCGGTCCAGGGAAGACATGGCTTGGCAGTTCGGGCTGGACTGTTCCCATGAGGCACAGGGTCAGACTGATTTGCATATGGCCATGTCTGAACTGGGGTGGCGGAGTGAGCTAAAGAATGATGATGGATTAAACCCAGATCAGTTGACTGGGGGTGAGTGCTTGCAATGTTCAACACTCCGTCCATCATCCCCTTTGGTTTTGCTATTTGGATTGATTCACATCCTCTCCCAAAGATATCTGATCTACTTGCTATAGTGACTGATGCAAAGTGGTTCAGTAAGTTAGACCTAGCCTTAGCATACCACCAGGTGGTACTAGAACCAGGATCCAAGCATTATACAGCGTTTGTG
The DNA here is from genome assembly GCA_963921515.1 of Calotriton arnoldi. Classification (NCBI taxonomy): domain Eukaryota; kingdom Metazoa; phylum Chordata; class Amphibia; order Caudata; family Salamandridae; genus Calotriton; species Calotriton arnoldi. Next base: position 754,007 of record CAWUFW010002715.1, on the reverse strand, counting down.
CATCCCATCGGAACATTCCAATATCATAGGATACTGTTCTGGTTAGCCTCAGCAGCATCCGTGTTTCAGAGAATAATGTACCAGGGTGTTCGATGATATAAAAGGAGTTGTTGCATTGCAGGATGGTGTAATGACATTTGCAGAAACCAAAGGGGAGCACAACGTTATTTTTGAGCAAGTGTTATCCATCATACGAGACAAAGGAGTGGTTCTTAATATTGAAAAGTTTGAAATTTGTATAAACAGAGTCAAATACTTGGGACATATTGTGGCTGGAGAGGGCATAGAACCAAGGCTTGGTTTGGTTAGTGCAGTAATTGATGTACAGGCCCCATGATAAAGCTAGTTCTATCATGGGGCCTGTACCTCAAATCATTCATGGGAATGTGCAAGTTCTAAGCATGTTTTATTCCAGGCTATGCTACACACATTAAACCTTTGACAGTACGCCTTAAGAAAGATGTTACTTTCAAATGGGATGCTACATGCCAGAATTCATCTGAATGGGTGAAAAAAACAACTGGCCAGTTCTAAAATCCTCAAACATTTGACCCTGAGCTTCCGTGTTGCATCACTGTTGATGCTTCCAACCATGGTCTAGGTGCTGTTTTTACCCAAGAAATCTTTACCCAAGAAAATGGAGAAATAGAAAACACCATTAGTTATGCCTCTAGGGTATTAAGGGATATTTGAACCCATTTTTTAACCATAGAAAAAGGGTTGCTGGCATGTTTGTGGGCCATTCAGAAATTCAAACCATATATTTGGGTTGCGAGGTTCACTGTGAAAATGAATCATAAATCTCGGGTGGCTATTCTTATGGGTGAAAAAAGGAAAGATGAATTTCCAGATTGACAGCAAAATTACTGCAGCACCATTTAGAGATTGTGCACATTCAAGGGGGAAAGAATTTTTGTGCTGATTTTTTGTGTAGATTTGCTTTTCAAGCTGATAGTATGAATGACGGTGAGGATGTTGTGGATGAAAATTGTTTGATTGCTGCGTTGGACCTGGAGGAAATGTAGGCAGTTTCAGAGCATGAATGGAAGAATGAAATGGAGGTGATGAAGGAAATATTGTTGTATGTTTCCAAGGGTTGGCCGAAAGGGAAATCACTTCCTAGTTCATGTCAACCATTTTGGAAAGTATCTGATGTGTTGGCAGTGTAAGATGGTCTTCTCCTAAGGGGAGAAAAATTGGAATCTCCACTTGGTTTAAGGTTTAAATTCATAGGACTGGCTCATAAAGGACATTTGGGAGCCACGTTTACCAAAAAATGATTGAGACAAACATTGTGGTAGCCTTCAATGGACAAGGAAGTCAATAGTTTCGTTGGAGAAGGTGCAGTGTGTGCTATTTCAGAAAAGGGTTTGGTAGTCAGGAAACCACCATTGCAGCGTATTGATTGCCCGTCTAGAGCTTGGGAGAAAGTGGGTATTGACTTGGTTGGTACATTCAATAGGTTGCCTAGTCAGTTCCATTTTGCGTTAGTAGCAATGGATTTGTATTCCAAATGGCTTGAAGAAAATTTTGTAGCTGGATCTAGTGGCAACATTGTAACTGAGTCTCTTATTAAACATTTTCGTGAAGGATATCCCCAGTTTCTTATTTCTGATAATGGGGTTCAATTTATTAATGAAGGGGTGGACAAATTTCTTAAATCTGGTTAACTTAAATATTTAAACATTTCTCTGTACCATTCACAGAGCAATGGTCAAGTGGAATTCATGAACCCTGTGCTAGTCCACTATATTCAGTGGGTCATCACCAACAACTGTGTTGTGATCAATGTGGAGCAGTCTATGTTGTGGTTTTACCGGACCAGTCTGCAATCCCCTAATCAAATTTCCCGTTTTGAAGTGTTAAGGAGTAGGAAACCAGCCACCAAAATGTGCCCTACTTGGATGAGTAGGTGGGTGAAGTTCGGTGTGAAGTTCAAGGATATTGATGTAAATATAAAAAAGAATGTGGCTGAAGCTAAAAATAGAAAGAAAAAGGATTTTGACAACAGAAATTGTGTGAGTGATGTTACATTTTGTGTTGGAAGGAAAACAAGTCCCTAGTCTAGTTTATGGATCATGTGTTGCACCTTAATCATGTACAGTACTAATGGGGTTAAAACGTATACAGAATTTAAACACAAATAATAATTACGTGTGACATGTAGATACAGTTGTATTTACTAATTTATGCTATTGTTTAATTTGTATTATATTGGTTTCTGGTAGCTTGTGATAGATTGTGTTATTTTACATCTTTATATTAAGTCTTATTTTGTTTGATTTTCAAGAGGAAAAGTAAATGTAGTGTTCATGACACATATGAAGCATGGTAGTAGTATGAGGGAATGTGTTAGAATCCCCATGTGTAAGACGTAGAATGTTTTGTGAACATTCTAAGTCAGTTGGAATAACAGCAGTTGACAGTTGCACGATTTAGTCAAGGTGGCAGCTCTGTACCTATTAAACAAGTGTGAAACTTACTACATATAGTGTCGCTTGTTCTTCAGTGGTGAATAGACCACCACATAGGGGCATTTTAAAAGCATCATTGCAGTGCTGCATGGTGAGTGTGAAATAAGGGTATGTAGTGTGCATCATATGGTCTATGCACAATGAGGTGAGGTTATCCTTGTTTAGAAACTGCCTATGGTTTTATCATGCTTAGACAGTAATTACTTTAGCCGTGGTCCCTTTTCATTCTGTATTCACACTCTGTGCTCTTCCTTGTTCCACATTCCTAATTTACATTGAATATGTTTGTAATTCTACTCAGTTGTTGATGCTTCCTTGTTCACCACCATCACGGTTCATGGGCTCCAAAAATGAGGCCACTTTTTATAATCTGCTGGTCCAGTTTGCATATGACATTTTGGCTGCGAGAACCATGAAGACGAAGATGAGATCAAAATGAAGTTATACAAGGCCAACCTCAGAATAGATCATAGGGTCGCCTAAATGTTTGTAAAGACCAAGGGAAGTTCTAAATTATGTCATGTTTGGCCACTATGATGCCTGTGAAGACTAGAAAGAGTGGAAATTGAGGTCATGGGCTTCTGCAAAGCCGTCTGAGCAGACATAAATAGTAAATACAGTGCTGGGAAAAGACTGGTAATGGAAAGGAATCACATTCAATGTTGACAGACACAACAGTGATGGTGTGCTCATGCAACCAGAGGGGCAAACATCTGTTGTCTTGGATTTGGTAGAATAGTGCTGCGAAGGACACAGCCTTAAAACTGGATAAACATGGTGACATATATTGTGGTGTTGCTAAACTTTGTGGAAGTCCACTGCCATATAGCTCCTCGCGTATGTTCTGAAGACAAAGGCATATGAAAACTACTACCTAACTCAGCCCCACATTTAACCAAACTGAAAAATGCGGCTAATGCTCAGACCCATTTTTTTGCTGAATACATTTCTCCACTCCTACTCTCATTTGGAGAGCCTCTCCCTGTCACCATGCTCCTGCCCGCCTACAAATGTCGAACATGTCACACGCTGGGATAGCAGGGAAGCAGGAAGCAGGATCGATGGCTGCCGAGCCAAGACTGTTCACCGCTGAGGCTGCCTAATAATTCCTTACTCCAGGTTCAGTTTCCGGGGGGGGGTAACGCTCTGTTGCTGCTTCCAGTGCCAGAGCTCTAGCTGGAGCCATCACCCCGTCACTGTGCCCGGTTCGTTCGAGAAGGTGAGAGGACTCAGTGTGCGGCAGGATGGTCAGAGTGGAATGCAACAACTACTGTTGCGTCTTACTGGCAAAAGGTTGTAAAAGTGGTGGCTGAGGCAACAGGTTACCTTTGGTGCAGCTCCTTGTAACCCTCTTCTGATCCTGACGTACTTTTGTCCTGTCCTTGAGGGCTAGCATGTCAGTTGCGAATTAATTGATGTGCCTGTGGTCACCATTTCAGTAATGACTTTCTGCAACCATTGCACTATCTGTGCTATTTTGCCATCAGCTAGGTACCTGGGCTGTGTGTTTATTTAAAACTACAGTTGCTCAGTTCTACAGTTTTTTTTAGATTTTTTCAAGCTTTTCTCAGATCTGTAGCAGCCACCAGGCACTAGGCACTAGCTGTGATCCACTTGTCTGGTTAATTGCAGTTACAGTTTTAACACAGCCACTCTCAGCTCTCAGCCTCTGCCTTCCTCTACAGTCTGCCCTCTAACGCCTAGAGACTGCAGACTATGGACCATGGATTGCGGTCACTGGTCAGCTGTTTGGGTGAAGGCAGCAGCTGCAAGACCATGGAGAGGTAAGGGGACATTGCTGCTGGGTGCTGTGTGCTGTGTTATGCTGCAGACTTTATGGGCTTAATTCACTTTCCAAGCCTTGCTGTAAGTTGTGTTCTTCTGAACACTTGAGTATTGGATAGTTTTGTTAGCAGTGCTTCCTGCTCCTGGTGCACAATTTTGTTTTTCTGGACTTCACCCTGGTCTTTATCCTGTGTCTTAATGATCCCCGAGCTCTGTTACAAGTTGCAGGCTCATCGGGGGCAAGCCGCGTCTTTGGACGCTGCTACCGAGGTCACACTGTCTGGGTTTCCTGCTTCATATTAGTTTTATATTTGTTTTACATTTGCCCCCTTCCTTGCTCATCAACTATGGTGAAACGGAAGGCCACATGTGAGGGCCAGTAAACAGATAAAAACTAAGAAAGGTCGTAAATCTGCCAGGGACAACTGTGTACTTGACAGGATTGATGATCTTTTGGTGGAATGTGAACAGATCCTGACTCCAGATGCCACTATACCTCCCTCTCCTGCTGATCCTATTCTTCCAACTCTTGATGTAGTGAGAATCCAGTGGACAATCCTGGGGTTGTTTTTAAGATCCAGGGGACAGGTTCAGGGTGAGGAACAGAGCACAGTTGCTCAGATAGCACCGTGTTTTTCTTCCACACTAAATATTATTGTTTCACCTGTTCCCTATTCCCCTTCTGGTATCGTTAATACTGATTTCAATGTGGTTGATGTGGCTGATTTTCCTTGCATTATTCATTTGGCTCTCTTGAGTGATACACAAGCTGATCGGATAAATGTTATTACTGAAGTCACCGAAGGTACTAACCATGAACAGCATTCCATTGATTTGCCAGTGTCTGAGAGTCCCACTAACACTTATACTAAAGAAGCATTTCTTATTTCCCTTGTTCTATCCTTGAAGGAGGAGGTGGGTGCCTTAAAACTACTGGTTTTATCTTTAACATTGATAGTCAATATGTTACTAACTCCTAGAAGGCCAGCAGTAACCCCTAATCTTTGCCTGAACTCTCCTTCCTGTTCCTCTGGGCCATTATGCCCTACACATAACCCACTAACCAATTTGGGAAAACATAAATTAGAGAGATTCCTACCCTCATCTGAAGTACAGTCCTGTAGAACTGTAGGGAATGGCTTGATTGCCAGTGGCTCCAGTTCCTCTGGAATCAAGCATCAGTCATACAGGGAAAATATTTCCACCCTTTACCTAGCTCGTGCTCCCAGGAACCCGCATGGTAAGCATGCAAAGATTAATCTATCTCGGAGCAGGAGGAAACATCCAGTTTATGGCTACATTACAATGATAAACAACCCCAAACTCACCCCTTGCTCGATAGTGCAGCCAGAGGAGAGTTTAAAAAACAAGACGATCCATTTATCATGTTTGGGGGTGTCGCTCTGTTATACAGGACGTCATAGTGTTAAAAGATCTGGCTGTTCTAGTTCTGGTTTTGACGTCCTCGACCCAGTTTTGGGTTCATCTGATATGGTTGACAAACTGGTTGACCTTACTCATAGAACTAATCCACCAAGTAATTCCAACATACAGTTAAAATATACTAGACCGTCAGTCCTGTTAGCACCAATGGCCCTGCTTCACCTCTCAGTCTTATAGATTGACTTGGAGAAGCATCCCAGGGAGACTTACTGGAGACCCACTTATCACTACCCAGTGCCAGTCCATTTTATCCTGGTGGGGCTAGTAAAGAGTCAGACCTGCCTCTCAATTTACACATCATAAATACCCTTAGTTTACTAACACCCATTCCAGTTAATGCTATCACGACGGGGATGGAAGCAGTCGCAGCCAGCATGGCTCGCGGGTGGGGGGGGGGGGGGGGGGTCGCGCATGGCGGGGGAAATTTTTATTTAATAATAAATAATTTTTAAAAACTTACCTTTATGCCGGCTATGTTCCGCGTCTTCTCGGCTCCTGCTTCTGTTCTCCTGCCTCTGGCAAGAACAGGAAGCAGGCAGCCTCCCTCCCTTCCCCTAAGCCAATGCTGCAATGGCAGCGTTGTGATTGGTGGGGACGCCGCCCAGCCAGGGTCTTACGGGGAGGCCATGTTCTCCATGTGCCTGCATGGCGCTTGGGCAGAGTGCGCATGACTGGTTAGGGCAGCCCCAGAGGGCCGACCAAACAGTCATTGCGCCCTCAGGAGCAGGCACACCACTCCTCCTCTGCTCGCAGAGCAACCCTGCTCACCCGCCTGTAACTAAACATAAAATGGTAATAACGGGAAGTTATTACCATTTTATGTTTCTGTGTCTCGCACTGCGAGAAAGCAGTTGGGCGATGCTCCTCCGCCCTAGTGGAGGAGTCGGCCCTGGATGGAAGGTATGGAAGGCATAGTGTCACACCAGAATGTTGTTTATAAGGAAGGTCTCTAATTGATTTCTTGGAATTTGGCTGGGGTCAAATCAAAACTTATTGACCTAGAATGATACTCCTTTATCAGAACTTATGATGCTTGTTTATTCCAGGAGACCTAGACACTGGACAAAATCTTCATTGAGGGATTTGTTTCATACAGCGTGGAAGTTTTACCACTGAGGAATTCAGGGCGGGCAGTGTGGGGCTTATTGATACTAGTAATGGCCGACATCATGTGTACCCACAAATCGTTGAAATTTGATTCACCTGATTTAATGGGGGTAATGCTTGCATTCCCAATGGGTCTGAAATTGGTGTTACTAAATATATATGCTCGGTCTATGCCTTCGAATAGTGAATCACCGATTCTTTGAATATAATAAACAACTCTATCATCAGACCCAGGGCACTTCAATGGGCAGCACATTCGCGCTGAGCGTAGCTTGTTTGTACATTTCTGCTTTTGAGGAAAGAGAGATTCACAGTCCATCTAACCCCTTCTGCACCAATGTAGTGCTGTGGAAGAGATTCATTGATGACATCCTCATTTTTAGGTCTCGCGCCTAGTGTTGCAGTGCGAAGCACTGCTCGCGCAGCGCGAGACTTATTGTTAGGGGGTTTCAAAAGCTGACCAGACGCTCGTGCGTCATGGCCTTTTTCGGGCGGTTACCCGCGCGGCCGACATCTGTTTCCCATTATCGTGCTCAGACGCGTGCGTGATAATTGGAAACACATGCCTGCCGTGCGTGTAATCGCAGGCAAAAGGCCATGACGCACGAGCGTCTGGTCAGCTCTGCAGGCTGCCGCGCTCGCTCGCCCCCGCTCCTCTTGTTGTGACCACTACAGGATGCCAGGTTTGAACAGCTGAAATGCTCCGTTTACTTTGCGTGTTTCCGTGCCCTGTTGCTTTAGTTGTCCGGTCACTTGGAGTGAAGTAAATCACGTGCAGCGCGTATTGATTCAGTAAAAGATTGAATACTACAAATATGAAATAGATACAAATATAATGTATAAAAAAACCTCAATGTATACTATATGACGCAGCCCCGTAGTGTTGCCAGCATGTGTCGGCTGCGATAGTTTGTTTTGTGGGTGGGGTGTGAAGCGATTGTAGTTCTCAACTCCTGCCAATCTGTAATTGTATGTGTAAATAGAGTAACAATACTAGTGTTGACACGGATTGTAACTTCAACATAAACATCCCGGAATAGGGATGTCGCTGTCAAAATAAAAGATGCATGCTTCAAATCATATATTTTTTTTAAATTTGGCTTCTTAAGTTGTTTCTTGGAGCGTATTTTTCAGTTGGAGCACGAAACAACATGCTCCTGGGTGTATATGTCAATGGCGCAATTTTCTTCGTGCGACACATTGAATGGTAAATATTGCTTTTTTTTCCAGTCCCACTATGATTCTTTTTTCATTGTAAATAGTCTGCCATAAGGAGAGGTTCTACCACAGTCTGGGCCGCATCCTTAGATTGTATGACCTCCTCGTTGGCCCCATTGCGGGAGCTCTACCTTGTGGCCCAGTGAAGAGCAGTGCGCGCCCTCATACTGAAAGCGTGTGACGGAGGCAAGAGTATGAAAGCGTGTGATGGAAGCAGGAGTGTGAAAGTGTGTGACGGAGGCAGGAGTGTGAAAGCGTGTGACGGAGGCAGGAGTTTGAAAGCGTGTGACGGAGGCAGGAGTGTGAAAGTGTGTGACGGAAGCAGGAGCGTGTGACGGAGGCAGGAGCGTGTGACGGAGGCAGGAGTGTGAAAGCGTGTGACGGAGGCAGGAGTGTGAAAGCGTGCGACGGAGGCAGGAGTGTGAAAGCGTGTGACGGAAGCCGGAGTGTGAAAGCGTGTGACGGAAGCCGGAGTGTGAAAGCGTGTGACCGAAGCAGGAGTGTGAAAGCGTGTGACTGAGGCAGGAGTGCGAAAATGTGTGACGGAAGCCGGAGTGTGAAAGTGTGTGACGGAAGCAGGAGTGTGAATGCGTGTGACCGAAGCAGGAGTACGTTTCTTGGCTGGTACGCACAATGAGGGTGCTGGTGAACGCAACTTTCTAATAATCTTTTGAACGAGCAGGGTCTTAAAGAGGATAAAAATGAAGTGTTTGGAGATACTGATTATTTCAGTATTTTTGTAAATAATCTGAATTTAGCACTAGTCACGTGAAAATTCCCCTTCATGATCTAAAAACGTGGAAATATAGCAGCTCGAAAATTGCACTAAAAATGAATTCCCACTATTAGTTTTAAATTGTATAAATTACATTGCACCACTCTGAAAATTTGCAATAATGTACTGTTTACAGCCATAATAGGAAAGATGCAACTTTACCTACTGCTGGATTCCTCACATCACATTCAAAGAACACTGTTTTTGTTGAGAGTACAAAGATTAACAACTTTGGCAGTAGTAGGGGCATGGAGTGGGATTCCCTATGATCAACTCATGTGTCCTCTTTGTAACAAAGGCAGTCAGGACTTGAGCATGCTTCAATTCTTGAATATTCTTTTCACATGTACCCATCTCAAACAGTATCGCACAAAATATGTAGAATCTTATTTTTGGCAATGTAGTGTTTTTAAGTTAGTGACATTAGATCATTGGTTCTTTCTCCCACATATGAAAGATTGTGTTATCTAATCTCCAATTTTTTTAATGTTTTTAAAGATTTAAAAAAAATTTTTTTAATTTTATGGCACAGTTTCACTTTTTCATATCTGCACAAAAATCCATTTCATTGGATGTATGTTGTATTACATATATGTTTGCCTCCAGACGGGGTCTAAATCAATAAAGTTGAACTGAACATTTTGAACACGAGTGAGGCGTGCCTCAGGGGATGGTGAGAGAAGGTTTTTCAATGGAACCCATGAGAAGCAGGGCAGGGAGCAGAGTATGATCCTGCCATCGTGGAGAGTAAATGTCTTCTTCCTCGATCACACCATATTAAATAAGTTCTTTGATGTTTACGTGGGGTAAAGGCAACAATGTCTTAAACGAAAAAATAGAGCACTTGTCACCTTTTAATACCAGTTCTAAGCACTGAGTAGTTATAAATTGGAGGAACATCCCCCAGTGGCGTCTCTAGAAATGATTTTGGGGGAAGGGGTGCAGAAGGGGTCACAGATAAGTGATGGGGCCAAGTGGTCTTGAGAGTGCCTAAGTCACTCCTCGACACCCCACCTCCCAGATTTGCTAATATTTTGATGCAAGGCAGTGTAAAAACCAAAGCTTGTTCTGCTGCCCTGTATCAAAAGAAGAGAGAAAAAAGTGTACCATTTCAAACAAAAAGAGGGTGGGAGCACACTACCTCAAATTCCAGCTCTCAGTTCAGGCCAATAAATCACCGTAAATGCAGTGCATGAAAACACTTACTTCAGTGGCAGTCTTTAGCTTTTCACCGTTTTTGATGCAGACGGTACTGTGCATCTCTAGACACGTGTTTCAGGATAGTTGTCCTTCTGTAGATAGCAGCACATTGTTTTGGGGGTGCTGGAAAGGCTGACCAAAGTCTGTTCAGGTCTCTGTATCACTCACTGGGTGCAGGTGCATCAGCCAGAGCTTGTCAGCTCATTAGCTCAAGGGAGACTTTGCAAACAAAAAGTGGGTGGGAGCACACTGCCTCACATCCCAGCATTCGGTACATCCCAATGCATCATGGTAATTGCAGTGCATGAGAACACTTACTTCAGCTAGTGTTGTACCAACAAGGGTGAACAAGCATTGGCATAGCCAATAGGTCTCGCCTTTGGGACCTTATAAGTGTTTAGCCATGCAACAGTGGATGTTGTTGCACCAAGGATATTGTGCTACATAACTAAACACTTATAAGGTCCCAAAGGCGAGACCTATTGGCTATGCCAATGCTTGTTTGGAAAGGGGACAGATCGGCATGTGATGAATTTTGTCAATGGATAAACACCCTGAACCCCTATTTAAAATTCACCAGCACCATCTCAGACAATAGCATCCCTTTCCTTGACCTCAAGATCAGATTGGACGAAGGTCAAATCAGTACCACGCTGTACAGAAAACCTACCGACAGAAACAGTTTACTATTATTTAGCAGCCACCACCCTAGAGCCCTGAAAGAGAATCTGCCCTTCGGTTAGTTCCTACGGATTAGGAGGAATTGTAGTTCTGTGACCGATTTCAAAACTGAGGCAGCCATTCTAGCGGATATCCTACGTTAAAGAGAATATCCCAAACGCAACATCGCACTATCACTAAAGAGGGCCAGAAACAACAATCGTGAAGCACTACTGGAAACACGGCAAAAAGATCCAAGTGAGGTCCTCAGATGTGTCACCACATATACTCCAGACTCCAATAGGATCAGGAAGATTATAAGGAAACATTGGGGCATCCTCAACACCGGCACACTTAATCTGCCAACCCCGAGGTTTGCGTTGAAGCGCACCAGCAACCTCAAGGATATGCTGATACACACCAGGCCAAGAGTCCACAACACTACCTCACAAAGATCTCTGTGGGACCTTCCACCAGTTGTGGGACACTACCCATATGGTGATTGCAAAGTCTGCCCGCTTACGAAACCTACCAAAGAAATATCATTCACTACTGGGTTTATATGGCAGCTAAAGAGGCATACTAATTGCAATACAGCTAATTGCATATACATGATCACGTGCCCGTGTGGACTCCTTTATACAGGCATGACCACCAGGCCTATTAAGACACGTATCACAGAACACAGGAGTACCATTAGGTGTCACAAAACTAACACCAAGATGACAGCACATTTTGAACTCTTGAGACATCCACCAGATTCACTACGCTGGGTGATTCTAGAAGCGCACCCCAAAATAAACAAGGGTACTTTGTTCCGCACTGAGCAAAGGTGGGTGCTGAGGCTTGCTGACAAAGAGGGATTAAATGAGGACATCCCTTGGAGCCTGCTGACTAGATAGATTACCCACTTTTGTACCCCCAACCTACGTTTTCCAGTTCGGTTAGTGATTTAATACAGCACCATTGGTGTTTTCTATCTTGCGCTATAACTCTCTGTTGCGATCACATACATTTTTGGGACATTAATACCAACAGTGGGACTTGCATAGACATCTCGCCCCATATTCACATTAGTGTTCCTTGTTATGATTTCCAGTTCCAGGCACTCCAGTTCATGCCTGGACTAAATTGGACATTCTAAAATGGCCGCCACCTTTACGAGGCCCCATGGTGGTTCCCGGACCCTGTTGATTGGATCCCCTTCACTACTCCAAGATGGGTCCCGCGACCTGCTGTCGAGGTCAGCGCCCAAGCGCTACTCTCATTGAGGCTGGGATCCCCGCCCCCTTCTGCCACCGACTGGGAGCTTAACTACGCCACGCCTCAGCTGGCCAGTACCTCCCGGGCCCGGCATTGTGTGGGGTAGGTCCTCCGACATCTCACGGAGAAGACGCGTAAGTCATTGACTTCTTTTTCCTGGTTGGGCAATGCTCCATGGATTCTTTGGCATCTTTGATTCAGGTGAGCCCTTCATTGTTCATGAGACAACGGGCCACCGGTTGCTTCGTTTGGGAGTCTCCAGATGCCGCGGTATTGTGCGGGGTGCGGCACAGCCGCCTCGGCCCCATAGTGCACCTGGGTTGGGTACGACTCCGTCCCATCCCGGTGCACCTCGTGCTTGGGAGCTTGGGCTGTGCTGTTCCCCCTCACACCGTGCCGCATTGCTCAATGATGCCGACAGGCCCCTCTGTGTACCCCGTAACTAAGCTTAATGGACACCCCGGCCTGACGGTGTCTATTGAACCCTTGGCCATTGCTACAGGTGGGGATACCAATTGACCGGTTGTACCATACCGCATTTCACTTTAATATCAATTCCCTCCCTCATCTCTATTCCGTAGGACACTGCATCTTTCACTGTCAACACATGCCGGAACACGTTGACACGAGCCTTTGACCCCAGTGGGGTGAGTTCTCGCCTATTTTTAGCTGCTCTGTCACACTGTGACCTTGGGAATCGAATGTTTTATTTTTAACATCGTCGCCTCACACATGGTCACAGCACTACAGCGAGAAGCATGTTTTCCTCACAGGTTGAGTGTTGCACGGTGATTTGCCAATTTGTGCGACGAACATCATGAATATCCACATAACTATGCTGTGAATTTCTTTTTGTGTTTACAGGTTGACCTCCTAGATCTACAGGTACCACACTTAGGGTGATGTGTGTGGTTTATCATATTCATTACACTGGACCACCATTTATAGTGTGGATAGAACTTGCTTTTGGTCCTGATGAATTGCCGTCTAGTTGACAATTAGGCAAGAAACATGTTGACCTTAGAGCGCGGTACCCTGTAACATTACAGCAGGGGTGCGCCACACTTAGTTTTAGTCAGGATAGGGGCCACTCTCATTAAAATAGTTTTGATTGGACCTCTTCTTCCTGTTTTAGCCTCACTTTTCTACACATCTACACTCACTAGGCCCCTCACACGCACTGCACCTAACGGCAAGGAATAAAAGATCTCTGCCAAAGAGCCCCTTATAGGGTGCCCGTCAGGTATTGCAGCGCCGACCTGACGAGAAGCAGACCCATATGATGAAGCATGACACATAGCTGGCTGGGTGTGTGAGGGTCCTAATTCCAAAAGTAGGAATCCCCCTCCTTCATTTAGCTATTAAGTGAGCTTTGTTTCACTTAGGCAACCTGTTCTGTCCTATTCTGTCAGGAACTGCATACCCTTCTGTATTGACTAAATATATATGCTCGGTCTATGCCTTCGAATAGTGAATGACCGATTATATCTCTTTTAGACGATTTGATTGTTCAGATCCAGCAAAATGCTAATGTGATTGTAGCTCTCAGTTTCTTAGTATGATAACAGAAAAGGAGGATGAGCAATGGAGTATCCCTGGACTTGAGGGTAAATCTCATTACTGTCTTTCCAGTGTTGCTTTACAAACTGCATCTGTGGTTGTAGGGCGGAGCTTGAGAGCATGTAATGGGAGAACCCACTCTGACCAAAAGTGAGCAGCCACGTTTAAGAGGGGAGTCACTACTAGTGTGATTGATTATGTTTTCCTGGAAGTCAGTCTATAGCCAATGCTAAATATCATGATAGTTCTGCCGCGTAGAGACAACGACCACATCCCCCTGATTATCACACTTGTGGGAAATGACCTTATGAGATTGTTGTCCAATCACAGCACTGTGGTCTCTGAACTTGCTGTGGCCAACAACTACAGAAGAGTTTCCTGGCCTAGGATTATGGCTAATGAGAACATCTTTGCCAAGACATATAAGTGTTTTATATATGTTTTATCCAATTATGAGAATTCCCCTAAGGAGGCTATACCAATCTTAGATATTCATAGCAGGTTTTTAACAAATATGCAGAGCATTTTTTATAACAAATCAGCCGGCAACATACAAGCCCCTCCCAAAGACCCAAAATGGTACTCACCTGACTGTGAGCAGGCCAAGAAAGCACTGAGAAGCGCTATTAGGGGCCGTAACCGACTTGAGATTTGCACAGCTTGTCTGGAATACAAGTGGGCAATAGAGCTTGCAAAAAGAAGTGGGAGAAAGATAATTGGAAACACATGCTCCAGGTCCTTAAAATCTACGATGGCTGGACATTTTGGCATATTATTGCACATGGGACAATTGGAAGCTTCAACCCCAGAAGGAATAATAACTTGCCAGAACGACGGGAAGAACACTTTGCAAAACTATTCGCTCAGGCTACACCTACAAAACAGCATCTCAATGTGGTTGATGAGTGTCCCAAGGGTGATGTCACCAAGCTGGGAAGTTGGAGTATATTTTTAGTCTAGAGTATACCCTTTCTGCTATTAATAGTCTTAAGGCACTAAAGGCCCCTGGTCCCGATCGCATTCCAGGTGACCTATATGAATCAGAACCTGGGCTGTGGGCTTGTTATGTGAACATTCTCTCTAATGCAATAGCAAGAGGTGGGGAGATCCCGCATACCTGGAGGGGGGCAAAAATAATCTGGATATTTAAAAAGGAGATGCTAATTATCCATCAAATTATAGGCCTATTAGCCTAGAAGGTAACCTTCAAAAAATATTCGCCAGACATGTTTTAAATAGTTTGCAAGACTGGATGGAAGATCAGAGGATTCTAACTCCCTTTCAGGCAGGATTTCGTGCTAAAGTTTGACCTTAGATCAGGTTTTTAAATGTGCCCTTTTTTATTGGAAATATGTCCTGTTAGGTAACCAGAAACTCTATGTGGCATTTGTTGACCTGTGTGCCGCATTCGGTCTGATACCCTGGGAGAGCCTTTCAAGAGTACTAGCAGACATGGAATTTTTAGGTGGGTTAATTAAATTACTAGCTAGGTTGCCTGAAACAAACTAAGCACAGGTCAGGTTGGGTGATAGAGGTGATTTGACAAAGCGCATCCCAGTGGTAAGAGGGTTCGACAGGCGTGCGTTTTGGCTCCCACCTTGTCCACCTTATATATAAATGATGTGGGCGAGGAACTGACAAAGTGTGTCAATGATTCTTTCACTCTCAGCGGGGCTAAAACTCCTGAACTCCTGTTAGTAGATGATTCATTATTAATCTCCAAGTCCCCGATAGGTTACAAAATCTGCTAAATAAATTTCTGGAGTTTTGTGGTCACAGGGGTTTGGGTTTAAATGCTGCAAAAAACAAATTCATGGTCCTTGGTAAGAATATTAACATGAGCTATTCAGTAATGGCTGGGAAAGGCCATTTGTAAAAGGTCTTTAGCTTTGTTTATTTGGGGGTGACCCTATCAGTCAAATTTAGGTGGCTTCACCAAATAAATAAAGAAGGCCTCACAATATCACATAGAGCTATGGCAATTTTACGCTTCCAGAAGAACACATACTCGCGTTCCATTTCCCCGCCTTGGAAGCCTATCTAGCAAAGGCCCAAATCGCTGCATTGTATGGTGCAGAAGTTTGGGGTTACTCTGATAACAAGTGATGAAGAACACATTCATTAGATCATTTCTCTTGGTCCCCGTAAGTATCCCCTTGATCCCACTTTATTTTTACACAGGCATGAAAAGAGTATCTGATCTGGCTCATTTAAAACCCCTACTATTCTGGATCGATATCTGGACTACTCTGGAATTGTCTGAATATAGAGATTCCTTGAGTGATGTAAGGAATATGGATCGTGCCTTGGGATACCCTGGTTAAGGTATGTTCGTGACTGGTGCAAAAAATGTGGTTCAGTTAGAATGTGGGACTTGCCTGATTTACTTTGTAAGGCAGACAAACAGGTCTTAAAATCGACCTACTGGTCTCTAGTGTGGCAAGAAATAATAACCAGGGGCACTCTGGGCACCTTACTGAGTAGTTCTTGCCATTTACACCTACTCCTGTTTTTGAAAGTTATATGGACAATATAACATCACTGTTGGCCAAGAGCTTGTTTATTAGATTTAGGACAGGCTGTTTGCCCCTTTAATCAGGCAGTAAAAATAGGAATAAAAATTCCTCGTCTGATTCATGTCCGGCTTGTGACATGAATTCTGGGACTCTTGACCATGGTATGTTTGTATGTCAGGAATACGGCGGTGTGCGCAGAAAATGGTTGCGCCCAAACTGTTTGTCCATGGAGGTACAACATTTTAGAGAGGCGAAATGAATATCGACGACTGACACATCTGGCCCGGTTGTTTTTTTCCGTGAGTCAGTTCTTGTTCAATATTTGGACAAAGGTGGGGAAGTTTTTTAAATCATTGTAAAGTTTAGCATTTTAGTGTATGGGTTGCCCTGTGGAAAGCATTTTGCGTATTTATGCATTATGCACATATGTGTGTTTATATAGTTAATATTTATTGGTCAACTCTCTTTAAAAGCACTTTTCCGAACATTGCACTTTATAATACTTCCTGAGTTTTAATCATCTTGGAACCTGGGGTTAATTTTAACTAATAATCTATGCATTGCGGAGATAAGATTAACAATTTGAGGGATTTCACGAGGTCTGCTGGGATTAAGTTTTATGATTTCACTTAAATGTTTTATTACATTATATATATGCATAAAGAATATTGAGTGGAGCAAAATCTGTTAAATGTATCACATGGATGCTTTGTACCTTTGATGGCTATGAAACCCAAAAAAGAATCTTTGATTTAACTCTCATTTGTTTTGCTTTGTTTTTTAAAGGGACTCTGGTACAGCTCCACCTGCAGTTGTACGATATAAATATCTTTATCCAAGTTATACCTCATGGAAAAGGTAAAACGAATAACTTTCTTTCTAATAAACTTATGGGGCAGTTCGACCTGACCCTCGCTAGTGATGTAGAGCCAAGCCTTCCATACATCTTTAGAGTATTTTCAGGTTCACCAGTAAGAGATCTGACCCATCTATCCACCAGGCTGGGAACGACACGGAATTTGTTGCTGGCTGTCCCTTTTCAAGGTTACTCTAATTGCTTCTTCCTGGGGCTTGAAAAACAAACAGAAACATGCACTCTTTCCATATCCCACATTTCCAAACTCGCATCTGAAATTATTGCAACCGCAGCAGCCAGTAGCATTCATGGAGACTCATTAATAAGCAACAAAATATCTACTTGGGGATGTGCAAGGTATAATTATGTTCACTTAAATAGTTGCATTCGGCCAATCTACAAAGCACTGAGGATGCAATTTAGTAAAAATAATTTCTGAAAATAGATGTTTTGACTTTCACTTCAGAGGAAAGCGTTCTTGCTTGCTGTAAATACAATTATCGTTCTCTGCTCTTTTTACGATTTTACACCCCTTGCCTATGATCCCATAATTACAAGCATCAGAAGAGAACTATCATTGAGGGTGTGACTCTGCCTCTGTGGGACACCTCTGCCCAAGGTACAAACACGTTTCGCAGAAAAATTCCAGAAATAGGTTAATGGAGCAGTAAGGTTTCTTAAGATGCACTGGTTGTACGTCTGTTTTCCATATCTGTTTGCAAATGTTTGTATACATTTTTTAAAGTAAATAACCACTTTTATTCAAAGATATGATTGCCTCAAAATAGTTTTAGCAGTAGAAACGTATATCTTGGCAGAGTTGTGATTTTGCTAGATCTATTAAAGAATTAGAGGCCAGATTTTCTAATATTTAGCAAGTCGCAAATCAGTTGAAAATTGGTATTCATACACTGAAAGTGTGCATTGATGTGTTATGGACTTTAAAAGGCCCTTTTCTTATTTTTGCACAGCGAATTTCAATTGTAAGAAATCGCTATTTTTGTGATTCATAATAACTATTCCCTATTTCCCTTTCACAAAAGAGAATCGCAATTCTTATTAATTAAGCATTCGTAAACAGCAAATAGTTGCAATTTAGTTTTTTTGCATTTCCTACTTTACACCAAATGAGAGCAGTGTTAATCATGTTCATAATATAAAAGGACAGATCCCGGACAGGACTTTCATTCCACCACGCATTTTCCCAGCGGGCTTGAACCCAGGGCCGGCTTTAGCACTGGTGGCGCCCAATGCGACAATGTTTTTTGGCGCCCCCTAATGACCACCTCTGCCACGAATTCCCTCCCTTCCACCCTTTAACAGTCTCCATAACCACTCTCTCTCAGACGCATTTAATTAATTTTATAGTGTCACTCATAAAAGTGAAGGGTGTCAGAGCACCTTACATAACACACACATAACACAGAGATAATCAATCATGGGTGCGTAAATCAGTGTATAGGAAATGTTACAGACAGAGGACAACAAGGGGTGGATTCACATGTCATTCATACAGGTAGGCAGTATAGTTGAAGAGTACTTGGTCTGGAGAAGCACAAACTCTAAATTTAAAATGTAACACAATGGATTGGGGCTCTCTTTAATAACAAGAACTGATTTGTACCCAAATAAACCTTTTTGCAACATTAGAATAATGAAAGTCTGGGGAAAAAATCCATACGCTCTAATCTACACCTTGAAGTCTGCACGCAGTTCTTTTATGACAGTTAATAGCTCACTGTAAACTGCAGCTAACAAAAGGAAGTCTCTGACAAAAGCAGTAACCCACTGACCAGTTTACATTATATTCACTTTGTGATCTGCATGGTAGGTGTACTTTGCAGCAGGCAGATTAACCCTCTGCGCTACCTTACCATGAATCAAAACTTTCACGAGTCAAAACTTCTACTAGACAAAACTCCGATCTCGCCAGGAAGAACATTAATCTCCGGAGTTTTCTTGACATTTTAATTCTTGCCTGAAAATTGCTGGAGGCCAGGAACGCAACGCGGCAGCAGGTGCTTTTAAGCACGATATAAACTAGCAAACAGGCGCCCCCGTGCGAAGTCAGCACCCGGCGCGGTGGCACCAGTGGCACCGCCCTAGAGCCGGCCCTGCTTTTACCCATTTCGAACGATTTTATGAGCCTAGGACCGCTCCAGGTGCCTCTGTCACTTTCACCAGCTCCCCAAGGTCGATTGCAGCAGGCACAGGCAGGGTTCAAGGGAGACAGAGGGAGGTAGGAGGAAGGTAGAGAGAAAGCAAACTAAGAGGGAGAAGATGAGGGGAGGGAAGGAGAGTGCGAGAATTGATATATGGGAAGAGAAAGGTTGCTCGAGGAGATGAAGAGTAAATAGACGTAAAGAAAGGGATTTTAGAACATTGGAATGTGGAGCACTCCATTGAAGACAATGGAGTGCTCCATGCTTCTACGGGCCGGTAAAGGCCCGCAAAGCAACATTCCAATGTTGTTTTCACAAAGGCCTCTCGGAGCCCGAGGGGATTTAAACCCCCTCGAACTCTGAGAGGCCTTTGTTTTATTTGTTAGAACATTCTGCCCTCCAGTGGCATGTTCTAATAGCCTTATAGCCCTTCGTAGCTGGGCTATACTGGCTATTAAAGTCCTGCTCCCTTGTTAAAGTCCCTCGCCTTCGGCTCGGGCCTTTAACGCTGGAGCAGGCCTTTAATAGCCAGTATAGCCCACTACGGCGGGCTATAAGGCTATATTAAAGTTAGAATCACTCTATTTGACCAAACAGAGGAGGCAACATATGATACTTATAGACTCAGTAGCCAGGTTATACTGGCTCTCATTGATCAGCTCCATCTATTATTTGGCCCAAACACTCAAAGGATTGTGGCTATACCCACACACAGGCAGGTATTGTGGTTACTGTACCTTCTATCCTCTGGCAGCTATCAGGCGGTTGTAGCATCAGCAAGAGGAGTATTACAAGTGAGCTGTCAAGATGTTATGGCATTTTCTGGATGCCCTGATATTACAAATAACCAACCACATACCTTTCCACATTCAGACCAAGAAATACATCATACCAAGGTAAACCTTTTTAACATAGCATATTTTTTGCATGTGATTGGAAGCACAGCAAGCACACATGTTCTGATATGCCCTCCATCCACAACAGGACATCTCTATCACAAAAGGAAATAAATCAGCACTCTAGAAACATAGTGGCAAAATATCCTGGGAGCACCCAATTTCTACATGTTTTCTAATTGCAGACTATACAGCCGTCTGTTGAGTGGTGGTTTTTGAGAGAGCTACTTATTAGATAGGATAATAAAGAAAAACTCATATATTTTAATTAAAAATTACATCATGTGTCATTTTGCCATTTCATGTGATAATGCATATGATTCATGACCGTGGATAATGTGACTCCATACTTGCACGCTCACACTCCCAGTCAAAGAAGGTATAACTTAGCCGAACACGATCAGTTATTTCACTGCACAAGATAGGAGATTCTCTCTCCAGTATGCACAAAATTGCTACCAGGAAAGGGTTTCCCATAGTACTTGATGTAGACCCCTCTGAAAAAGAAGAAGAGCAACTCCACCCCAAACCTCAACAGGACACAACATAGGTACCAGTACTGAATTCACGCAGCACCACTTCTGAGGTAAGAAACATTAATTCTATTTTGGAAAATATTTCCTTCTTATAATTGAGCAATGTTTTAAACAAAATATAATCCTTTTTTATTTTCAAGTGAAAAAACAGAAAACATAACAACATTCTGTTGCTGTGAAAACTCTATAACAATTTTGGGGAAAATCTTACAATGTAATAAAAACACTTACAAAAGATCAAGGGCCTCATTTATGAGGAACTGGCGTAGGGCAGCGCCCAAGTCTTCTTGCAGCGCTACCCTACGCCAATGTGAAAGGGTAGGAATGCCCAATATTTATTAAATATTGTGCATTCCTGTCCTTTCTCCTTGCTCTGGCTCACAATTTGCTGCCTAGCACCAACGTAGGCACCTTTGCATCATAGTGAATTTGTTGCAGGCAGGATTGTTTTTGAGCTGGAAGGGGCACCTTCCTGCACAAAAACAATCCCGTGAGGCCTTTTCCTCTTACCATGTATGCTGCAGAATGCAGCACACATGGAAAGGGGAAGAAACGAGAAGAAATAAAAATATTTTTCCTTGTGACGCTTGCTCTAAGAAGGCATGGGTTTTGACTCGCTCCAGATTTATATGATTAATAAATATGGGGCAGCAACAAAATCCATGGGTGTTGTGTGGGAAAACCCACCACAACGCCCATAAATTGCCTCCTTGATGCAGAATAAGGCAAGGCAGCGACTTGCGCTGCTTTGTCTTACTCCATATCTATGAGGCCATGCAAAACCACGCAGAGTGGCTTTGTGTCGCCTTATAGATATGATTAAGAGGCTTGCGCCACCAAAGCATAAAAAAAAGTGATGCTCGGGCAGTGCAAGCCTCTCATAAATGAGCCCCCAATTACTTATCACTACTTGTGTCCTTTAGAACCTTTTTGTGCACCTGAAAACATACTTTCTTCGAAATTGTTCTGCACTGCAAGATCTTGTTCTCCTGATTGTGTCTCCAAAATAGATGAGCTGGTAATTGTGAAAGCTTCTTTTCTTCCTGTGCATGAGTACCGATATTGATGGTGGTCATTTAAATATCATGAAGTACTTCCAGTGCACTGGTCATCTGCACCATTCTTTTAGCAACATTGTAGATGCAGTGTACCATTTCATTTTGAATGTTAATTGAGCACCACAATAAAATCGTTGTGCTAGATGCGAGCCTGCCTACAGATCACACTTGAGTATTAAGACCTAAAATTAGACCATGTTGTTGTTTTTTTATGTACTTTGGATAAATTGCACATTGCTGTGAAGTGACCACTGATGTTGTTAGCTGCATTGTCAATTCTCCCACATTCAATTCTGAAAGAATACCAAGGTTCTCCCCTATTTCTTCTATAACTGGCAGCTATTGTTGCTGCGTTGTAAGCATTGTTTCATCTACATTTGAAAAACGGTCTCTAGATCGTATACCAGTGACAGCGTCATGCTTATCAAGAGTCCTTCAATGAGGTAAGGTGGTTGCTTTCAATTTACCCCATGGTGACCTAGACGTTGTTGAGATATAGGTTGCCTCTTATGCTGTCTATCCCTGCTAGGCTTCTACTGAGGTTGTATGGGTACAGTAAGCTGGGGTTGTATGTTAGCGGGTGCAATAGATGTTGCAGGAACGGGAGATGATTTTCAACAATCTCTGCTCCACTATGGAGTTCCTCCTGCACAAATTCCTCTTCAAATACATCATCACCTGGATCTTGGCTGACTTCTGTGGAAAATGTAAGCTACACTATAATTTTATGAGAAAAAAAAACATGTATGATGAGACATGTGCCACTAAAATAACATTAATGTCTCTTAACATTAATGTCTCTTAAACATTTAAAATATGCGTTATATTTCAGATCATTTGAATTTAAGCGTATTTGTAATAATACTTTGAAATGGTAACATACATGAAAGAAAATGGATTTAAAAAAAGAAACCCTTAGTTTATCAACAAAACAACATTCTAAATAATACAGACATGAAGTTAATTTTAAACTGCTGTTTAATTGGGAATTAGTGCAAACACGTATCTGCTGGAGGTACTATGGCCTTGAGACCCTCACGGGTGAGTAGTGCGCTCTACAAATCCCTGATTGATTGATGGAAGTATCAATATTGCTAACTCCAGCAGCTGCCTCTGGTGCAAGTGCAGACTCAATGTCATCTCCCAGTGCTGTTGGATGTAGCCGAGTAGATGGTGATGCAGCGGAAGCGTGTGTAAATTTAGAGATCATCAGACATAAGCTACCCATCATATCAAAAACTAAATCCTCAGCAACTATTCACAAAAACACAGAGTTTGGCCCATAAAAAACTCTTCAAAAATCACAATCATAAGGTCCTCCGATAGATCTTTGTAAGAGCTAATAGGGACTTAGATAATTAGAGAAAGAAATTCACTCCTTCATTAGGACCTTGGAATAAAGAAGTGCCATGTTATAATAATACTTTTACAATATCAATAATATCAATAATAAAGTAACAAAATACATGGAATAGTCATCAAATACTTTTATCTAAACTTCAAGATGAATGGTCATAGGACAAAAAACACAGAGTCATTTAATGTCAGTAATTTCTTTGAATATACAGGTAAATCACAATACTTCACAGCTTAACGCAAATACATAATTAAATAATATTTGTGTGACGGAGAGAGAGAGAGAGAGAGAGAGAAAGATAACATTGCAAAATACAAAATGCAATTAGGAATCATAGAAACCAAAACTCTGTTGTAGTTTTTCAGAGTCAGAACACGAGATGAGTCCAATAGAATGCTAGAGTACAGCGTACAATAGCCAAACCTGCTCAACTTCACCAGCCGGTAAAGTGCAGGGTATTTAGTAACCCTGGGCAAAGCACTACGCTACGCTCGCGTAGTTTGCGAAGTTTGCGCTACTTCGCACAACGCGAATTGCACGTAGCACAGTGCAAACACGCATAGCGTAGCGTAGTGCAGCGGTCATTTTTTGCTTGCTCGCGGTCCTCAACGTCAAGTTGGCGACCGCGAGCAAGCAAAATTACATCCCGGCGAGACTTTTTCCTCGTTCGCGATCAGCAACATCAAGTTGCCAATCACGAGCGTGGAAAATAAACCTCCCGGCGAGATTTTCAACGCCGGGAGGTCAGGTTTCTCATTGCGAGTGGTCGCGTATGCTCGCGACCGCTCGCGATGAGAAACTACCAGTCCGCGTTGAGAAAGCTGCCGCTCGAGTAAAAATCTACTCGAGCGGCAGTAAAAGACAGCTCGCACTGTGCAAGATGCCGTTTTCAATGATTGCACAGTGCGGACAAGCATCCGGCACTGTGCAATCATTGCGAACAGTGCACTACGCAGTTCGCGTAGTGCTACGCGTAGCTCGCGTAGTGCGAACTGCACTTTGCGTAGCTTCGCGTAGCGCTACTTCGCGAACTACGCCCAGGCTTAGTATTTAGGAGAGTTCAGTTCAGGGAATTCAGAGTTCAGACTGACAGCATGTCAGGCTCAAGATATGGAAGGAGAAATAGCTAGAAGCAACAGCCAGAAGCACCTGTCCTTTTCCCACGGGTAATTACACCTTCATACGTCCGCACAAAATAACTTTTTCACAGTTTGCATGATTTCCATTGGTCAAAATCCATGGTGCCACCGTGGTGTGATCATTTTCTATCCCAAATTGTCCGGAACCCATACGTAATGTCTTTGTTCAGTGTTCACTGTTTCTAAGAATGTTCAATATCACTTCCCTTCGGAAATAGGAAATACATTTGCAACTTGTCATGTTCGTTCCACACGCTCTCCTCTGAGCTTGGAACAAGGTCGATACAGTTGTTTAGTTACAGAGAAAATGTCCATTATTCAAACTGCAGGAAAGAAACCAGCGATAGTGCACATAGCTACAATGCAATCAGCTCAGCATTTCTAGTCCATCCGAAGGAAATAACAAGAACTAAATACATTTCGAATTTCGAGGCCTACATGGAAAACTACTAAATCATTATTTTCTAATGAATAAACACACTAATATTGAAAACATTTAGAAAAATAAAGATGCATAAGAAATAATATGACGCATCATTTCATTAGATTTATAAGCATAGTCTGATTACAATTCATTAAAATATAACCAAGCACTTTTTCTCTTAGATTTACGCGTCAAAGAAACTTTAAACAGGCATCATTTTTACTTAAACGTTTTCATGATCATATTTTGCTAAACTACATTTGCATTAATATTTTTCACATTGTTATTACAGCACATTAGTAGGTTTCTCTCTCTGTCATGAATGACGTAACTCAAACCAGTTTGTCACACTTCTGCATGCTTTTACGATGCAAATTTTAAACTTTCATGTATTCAGAAGACACGTATTCATGAGACACTTCTGTTAGTCATGTTTCTTAAGTAGGTATTAGTATCGCACCAAATAAGCAGGATTTGATCAAGTCTGACTATCTTAAACAATCACGCTCCATCAATGATGCTCCCCTAGTTCCATTTGCCTCCATCTTCCTGCTTGCAAGTCTCTCCTAAGTGCATGAGTTCATATCATGCCATCTTTTCTGGATTTCACTTATGCTGCGACTTGCAACTCCTGCAGCATTTATTCCATTCTATATCCTTTGCCAGATGTGTCTTTTAGGGACTTCAGGGACAGTCAGAGAGGATTTACCAAAGATTGCATCAAGGTTTGCCAGACACTCGTTTACTAATATCAGCAGCTCAACATCATTAAACTTGTCTTTTCTGTTTTGACCACCTTCTGGTCTTTGTCCCTCTTTGTCCCTCTTGACATGTTTCAATTTTTCAAAAGAGGGAATGGCAATTTGCGAAAATTACTGATTCACAATTTGTGATTCCCTATTTAGAAATAGCAAAAGGTAAAATATATTGCAATTTCTAAACTTAAGTACAGGTAGTACATAACAATTATCGATTCTCCTTTTTACACATAGCTATTATTTGTATTTAGGAAATCACGAAAATATTTTTTAGTACATTGGACCTAAAGATCTCATTTTTAACAAGGTGGTTAATTTAAAATCAGAAGTACGGTCAAATAATATGTATACATAACATAAGGTAGAAGAAAGTAAACATTCAATACAGTATACCGTCAAAGCATCCAATAAACAATGGCTAACCCACATTGCAGTCAGTCTACAGGGTTTTGTGGCAGTGGATGATTAAATTAAAAAACTTTCATATTTTTTCAAAGCACGTCTAGCAGGAGCTCTATGCTCTTCAGCTAGAGTGCAAGTCCCTCTTGTGGTTGTTTTTATGGTGACATTTTGTGGGCTGAAAAATATTTAAAAAAAGACTCAGCGACCAGTTGATTTTATTTAATAAACAAACAAACAATATCTCTTTCTTTTAACATTTGTTAGTCCACAAAATGCAATAATTTAAGCTATGTTAAAGAAAGACTCACAGACATGATTTTTATAAAAAATTTGAAAAAACATTTTTATATTAATCACTATAATTAAACATTGCATTGTGTGAATTACTGAAATAGACATTAGATTAACAATACTATAATAGTCTCACTTTTTATATTTTTGGTGTTGTGACTTTTGACAAAGCCAGTAAGTCTATCTGAGTGCAGCCTGGACCTACAAGACCAACCACATGCTGGGCATGCCAGAATGCCATGGCGGGAGGGAGGGTCAGCTGCTTGTGGGGGAAGACCCTGTGTGGCTTGGGGTTGCTTGCTGAGAAGGGTTGGCGCCCTCACCATGTACAACTATTTATTCTACATATTTCATCACTCATGACATGTTCTATAACATCATTGATAACAGCACTGATACATTTGAAATTACATCTTTGATGGCAACACTGTGCATGGCGAGCGTGTGAGATATAATTATCTTATCACTCCCAAAGAATTGAATTCTTATTTTAATTCTTATAGGAATCTTTGCTCTAAGAGACAGAAAAAACTGCAGAATATGGCAGAAAATTGGAACTTTACTCAGCAAATGGACTTTTTAATATTTGGTCTAAATCCATGCAGTACTTTTTGAGAAATTTGCATTTAAAGAGGTGCGGGGGGTAATGAAGAGGTTAATTTCTTGGAAAAGTTAGTGATATCTGGACTTTCTCATACAGTGGGCCTCCAGCAGGAGACCAGTGGTATGGCATATTAAAACAATACTCAAATCCCTTTGGCTGATGCAGACTTTCTCGTTAGCCAATGCGGTACTGTGGCACATGTGATGGCACCGCAGTAATCGCAATCAGTTTGGCCAGCTGTCACAGCTCAAGAACATGTTGTGAGGGCCATTACAGGACTCAGTGACTCAGTCCCCATGCCCTGAACATGTTTTTTTTAAAAGGCACTAGGGGGCCTGACACCCAGGCACCAGTGGGTGCGACCCAGAAGGAGAACGCCCATTGATAAAACTTTTCATTTTTGTCAGGTTTTAGCTACCACAGTCTTGGGGACCCAGCTCAGCCTTCTCATTAAGTACTGTTGTATTTTCACAGTACCCATCTTGCAAGCTTCCACTTCCATGGTTGTGTGAGTTATACTTAGCTTACTAAACTTTAACTGTTGAATTTCAAGTATAATGTCACTTTATCCTTTGGTTTTTTTTTCAGTGAATTCCTAGTTTTTTTTTTAATGTAAGCTAATACCTTATTACCATACTGAACTAT
Organism: Calotriton arnoldi; assembly: GCA_963921515.1. Taxonomy (NCBI): domain Eukaryota; kingdom Metazoa; phylum Chordata; class Amphibia; order Caudata; family Salamandridae; genus Calotriton; species Calotriton arnoldi. Next base: position 726,878 of record CAWUFW010002715.1, on the reverse strand, counting down.
AATGTTACTTTAACCTTTATTTTTTCAGTGAATTTCTGGGGTTTCTTTTAATGGAGGAAAGATCTTATTACCATTCCTAACTATAACATCTCTTTGATTTGACCTTTGTTTTTTCAGTGAATTTCTGTTTTTTAACATAGCCAACTCTTGCAATATGCATGGCCTTTGACCATGCACAGCCAGGGGTTGGCTGAAGGGCCTGGCCTCTGGCAAGGCTCGGTGGCCCACACCCCATGAGCAGCCAATACCCCACAAGTCCCAGCCTTCAGCCATTCGCAGCGAGGTATTGGAGACAGAGGCCATATGCATGGGAAATTTTGTTTTGGGACCTCCACTTTTTTCTCAGCCCCGACTTGATGGATCGCCGCAAAGCATTCCAAGAAGGAGCTGAGGTGAATGAACATTTTTGGAAAGTGGGGGCCTAAAAATAAACCACTATCCTGCAGGTCTCCTGCAAGATTGTGGTTAAAGAACAGATTGAGGGACTTTTGGCATTTTTTGTAAAGATCCGAGTAATTACCAGCATTTGAGAATAATTCAAGCATTCCATCCATCACTTTATTGCACTTTTTATAAAGCTGGCATTTTGTTGTCATTACCATTTGGTGCCTGCAGCATGTTTCCTGGGTCACATGACTAAGGGGCCGATTCCGATCTCGGCCGGTAGGGCTCCGAATCGGATTCGGCTTTACCGGATCCGATTCGGAGCCCTGTCTCCCGACCGATTCGTACGTGCGTCCGGGCGATCGAGTACGATGCGAAAACGCCGACCGACTCGTTTGCGAGACCCAACCGCACCGACCGACTCGTACGCGAAAGCCGACCGCACCGACCGACTCGATCGGACACGCCTCGCACCGCGCAATGGAGACGTTCCCCGGCCGGGCAAGTACGATGCGCGTCGCGAGCAGTCCGACCGACTCGCGCCGTCCGGCTCGAAGGAGCAGTCGGAGCCGTACTTTGGGGGTCCGTGTCGGACACCCCTGTACGCGTAGCCGCGCGAGTCGCACACAGGGGGGACCCATGGGTCCCCCCTACCTGTGCGTGTACGGCGCGAGTCGCTTCGCCGCGTACACGATGTAGGGGGCGCCCTTGTCTGCCTCGCACCCATTGAGTCAATGGGAACCCGCGTACGCGTTGTACGACAGGCTCCCATTGACTTCAATGGGAGTCCGACCGAATCGAGTCCGATGGCATACGTGCGCATCGTACTCGTTCGGTCGGGCTGCTAGGGTCCGATTCGGTCGGAAATCTCTCCGAGTCCGGCTCGGTCGGAGAGATTTCCGGCCCGAATCGGAATCGGCCCCTAAGTGTAGTTGGCAGTTGGCCTTTGTGTATTCCTCCCAGACAGCCACACAATAGAGGATCTGGTTGTTGGCAGGATGGACCATCCTGAATTCATGAGAGGGGGGGAGCTGCCACCTGTCACACTTACACTTCAAAAGACATTGCTCAGCTCACACACAAAGGACTTCACACTAGTCTATTGTGCCCCCAAACAGGCTGGAACCAGGGCAGGGAGGCAGGAAATTCCAGACACTTCTGTGGGGGGAAAATGCCAGAAGCTTATCCCACTTCAAAGGGGACACCAGGTATAAAAATAGGCCCCCTCAGGCCCACTCTTCAGTACACTTCTGGACTTTTGGATACTACAGAAGGACTGTCCTGCTGCAAGAAGACTACTCTGCTGCCTGAGGCCTGCCCTGCTGTCTGAGAAGGAAGACTGGGCCTGCACCCTTCATCCCAGGTTACCTGATTGACTCCAAGGGTTAGTTAGCTGGCCTCCTGTTTGTGCTATAGGGACACAGCAAGCTCCAGAGGCCTCCCTGCAACTTCCCAGCTGAGCCGCTGCACTGGATCTGCCTGAACCTGCAACTGGACGTGCCTGAGCCCTCTGCAGGAGTGAATTCCTGATCTCCAAGAGGTGCCACCCAAGTACTGAACCCTTGATGTGACACCAGTTGAGCTCCTCCTGAATTAAATGGAGAAATACTGAAGGTTTAAGTTTTTCGCAACCATGAATGGGCCCGTTTGTGCCAAGCAATTGTTGCCTGCACTGATCGCCAATGCAAACCTTTGGTGAACCAGACTCTTCACGCTACAGCGACCACCGGCGACACCCGGCAATGTGAGATCTGCACTTCATGCTACAGCATGGACAGCCTGCGAAGACGCAACGCGAAGCTCCAATGACGTCCATCCATGACACTCTTCCTGTTTCTCGCGGCTTCCTCCACTGCGAATAAAACTCTTCATGCTGGACTTTAGAAGGTAACTTTTTCAGTGGGGTCTAACTTAGTCCCTGTATCTGGCCTGCACTCCATTGCGACTTGAGACATCGTCCCTATCTGGCGCAACCAGATAACCCCAGTTGGCACTTTCAGTGGCGGCTGGTGTCTCTCCAAAATGGTGATGTATTCATAGGGTAAATGTTTGTTTTGCATTTTTTTATATAAGGAACCTGTAACAAAGCCTTTAGAGGCATCATGCTGCTGCTTCTTTAAATGTTTATTGTTTTTTGGCAGTATTTACATAGATCAAACTTAGCCTGTCAGTTCGGGAGCACTTTACATGCACACAAGTTACATTACTTAGGGCGTAATATAATAAACAATAATCACCTTACCTCAGTGCTCGATCTTATTTGCACACCAGCAGGCCGACTCTTAAAAATCATCCACACTGTCTGCAGTACTGTAGAGCTGTGCATGCCGAGCTCTAGATATTCTCTGAGAAAAAGGTTAAATGATTTTATAGTCAAGTATGGTAATGATATCTTACTTTCCATTAAAAAAACTATGTTCCCTCTTCAGGGCCATGAGTTTGTTGGGTTTGATAGCATCCGTATCGTGAAATCTGAAAAAGGAAAGCAGATCTTTTTTAATTGCGAAAAATCATCAAACCCATCAAACCAGTATGACAACACTTGGGAATGGATTGCAGGGACAAAAAATGATTAAAAAGGTGATTTCTAGACCCCTATTTTCTAGACCCTGATGATGTTGGGGTTAACTTGTTGCCATGGATCATTGCTGGTCTGAACAGGAATTCAGACTCTTTTTGTGGTGTTATTGAGGAGAGAAATGCTAAGATTATTGAATTGCAAGAGACCTGGGAAGTGAATGATGTGGTAATGAGCGACTATAGGGTCTTTTAGCGTTAGAGCAGTTAAGGGGAAGCTAGGCCCGCATGCAGGAGGCCTAGCCGTAATGCTAGGTGTTAAATATGAAATTGAGGGGCGCATCTTATTTCAGGAATTTACTAAATTCTTGACAATCTAAATCTTTGGTTTGTCATTGGTAAAGCAGGTGAAAGGGGACAAAAGGCTACCCAGATTTAATATTAATCAACTCCTATTTTCCACTGAATAATAAGCTGGATAATCAGTTAAAGGAGTTGGTAGCCCTGAGGGATTAGAACTCAAATTTCCCAAAGATATGAATCCTGTTGACGTGTGATTTTAATGCTAAAATTCCCCATAATCCAGTGAAGGATGAGTTACACTGGGAGAAAGAAAATGTTTTGGGTATCCCGTATCAGCTATTGATGTGCCATCAAGGGGGTGTGAGAGGGAGACAACTGGGTTTTTTGCTTGATAGCTTGAACCTGACTATTGCTAATGGTAGATGCATAGGGGATCAGCCTGCTCAACATACATTTGATAATGGAAGGGTGTCTACATTGATAGATTATGCAATGATCTCCACAGAAAGGCAAAGGTATGGACCTAGTAGTAAGCGATGTAGTAGGCAGTGATCACAAGCCCCTAATCCTTACGCTGCATAGGGATGTACATTTAAGAGATCTTTGGCAAAATAGTGTGCCAATTCACTGTTTGAATTAGCGTAGACTGGTATGGACTGGTAAATTAAAACTTTATACTCAAAATAGAATGAAGGAATTATTAAGAGCAATTGTCTCCTTGAGATGAGGAAGTACTAAGGGTTTTTGGAATATAGGAATTAGAGTGGTGGGGGCGGCCAAAATATTGTAGCAGTGCCGGTCTTGGAGGAAACATTGGTGAGTTATATATTGCAACTGTATAAACTTAAAGAGGTAAATGTTGGATGGTTGGGGGGTACGCTGTATGGGGCCACAGACACGGAGGTGGTGGAAAGCCAGCTGGCTCCGTCAGTAGGGAATATCAAATCCATCATAAAAGGCCACAAAACCTCTAGGGCAGAGGGCCCTGTTTGCCTTTCCTCTGACATAATTAGGCTCACTCCAAGTTTGTGGGCTCAAGCCCTGGCCCCAGTATTTGGAGCAATAATCAGCGGTCATGAGAAACTGAGAACCTGGAAAGGTAGTGTTAGGGCCCTCCCATCAAGTTACCGTATGATTACATTGCTGGACATCCCAAGCAAGGTCTATGCGAAACATCTCCGGGGGTTGCTAGAAGATTGGGTAAGCGATGCAAAATTCCTACCTTAAGTCCAAATAGGTTTGGATATTTAATATTAAATTGTTTGGCTGAAAAACATGCCTTTAAAAAGAAACAACCTCTGTATGTGTCATAAATCAATTTGTCAACAGCGTTTGACACTATAAATGGGACTTTACTTTGGGAGAAGATGAGGAAATGGAAGTGCCCTCCAGGTTTATTAAAGATGATTATCCAACTACATGAAGGCTCATTGACCAGGGTTGAACATAGAGGTAATGGAGAACTCTCTAGAAAAATTGCCACCCCTAATGGATTGAGGCAGGGGTGTATGTTGGTTCTGCTCTTGTTCTCTCTATATATTGTGGACACCATCATAGTATTAAACTGGGCTATATCCTTTACACCAAAATTAGGTAATGAGGCCATCTTAGTAATGTTTTACGCCGATGATATGGCTTTGCTGGATCTTACGCCGGTTGGCCTTCAGAGGCAATTAGATGTTTTTGTTGAATATTGTAAGTCCAACAATCTGAAAATAAATATGGCTAAAACCAAGGTAATGGTCTTTTCAAAAGGATGTGTTTAGAATTAAAAGTTTAAGTGGCGGCTATGTAGCGTCCCATTAGAAATTGTACAGAAATATCGATATCTTGGTCTTCTTTTTAGATATAACCTCAACTTTACACCTAATTTTGACCTCCAGGAGGTGCATGCTAAGGCTATTGCAGGTGCTTTATATAGGCTGGATTTAGCATTGGGCTATAAATCCATTGACTTATCAGAGAGACTTATAATGCCAAAATAGTTAATCTGCTATTGTATGGCTGTGAGGTTGTGCCTGTTAAATATTTGAGGAAAGTGCAGACGATTGAAAGAATATCTGGAAAAAATGGCTTGGCTTGCCCAGAGGATCCATAAATTGTGCCCTGAGGTTAGAACTGGGCCTTACTAGCGTACTATTTAAATACAAACAACGGCTCCTTAATTATTGGTTAAGTCTTCTTAACGCTGAAGAGGGCTCCTTAAGGCAAATAATAAAATCCTTCCTGCAGCAGAAGCATGCGGGTCAATGGGCTGCTAATCTTTTGGATATTGAGGTCTCCCTGGATGCTCCAGTTAGGTTAGAACTCCAAAAAATGTCTGTAGCTCAGCAGAAACAAATATTAAAGCACTTAGTAAAAGAGTGCGCCAGTAGGAGTAATATAGAGGATGTATGTAATAGAGATAATTTGAATCATCGAAAGGAGTCAAATTAAGGGGCCATATTCAGCCTTACCTGTGGGATATGAAAAGTGGTTATATAAGGAGGTGGTCCTGAAGATTAGGCTGCAGCAGGTCCGAGACTTTATAAGATGGAAGTTGGCTAGACAGGCAAGGGCAGAAAGAGTAAAGTGTCCCTTGTGATGGAATGCATCATTAACCTTTTTGCATTTACTTATAGTTTGCACATACTTTGACACTAGCAGGAGAAGCACGTGCAGGTTAGAGCAGTGGGGCGGTGGGGGTGGACTCGACAGACGACGACAAGGGAAAATTAATTATTTATTTAATTTTCCCTTGTCATCATCTGTGGGCCGCTCCTGGACAATAGTAGAAAAATATTGCTGCTACCGGTTTTCAGAATACTACAGTTCCCCGTACAAGTGATCTAATGACAGTAATCTTAAGGTGGGACAATATATCATTGTGCTATGCAATAGGGAAATGTTTGTCTTTTGTTGATGAATAGTCAACAGAGTGGAGTAGCCCACTATATTAGAGGTAGAGGTAGAGTAAGGGAACATTGAGGCCTGTTTAGACATTAAAATTGGGCCTGTGTCGTAACGTGAAGTGAAACTTTGGCTCCCCTAGCTATAATTGCATTCTTCCACAGATATAATTGTATGCTGTATTCCCACAGTTTTTATCCTGCATAAAAGGAATGGTATTTTGCATAACGTCAATGCCTATCTTGTCCAATTGCATTCCACAAAAATATAACTGTATTTTGCACTACTGTGGCTCTATTATGCACAAAAGCAAGTGTATCTTGCACAATGAAAAGTTTTATCTTGTATAAATGTATGTTAATTACATATATTATCTGAGTCTGGTTTTTATGGATGAGTGTCACAGCTTGAATTGGGAGCTGGATAGATTTTATTGTTCTTTTTTATTGGTTCACTGTGTGGCCTGTTTCTCTTTAAAAGGAATTGTACTCTGCTTGATGATGACTGAAATGTTGTAAAATATGTGACTTATCTCACTTTAAAAAAACCATAGGTTATGCAGTAGGTAAAACCTAGCATTTTTGGATCTTAGTATATCTTTTTATGAGGAGCGGGTGGTGCTTGAATGTAATAGTTTTTTTTGTGTAATTAAAAAAGTATATGTTTTTAGGATGTTCAGAGTTCTTCTCTAAGCAGTATGTTGTATTTTAATCTTATGATTTGTATGTATATGTAATATTTGTATTGCCTTTGTGGCATGCCATCAAACTGTTAATAAAACCAATCAATCAATATTTAATTTTTAAAAAAGCGGTTAAAGGGACTTTATAGTTGTGTGAAAATGTCAGTTGAAACATACTGTTTTAAATTAACAAAACCACTGAAATTCACTAGTTATAGTTATCTCAAGTAACCATAACTCATGCCCTAAACTAACAATAACTTGTGCCCTCCCCATGCTCTACTATTTACCTCCCATGTCATGTTCTATGACATTATTGATAACATCACAGCATCATCTGAAATGAGGGCAACACTGTGCATGATGGGGGCACAAGTTATAGGTCCTTCAGTTAACTGTATCTGGTGAATTTCAGTGGTTTACAGTTTAAAACATTACTGTAAGAAACTGGGTTCTTGGTTGACTGGGGTGTGAACCCTGGTCAAGCTGAAAGCATATTCCATGTCAGATTGAGGCGCAAGGCAAACCTGAAGTAACCTGTCCTCAACCCTCTGGCAGATTGACACAGAGCAGTCAGGTTTAACTTAGAGAAAATGTGTACAACACTTCAAATAGTAATAAAGTGAAAAATACCACGCAAAAAGGACCCCCACACCAAGTTAGAAAAATAGAGTTATTTTTAGTAAATAAAACAAAACCAAAATGATAAACATCCAATCAGTAGAACTCGAGATATGTCATTTTAAAGATTTCAGTGAAAATAATGCCAAAAAACGCAAAGCGCCACTTGTGGACATCTGGTCGCGCCAGACTGGGACAAACTCACAAGTTCAGGCCAACCATGATAGAGCACAGTACAGCTACAAGAAACCATTTAGGCCCACTGAACAAGAGTACCTTAAATCCTGATTTGCATAGAGTTGCAAGGCTGGGTGCCGAGGGTGCATCGCACAGCTGAGGCAATGTGTTGGTTCTGAGGTGAGGCAGAGCTGTGATGCACGGTTCAGGGTCATCATTGAGGATCCCATTAGTGAGGGTTTGCGATGCGAAGTCCAGCATTGAGGATGCTTCACGCAGTTGATGTGATGCATCAGTTCCAAGGAGTTGGGAGGCTGCGTTGTGTGAACCTACATCATCGTTGAGACTGCTACCGATGAGAGAAGTGAGGGCTTGCGTTGGTAAAGATGCGCACAAGCGGCGGTTACGATGCGGATGCACAATCAATGCAGAGTCCTTTGCATCAGAAGAACTCTCATAGCAGAGACAATGCTTCGATTCCAAAGGCAATGCGCTGAACAGCAAAGGAGATGCGATGGTTTTGCTAGAGAGGCAAATTGCCGCGGGGAGATGCTCCGGGTCTGCTGGTTCCACAGAGGCTGGTAGAGCACCTAAAGGCTACTTCCCAGGGGCCAGGTCTGTGGTGGCTCCACTTGCAGGGTAGACTCACAGATGGCAGATTCCAGGTGCAAGGCTGTTGGAAGCCTGTGGTGTCCCTGAGGCTTCAAATCAGGAGGCCAGCCAAATGTGTCGCTGTGGGTTCTGGGTCCAAGAGATGCAAGTCAAGTCCTTCTCAGCCAGGCAAGAGGGCAGCAGGTCAGCACAGCATGGCAGCAGTACAGCAATGAGGCAGTCTTTTCAGTAGCAGTCCTTCTCTCTGGCAAAATATCCAAGTCCAGATGTGCACTAAAGTAGTGGTGTCTGATGTCCAGTTTTTATACTCAGTTGTGCCTTTGAAGTGAGGAGAAGGTTCTAGAGGCAGGTCTTTGAAGTGCACAGGTGCCCTGCCTCCCTGACCTTGGCTCCAGATTAACTACAGAGGATATTTATCCCTTTGTGTGGAGACAGGATATTAGAAATGGAGGTCTCTAGTTGGCAGAGTTAGGTACCTTTGTCCAAATAGGGACCCTTGCTTCTAGTCAGGGTAAGGGGGATACAAACTTTAGATAAACCCTGCTCACCCCTTGATAGCTTGGCACGAGCAGACAGGCTATTCCCAAAGGCAATGTGCAAAGTATTTGTACCAACACTCACAGCAACACAGTGAAAACACCACAAATGGACACCACACCAGTCTAGAAAAATAAAATATCTTTATCTAAACTTCACAAGACCAAAATGACAAAAATCCAACATACACAGTTAAAAATATGTCTTTCAAAAGAATTCAAGAACTTGTAGCATAGAAAACTATCAATGCGTGACTTTCACACAAAATACCTGTAGTTGCGTCAAAATTCACAAGGCCAAACAGCCGCAGAGTGAAGAGGCGTCAAAAAAAAAGAGATGCGTCAGTTCCTGAGACCTTGGGAAGGCGATGCGACAGTTCTGCTGCATTCAGGATGTGTTGCGTCGAATACGGTCTGTAGGGGGAAGTGATGCATCGATTGTTTGTGATGGTTCCGGCCGCAGGTGATGCGTCGGGAAAACTTGCCGCATAGGTGCGATGCTTGGAAATCCGGGATGCGTCGGTCATCAATGTGGCGACGTCGAGCGGCGCTGCGTCCGTTTTTTTCAGCCGCGATCCCTCGTGTCGATTCTTGCAGCGGCGACAGGCGCTGCATTGGTTTTCGCAGTGGCACGGCGATGCGTAGAAATTCCTCTTGTGCCATGGAGATGCGTCAGAAAAACAGCCGCAAGAAGAGCGATGCGTCGATTTTTACTAGGGGTGGGCGGAATTTGCGGAGTTGCGTTCCGCAAAATTCCAGCGAACGGCAAGAAATCTCCGCGAGCACGCGGAATTTCGCGTGCTCGCAGAGATTTTGCTGCACCTGTGTTGTTCATTCTGGGACGATGCTCGTCTGCCCCTGAGAGTGACCCTGCATAGATTACAACTTGTAATCTATGCAGAGTCCTCTCAGGAGCAGGCGAGCATCGTCCTAGAATGAATCCTGCCCTGCATATTTATCCACGAAGATGCCACCGTTTTGTGCAATACCTCTACTCAACTGGACTACTTTCTACTGGCTAATCAGTAAGTGCTACCTCGTTGGGTAAATGTATAGTGCCTTTCCTACACTGCAGCTGCGTAAAGGACCAGAAGAATTGACCCCAGTGACCTGTGTGTCTGTAACTTTGCCACCGCGCCGGAAAGGCGCCGGGGTCCTTTGAGTAAGCTGTCCATCATAGTGGGGAAAGGGAGGGAAGACGTTGCATACCACTAGTGTATGCGGGGCAAAACGGACGGGGCTTCCATGCGAGTTCACATGCATCTTGTTTATAAAGGGTCAGAGCACGATCTGAGCAGCAGATGAGGAGAAAGGACCTCCTGGCCACTGGACCTACACGGGGATTGCGCTCGAGAAAATCAAGGATGCAAAGACCTCCATCAAGGATTACAGCTAACTTTTCACGTTGGAAATGGAGAGAAGGCACATCTGCTTAACAACGCTCACGAATTCTACACGAGGATTGCGCTCGAGAAAATCAAGGATGCAAAGACCTCCATCAAGGATTACAGCTAACTTTTCACGTTGGAAATGGAGAGAAGGCACATCTGCTTAACAACGCTCACGAATTCTACACGAGGATTGCGCTCTAGAAAATCAAGGATGCAAAGACCTCCATCAAGGATTACAGCTAACTTTTCACGTTGGAAATGGAGAGAAGGCACATCTGCTTAACAACGCTCACGAATTCTACACGAGGAATGCGCTGGAGAAAATCAAGGATACAAAGACCTCCATCAAGGATTACAGCTAACTTTTCACGTTGGAAATGGAGAGAAGGCACATCTGCTTAACAACGCTCACGAATTCTGCACACCTGCCCTGCATATTTATCCAGAAGATGCCTCTGTTTTGTGCAATACCTCTACTCAACTGGAGTACTTTCTACTGGCTAATCAGTAAGTGCTACCTCGTTGGGTAAATGTATAGTGCCTTTCCTACACTACAGCTGCGTAAAGGTCCAGAAGAATTGACCCCAGTGACCTGTGTGTCTGTAACTTTGCCACCGCGCCGAAAGCGCCGGGGTCCTTTGATTAAGCTGTCCATCATAGTGGGGAAAGGGCGGGAAGACGTTGCATACCACTAGTGTATGCGGGGCAAAACGGGCGGGGCTTCCATGCGAGTTCACATGCCTCTTGTTTATAAAGGGTCAGAGCACGATCTGAGCAGCAGATGAGGAGAAAGAACCTCCTGGCCACTGGACCTACACAGGGATTGCGCGCGAGAAAATCAAGGATGCAAAGACCTCCATCAAGGATTACAGCTAATGTTTGATGGTAGATCTGGGCAGAAAGCACTCCTGCTTAGCCTCGACCTTGCTGACGAATTTTTTGTGCTGATTAATGCGTTACAGAATTGAGCTTCAACTCGGGCACCTGCTTTATTTATATCTGTAAGTGCTTCCTGTTGAGGTTTAATTTTTGTGACAGGAGCATCGTGCCAGAATGAATCCTGCCCTGCATATTTATCCACGAAGATGCTACCGTTTTGTTCAATACCTCTACTCAACTGGAGTACTTTCTACTGGCTAATCAGTAAGTGCTACCTCGTTGGGTAAATGTATAGTGCCTTTCCTACACTACAGCTGCGTAAAGGCCCAGCAGAATTGTCTCTAGTGACCTTGTGTGTCTGTAACTTTGCCACCGCGCCGGAAAGGCGCCGGGGTCTTTGAGTAAGCTGTCCATCAAAGTGGGGAAAGGGCGGGAAGACGTTGCATACCGCCATTGTATGTGGGGCGGGGCCAAACGGGCGGGGGTTCCATGCGAGTTCACATGCCTCTTGTTTATAAAGGGTCCGAGCACGATGTGAGCACTGAGCAGCAGATGAGGAGAAAGAACCTCCTGGTCACTAGACCTACACGGGGATTGCGCTCGAGAAAATCAAGAATGCAAAGACCTCCATCAGGGATTACAGCTAATGTTTGATGGTAGATATGGGCAGAAAGCACTCCTGCTTAGCCTCGACCTTGTTCACAAATTTTTTGTGCTGATTAATGCGTTACAGAATTTGAACTTCAACTCGGGCACCTGCTTTATTTATATCTGAAAGTGCTTCCATGCCCCCGAATTCCGTTCCGCCGCGGATCGCGGAAGTTTCGACATTTCTGCGTTCCACGCGGAAATGCCGAAATTTCGCAAGTTTCGCGAGCGGAACGGAATTTGCTGCCCACCCTTAATTTTTACAGTTCTTCAAGTTTCTTCTTTCTTCCAGCTCCCAAACAGCAGCAACAACCTCCAGAGGTCCACAACTGGCACAGGCACCTCTTGGCAGGTTAGAACCCACAGCAGCAGAGTTCAGGGGAGCTGGGGGTCAAGTCTTTGTGTCCCTGAGACTTCAGAAGAGGAGGCCAGCATATACAGGTCCTTGGAGATCTCCTTCAAGCAGGGGACACAGCACACAGCAAAGTCCTTCTCCTTTCCTTGGCAGAAACAGCAACTGCAGGCCAACCCCACACAGCACACAGCAAAGGGGCAGTGCTTCTCCTCAGTCTCTCCCGCTCTTCTCCTTGGCAAAGGGTCCTCTTGAATTCCAGGGATGATCTAAAGTTCTGGGGTCTGGGCCCCAATACTTATACAGCAAAACACTTTGTTCTCTGGATGCAGAGACACCCTGTGCCCAGTCAAAACCAGTTCTGTCCTCTCTCGTGCAGCTTCCTGGCAGAAGGTGGAGACAGCATTTTGGAAGCAAGACCAGGCCCATTTAGGTGAAAGGAAATCTCCTCATCCTACTCTAAATGCAGCCCAGGTCTATTCAGCCCAGCCCTGACTCATCCAGACTCTATGGAGCCACTGCACATCCCCAGCCCCTATCACTCTGAAGCCAGACAGTTAATACACATCCTAGCAGAGGCACACTGGATGGCTAAGCATGAAAATACCTACTTTCTAAAAGTGGTATTTGCAAACACAGAATGTAAAAATCACCCTTACTAAAAGATGCATTTTAACATTCTGAGTTCAGGCATACAAAACTTTATTTTCCTACCTTGTTCCCAGGGGTAGTTATGCTTATAAGATGTTATGAGCAAACTCCCGGGCCTGATTCACAGAACTAACTTACGTCAAAAACGTAAACGTAAACGTAAACGTAAAGTTAGTACTTTTTAGGTATTCACAGAATACACTTACTCATTTTAGTATTCACAGAATGAACTTACTCATTTCGGTATTCACAGAAGTTAGTAGTCCTAAAGTTAGGACTACTAACTACTGTGAATACTGAAATGAGTAAGTTCATTCTGTGAATACCAAAATGAGTAAGTGTATTCTGTGAATACTAAAATACTAACTTTACGTTTACGTTTACGTTTTGACGTAAGTTAGTTCTGTGAATCAGGCCCAACATTCTATCCTATGGGAACAGATAGCCTTTCAATAGTGAAAAACGAAATTGGCAATATTTCACTATCAGGGCATGCCACACACACCAGGGGATGTCTTACCTTTCACATACCCTGCACCCTCCCCACAGGGGTACCTTGGTACTACCTTAGGGGTGACTAACATGTAAAAAAAGTGAAGGTTAGGGCCTGGCAAGTGGGTGCACTTGCCAGGTCGACATGGCAGTTTAAGACTGCGTGCAGACACTGCAGTGGCAGGCCTGAGATACCTTTTCATGGCTACTCATGTGGTTGGCACAATCAGTGCTGCAGGCCCACTAGTAGCATTTGACTTACAGGCCCTGGCACACGTAGTGCACATTACTAGGGGCTTACCTGTAAATCAAATATGCCAATCAGGGAGAACCAATCATAATAACAATTTACACAGGGAGTACTTGCACTTTGACACTGATCAGCAGTGGCAAAGTGTCCAAAGCATCTAAACCAGCAAAAACGAAATCCAGCACACCATCAAAAATACAGGAGGTAGACACAAAAATTCAGGGGAAACCACGCCAAGAATGCCAGGTCTAAAACAGGACACAGCCTTTTCAAGAATAAGTGGGCTGGGCCCAGTTTCTCCCTCCCATTCTGCCAGTGATGTCCCATCCAGTCACACCTAAGGTCCCTATTGTGTGCGGCTGTCTAGAAGGAATACACAAAGTCCAACTTTTGACTACACCCAGTTGTGTGACCCAGAGACAGGCTACAGGCACCAAATGGCTAAGGCAGGAAAATGCCAACTTTCTAAAAGTATCATTCTCAAAATTGTAATTTAACATCCGACTTCACGATAAGCTAGGATTTTTCATTACAATTAAAAAAACATGAAACATGACCTGGTTGTCTGTTCCCATTTGGAATTTACACTTCATAAATGTAATAAGGTAACTCCAGTGTTATCCTTTGTGAGAGGAAACACGACTTTAGGAGTTTTTCACTACCAGGACAAGTAAAACTTAAAAGTACCTGTCCTCCTTTTTAAATGCACTGCTCCTTGCCATCTGTCCAGGCTGTCCAGGGCCTACCCTAGGGGGATGTATATTCATTAAAAAGGAAGGTATTGGACCTGGCAATAGGTTTCCTTTTCCAGGTTGAAATGGCAGTTTAAAACTGCACACACAGGATGCAATGGCAGGCCTGCGACATATTCGAAGTGTTACTTAAGTGGGCGGCACTTAAGTGCTTGCATTTAATTTACAGGCCCTGGGTATAGGTAGTGATACCTTATTATGGACTAATAGGTAAAACAAATATGCCAATTGGGTATAAGCCAATCTTACCATGTTTAAGCAAAGACCACAAGCACTTTAGCACTGGTTAGCAGTGGTAAAGTGCACAGAGTCCGAAAACCAGCCAAAACAAATTCAGCAAACAGGAGGGTTGAAGGCAAAAAGTATGGGAGAAAATCATGTCTAGGATGTCAGGTCTAACATACACATATAGTGAATTTTAACAAAACAGCAGGATGCCAAAATCTAAAAGCTGACCTAATTTTTCCAAAAAATGTTTTGAAAAATGTTGTAAAGCGATAATCTAATACGATCCAGAAATTGGGTGCATACTACTGCAACAATCGAACTTGTATTTTAGACAATTCCAAATAGGCGCATTTTCCAGTAAAAAAAATCGAATATTTTATAGACCACTACATTGTCGAGTAATGATTCAAAATCATTTACCTTTTCCTGCAATCTCCAGAAGGGCATCTGAGAAAGGAAAAGAAGTTGGCACGTGAGCATGCACTTAGCTAATCGTCAAATATATACAGATAAAAACATTCCAAAATCTTGCAGCAACTGATACATTTTTTAAATGCTGCAGTATAGAGAAAACAAAATGCCAGCTGGGTTTATGAATGGACTGCCAAGTTTAATTAATTTGGAATTAGTCCATTTGCTTTTCTCATGCTGTGCCCCAAGCACTTTATCGAAGTACTAGTACAACATTCAATAATCTATTACCACTAGAACATGGCATCAATCTCTTGCCACTAATTGGATTATATTTACATCATGCTGATAGCTGGATATGACTGTCACCCAAGACCAAGCCTAAGACTAGCTGAGCCCTTCACCGACCACAACCAACAAGCTAGAGACTTGAGATCTCTGAAAGCACAGATTTATCAATAGTTTCCCTCCAGCAGTTGAAGAAAAGTTTCTTAATAAAACAATCCTTTTCAAAAGGGCTAGGGGATGGAGGCATCACGATCGCAAGTCCCCAAAGGAAGGAAATTACCCAACAATTAGAGTTTCTGTCAAGCTTCCGTGATTAAATAAAATTATGATCTGGGAAACACATTAGAACATGTCTCCTGGAACACATCCAGCAATGTGACGTACTGGTTGAAAGGCAGATTAGTGGTAATGCCAGTTCAAATGCCTCATGCGTAGCAGGCTGTTGTAATCAATAAAGATGGTCCGGACTTCTAGCGTAGATTAGTTAAGTTCATTTATTAAGATGTTAACATGGAGAAACCCCACCAGGAGCAGCCTCCCTGCTGCTCAGCCCATACCCAACTGACACTCACAGACATCGAACATTCTATCCACACCAACATTCCATACCACACTCATACTGGCTGAGCAGCAGGTACAACACATCTCCCTTCTTTACAGGGAACAAATGCATTGTGAAACAAATTAAATGAAACAATTAAAAGAATGACAATATGGGAAAAAAACATAGACATATTGCCAAGAAATTGGATGCAATACATTAACACATGAGAAATTATGCATGTGTAAGTACTTAAAGACCAAGAAAAAGATGCAATACTTCAATACATAAGAAACTATGCATAAATAGATACATAAAATACCACACTCATAACCACACTGAATAATAAAAGAAACATTTCACCACATCTTGCACTGAACCATAATCTCATCTCGCACTGAACTGTAAAAGAGACATCACGCCACATCACGCTCTGAACAAAACATCACAGCACATCTCTTCCTCATTTAAATCACTATCCCCACATCACAAACCAAACAACCATCATCCCACATCACAAACCAAACAACAACCATCCCACATCACAAACCAAACCCCACATGCCACGGATCATGCCAGTTGGCCAGACTGGCACGAAGAGCAACACACAGGGAACAAACCTAAAAGCGGTGCGTCAGAGAACTACAAAACGTAAAGGCGCACCACACATCAGCAAAACAACACCCTAATGACACCTCATGACACTGCTACACGCACTCAACAACAAAATATAATGGCGCATCACACATTCGCTAACTAACATACCAATCAAAACAATGCTACACTCACTTACCCACAAAAGGGGAAACTCAAACACAAATACAATGAGACAATGGGTGACTTATTCATTCCAACGACAAATATCTTGTAATGAGTGACTTAACAGTACACAGCCATCTCATACACAACATCAAAGCAATGAGTAGCCTAACACTACACAGCCACCTCATACACAACATCAATCGTGGTTCAAATTCTGGGACCTTTGTCCCCTCCCAATTCTAATTATGGGACTGGGCTCTCTGTCGTGGTTCAAATTCTGGGACCTTTGTCCCCTCCCAATTCTAATTATGGGACTGGGCTGTCTGTCGTGGTTCAAATTCTGGGACATTTGTCCCCAACATGGGCTCTCAGACCCGCTTCCTGTACCGGGACCTTTGTCCTGTTTCAGCTTTTCTGTCCAAGTTCTGGGTTCACTCTGGACTCTCTGACCAGCTTCTGGAATCGCTGTCCCGGTTCTGGTCTCACTCTGGTCTGTAGCTTCTAGGATCGTTGTACCGGTTCTGGGCTCTCTGCCCCTTTTCTTTCTCTTGTTTTTAGACAGGCTCTCTGTCGCCATTCTGGTTTATAGGGCACGCTGCCAATATTCACACAGCGATTTACTAGGTAATCTTCAGCTCTTAATAAACACTATTGCACATACCAGTAATGTGGTTCGCAGACGTTGGCAGGAAGGTTAAGCGACGTTCTGGGTACAGAACATCTCCGGTCATGTTGAAGAGTCAAAAAAAAAGAAAATGGTTGGCAAAAACGAAGTGTAAGGCAGGACACTAACGAATAGATCAAGCTTCGTGTGCTTCAGCCAACCACAAGATGGCGGCACGTTCATGACGCTACGCCGGGTGGCTGTCGGCACGTCCATGCAGTACAGCATGAAAGTTGCAGGACAATGTGTGAAAAGAATACTGGGCTCGCGCTGATTCAAAGGTCGTGAGCACGAGCTGAAACCGTTGGGGTGAGTGTCAAACTGTCATTTCTTTTTTTTTTAAAGAATGTAATTTTACAAACGATCAATTAAGTAATCCAAAAACAGCCACTGCCTTATGCCTTGAAAACCACAGAGCAGGAAATTTAGCACTTTACAATATCCACCAGTTCAACCTGTGCTGTCCATCAAATCTGAATGAGTTCCTGCATCAAACCCGGACGAAGCTGCCATATTTTTTTATTTATTTATTTTATTTGAGAAGTTTTATATAGCGCTGGCTAGACCCGGAGGTATCAGAGCGCTTTACATGAGGAATAATGTTTACAAAAGAACAGTGTTACATAGTTACAGTAGTTTCAAGAGCATAACAAAGCATAAAAGAAAGACAGTGTTAAATAAATAACATCCGTTGATGGTGCCAAAAATAACATGGACGACAAGTCCTGAGAAGCACAGAAGGTAGAGGGGAAAAGCAAGGGGGTAGGAATACGTATCAAGTCTAGGAAGACCGGTCATGGCGATGAAAACGTCCGTGGATACCAATAAAGTTAGAGTAAGAAAGCCATACAAGACCGGAGGCTCAGAGGGGGTCAACAAAGGGCGAATTGACAATCTGGCGGTAAAGGGCGCTGACCTGTGGCGAGGAACAATCAGGGGGACCTTCGGATCCGCAAAATGGAGGAGCCAGAACAAAGACCCATAAACTGCCTGGACAAGATGGCGGGATCGCTGGTCGACAAAAGTCCGAATAATAATAAGAAGCCAGCATTAAAGAACCTACCCCAAAAGCAGAGATGAATGGGGAATGCAGCCGTCGGTTCGGGAGGGAGAAAAGGTAAAGGGATGCAGATCACTCTCGGGGTCCTCCAAATACTGGGGACATCAGCACGGGCATTGAGACATCGTCTCGGAAGAGGAAGGCAGTTGCTGAGCCAGGAGGGCGAGCAACTCGGAGAAAAAGGAAAGCGGGTTCAATGGTGCAGTACAGCAGCGTTGTGTGGTAATCTTTGCTGCGTTCACGTCGGTTCACGTTCCTGTGCAGCGGGACGCCAGGAAACTGAGACTCATGTTGTTTTCACATCTCTGTATACTGGAAATCCTCATTCCTGTCAACAGTCTTAATGCCAATAATGAACACTAAAATTTTCCACATCACACTTCGCATTCTTCATGTCTGAAAGTCTCCCGTGTTTTGATGAGCGATAATCTTTTCTGCTTTGCGAGATGACAGGCCAGCTGTTGCTTTCACGATGTCATCAGAGTGAGATCTGTATGAGCCTTTGCACCGTTTACAGACCGTAGCTTTGACAAATAAAGATGGATATGTCATTGTACCGCTGCTTACCACAGAGCAGGAAACTTAACACTTTACAATCCTTGCCACCGATCACGACATTTCACAGTCACCTAACACTGTGACCGGATCCTAGCCCTCACACGACAGTTTCGAAGTAGCAATACTCTCGTGATTAAGAGCTTTGCCATCACTTTTCAAAGTAGAAATTAGTTTAAACATTACACCGGGGCCCGATCCTTGCCCCCGATCACCATATTTAAAAATGTGAATCTTCAGAGTGCTTAACCACTTCACACCGGGACACGATCTTTGCCCCCGATTAACATTTTTCAACATTTAACACTGGGGCCCGATCTTTGCCCTCGAACATATTTAAATAACACTGGAGCTCGTACTTTGCCCTTGATAAACACTGCTGGATCTGGCACACTTGGGTTATAGGGCGACCGATGTTAGGGTCACTGGTGGGGTTTAGGGGTGCCAGATAAGTATAACGTTAAATACATGCTTTTAATTTCAGTGAAAAGTCCTTTACCTTGTGATTTCCTTGGGTTTCAATATTCTGTTTCTGTCAAGTTTTCTTTAAGGTAATTTTCATTTTCCAATAGGTGGCACGCGTGGATTCTTCTTCAGGATCATCGCCAAATGTTGTAATCAATAAAGATGGTCCGGACTTCTAGCATAGATTAGTTAAGTTCATTTATTAAGATGTTAACATGGAGAAACCCCACCAGGAGCAGCCTCCCTGCTGCTCAGCCCATACCCAACTGACACTCACAGACATCCAACATTCTATCCACACCAACATTCCATACCACACTCATACTGGCTGAGCAGCAGGTACAACACAGGCCATTCTTTAAAAACATACAGAAAGACTGTTAACTTGTAGTGGCCTCTCCCACTTTATTTCTCACAAAAAAAAACGTGATTTCAGGGTTGGAGGAAAATGTTCACAGAGCAGTGAGAAGAAGCTATAAAAATGCATGGATGTCAATTCACCAAAATGCCACGGGGTAGCGGGAGTGAAATCACATGCCCATTGAACTTCACTTTCACTCACACATATGCTTACAGATACATGCACATTCACACATACACTCCTTCTTTCTCACATGAACACAATTTCACCAACAAGCACACACAACATACATTTAAAAGCATTTTTATTTACCTCAGCTGCCAGGGAAGGTCATATTCCAGCTAATTTTACTTCATGTTTTAAAACACTAATAGTGAATAATATTGCATAATTCACTATTAGTGTAATAAAACAAATGACAGAAAACAAGGAAAGCGGAGCCCCTACCGACATCCATAAAGATGAGCTGCTCCTGTGTTCATGGCACTATTTGCCACTTCTGAGGCCAAGGGGTCACAAAGGCAGTGCCAAGGGCCATAAAGGGCAAGCCAGGGGTCACAGCAGCGACCCCTAAATGATGTCCATGTGTAAATGGCAAGCACTGAAATGTACATGGCTTACATAAAATAACTTGATACAACAATCCCAGTGCCATGCATGCCCAAATGATAAACGTGTCAATATGCATTGCGTGCAGAGAGAAATTCCGTTGAAGTTTCACTAAGTTGACAGCTACCATACTTCTTCGAAGTTTGTAAAGTTTCAATACGTTTACACAATTTGCAGAAGCAAAGTTCTTCCATTTCTCAGACTCCTAGCAGCAAGCTGTGTATGCAAATCTATAAAAAATCTGAGACAAACTGGGCAGCTGAAATCTGTTTCATAAAAATATTTTTACCAACTGTACTATTGTACAATCAAGAAAGTGATGATAGATTATAGTAAAGTTACATGTACAGCATTTAAACGTTATGTTTACATATTCAAACACAAGAGTAACGCTGATGCACTTTAAGTATTCAAAATAAGATTCAAAATGTTATCAAAATATTTGTGGAAGTTGATTGATTCAAATGATATTGTGAAAAATACATAATATAATACACAAACCCATAGGGGCATATTTTATGTTTGTACCATGCGAGTTGATACAAACGCAAGGCTCTGAGTCAGATTTATGAAGCCGCACGTCCCCCGATCTATGGTAGGACATGTTGCTTGCTGGCACTGCCTCTTCGACTGTTACATTGGAGCACCCATATGCACAGCACCCTCCACCATGCCCACCACAACCACCCCAGAACATCTCCACTGCCTCCTGCTCAACGCAAGATCTCTCTGCAAACATGACACCAAGATTTGGGACACTATCACCTCCCTTACCCCGACGGCTACAAGATAACACACCAAGGCTGCATCAACAAACACAGAGGTGAAATCGCCATAATCCACTGAAGACGGCGCCATCTCGATCATGGAACATATAAACTTCCAACTCCACATTGATGACAAAATCACCATCAGAGGCACCCTCACCTACAGAATGCCAGGACCCCGCCCAAGCTTCTGTGACACCATCCCCGATTTCATCGTCCCACTCACCATTGACTCCAAGAGCTACATCTTCCTGGGGGACCTCAATTTCCACCTTGATGACCCCAAAGACACCCACACCGCCAACCTCCTTGAAAGCATGAACACCCTCGGCCTCACTCAACTAATCACCAACCCCACGGACATCGCAGGACACGCACTTGACCACATCCTCACGGCCAGCAACAGAGTCAAGTACAGCCATGTCACCGAACTCACCTGGACAGACCATGCCATTATCCACTTCACTATCACAAGTTCTCCCGACACCACCACCAAACCGCCCAGCACCTCTCACCAAAGCTGGAACAGAATATCAAAGAGACAATGGACCGATGCCCTCGACTTCTGCCCCTCGGACACCTCAATCAACCTAGAACAGGCTGTCAAGAACTTCTCCACCTGGATCACTGATTGCGCCGACAAAGTCACCCCCATCAGGCCCACTAAACCAAAGAGACCCTCCAAACAGGCCAGCTGTACTAGATGCAACTGCAAGCAAGTCAAAAGAAGGTGGCGGACCAGCAAAAACACCACAGACCGATCCTCCTTCAAAACTTTGCTCAACCAATATCACCAACTCCTGAAAAAGACATAAAGGAGTGCCCTCACAAACCGCATCGAGGCCAGTTGTAACAGCAGTAAAGAATTATTCAACATTGTCAGAGAGTTCTCCAACCCCTCAGCCTCCAAAAATATCCTCACCCCCTCCCAAGAACTATGCAATACCCTGGCAAAATTCTTCAATGACAATATCTCCAAAATGTTTGAGCCCCAAATCCACCGCTGCTGACATATTCATCCTTATCTCTCCCACGGACACACACCTCAACCTCCTGCTAACCACCCGGGACCAGCTCCCCACACAATACATCACTACCATCATGTACTCCATCCACTCTGGAGCACCCACTGACCTCTCTGTCCCCACCACATCTTCAACATTGGGAGAAAGCTGATCAGCAATGAACTCCTCACAATTTTCAATGCATCTATCACCATGGTCACCTTCCCCACCGAGTGGAAACATGCCGTAGTCAAATCCCATCTCAAGAAACCATCCGCCTACCCCAGTGAACCTCAAGGACTACCATCTCATCTCTCTGCTCCCCTTTCCCACCAAGGTCCTCGAAAAAGCCATCAACAACCAAATCATGGAACACCTTGAAAATAACAGTCTTGTGGACATCTCCCAGTCAGGAGTCCATGCCAATTACAGCACCAAAACCGACCCCAATGACATCAGGGCCCTCCTTGACCGAGGAGAATCCGCAGCCTTGATCCTCCGTGACCTCTCCGCAGCAATCAACACTGTATCCCACCACACCCACATCAAAAGGCTCCACCACATCAAAAATCAAGGAGACAGTCTCAGATGGAACGCCTACTTCTTCACTGGAAGGACACAGAGAATCCCCCTTCCTCCCTTCACCTCAAAACACAAGAGCATTACCTGTGGCATCCATCAAGGCTCATAGCTCAGCCCCACCCTGTTCAACAAGTACATGACCCCTCTGGCCAGCATCACCAGGACCCATGGACTAAACATCATATCCTACACCAACTACACCCTGCTCATACTCTCGCTATCAGAAGAGCCCTCCACCACGAGGGCCAGCTTCCACAGATGCATGACTAACATCCCCGACTGGATGAGAGACAACTGCCTGAAACTAAAATCTGAAAAAAAGTACTGATCTTCAGGAACAACAATTCCGTGTAGAACAACTCCTGGTGGCCTTCCAAACTAGGACCCTCACCCCTGGCAACAGACCATCCCCACAACATTGGCATCAAACTGGACAGCCGGCTCTCCATGAAAGACCAAATCAACGCAGTCTCCTCGCCTGCTTCCTCACACTTCGCATGCTCCTCAAGATCTTCAAATGGCTCTGCGTCAACTCCAGACAGACCATCACCCAAGCCCTAGTTGCCAGCCAGCTGGACTACCACAACGCACTCTTTTCAGGAATCTGGCATCTACTGAAGAAACTACAGACCATACAGAATTCTGCAGCTAGACCCATCCTCGACCTCCCCAAGTGGACACACATCACTCCCCACCTCAGGAAGCTCCACTGGCTCCCCTCTCAGAAGAGATGTCACTTCAAGATGTTGATCCAGACATACAAAGCCCTGCACAACCAGGGACCAGCGTACATCAACCACCGACAGAACTTCCATCAACCATCCAGACACCTGCGCTTCACCTCTCTTCACCTTGCACATACCCCTCGCATATGTCAAAGCCGCAGCGGAGGTGGTTTCTTCTCCTACCTCGCGGCAAAGTCCTGGAAAGACCTCCCTCTTCACCTCCGGACCTCACCCTTACTGCCTCAATTCAGGAAAGGAGTCTAAACCTGGCTGTTCTATTGTGCCTCACCTCCGCAGCAGGAGTCTCAGTGCCTGGATACCCTCACAGGTGATTAGCTGCGCTTTACAGGTTTTGTTTGATTGATTCACCAACTAAAGGCTTCCCCTTTAATGAACATTCTCAGTAAGAGTGTAGTAAATCTGCCTTTTCTGCGTGGTCACCCTGGATTTTCCTCCTTTTTCTGGACACTATATTTTTGCTTGCTGCAGAACCCTGTGCACTTTACCCCTGCTAACCAATAGTAACATGCATCTGCTCCTCTTTTAAACATGGTCGAATTGGCAAACTCCTAACTATTATGTTTATAGTGCATATAAGTCCCTAATAGGAGGCACACAATTTACCCCGGAATGAAAGTTAAATGCCAGTAGTGGAATACAGCAATTATTGTGGTGTCCACTATAGTGACATAGCGAACATGACTTCAGGCCTACCACTGTAGCCTGACTGTAATAGTGCAAAAACAAGCACTGTAACCTGTCAAAATAAACCTTTTTGGCAGGTAAAAACATCCTTTTTAGTAATTGACCCCTTGCAAGCCTTACAGCCACAAGTTAGGGTGTATATTATTTAAAAGTGGGACATATAGAAAAATTAATATAACCATGTCATTACAGTGACACGCACTGAAAGCTATTTTCATTGTGGCAGGCCTAGCTGTGCTATGTGGAAAACCAGAGTACAGATTAAAATACTAATACAATATCTCAGGAATGGGATCATCTAGAAAAGTAATTAAACAAAAATATTTAATCGTTATTAAAATTACAATTTAATGCTGAAGTTGGATTTTTAATAAATAATAAGGAAATGTAACTTTTACAAAATGTTCTTTTCCCTGCCTGATGTTACTGAGGGCTAATTTACATTGGCTCTTTGGCTTCTCCCAGCCAGTGATTAGCCTTGAATAGACATGCAAAAGGTACCAAACAATAGGCTGACCTCAATATGCAGATATGACTCCTTTGAGCTATCCAGAATAAGCTGGGTGAGGCCTGTGGGCATCCTTTTTAGCACTAGTGTCAATCCTGCTTGAGTGTCAAATCCTGCTTGACTGGGCTGCGGGATTCACATATAACACTTGGGGCACACTTGAAAGGGAGCGAAAAGGATCTTAAGACAATTCTTGTGTAGCCATTGTCTGGTTGCTGAAGGGCTCTGCTTTTCTTTCTATGAGACGTCTATCTGTGAGTCTGTTTTGGGTTCAGTACCTGCACCAAGCTGGATTTTAATGTTAGATATGGTTGGACATTAGCATTGCCATAGTAGACTGCCCACACACACCTCCATCTCTCAGAGTCTAAG
This sequence comes from Calotriton arnoldi, assembly GCA_963921515.1. Classification (NCBI taxonomy): domain Eukaryota; kingdom Metazoa; phylum Chordata; class Amphibia; order Caudata; family Salamandridae; genus Calotriton; species Calotriton arnoldi. The sequence continues at coordinate 702,135 of CAWUFW010002715.1, read as the reverse complement.
TTTAGTGTGGCCTAAGTCTTTTGCCATTTTTAAAATGACCAGACACATTGCATTTTGGGCCTGTTTGCAGTAAGGCAAATAGGAACTACTGCAAAAGTAAGTAGGTCAGGGTGTGGAAACTTTTTTCCTATCGGTTAGGGAGGGGCCAGGAGTCACTCCACCCACTAACTTATGCCAGATGCAAAATGTGGCATCTCCAGGCATCCACTTTCTGGACCTGTGGCACATCATAAGAGGGCTGGACCAGCTGTCTCTCTGTGAGGAGCCCTGAAGGACTACACTGTCTCCTTTTTGTACCACAACAAAAAAATGGACTCCAAGATCCAGTTGTCTGACCTCCTGTGTGGCTACAGGGAACAATTTGCTGCAAGAGTCATTTTTCTGAAAGTGACCAGCTGAGAAGTGGCAACTAGACCTGGACTTAACCATGCTGTTGGCCTCTGCCTCACGCTCTGTAAGTCTCTAAGGCCCAGATGTACAAAGCGATTTTGCATTTCTTAACTGACCGTATCGTTAATTCGGTCCTCTAAGAAATGAAAAACCAGCAATCGGCATGTAAGAATGCCTGAAACGCAGCAGCAAATTGCGATTCCCTACCAGAAGGAATTGCAATTTGGAAATCAGTAAAATAGGGAATCTTAAATTGCAATTCCCTATTAGCGAATCGGAACCCCATTTACTATGGATTACCTATTTGCGAATAGGCAAAAAAGGGCCTGTTAAGAAATGCAATTACCACTGATCCAGACCAGGTGGTAACCATGTGCAAACTATAAAAAGAGTCCCAAAATGCATCTGGCTCTCTCACAATGCCGGTATTATACATCTTGGCAAAGAGGATGAGGATTCCGGCAGTGAGGGACAGAAGGAGGAAGAGACATGAGAGGATATTCAGGATGAGGGTCCCCCTATTTAACCTGACAGTAGAGGAGATCATAGACAGGTATAGACTGAGTAGTCAGGTCATACTTGACCTGATTGCTGATTTACATCCTGAGCTACAGGCACCAACACTGCGGATCAATGCCATACCTTCCCATGAGCAGGTTTTGTGTTGCCTGCACCTCCTAGCATCAGGGAGCTACTAGTCAGTGATAGCAGTGGCGGGGGTGTCACAAAGCGCACTTTCTAGGTTCCTCCACAAATTTGTTGATGTAATGGTAGGAAATGTAAACCAGCATATATATTTTAATGGAACACCCCACTCATTGTAGCAGACAAAACTCCAATTCTGCCGGGTTGCACGTTTCCCCAATGTAATTGGTTGTGTGGATGAGACACATATACCCCTATGCCCCCTGCCACCACAGAACACATCAAGACTGTATAGTTAAAATATGAAATCATTTGTTTTCATAGATTGAAACCATTTGATGAAGCAGTATTAAACCAGATACAGAGACTGCCGTTTCTGAGTTCCCATACAGGTATATATGCCTGCAAAACGTATAACTAATTATAATTAAATTATACGATTTTCAAGTGGAGCACTATAAATGAGCGATTATAACACTTTATTTTTCCTCCTTCATGCATATCAGTAGCAACTCGGACAACCGAGTGCCAGCATTTGGATCTGGATTAAAGGAGCAAGAACCTTTATTCCCATACTCAATGATCATTTCTGACTACATCAATAGAAGGTATATATACCACTCTCGTTTATCTAGTCTATTGGTGAATAAGTCTTGCATGATACTTGATTCAATAGTGGCCTATCGTTTAATCTAAATAGGTCAAAACTGGAGAGGAGGCCATTACTATACATATATCTACCTATTTACTTGTGAGATTTGGCACATCGTTAGTTTTTAATATCCTGTTTATATTTTTGTTTTGTCATCACATGGGGATTTCTAACTTTTTCTTCAACTGCTTTGGTGAAGGTAGCACACAGTGATTTCATCACTTGAGGATCAATGATTGATTTTTAACATTTTCTCGTATTTAAGCTAAATTTGCACCTCGTCCTACTTGCACATCCAGTAGGGAGGTACAAATATCCCGTGCATGTATTGCCCTGGCGCCATTGGCACTGTAGATCCATTATAGAAGCATGACCTGTTCTTAATTAACAAAAAAGCTTATTTTTCAGGCCTAGTCATAATTACATATATGTTGATATGTTTTTTATTGTCAATTTTGTTGTAGAAAAAGTTGAGCCGGGTTTTCCTGAAGAAGGCACACACGCCGAAGCGCGCGTAGTTCTCATCTACCGCCAGCCTTTGAATTGCTTTATAGCCTATCACTTTCTTGTGTATTTTAAATTTTATGTACAGTGTCGTTTTGTATAATTTTTGTCTTTTATATGTTTGCATATATTTGTTTCTTTATAGGCATATAATTATGTATATGGCTTTTATAAAATTGAGATAGATAACATAAATATATGTACACCCAAAAAAATATATCTTAAAAAATTATCTGGAAAAAATAAGAACATTCTCACCAATGAAATTTCTTAAATAAAAAATATTTTGTTATAAAAATTATACAGTTGTTCTTTACCATGTGTTTATGCCTATTTACATGTTTTATATCATGTCTTTTGACTAATAAGATTTAGAAATGCATGGCCTGATTGCTTCATTTGAATGTTTAACTTGTATCTAGCCTCTACCTTTACCCCATTGTAATTTCTCCCTACAGCTAGCAAGGTTCATTGTTTATCGTAGGGGTCCCCTTTCTTACCAAATCGTAATTCTCGCAGCCAGTCTGTGAGGGGATAACTTTCCTTAGGCTTGTTCAGTCGTAACTTATTCAATCTCGGTGCCTGTGTCGCCAGCGAACTGCATGCTGGAAAATTATATATATATATCTTTCTGTGCTACACTTACTCTTTATCTTTTTTTGCTCTTCACTTTTTATTATTTTTTAAATCTTGGAAACACAGTATATAGAGGATTAACAACCCAAAAGTAATACCATATTAAAGAATTTGATACTAACTCCATTTACCTAATCTTTAACATCATGGCAAACCTTCCAACGTTCGGTTTCACCGATGATGATTTTACGTCTATGGTAGGTACTTCTAGTACATTTGGTCAACAAAAGATTGCAAATCCAGACAGGAATGAGGACCTGAATAAACTTACTGCATAAAAGAAAAAGACAAAAAGAATTGAATTACATGGGCAATATATGTTGGAGTACCTACGGGCAGGGGTAATACCCCAAGGACTGAGAATTAAAAACATTCCAGGACTATTTGTCCAATTAAAAGCATTCTTAGAAAAATGGTCAATGATCGCGAACAGGTGTTCGCGTGACCTCATGATGTTAATCGTCGAAACTGCTAAAGAGATGTTACAAAAATTAATTGCAGAAATTTTAGAACTAGAAAACAAAATCAAAAGTAACACAGCAGTAGACGATGCAAAGAAAAAATTAGAGGAGATAGACCTTGAGATGAACTCTTATACTGGGTATCTCAATAAAAGAAAAACGGACAAATTGAAGAAAGACATCCGGTTCTCCAACTTAGAAAACACTTATTCCTATTTATCAGAAAATTATTATACACAACAAGAGGGAGGCCAACAGGCTCAACCTGATTTTAGAAATTACAACAGGAAAGTAACAACTTTTTCTGATACATCAGATTCAGATAATGAGAATGCCCCGAATCAATTTGATTCAAGAAACAGTAGATATATCTCTAGACCCTACCAAGTACAGCAACCTTTTTTAGGCAGACGCAACCAGAGGAGAAGCAACTGGCGCCCTCAATACCAACCTCGGTACCGGGGAAATCATCAGATAAACCAGAACCAATATATGGTGACGCGCAATGAGCAATATTGGAGAGAGTAGCAGAAATTCCAATATTTAATCTAAGCACTACTAATATGACATCTGCCACTTATGCTTTATTAACGAAAGGCCTTACATTTGTTCCTCATTCTGGCCTTAATAAATTTGAACTTTTTGGAGATTTGACAGCATTCTTCAGAAAAATTCGTCTCAAAGCGTTTTTTGCCCAACATATACCATCAATGACACAAACCAATAGATCTGGTTTGATGCCCAAATCGTCTTTCACACCCACAGCTGACCAGATACCACCGAAGGTTATAATATTGGAACAGGTGGTTCAACAAAAACTGATTGCAGCAACTAAATATGTGCAAAGAACTCCTTACAATATCCATCGTGAGGAATATCAAGCACTTCTAGATCTAAAAAACACCCCTGAGATCACAATTAAAAGTTGTGATAAGGGAGGAGGCATAGTGGTCTTAGACACCACAAAATATGTATCTAAAATTGATGATATGTTGAATGATATAAATTTTTACACTAAAATCTCTAAGGATCCAACGGATAAAATAAAAATAAAAATTCAACGTATGACTAGTAAAGCCCTGAAAGAAGGATATGACAAGGAACACACCTATCTAAACATACAACACCCTAAAATGGCCAGTCTATATGGTGTACCCAAAATACACAAGAATGAGATTCATCCACCATATAGACCCATTGTTACTACAATAGGTTCGGTCACCGAACCGCTGTCAAAATACCTCGATGCCATTCTCCGCCCTCATGTCAATAAAACAACAGCCTATGTTCAAGATATAAGGCATATTATAAATCTAGTAGAAGGCTTACCTTTTAATCCGCAACAACAGAGGTTAGTAACTCTAGACATTGAAAGTCTGTACAGTAACATCCCTATCCAAGGGGCTCTAGAAGCAGTAGAGTGGTTCATTGAACTTATGAATATCGAATGCAGTGAATCTTTCATCATTCAGTGCTTCAAAATAGTTTTGGAGGAAAATGTCTTTGAGTTCAATGGTCAGTTATTCAAACAAGTGAAGGGCGTGAGCATGGGCGCATCCTGCGCGCCGACTGTGGCAAATATCTACATGGCCCGGTTTGAGTTCATACACATCTACAATGAAGTGGCACCATTTTTCGAATCTATTTGGAAATGGTCCCGCTTTATTGACGAAATTTTTTTCTTCTGGTCGGATGTGGAAGACAATCTCAATGAGTTTTTAACATGGCTGAATTTATGCGACCTTAATCTACATTTTACCTCTACTTTCAGTAATGCCCACATTTTTGGACATCATTATCAAACATAACACAGGGATGTTAGCTGTTGATCTGTACACTAAACCAACAGCGCGTAATACATTATTGCATTACGATAGCTTTCATCCTATAGCCCAGAAAAACAGTATCCCATTTGGACAGTTTCTGCGCTTGCGCAGAAACTGCACAAGCATTCGTGACTTTGACGCAAAGGCTGAAGCCATGAAAGTCAAATTTCTGGCAAGAGGATATCCGCGCCGGCTGGTGCGACACTCATATAAGAGAGCCAGATTTTACAATAGACAACATCTATTAACGAACACCAAACAGAAGAACATCTCAGAATTAGTTTTCGTTACGCGACACTCCATGTTGAACGCACAAATTAGGCAAATAATTTGTTCAAATTGGCAGATTCTGAATATCAATAAAGAACCTCAGGACAGAATACCCAAACCCTTGTTTGCGTATCGGAAAAATACAAATTTAAAAGATCTAGTAGTGAGATCACGCATGCCACAACGACACCAACCAATACAGAGAAGTATTGTGGGATCTTTGCCCGTCATAGGCAACTTTAAATGTGGTACATGTAAAGTCTGCCCATTGGCATTACAGACAGACAATATACAACTTAATGGACATACTATCCAGGCTAAAAGTATGACAAACTGCAAAACAAAAGACATAATATATTTGTTAATATGTTCCTGCGGTTTAGGGTATGTGGGTGAGACAGCACGCACCCTCAACACACGACTAACTGAGCATCGCTCAGCTATCCGTACAAAAAAACTTGCAGCACCAATGGTAGAACACTTTGTGACCCTTAACCACACAGAAGAAGATATTACGTGGTTTATTATAGAAAAAATCTTTCCCAAAGAAGGCAAGAGTAGTGAAACCATAAGGAAAAAACGGGAAGTGTATTGGATTTTTACCCTAGAGACTTGCACTAAAGGTCTCAACTCAGAAATACCATGGGATCAAGCTATTCGATTTAATTAGTTATAGGCCATTTGAAGCCAGTTGAGGACTGAGAAATACTCACCACTAAAATGCACTTAGAGCATCTTACAGATTGTACGTCCCCTGACCTACATTAAAATAGATACTAAAAGGCCCATTACGATACCGGGCGTAAAAAAATCCGCCACCCATGAAAGCGGCAAAAATCCGCCCGCCTACACCGTCTGAATACCGACCCAGCAATCATGATGCCTCGAACCGAAAACCGCCAGCGGCGGAAAAAACACACAAAATACCGCCCGCCCTTGCCCGAGTCGGAGTCAAACCGCCCGCCACGGACGGAAAGACGCACGACAACACAAAACCGCCCGCCCTCACGGTCGAGACACCGCACGTGAAATTACGATCGCACCGACATGAGCGCGGAAAAACAACAAATACACCGCCCGCCAGCGTAAACAACACTGAAGAAAATGGACACGGCAGAAGCCATGGCGGCCACGTCCCTGCACAGAAACAGCCGCGGACTCAAACAAACACACACAACATGGCAAACAAGTCCACACAGCAACCCACGCACAAATACACAGACACAGTACACATCCCGAAAACACACCACCCCTGGACAAACAAATAAACTACAAAGCCCAGAACACCAGCCACAACACACCTGAAAACAACAGACCATCAGGACACACCCACATAGGTAAGTACAAAAGCAGCCCCTCCACAGACCACAACCCCTTGCAACATTGCAAAGCAGAGAGGAGAGGAGGACACAGTGACACAGCAAGGACAGCAGCACACCACAGATACGCACACATCACACCCACCACCACCACCACCACCAAACACCGGCACCACAAACCCCCTGCACATCACACATCACACACCGCACCAGCACCACAAACACCATGGCATCACACAGAATGCCCAAGTTCACTTCCACTGAGCTGACGGTCATGGTCGACGAGATCGTCAAGGTGCACACACAAATCTATGGCAACCAGGTCCAGCACACACCACTAGCCACCAGAAACAGAATGTGGAACAGAATTGTAGACCAGGTCAATGCAGTCGGGACCGTACCCAGAAACAGAGGAGAGATAAACAAACGGTGGAACGACATCAAAAGCCTGGTCAAGAAGAAGGAGAGCAAAAATCGAGAGCTGGCTGCCACGACTGGCGGAGGGAATCCCGCGCATTACAAGACCTTCAAAGCGTGGGAGGAGAAGGTGCGAGTCATCATCCATCCGGAGATCCTCACCGGATTACCAGGGGGAGTGGAGGCTGGTAAGTACAAACAAATGTATACCAGCACACCGCTATGTACTCACATGCACTACCACCATGCCATAGCTCCGAGGGACAAACACCCCCATGTCCAGTACACAATACACAACACATCACTCACACATGCAACAGGCACCACCACACACACAGCCCAAACATATCAACTAACAAAACCATGGGGGCATGTGTACACCCAGCCAGCCACGTAACTACCAACAGGTCCCCTAGTACTCCAGAAGCGCCACAACGAGCACCCCCACACCCATGTGGCAGCCGTAGCTGCACCAACCGACAAGTAACAGGTAAGTAGCCGCAACACAAAGGCAGTGGGTGGGAGGGGGGACAGCTGAAGTACAACACACACCAGGCCCCTAGTCCCACAGCACAGCAAGGAGGAGCACAGCCCACACCCCACACCCACGTAGCAGCCACTGCAGTGCACACCGGCAGCCGACAGGTAGACATCCCGCCCCAGGACAAACGGTGTCAGTGGGTGTCCAGCCATCACCACGACCCATAACACCGCCCCCACCCCCACAGACCTGCAACATGGAGCACCCCCCGCCCATAACCATGTGGCATCCAGTCCAGTGCACGCTCAAAAACAACCTGTAGGTGGGAAACTGGACAGGGCGGGGTGACTGGAGGCATGAGGACTGAATTACGACTAACACATGGGACATGTCAAGTAGCAGAGGAACACGCAGCACTGCTCCCTGTCACAACCATGTGAACAATGTGCACACGGACATGAACCACAGAGTCACACCCCACATGACCCATCACAGACACAGCAACACCCAAGGAGCCACGTCTGCATGCACAAGTCACACTGATTACAGAACCACACGGCAGGCACAGTGCAACCCATCACACACAACTGCAACACCATCGAAGTCCTGTCCATGTAGCCCCTACTGCCTGTCAACCACACATCCCACAACTACGCCCATGTAAGACATACCACACTAGACGCAACAGCGTGGAACAACATAAATGCACACGAACACCACTGGACCCATCAAACACACAGACACACAATGCACATACAACATACCATCCATCTCATCCGTCAGCCCCAGTCACATGAAAGGTATGTCATCCGAACAGCTGGTCCACATACAGTAGTCACGCAAAGAAACATGCCCATGACAAATCATGTGCCAGAAGTGAATGAAGCGCACGTCACACTGTGAGCAACAACACACATAACATGGGCCACACCCCCCGAGCACTGCATTGATGCACATGGCACAGGGCAGCACGCACACCAAGGAATTGGACCATTTGCAATACGTCGTGTGGCACACAACCATCACTCACTCATAACAATGCATCCAATTACATGGCCAGAAATCACAACAGACAGCAAATATGCAGGGTATGTCAGACATACACACACCTCAGACCATGCACTGACATGTTGCCACAACACATGTCACGTTCTGCACCCATGGCTCACAGTATGTACCCCAAAAGCATAGTTCATCTCAAATGTGTTTCAGGGGGCTGACCCCCATTTTGCCATCTGCGTTTCTAAGCGTTACATTTGAACCCCAAGAGCATAGTACAAACCAACCTCCACGATGGGTCTGGAGTCCGCATACACCGGAGCCACAAAAAGTAGGAGCACAGCAACACACCCATCGGCATTGCCAATCCGTCCCATGCCACATGTCCACAGCACACAGTCCCATTGGCATGCCCACACAACAACAAATAGCACAGCCACACACACGGCTCCGGGAAACCTGTGCACGACTGTGCACGAACTGTGGATGTCAGACAACCTATACATACTTTGTCAGGTGCAACACAATAACATATCTCATTCCCCCCACAGGTGACGAACTGCTGGATGCTGGAGATGGAGACAGCAGCCAGCACAGCCAGCCTGCAAGCCCCCAACAAGGACTCACGGATGTGGAGGATCTGTCCTCCTCTTCGGACACGGACCACCCAGCAGGCCCATCTGGTGTGGCAGGGCCCAACCGCACCCCAGGCACCCTCCTACCCACCAACCCATCATCCAGGGCTGATGACCACTCACAGCCCCCTGCTGCCACTGTCGTAGCGGCCACTACCACTGTTGTGGCGGCCACTCCCACGGTCGTTGCGGCCACTCCCACTGCCGCAACCACCACCACCGCCGCGACCACCACCACGTCATCACTGGCCCCAGCCCCAGCGCAAGTGGTGGTCCGGCCGACTGGGTCCACCCTGGGAGCCACAGCGAGGACCGTGGTGAGCAATGTGGCTAGTGGGCAGGTCGGTGGCAGCAGTACTGGTAGGAGGAGCAGGGCCAGGCCAACGCCAACTGTGCCTGGGAGCCAAGCCCTGCCGCCAATCGACAGAGTCCTTGGGGCCTATGAAGAGGCCCAAGGCGAATGGGCCAGGTCGGCAAGCGACACGCGGGAGGTCCTTGCGGTGTTGAGGTCCATGGACGCCCATATGGCCCAAATCGCGGCCCTCATGGGCCAGCTGGTGGTGGGGGGGAGGGCACAAGCAAGGCCAGCAACACCACCTCCGCCACCACCTGCTGTGGCGCAGGTTCGTGCAGCATCGCGTTCCCCTGCGTCCACAGCGAGTGAGCACTCCTCAACCACCACCAGCGGAACATCAACACCCCCCCTACCAAACGTGGAAGGGGCCGTCCGAAGAGGAAACAGGTGTCCAGAGAGGACTTCGCCCGCACCAAACGCCAGTGAGTCAGCCAGCCACCTTGACCACCTACTGCATTGACTTGTAATACGATCCTACCCCACACTGCCATGTGAATGGCATGTGTCTGTTGGACTGTGGACATAGAACTCCATGGGTACACCTTGACCATCACGCAGCCATGACCGTCAACTCATTGTCACAGCATGCACCACATTTGTCATCACCTTGCACACAATCACATGTCACCGCTGTTAATAAATACACCTTGATCACAATCGGCTTAATGTGTCCTGGGTTTATTCCACGATGTGCAATCGCCACCATGAGCAGAAATGCATCTGCTGTGTGGCATGTCGATGGGACAGGAGAGGCTGCAGGGACCTAGGGGTGAAAAACAGAACAAGAGTACATTCAATGAGTGTGTCACACACTCATCACACAGTACTTGTCACCAACTACAAGCAATGCACACACATCTCAGAGAGCAACAGGGCACAATGCTACAGCCACTGACAGTGGCATACCAACCTGGACATGGACCATTGACACACAGCACTCAGTGAACAAAAGGCCCCAGTAACAGAGCACACATACACCTGCACAACTACAGCTACATCAGCCGTCGTACATGGTCACTCACCGTCAAGTGAAGTAGCGGGCGATGAGCTGCTGACGCACATTCACAGCTTCATCCTCTCCACTGTCCTCTTCACTGGAGCTGTCCTGGTGTGCAGGCTGGGGCCCTGGTTGATCTCCGTCATCCACAATTAGGGGGATCTGCTTTCGAATGGCCAGATTGTGCAGCATGCAGCAAGCCACCACTATCTGGCACACCTTCTGTGGGGAGTACGCCAGCGCACCCCCGGTGCGGTCCAGGCATCTGAACCTGGACTTGAGGAGGCCAAAGGTACGCTCGACCACACGTCTGGTCCTCCCATGTGCCTCATTGTAGCGGTCATCTGCTGGGCTCCGAGGATTTCGTAATGGACTGAGCAGCCAGGGCCCATTCGGGTAAGCCGAGTCACCTGGGCGTGAGGGACACAGAGAACCGTTGCAATTCAAACAGGACAGTAGACAGCATCCTTAAGCCAGCACGCTACACAACTCCACATACTCACCGACAATCCAGCCACGGTCCTGTTGCAGATTGGTCATCAGTCGTGGTAATATGCTGTTGCGCATGATGTGCGCGTCATGGGCCGAGCCTGGGAACTTTGCACACACGTGGGAAATGACCATGTCCGCAAGGCACACCACTTGCACATTCAGGGAGTGCGTGTGCTTCCGGTTGCGGAAGAGCTGCTCAGTGGCCTGTGGTGGGACAAGGCCAACATGGGTGCAATCTATGGCACCAACGACGTGTGGGATCCGTCCAAGGGCATAGAATGCACCCTTCACTGCCGCCAACTCACGTGCCCTGGGGAATCGGATGTACCTGTTCCTGTACAGCATCATGGCTGCCAGTACATCCCTCAGCACCATGCTGAACATGGGCTGGGACATCCCACCTCCACTGCCCACTGTGTGCTGGAATGACCCAGTGGCGAAAAAATGCAGTGCAGCCATCACCTTAGCCGTGGGGGTGAATGCTGTCGGATACACCCTGCGAGGACGGAGGTGGGGTTCCAACATGGCACATAGTCGATGCAGGGTTGGTCGGTCCAGACGAAATTTCCGGATGACCTCAGAATCCTCCATGTCCGCCAACAATTGGTAAGGGCGGTAAATGTTTGGTCTCCGCCTAGGAAAGATGGAAGTGGACACATGTCAAAGCAACACGCCACATGGCATTTTCACATACACATAACTGATATGACAGAGCAAGAACATGAGTCACAGAACAGCTGTCATGCAGGGACAGCACAGCCACAATACACTTACACAGGTCTCCCACCAATAGCAATGGGCAGTGACACAAACCATTGCTATGTGCATGCACATGGGGATCCAGGCCTCAATGACCTGTGAGGCGTGCTGATGGGGACTGACTGCATATTCGGCAAGCGGCAACACCACGGCAACATGACTGGCTGCTGTGCATCACACTGCTTCCGAGGCTGGATGAGTATGGCACACACCAACGACGATGTGGGCACAGGCTGAGCGGCCAAGACAAGTGGGACCTGTGGCACGAGGGGATATGAGACAGTCATTGGTGTCACCACTGCACCCTATGTGCAGCACTGTACGGATCACACCTCCAGAAGCATTGACAGGTGTACACATTGACAGCCCCATGCCAACACGGCTGTGTGCTTGCAAATACACATCACATGTGACACGTAACCTTGCACGTGCCAAGTGGCAGATGTACATAGTGAGAGATGGCATGCGTGTGCATATGCGTATACCATGCACCCATGCCAATGTGCAGATGATGACATGCTAACAGACATGTGGGGGCCGGCCACTGGCCGTCCCTGCCTATGCACACGGCATGTTGTGGCCCCGTCCATTGTGCACCTGCACCCACACGCACATCATGGCCACACCTGCAGATGCAGTGCGCACATCATACTGTGTGGTGCACATGGCATCAGCGGACTGTCACCAACATGGGCCAGGCCATTACGGCCAACTCCGATGACCCTCGCGGTTGCACCCTGCGTGTTCCACTATGGAGGTAGGCGTCCCGGGCCAGCTGGGAGCAGGCCAACGTCTGCAACTGCCAATGCAGGTCTCAGTGCACTTGTTGCTCGTGTGAATGTCAGGCTGGGCCATGCTGCCCCTCTCAGTCCCAGCAGGCCTGGCCTGCACATTGACTGCACAATGCCAGTAGGTGACAGCACCGACTGCCTAGTGGGTTGCATGTGTCTCCTGTTCAGGACCCTCCAGATGGGCGCTAACTCAGTACTGACTATTGGACACACCATGTCTCGTGATAGGGATGTGTGTGTGGGATGGTGGCACTGAATGTGACCTCCGTTGCGTGGTGGGCCATGCACAGGGCGAGTACGTCGATGATTGCGCAGTGTTGGTCACAGTGGGTGCACCCACACAGATGTGTTGCCCTATGTTCATTTTCTATGTCCGCATGATAATGGACTGTAGATGTGGGCAGACTACACATTGGTCGATGTGCTGTCAATTTGAATGTGCCTTCACACCAGGCACAGCTGCCCCTGCACATGTGACCCCTGCTGCACTCGCTGCTGGGTCTGTGGAGCTGATGCACCATCTGTGCGTGGGGCGGACAGCTCTCCTCACTTCCGTCATTGCGCATGTCATCACTTTGCCGCAGGTGACATGGATCATGGAGGGCCCACATGTACGCGTGGGTGGCCTCAACAAGTTTGTCCAATGGTTGTCACCCCCAGTCAGTGCTTCGAATGTGAATGATGTTGTGCTGGTGCTAATTTCAATGTGGCGGGTGGGCGGGGCTAGGTGCGGGCTTACATGCAGGACATGGGAGGGTGATCGGATTAGCGACTAGTTGCAATACACACGGGGCACGTCTTTTCCTGTCCACATCAGGGTCATTCCTTGAACTCACTGACAGTAATACAGTCGTCTTTGTCCCTGTCCTCATGGCCTCCCCTCGCTCCCCCAATATGCATTTGCACCTGTGGGGCTAGCGCATGCAGATGCAGCCCCAAGCTCGCCCCGGAGAGGCCAAGGAGTGTATGTGTGGGTCCAGTTGAACGAGTGGTCTGTCTCACGGCATGATGTGTGGCGGGACGCCGTCCACCTGCGTGGTGCCCCGACTCGAGACCCGGGCAACATAGACAATGCATAGCAGTCTCCGCAGTCCGGATACACCACCTGCGACACACAGAGGCTGTAGCTGCCCTAGCGGCCCATGCCGCGTCCATCTGGGGCTGATGGACCCACACATTCACTCTTTTGCCTCACTGGGGCGGGCTCGGAGGTGCTTGCGCACGCGCTGGCTTCTCTGTTGCAACGGCATGTGACGTGTGTGGAGATGTAGGCAATGGGTGGGATGGTGCGAGCCACCTTCCGTGACGTCACTCCTGCTCGTGATGTGTGCGTCCCCCCAATACTTCCATATGACTTGTGCCATGCTACACATTGAGGATGTTTTGCCTGCGTGATGTGTCCCGGAGGAGCACGCCGAGTCCTCTCCCCCACCATGCTCCACTGCCATCCCGTGCCCTGGATTGCCTGTGCAGGTTGACAATGTTGGGGATACACCTGGTCGACAGGGGCTGTGTGTGCCTTGTCAAGGGCCTGGCGGGCGCACAACAGGATCCAGCTTGTCCACAGAGGGTGGGCTGACGTGTATGCCTGATACCGCATTGTTCGTGTGCCCGGCTGCTGTGCACACACGTGTTCACATCCCCCCCGACAGGTGGCCTTTAACATTGCCCAGGGAAGCGGTAATGTGCAGTTCCGGACCCCTCCCGACACAGCGTGTTTCAACTTTGCATGTGCGCATCTACCCGTCACACCCACCCACCTGAGCGAAGCGTCACTCCCGCTTCACACGACACATGTGTGTCTTCCACAGTTGTGCTACTCATTTGCGTTAACATCCAATGACAGTGGACTACATGGTCATGTCACGACTGCCGTGTACATCACACACTCTCATCATCTCACATTCGTACTTGTGAAAGGAATCAGCAGAGACAGTTTCTTTCTTCAAACCATGTATTGTGACTTATGTCCTCTGTGATGCAGTATAGTGGACACTACTGGCAGCGGAATGCATGTGGAGGATATACTGAGCATGATTACACATAGCAAAGGGTGTAGGGGTACATGTGATTAGCTGTTGCATGTGGGATGTGGGCTTCAGAGTTACATCTGCTTGGCCGTTGCTGTGCTAATGTTCATTTGCATATAGCTGTGGAGCTGCGGACTATGACACAGACGGTATACATTTAGCCTACCAGACCGCTTGGCATCATGGGCACAGTCCATCTCAGTTCCATGTGACAGGTGTGCTGCTGTTGTTACTCATGCACGCGTGCATGTGAGTTGACATCAGGGCATGGGCTTACGTTCATGCAATGGCGTCCCACTTGTTGTTGCCATATGGTGGCTACTGGACATGTCACAGTCACTGGGGTCGTGTTGTTGTTGTATGCACTTGTCGTCCATGCAAAGGTCCTGTTACGGGATTTCCGGGGAGGGGGAGAAGGGGTGCAGCTCTCACATACTCCAGCCGAGCGATTCCTGTCCACTGAGCGGTGCATATGTCCATGGGCGCAGGATCCATGTCATGGCATAGTTGTACGTGCAGTTCTGTCCATGTGGGTGCGATACACATATCCCATGCCACTGCCTCCCCAGATACATGCAGAGTTCCTGGATGTGATGGGGAACAGAGTCCATGTCCCGGACACATCCGATGTCATGGCAGTGTCGTTGATGGTGTGGTATCAGTTGCAGGTCGTTTGGTATGGCTGTTGTAGTGGTTACTGGCCAGTCCGTGCGGAAGCTAAGCATGGGTACAGTGTCGGACATCATGGCTCAATTGGGGGATTGCGTCGGGGTCCTACGAATTGACAGGTTGACAGGTATGCGATGGCTTCCTGCAGGGCTTCCATTTCATTGGTGGTATACATGTTTGCCAGCCAATGTAGCGGATGGTGGCTGTCACGGTGTTGTTCGTAAGTTGTCCCTTGTAGGAGCATGATGGGGCATGCTGGGTGACATTCGATGTAGCTGTGATCCATGATCCGTCGTGTGGAGGCACAGTGGTCCCATTGCAGTGTGGGTCCGATGTTCGCCACATACGCCATGCCCCCATAGGCTGAACAGACCCTGTCGTGTGCGTCCAGAGGGTGGAATAGTGGTAGCAGGTCCGCCCTTGGACATGCCGGGTTGGAGAGGCACAACTCCACAGGATGGTGGAAGGGACACCTCCGACAGTAGAAGACGGGTATGACGCAGCTGAACAATGCGATGCGGTAAGTCAGTCGGTAACTTACGTTCAGCAGGGATAGGGGTTCGCATCCCATTATCTGTATCAGGTTGTGTTTGTACAGCTTGACCTGTCTGGCGTAGTTGGGTAGGTGTGTTGAAGGTGCCATTTTGCTGCGGGGCGATGTGGTGGCGTGCTCCGGCTGTGTGTGCAGTCTGCAGTGTGCAAGCTCCGAGGTTGCTGTGAGGTCTGTGATGGTCGTAGGGGGGCAGGACTTGTGTTCTGTTAGCTTGTGCGGAGGACACGGGCCCTCATCCCACGTGCTTCTCTGAATGTTCAAGGTCAGTGGTGTGTGACTCCTTCCAGATAACTTGCATGGGAACGGCATGGGGGAGTTTTTTCTTTTTTCTTTCCCGTTCGGTATGTTCTTAGGTGATATGCGCTATCTGCCCTGTGGTCGGTTTCCTCTGCATGCCTGTGTTGGTCTTTTTTTGGGACAATGGCTGTATTCTCCGGCTTGTTTAGTCGGGTTGTGGTTTCGGAGTTGGAATGGAAGGTCATTCAGTGCTGTCTGCTCTCCCGTGTGTGGGCGGCAGGCTGTGTTTCCGCTATGCGCTGGGCCTTGTGTGTGGGTGTCATTCTTGGGTCCACCTGTTGTCGGTCCCCGGGCTCTTTGGTGTTCCGTTTTGTATGTCTGGTTCATGGGTGCAGGGTGGTATGGGTGTTTCTGTGTGGTACTGGCGTACCTCTTCCCGACGGGGCCCATGTTCTGCTGGGTGGTGTTGCTGCCGCTGTGTGCTTCGCCATGTTTGTCACACAGGGGTGTGTCCTGATGTTGCGTGACTTCACTGACATGTGGGCGTCGGTTGTGTGACGTTGGGTGTTGGCCGTGAATTGGGCGTTGGGGACATGACTGTGGCAGGCCTGTCACGTGTCATGTGCGTTCTGGGTGTGGCTGGTGTGTGTGGTGCTTGGTTGTGTCCCTGTGTTGTTTGTGTGCGACGCATACATGGCGTTATGGTTGGGCGCTGAGTTGTGCGCATGTGTGGCTGCGTCATCGCCGCTGTGCTGCGGTGCCGTGACGGGGTCGTTAGTTCCTGGTCCCAGGTGGTGTGCCCAAGATAGTTGCGAGATGTTGCGATTTGCCCTGTGTGACATTTGTGGGTGCAGTGGTGGATGTGTCTTGTCCACGCAGGGGTGTTGGGGGGGTGCCATGTCCTCCTTTTCCGCACTTGCACTGTGTGCGCTGTTTGCGTGCCCTTGTTGTGTGTGTGCCTACCTGCGTCTCCGCGGTGCGTTGCCTCCTAGGTGGTGCATCAGGTATAGCATGGGGAGGGCCTGCAGTGCTGGATTCATGCTCGGGGGTCGCCTCTTCGGTGTCTGTGCTCGGCGTTCGGGTTTCCGCCTCACTTTCACGTGCGGTGTCTCTTAGCCGTGGGAGCTGTTTGTTTGCGGCATCGTAATTTGTACGCCGGGCGGTACGTGATTTCGTCTGGCGGTGTGTCTCCATTGGGCTGCGCCGCTACGTGAGCGGGCGCACTTTGATGGCGGACGGCGTCGCTGGCTTGCCGGCGGTGTTTGGCTGCCTTTTCACATCGTAATTTGGCGGGCGTGTGGGCTGCGGCATGCGGGCGGTAACTGGTGGTTTTTGCATCCGCCAGCACGGCGGTAGTGCTTCTGCCCGCCATCCTAATGGGCCCCTAAGATATTGTTACATCTGTTAACAATACATCTTTTTCCACCTTGTGGGGTTTCGCTATATCATCACTTGAAATATGCGTCTCAAGAACAGGTGATATCTGTTTATGCTTTAGCAATGTTGTCTATAGCTATTTGTCATGATTGTTCACGGATGATTGATACATCACTAAGATGGAAACTGTGCTTCCAGTCCGCTTTCTATATCTATGTATATTTACAAGTTGCGGAGCGATACCATCTTTATATGTTTTCCGTATTTCTATATCTTTTTATATTCTCTCATTGAGTGAAGCTATGAGTTGAGGGACTGGATAGTGTATATATATTGTCCAGCCACGACAATTGATTAGCTTGGGAATTGTCCCCCTTAACCCTTCTTTTTACCTCCATGAATTTTCGATGGTGACGCATAATTAAATCTCGCG
Source organism: Calotriton arnoldi (assembly GCA_963921515.1). Taxonomy (NCBI): domain Eukaryota; kingdom Metazoa; phylum Chordata; class Amphibia; order Caudata; family Salamandridae; genus Calotriton; species Calotriton arnoldi. The sequence continues at coordinate 684,207 of CAWUFW010002715.1, read as the reverse complement.
TTGTTTCTATACCGTGGTTATGTCACACGCATAAGAAATTAGCTCCGGTAACATATAAAACAAGGAGCCACAAACTAGAGCCCCCTCCCTTCGTTTACCGACCATAGGATTGAGGGAACTACTGCACCGAGAATACTAGTAAGTAGCCCATATTCTTATCTAAGTAGACTGTGCCAGCTATTTTTATTAACATATAACAAACTCGTTCCTCTATAGGAACGTATGCTATGCCAGCATCCCTTCTGTTCGCTGCCCCCCGTTTGTTAAGACAGAATGTTTTTAAATTACAAAATGTCAACTACACTTTAATTAAACGTTACTTGCGATTTGTGCAGTTACTGTGAGTTGCGCTAGAAATGCAAGTGCAACTTAGTAACAGCATCACCGGCTTAAGTATTGTGCTATAGATGACAATATGATTAGCTTGGGAATTGTTTCCCTTAACCCCTTCTCTACCTCCATGGATTTTTGATGGTGAGGCATTATTAAATCTCGCGTTGTCTCCACACCGCGGCTACGTCACACACGTAAGAAATTAGCTCCGGTAACATATAAAACAAGGAGCTACAAACTAGAGCCCCCTTCCTTCGTTTACTGACTGTAGGATTGAGGGAACTGCGGTACCGAGAATACTAGTAAGTAGTCCACATTCTTATCTAAGTAGACTGTGTCAGCTATTTTTACTAACACACAATAAACTCGGTCCTTGATAGGAACGTATGCTATGCCAGCACCTCTTCTGTCTGCTGCCCCCGTTTGTTAAGACAGAATGTTTTAAATCAAAAAGTGTTTACCATATTTTATTTAAACATTACTTACGACTTGTGCAGTTACCGCGAGTTACGCTAGAAATGCAACTGCAACTTAGTAACAGCATCATCGTCTTGAGTATTGTGCTAACGATGATAATATGACTGTAGATCTCTCTTTTCTTCTTTTTTTCAGTAAATCCCTATACAGTTAACTGAGTAACAAAATATATTAATATTCTAGGACATCATTATGTTGAAGTCCGCCATTGTTTTGTGGAACCATGAACTAGCATCTCCTTGAACCGACATCGTGTTAAACAAGCTATACTTCGACTGTAAATAAACTTTTAAGTAAGTATATATAATCGAATTGGTTTAAACAACTAGGGGCTCCATAGTATGTCCTTCTTTATGCTAAAACTGGTTTGTGATGTCAATTTTGCAGCTTTATATACCCTTAACTCCTTGAGTTGGACATCAGCGTGCAAATATATACTTCGACATTTATAAAGAGAAAAGTGGTGATCTAAACAAATGTGAGTATAACAGCTTAATAAGTAGGCTTTGACTAATATCCACCGACTTGATCTCAAGACTGTATAGTTAAAATATGAAATCATTTGTTTTCATAGATTGAAACCATTTGATGAAGCAGTATTAAACCAGATACAGAGACTGCCGTTTCTGAGTTCCCATACAGGTATATATGCCTGCAAAACGTATAACTAATTATAATTAAATTATACGATTTTCAAGTGGAGCACTATAAATGAGCGATTATAACACTTTATTTTTCCTCCTTCATGCATATCAGTAGAAACTCGGACAACCGAGTGCCAGCATTTGGATCTGGATTAAAGGAGCAAGAACCTTTATTCCCATACTCAATGATCATTTCTGACTACATCAATAGAAGGTATATATACCACTCTCGTTTATCTAGTCTATTGGTGAATAAGTCTTGCATGATACTTGATTCAATAGTGGCCTATCGTTTAATCTAAATAGGTCAAAACTGGAGAGGAGGCCATTACTATACATATATCTAACTATTTACTTGTGAGATTTGGCACATCATTAGTTTTTTAATATCCTGTTTATATTTTTTGTTTTGTCATCACATGGGGATTTCTAACTTTTTCTTCAACTGCTTTGGTGAAGGTAGCACACAGTGATTTCATCACTTGAGGATCAATGATTGATTTTTAACATTTTCTCGTTTTTAAGCTAAATTTGCACCTCGTCCTACTTGCACATCCAGTAGGGAGGTACAAATATCATGTGCATGTATTGCCCTGGCGCCATTGGCACTGTAGATCCATTATAGAAGCATGACCTGCTCTTAATTAACAAAAAAGCTTATTTTTCAGGCCTAGTCATAATTACATATATGTTGATATGTTGTTTATTGTCAATTTTGTTGTAGAAAAAGTTGAGCCGGGTTTTCCTGAAGAAGGCACACACGCCGAAACGCGCGTAGTTCTCATCTACCGCCAGCCTTTGAATTGCTTTATAGCCTATCACTTTCTTGTGTATTTTAAATTTTATGTACAGTGTCGTTTTGTATAATTTTTGTCTTTTATATGTTTGCATATATTTGTTTCTTTATAGGCATATAATTATGTATATGGCTTTTATAAAATTGAGATTGATAACATAAATATATGTACACCCAAAAAAATATATCTTAAAAAATAATCTGGAAAGAATAAGAACATTCTCACCAATGAAATTTCTTAAATAAAAAATATTTTGTTATAAAAAATATACAGTTGTTCTTTACCATGTGTTTATGCCTATTTACATGTTTTATATCATGTCTTTTGACTAATAAGATTTAGAAATGCATGGCCTGATTGCTTCATATGAATGTTTAACTTGAATCTAGCCGCTACCTTTACCCCATTGTCACATCTAGCAGGAAGAACACACATTCCCTCAACATGCAAATGCTATGTGACGCCTCCTATACCATCACTGACCTTGTAGCCGGATACTCAGGGAGCAGCCACGACTCCTCATTTTCTGCCACAGTGGCATTAACACCCAGTTGGCACAGGGTGTGTTAGGAGATGGCTTCCTGCTAGGTAAGATGTCCAGAGAAGCAATGTAAGCACTGGCCAGAAGTGTATGTGTGATGTGAGCTAATATATTCCCCCTCTTCCCCTCAGGTGACAGCACCTATGCATTGAGACCCTGGATCCTCACACCTTATCTGACCCCAAGAACACCAAGAGAGAGAAGTTACAACAGTGCACACAGGGCAACGCGCTCACTCATTGAGTGCACATTTGGCATCCTGAAGTCCCTTTTCCGCATCATACACAAGACAGGTGGAGCACTCCTCTACAAGACACACACATGCTGAAGATCATAGCAACCTGTGCCATCCAGCACAACATTGCATGAGAAGGGGATTGCACAATGTCACCATTTAGACAGACTCGAAGGATGAGTCTGATAATGACCAACAACCACCACAGGGGCAGCAGGATGGAACACATGCAGCTGAGAGACGTTCATGCCGTGCTGAGATTACTCAAAACTACTTCTGAGGTGATTGAAGACATGACACAATAAAAAAGATGCAACAAAAAAGGGGAAATGCTTGGTGCACAACTCAGTGACCACCTTTTATTCAGTCGGCTAACACAACTGGATAAACATAATTCCACATAGTGCAATAAAGTGTGAAAATAGGAAAAAGGTAACACAACAGGAACTCGGCATAGAGTTATTTTTTGCGGCCGTTTGTGTGGCTGGTCTTCTCCGCTGTGCTGGTTTGGGTGGCAGATGCTGTGTCAGACCCGAATGGACTGCGACTTGTTTGCCTTGATGGTTGAGGTTCCTGTGCAGAGACACCACTTATACTTGATACCTCCTCACTCACAGGTGGTAGGTGTATGTGAGGGAGAAAATAGTTGTGTGTCTGTATGCTTTCCAGGGCTGTGGTGACTTGCACCAGGCCATGAGCAATATCCTGGCAGCAGTGGGACATGTCTGTTTGTATATTGATGGTACGCCTGGCCAGGCTTGAAGTGGGATTTGCAAGGCGGTTTATTGACCGTGTGAATGTGTCAATGTGCCCTATGAATTGTGTATGGAGTATATGGTATGCCATATGCTCATGCTCCATTGACATCTACCATCTCTCCTGCCCCTTTTCAACTGCCTTGGTCAGGCACTTTAGCTCTCTAATGACCCCACCAATGTTTTTGTTCTGCAGGCGCTGCGTACACAGGATGGATTGCTCAAGGCACCACGGAAGGAAGGTGTTCCTGCAGCTCCAGCCATGATGTCTGTGTGTCTCCTCACAGGCCTCGCCTCTGTTGTGCTGGGGTCTACCACTGTTGATTGTTCGCTCTCACTATCTGTAAAGTGTGGCAGTGAGGTGGTGGTGGCTCTCATGCACGTTGGTGTTGAAGTGTAGGGTGCGAGTGATGTTGGTGTGTTAGGGTCTGGCTGGATGGCAGTCTCTGCATCCCCATCAGTTTCCCAGGTGCAGTCACATCCGGGCTGTGATCTTACATAATTTATTGTAAATAAATGGAATACACTTTTGGCACTATGATGTTGTGTCTCGGTTGCATGTGTGCATGGCATGTAGGTGATGTGAACATGATTATGGTCTGGTCATCAGCACTCACTACTACACACTGATGGAGTGCAATACTACTCCCATGATGCATTGCCTATTTGAGCCTAGTACCTCAAAGGAGGTTTGCTAGCTGTGCTGTATATGTTGTCGTTTGGATTGGTTTGTGGGGTGGATGTGACATGAAGACAAATTACTTACCTTGGCTGGTGCCTGCTGCAATGGAGGTGTTGATGTTCCCAAGCCCACTGACACTCCCTGGCTCAAGAGTCCCCTCAAACAGCCCCTCTATGGCAGTTTGGGGGAGAATACCTTGCCTTCAGGTAATGGGGACTTAGTTCATTCAGTAGGGGATTCTTGGCAGAACACCCGCCCTAGGCAGCTAGGTTAGGGAGCACATAGGAGGAGTACACCATACCCAGAACTTATATGCCAGCATATACACACTGTTTTAGCATGATGGTGGAATCATTCATTCTTTTCACTGTCCCTATATTGCTAATCACTTTTAGCTGCTTCTGTCTATTGATTATAGCAGTACATATATTTTATACAAGAATCACAATGGTTCAATATATATTGAAAATGCCCTTTTGTGTATTTTCTTGTGTATCTCTCTGTGTGAGCATAAGTGACTTGAGCTAAAAGGTTCTAGATCTGTTACCACGATAACTGAGGAAGTCAGGGTTGTCATGTTCTGAAGTTGCCCAAACCATTTGTTACCATGCCAAGTTTAGGGGTACTTATGGTGGCACTGTGAGCTAGCAGGGCTGTAGGCCAACATATCCTAAGAGGGTGCATGGAATCAGTCTGGCACCATCCCAACATTTATGTTGTCCAACAAATTAACAGTTCCTACTGAAAAGTGGAAACCACATGACAAGATCTTCCTCACCACAGTCCTTGCTGGTGGAGTTCCTTCTTGTTTCCCAATCACTAACAGGCAAAGCTCAAAATTAAAATGGCTGCCCGCTATTTCCTACTGTGACGCGTAATAACGGGTTGGGCCTTGAGCACTTCCTGTAACTCACCAAGCTTAACAAAGAAAAATTTGCTAACTGTTTGAACTCACCTCCTGGAGGGAGGGAAGGTAAACTAGGAGGTGAGAAAGACCTGAAGTCCGAGTAATGAAGCTTGCCAGAAAGTAACCAGGCCATTCCCTCCTCCTCCGTCATGCTCACCCTAGTCCTTACTGATAGAGTATAGAGCAAGGCAGACTTTAAATAGTTAATAAACAAAGAGAAATTCAATCAGCTCCACCTTGTGAAGGTAATGAAAACCCTGTAAAAATACAATGTTTGTTGCAACTGCAGTAATTTTACCTCAAAGGTTGTGGAAGAATCACCTCACACTTCAAGTCCATAGTGAGTCATGAATGGCTGAGGGGCAGGCAATGTAGCAGTTAGGCAAATGTCCTTCATTGATGCACCTTTAAAAAAGGCCCATGACGTAGCCACCCCACACGTTGATGAACCCTGAGCAGCCTCTGAGAGAGTGTCCCCTTCTGATTCAGAAGCACTTTTAATGGTTGACTTCAGCCACCTACTTTGTGTGGAAGTAGATGGCTTTAGTACCTGTCCAGGCCATCTGAAGGGGACAACCAAGGAGTTCGCTTTCCTGAGTGGAGTTGTTCATCTGACCTAAATGGACATTCAGAGTATGCAATTTGAACTCTTCTGGGAAGTTGGATTGTATTTAAAAAAAATCTTGAGACAGATAACATGGAAACGGACCTTAGGAAGCAATCTTAGAAACACCTTGTCTGCAAAAAAATGCAGATCTTACCAAGGCACCCAATGCCCCAATTCTACACATAGCTACCAAAACAACATCATATATGATAACATTTTCAGATCTACTGTCTTTAAAAGTTCAAAGAGTGGAGATTGGAGAGCTTTTAAATCTAAGGGCAGATCCCAAGAGGGTATATGGGGTGTAACAATGGTCTTTTCATTGAGAAATTCCTTAGTAACCTACTTACCAGACTACTAATGACTGAACAGTCTGACCCTCCAAAGGCATGAATTGCTGCCTACTGGCTTCTAAGGGTGGATACAGGTAAATTCAGAAGAAATCCATTCCCTGAGAAATCCCAGCACCTTTGTCGATCACATAAAATGGGACAAAACCCTTTTGCCTTACATACATTTGAGAAGGCATTCCAGTGACTATAATAGACCTTCAAGGTTGGTGGACATCTGCACTGCTGCAATGTCCACAGAACATCATTGAGATCATAGGTTTAACCTCCCAAGTTCCAAATCCCCAGGGAAGGCCTCTCCAGTGTTACCTGAGCTAAACTCAGAATTCTAAACCAAGATAGGTGAATTGGAAATAACCAAAGAGGGGACATTGACAGCCTGCACAGATAAATAAACAAATTCCTGCCAGGTCAGTAGGGGTCTATGAAAAATACTCAGGTGTGATTTTCTGAATCACTCTCTGGAGCAGAGGATTTGGGTGGAATGAATATAGCGGACCCTGAGGCCTTGTTATTGATAGGGCATCCAGTGCCCAGACCTGGTTGGATTCTCCTTCACATTAGATAAACCCCTATCCAACGCATTTCGTCCTCTCGGACGTCTTCAGGACTACAAATGATAAACATAAATACAAATTTTATTTACAGTATTTACAAAACATTTACAAGAAGACAATTTAAAAAAAAAACATTTATACACATATATTAACATCAGACCTCCATTACTCAATTAAATGCATCAGTTTTAACCTGAAGCAAGTGTAAATTCACATCACATGTGTAAGATGGTATCACAATTCAATACATAGACATACTGGTTTTTACTTATCCCTGCTGAATTCAAAACATGTTTTTAACGGTAAAGTACACGTCATTCCACAAAAGCGCTACATTTGATTACAAAGCTCCAGGTGGGATGGAGGGTGGACAGTCAAAATATCGATTTTTAAATATCGAAGCACAGTAATATCGAGTTTTAAATATCGTAGGGACAAAATATCGAAGTCAAGAATATCTACAACCAGAATATCGAAGTTAAGGTAAGAAATATCGATGTTGCAAATATCGATGTTAGTAATATCGATAGTTAAATTATCGATGTTAATAATATCGATATTTATATGAGTGTTATGTATTTTAGTATGTATTTAATATGTATGTGTTCTATATTTTTTGTTAAGTATTGTACTGTTTTTTTAAATATATGTATACATTTTTTTGAAATTAGTAATTTTTTTTAAAGTAAATTTTGCGTTTCAGTACCGTAGCGGGTTGTGGGTTTATAGGGGAATAGGGTGGGAAGTAATTTAATTATAGTAAATTAAATAATAATTTTTAGGAATTATTAATTTATTTTAATAAAATTTTGTGTTTTATTTCTGTAGCGGGTTGTGGGTTTATAGGGGAATAGGGTGGGAAGTAATGTAATTTTTATTAAGTAATTATTAATTTTTAATTATTGTTATTAATAATTAATTTATTGTTAATTAATTATTAATTGGTAATTAATTATTATTAATTGATAATTATTTTATTTGTATTAATTTATTATTGGAGTGGGTTGTGTGTTTTTAGGGGAATAGGGTGGTAAGTAAATTATTTGTAATTAAGTAATTAATTAAGAAAAATTGAGTATTAATAATTATTTTTTTGTTAATTAATTTCTAATTGGGTATTAATTTTTATTAAATATTATTTATTGATATTGATATCTCTTGTCAAATAATTATTAATTAGTTATTAATTTTTACTAAATATCATTTATTGGTATTAATAATTAATTTTTTGTTAATTAATTTTTAATTGGTTATTAATTTGTATCAATATTATTTGTTGGTATTGATATTTTTTGTTAATTAATTATTAATTAGTTATTAATTTTTATTAAATATCATTTATTGGTATTAATAATTAATTGTTTTGTTAATTAATTATTAATTGGTTCTTACTTTTTATTAAATATTATTTATTGGTATTGCTAATTAATTTGTTTGTTAATTAATTATTAATAGGTTATTAATTTTTATTACATATTATTTATTGTTATTGACATTTTTTTATTTAATTATTAATTGCAAATTAATTTTTTTAATTGATTAATTGGAAATTAATTTAATTGTGTGCAATTTTATGTGGAGTGTGTTGTGTGTTTATTGGGGAATAGGGTGGGAAGTATTTAATATTATTAAAGTAATTATTATTTTTGATATATTTGTAGTTTTTTTTTTCTAAATTTATTAATCAATCATTATTTAATTACAATATTTATTTCATTTATAAGTATGTTATTTTTAACATCTACGTTGTCCAACGCTTTCCCTACTGTTGCACTCACTGGAGTGGGAATAGTAATTTTTACCACTACGCTATCCAGCGCTTTCCCTACTGTTACACTCTCTGGAGTGGGAATAGTAATTTTTACCCCTACGCTATCCAACGCTTTCCCTACTGTTGCACTCTCTGGAGTGGGAATAGTAATTTTTACCCCTACGCTATCCAACGCTTTCCCTACTGTTGCACTCTCTGGAGTGGGAATAGTAATTTTACCCCTACGCTATCCAGCGCTTTCCCTACTGTTGCACTTACTGGAGTGGGAATAGTAATTTTTACCCTTACGCTATCCAACGCTTTCCCTACTGTTGCACTCTCTGGAGTGGGAATAGTAATTTTACCCCTACGCTATCCAGCGCTTTCCCTACTGTTGCACTCTCTGGAGTGGGAATAGTAATTTTTACCCCTACGCTATCCAACCCGTTCCCTACTGTTGCACTCATTGGAGTGGGAATAGTAATTTTTACCCCTACGCTATCCAGCGCTTTCCCTACTGTTGCACTCTCTGGAGTGGGAATAGTAATTTTTACCCCTACGCCAACCAGCGCTTTCCCTACTATTGCACTCTCTGGAGTGGGAATAGTAATTTTTACCCCTATGCTATCCAACGCTTTCCCTACTGTTGCACTCTCTGGAGTGGGAATAGTAATTTTTACCCCTACGCTATCCAGCGCTTTCCCTACTGTTGCAGTATGTGGAGTAAGTATATATATTAATTTATATGTATATGTTTAATTTATTTTAACATTTAATGTATTAGGGGGTCATTACGATGGCGGGCGGAAGCACAACCGCCGTGCTGGCGGATGCAAAAACCACCAGTTACCGCCGGCACGCAGCAGTCCACACGCCCGCCCAATTACGATGCGAAAAGTAGGCCAAACACCGCCGGCAAGCCAGCAACACCGTCCGCCATCAAAGTGCGCCCGTACACGTAGCGGCGCAGCCTAATTGACACACACCGTCCGACGAAACACGTCCCGCCCGGCGTATAAATTACGATGCCGCAAACAAACGGCTCCCACGGCCAAGAGATACCGTACGACAAACCGAAGCGGTAACACGGACGCCGAGCACGGACAACGAAGAAGCGGCTCCCCGAGCATGAATCCAGCACTGCAGGCCCTCCCCATGCTCCTGCTGATGCACCACCAAGGACGCAACGTACCGCGGAGACGCAGGTAGGCACACACACAACAAGTGCACGCAAACAGCGCACACAGTGCAAGGGCGGAAAAAGCGGACAACCCCCCACCAGCGCGTGTACACTACACATCCACCATTGCATCCACATATGACACACAGGCCAAATCGTAACATCGCGTAACACATGTGTACACACCACCTGGGACTAGGAACCAACGACCCCGTCACGGCCCCAAAGCGGCGATGACGCCGCCACACATGCGCACAACGCAGAGGCCAACCGCAGCGCCATGCATGCGTCGCACACAGACACAGGGACACAACCAAGCAGCACACACATCAGCCCCACCCCGAACGCACATGACACGTGACAGGCCTGCCACAGACATGTCCCCAACGCCCAATTCACGGACAACACCCAACGCCACACAACCGACGCACACATGTCAGTGAAGTCACGCAACAGCAGCACACACCCCAGTGTAACAAACATGGCGTAGCACACAGCGGCGGCAACACCAACTAGGAGAAGCAGGGCCCCTTCGGGAAGAGGAACGCCAGTACCACACTGAAACACCCATACCACCCTGCACATATGAACAAGACATATAAAACGGAACACCAAAGAGCCCGGGGACCGACAACAGGTGGCCCAAGAATAACATTCACACACAAGGCCCAACGCAGAGCGGAAAGGCAGCCTGCCGCCCACACAAGGGAGAGCAGACAGCACTGAATGACCTTCCATTCCAACTCCGAAACCACAGCCCTACCAAAGAAGCCGGTGAATACAGCCATTGTCCAAGAAAAGACCAACACAGGCATGCCGAGGAGACCGACCACAGGGCAGATAGCGCATATCACAGAAGCACACAACGGACGGGAAGAAAAAGAAAACACTCCCCCATGTCGGCCACATGCAAGTTAATTGGAAGGAGTCACACATCACTGACCTTGAACTGTCTGAGAAGCATGTGGGATGAGGGCCCGTGTCCTCCAAACAAGCCAACAGAACACAAGTCCTGTCTCCCTACGACTACACAGAGCTCACAGCAACCTCGGAGCGTGCACATTGCAGACTGCACACACAGCCGGAGCACGCCACCACAACGCACCGCTGCGAAATGGCAGCCGCAACACACCTACCCAACTACGCCGGACAGCTCAAGCTGTACAAAACCAACCTGATACATATATTGGGATGCGATCTCCTGTCCCTGCTGAACGTAAGTTACCGACTGACTTACCGCATCACATTGTTCAGCTGCGTCATGCCCGTCTTCTACTGTCGGAGGTGTCCCTACCAGCATCCCGTGGAGATATGCCTCTCCAACCCGGCATGCCTGAAGGCGGACCTGCTACCACTACTCCTCCCTCTGGACGCACACGACAGGGCCTGCTCTGCCTATGGGGGCATGGCGTATGTGGCCAACATCGCACCCGCACTGAAATGGGACCACTGTGCCTCCACACGACGGATCATCGAGAACAGCTACATCGAATGTCACCCAGCATGCCCCATCATGGTCCTCCGAGGGAAAACTTACGAACAACACCTTGACAGCCACCATCCGCTACATTGGCTGGCAAACATGTACACCACCAATGACATGGAAGCCCTGCTGGACGGCATCGCATACCTGACAACCTGTAAATTCGTCGGACCACAACGCAGGTTCCCCGATTGACCTATGATGTCCAACCCCGCACCCATGCTTAGCTTCCGCACGGACTGGCCAGTCACCACCACAACAGCCATACCAAACGACCGGCAACTGTAACCACACCATCAACGACATCGCCATGACATCGGATATGACCGGGACATGCACACTGTTCCCCATCACATCCAGGAACACCGCATGCATAGTGGGAGGCAGTGGCATGGGGTCTGTGTATCGCACCCACATGGACGGAACTGCACGAACAACCAGGACACGACATGGATCCAGCGCCCATGGACACACACACCGCTCAGTGGACATGAATAGGTCGCCTGGAGTCTGTGGGTGCTGCACCCCTCCCACCCCCGCCCCGGGAATCCCATACCAGGACCTTTGCATGGACGACAAGTGCATACAACAACAACACGACCCCAGTGACTGTGACATGTCCAGTAACCACCACAGTGCAACAACAAGTGGCACGCCGCTGCATGCACGCAAGCACATGCCCTGATGTCATCTCACATGCACGCGTGCATGAGGAACAACCGCAGCAAACCTGTCACATGGAACTGAGATGGACTGTGCCCATGATGCCAAGCGGTCTGGTAGGCTACATGTATACCGTCTGTGTCAAAGTCCGCAGCTCCGCAGCTATACGTAAATGTACATTAGCACAGCCTTGGCCAAGCAGATGTAACTCTGAAGCCCACATCCCACATGCAACAGCCAATCACATGTAACCCCACACCCTATCCCATTTGCAATCATGCTCAGTATATCCTCAACATGTATTCCGCTGCCAGTAGTGTCCACTATACTGCATCACAGAGGACAGAAGACTCAATATAATGTTTGAAACCAAAACTGTCTCCGCTGACTCATTTCACAAGTACGAATGAGAGAGGATGAGAGTATGTGAAGTACACGGCAGTCGTGACATGACCATGTAGTCCACTGGTATTGGATGTCAACGCAAATGAGTAGCACAACTGTGGAAGACACACATGTGTCGTGTGAAGTCGTATGGACGCAGTGCTCAGGTGGGTGGGTGTGACGGGTAGATGCGCACATGCCAATTTGGAGCACGCCGTGTTGGGAGGGGTCATGAACAGTACACCACCGCTTCCCTGGGCATTGTGAGAGGACACCTGTCGGGGGAGTGAACACGTGTGTGCACAGCAGCCGGGCACACGTACAAAGCGGTACCAGGCGCACCTCAGCCCACCCTCTGTGGACAAGCTGGATCCTGTTGTGCGCCCGCCATGCCCCTTGACAAGGCACACACAGCCCCAGTCGACCAGGTGTAACCCCAACATAGTCAATCCACACAGGCGATACAAGGCACGGGATGGCAGTGGAGCATGGTGTGTGAGAGGTCTCCTCGCGCTCCTCCTGGTCATATCACGCAGGCAATAGAACCTCAACGTCTAGCATGGCACAAGTCAAATGGAAGTGTAGGGGGACGCACCACAGCACGAGCAGCACTGACGTCACGGGAGGTGGCTCGCACCATCCCATCCATTGCCCATTATACCAACCACGCCACATGCCATTGCGACTAAGTGCAAGCGCGTGCGTCACCACCCCCGAGCCCTCCCCAGAGAGGCCAAAGAGTGAATGTGTGGGCCACCAGTCACAGACGGACGCGGCCTGGCCGCAAGGGCAGCCACAGCCACTGGGTGTCGCAGGTGGCGGATCCGGAAGGCGAAGACTGTGATGCATAGTCCATGCAGGCCGGGTCTCCATTTGGGGCACCACGCAGGTGGACGGCGTCCCGCAACACATCATACCCTGAGACAACCCACTCGTGCAACTGGACCCACACATACACTCCTTGCCCTCTCTGGTGCGAGCTTGGGGCTGCCTGTGCAAGCGCTAGCCTCGCAGGTGCACATGCATATTGGGGGAGCGAGGGGAGGACATGAGGGCTGGGGCGAAGATGACTGTATCACTGTCAGTGAGTACAAGGGATGACCCAGATGTGGAAAGGAAGAGACGTGTCCCGTGTGTACTGCAACTAGTCGCCAATCCAACTACCCCCCATGTCCGGAATGTAAGCCCGCACCTAGGCCCGCCCATCCGCCACATCGAACATACCACCAGCACGACAAGCTTCCCATTCAAAACACTGACTGGGGGTGGCGACCAGTGAACAATCATGTGTAGCCTACCCACGCGTACATGTGGGCCCTCCATGATCCATGTCACCTGCGGCAAAGTCATGACATGCGCAATGAGGGAAGTGAGGAGAGCTGTCCGCCCCACGCACAGTAGGTGCATCAGCTCCACAGACCCAGCAGCGAGTCCAGCAGGGGTCACATGTGCAGGGGCAGCTGTGCGTGGTGTGAGGGCACATGCATATAGACAGCACATCGACCAATGTGTAGTCTGCCCACATCTACAGTCCATCATCATGCGGACATAGGAATTGAACACAGGGCAACACATCTTAGTGGGTGCACCCACCGTGACCAACAATGCGCAATCATCGACGTACCCGCCCTGTGCATGGCCCCCACCCAACGGAGGCACATCCAGTGCCACCATCCCACACACACAAGCCTTCCACGGAACATGCTGTGTCCAATGGTCAGTACAGAGTCAGCGCCCATCTGGTGGATCCTGAACAGGAGACACATGCACACACATGCCAGCTCCCACTATGTACGTCTGCCACCTGGCACGTGCAATGTAACCTCTCACCTGTGACGTGTGACTGCAAGCACACAGCCGTCTTGGCATGGGGCTGTCAATGTGGACACCTGTCAATGTTTCGGGAGGTGTGATCCGTACAGTGCTGTACATAGGGTGCAGTGCTGACACCTACTACTGTCTCATGTCCCCTCGTGCCACAGGTCCCACTTGTTTTGGCCGCTCAGCCTGTGCCCACATCGTCGTCGTCGTGTGCCATACTCATCCAGCCTCGGAAGCAGTTCCATGCTCAGCAGACATTCATGTTGCCGTGGCGTTGCCGCTCGACGAATATGCAGTCAGTCCCCATCAGCACGCCCCGCAAGTCATTGGGGCCTAGATCCCCATGTGCATTCACATGGCAGTGGTTTGTATCACTAGCCATTGCCATTGTTGGGAGACCTGTGTAAGTGTATTGTGGCCGTGCCGTCCCAGCTTGACAGCTGGGCTGTGGCTCATGTGCTTGCTCAGTCATGTCAGTGATGTGTATGCGAAATTGCTATGTGTTGTGTTGCTTTGACATGTGTCCACTGCCATTTTCCCTAGGCGGAGACCGAACATTGACCGCCCATACCAATTGCTGGCGGACATGGACGATACAGAGGTCATTAGGAAGTTTCGGCTGGACAGGCCAACCCTGCATCGACTGTGTGCCATGTTGGAACCCCATCTCCGTCCCCGCAGGGTGTATCCGACAGCTGTCACCCCCACGGCTAAGGTGATGGCCGCCATGCATTTCTTCGCCACTGGGTCATTCCAGCACACAGTGGGCAGTGGAGGAGGGATGTCCCAGCCCATGTTCAGCAAGGTGCTGAGGGATGTACTGGCAGCCATGATGCTGTACCGAAACAGGTACATCCGCTTCCCCAGGGCTCGTGAATTGGCGGCAGTGAAGGGTGCATTCTATGCCCTTGGCAGAATCCCACACGTCGTTGGAGCCATTGACTGCACACATGTTGGCCTTGTTCCACCACAGGCCACTGAGCACCTGTACCGCAACAGGAAGCACACGCACTCCCTGAATGTGCAAGTGGTGTGCCTTGCGGACATGGTGATCACCCACGTGTGCAAAGTTCCCAGGCTCGGCCCATGACGCACACATAATGCGCAACAGCATCTTGCCACGACTGATGTCCAATCTGCAACAGGATCGTGGCTGTATTGTCGGTGAGTATGTGGAGTGGTGTAGCGTGCTGGTTGTGCGATGCTGTCCCCTGTCCAGTTGGAATAGCAACGGTTCTCTGTGTCCCTCACACCCAGGTGACTCTGCGTACCCGAATGGGGCATGGCTGCTCAGTCCATTGAGGAATCCTCGCACCCCAGCAGACGATCGCTACAATGAGGCACATGGGAGGACCAGACGTGTGGTCGAGCGTACCTTTGGCCTCCTCAAGTCCAGGTTCAGGTGCCTGGACCGCACCGAGGGTGCACTGGCGTACTCCCCACAGAAGGTGTGCCAGATAGTGGTGGCGTGCTGCATGCTGCACAATCTGGCCATTCGGAAGCAGATCCCCCTCATCGTGGATGACGGAGATCAACCAGGGCCCCAGCCCGCAGACCAGGACAGCTCGAGTGAGGAGGACAGCGGAGAGGAGGAAGCTGGGAATGTGCGGCAGCAGCTCATCGCCCGCTACTTCACTTGACGGTGAGTGTCCATGTACGACGGCTGATGTGGCTGTATCTGTGCAGGTGTGTGTGTGCTGTGTCAGGGTGGCCGTTTGTTCACTGCGTGCTGTGTGTCAATGCTCCATGGCCAGGGTAGTATGCCACTGTTGGTGGCTGTGGCATTGTGCCCTATTGCTCTGTGCGATGTGTGTACATTGCTTGTAGTTGTTGACATGTACTGTGTGATGGGTGTGTGATACACACATTGAATGTGCTCCTGTTCTGTCTCCCACCCCTAGGTCCCTACAGGCCCTCCGGATTCCATTGCCATGCCACGCATCAGTGCCTTTCCGCCCAAGGTGGCCGTTGTATACCGTACAAATTAAACACAGGGCACAAACAGCAGTTTGTGTAAGAGGTGCATTTATTTCAAACTGTGACATGTGAATGTGTGTAAGGTGATGACAAAAGTGGTGCATGCAGTGACAATGAGCTGTCGGTCATGGCTGCGTGATGCTCAGGGTGTACCCACTGGTTCTATGTCCATAGTCCAACACACACATGCCATCCAGATGGCTGTGTGGAGTGGGATCGTAGTCCAAGTCAATGCAGTGGGTGGTCAAGGAAGGCTGGCTGGCTGCCTCACTTGCGTCTGGAGCGTGCGAAGTCCTCCCGGGAGATCTGTTTCCACTTCGGACGGCCCCTTCCACGTTTGCGAGGGGGTGCCTGCTTGCGACATGCTGGTGGTTGAGGTGTGCTCACTGGCTGTGGACGCAGGGGAACTGGACACTGCTGCTCGACCCTGCGCCCCGGCAGGTGGTGGCGGAGGGGAGCTGCTGTCCCTGGCTGTGACCTCACCGCCACCACCAGCTGGCCCATGAGGTCCACGAGTTGCCCCGTACGGGCGTCCATGGACCTCAGCACCCCCAGCACCTCACGCGTGTCTGTAGCTGAGCTGGCCCATTGTCCTTGGGCCTCTTCATAGGCCCCAAGGACTCTGGCCATTTGAGGCAGGGCATGGCTCCCAGGGAGGCTGGCGTTTCCCTGACCCTGCTCCTCCTACCAGTCCTGCTGCCACCGGCCCTGCCCACTAGCCACATTGCTCACCACGGTCCTCGCTGTGGCTCCCAGGGTGGATCCAGTCGGCCGGGCCACCACCTGCGCTGGGGCTGGTGCCAGCGAAGACGTGGTGGTGGTGGCGGCGGTGGTGGTCGGTGCGGCGATGGTGGCGGTTGCGGCAGTGGTAGTGGCCGCAATGACTGTGGGTGTGGCCGCAATGACCGTGGGTGTGGCCGCAACGACAGTGGCAGCAGGGGGCTGGGAATGTTCAGCAGCCCTGGATGATGGGTTGGTGGGTAGGAGGGGTCCTGGGGAGCGGCTGGGCCCTGCCACACCAGATGGGCCTGCTTGGTGGTCCGTGTCCGAAGAGGAGGACAGATCCTCCACATCCGTGTGTCCTCGTTGGGGGCTAGTAGGCTGGCTGTGCTGGCTGCTGTCTCCATCCCCAGCACCCAGCAGTTCGTCACCTGTGGAGAGAATGAGATTTGTTATTGTGTTGCACCTGGCGAAGTATGTATTTGTCGTCTGACATTAACAGTTCGTGCAATCTCGTACATGGGTTTCCCGGAGGCGTGTGTGTGGCTGTAGCATTTGTAGTTGTGTGTGCTTGGCAATGGGACTGTGTGCTGTGCACATGTGGCATGGGACGGATTGGCCATGCCGATGGGTGTGTTGCTGTGCCCCTACTTATTGTGACTCTGGTGTATGCGGGCTCCTGGCCCATCCTGGGTCTGGTTTGTACTTTGCTTTTGGTGTTCAGATGGGACGCTTAGGAACGCATATGGCAACATGGGGGCCATGCCCCAGATTCGCATTTGGGAGGGAATATGCTTTTGGGGTTCAAATGGAACGCTTAGGAACGCATATGGCAACATGGGGGCCATGCCCCAGATTCGCATTTGGGAGGGAATATGCTTTTGGGGTTCAAATGGAACGCTTAGGAACGCATATGGCAACATGGGGGCCATGCCCCAGATTCGCATTTGGGAGGGAATATGCTTTTGGGGTACATGCTGTGAGCCATGGGTGCCGAACGTGACATGTGTTGTGGCAGCATGACAGTGCATGGTTTGAGGTGTGTGCATGCTTGACATGGCCTGCATATTTGCTGTCTGTTGTGATTACTGGACATGGCATTGGACGCATCGTTATGAGTGAGTGATGGTTGTGTGCCAGCCAACGTATTGCAGTTGTCCCATCTCCTTGGTGTGCGTGCTGCCCTGTGCCATGTGCATCACTGCAGTGCTCGGGGGTGTGGCCCATGTTGTGTGTTGTTGCTCACAGTGTGTTGTGCGCTTCATTGACTTCTGGCACATGGTTGGTCATGGGCATGTATCTTAGCGTGACTGCTGTATGTGTGGCAGCTGTGCGGATGACATGCCTTTCATGAGACTGGGGCTGACGGATGGGATGGATGGTATGTTGTATGTGCATGGTGTGTCTGTGTGTTTGATGGGTTCAGTGGTGTCCGTGTACATTTATGTTGTTCCGCTCTGTTGCGTCTAGTGTTGTTTGTCTTACATAGGCGTAGTTGAGGGGTGTGTGGTTGACAGGCAGTAGGGGCTACATGGACAGGACTTCAATGGTGTTTCGGTTGTGTGTGATGAGTTGCACAGTGGCTGCCGTGTGGTACTATATTCAGTGTGGCTTGTGCATGCAGACGTGGCTCCTTGGGTGTTGCTATGTCTGTGATGGGTCATGTGGGGTGTGAGTCTGTGGTTCATGTCCGTGTGCACATTGTTCACTTGTTCGTGACGGTGGGCGGTGCTGCGTGTTCGTCTGCTACGTGACATGTCCCATGTGTTGGTCGTGTTCCGGTCCTCATGCCTCCAGTAATCCAGCCCTGTCCAGTTTCCCACCTGCAGGTTGTTCGGGCGTGCACTGTACTGGATGCCACATGGTTCTAAGCGGGGGTGCTCCATGTTGCAGGTCTGTGGGGGTGGGGGGGTGTTGTGGGTCGTGGTGGTGGCTGGACACCCACTGACACCGATTGCTGTGGACCGTGATGTCTACCTTTCGGCTGTCGTTGTGCACTGCGGTGGCTGACACGTGGCTGTGGGGTGTGGGGGATGCTCCTCCTTGCTGTGCTGTGGGACTAGGGGCCTGGTGTGTGTTGTACTTGGGCTGTCCACCCTCCCACCCACTGCACTTTGTGTTCCTGCCACTTACCTGTTACTTGTCGGTTAGTGCAGCTGTGGCGGACACATGGGTGTGGTGGGTGCTCGTTGTGGCGCTTCTGGCATATTTGGGGACCTGTTGGTGGTTACGTGGCTGGCTGAGTGTACACATGTCCCCACGCATCTTACAGTTGTTCTGTTTGGGCTGTGTGTGGTGGTGTCTGTTGCATGTGTGTGTGATGTGTTGTGTATTGTGTGCTGGACATGGGGGTGTTTGTCCCTGGGAGCTGTGGCATGGTGGTAGTGCATGTGAGTACATAGCGGTGTGCTGGTATACATTAGTTTGTACTTACCAGCCTCCACTCCCCTGCTAATCCGGCGAGGATCTCGGGATGTATGATGACTCGCACCTTCTCCTCCCACGCTTTGAAGGTCTTGAAGAGCGCGGGATTCCCTCCGCCAGTGACGGCTGCCAGCTCTCTGTTCTTGGTCTCCTTCTTCTTGACCAGGCTCTTGACGTCATTCCACCGTTTGTTTATTTCGACTCTGTTCCTGGGCAGGGTCCCGACTGCATTGACCTGGTCTACGATCCGGTTCCACATTCTGTTTCTGGTGGCTAGTGGTGTGTGCTGGACTATGTTCCCATAGATTTGTGGGTGCACCTTGATGATCTCGTCGACCATGACCGTCAGCTCAATGGGCGTGAACTTGGGCATTCTTTGTGGTGCCATGGTGTTTGTGGTGCTGGTGCGGTGTGTGTTGTGTAATGTGCAGGGGTTTGTGGTGCCGGTGTTTGGTGGTGGTGGTGGTGGTGGTGGTTGTGATGTGTGCGTTTCTGTGGTGTGCTGCTGTCCTTGCTGTGTCACTGTGTCCTCTCCTCTCCTCTCTAGTTTGCAATGTTGCAAGGGGTTGTGGTCTGTGGGAGTGCTGCTTTTGTACTTACCTATGTGGGTGTGTCCTCATGGTCTGTTGTTTTCAGGTGTGTTGTGTCTGGGGTTCTGGCCTTTGTAGTTTTTGTTTGTCCAGGGGGTGTTTTCGGGATGTGTACTGTGCTTGTGTATTTGTGCGTGCCTTGCTGTGTGGACTTGTTGGCCATGTTGAGTGCGATTGTTTTTGTCAGCGGATGGTTTCTGTGCAGGGACGTGGGCGCCATGGCTTCTGCCGTGTCGATTCTCATCGGCGTTGTTTGCGCTGGCGGGCGGTATATTTGTAGTTTTCCCGCGCTCATGGCGGTGCGATCGTAATCTCACGTGCGGTGTGTCGGCCGTGAGGGCGGGCGGTTTTGTGTTGTCGTGCGTGTTTCCGTCCGTGGCGGGCGGTTTGACTCCGACTCGGACGATGGCGGGCGGTATTTTGTGTGATTTTTCCGCCGATGGCGGTTTTCGGTTTGTGTAATCGTAATGGCGTGGTCGGTGTTCAGACGGTGTGTGCGGGCGGATTTTTGCTGCTTCCATGCCTGGCGGATTTTTTTACGCCGGGTATCGTAATGGGCCCCTTAGTTATTATTTTTAAATATCTTTTAATATTTTTAACTATATTTATTTTAATTATATGTATTATTTACTTAATTTTACATTATTATTAAAACATTAAAAAAAACGATATTTTTAACTTCGATATTTTTGACAACTATATTTTTTGTCTCTATATTTTGCACTTACCTTTATGTAGATTGGACTTCGATATTTTTGACTTCTATATTTCTGTGTCGATATTTTTGCAGGTCGATTTTCTGTCCGTCGATATTCTGTCATACTTCGGGATGGAGCACCAATACTATGCTACTGTATTTATTTCAATATTGTCAATTGTTTCTCTCCTAGAAGGATGCCCACATACTACACAGGTGTATTTAAAAGGTGCTTACCAAAGGGAATATAGTTGGCCTCCTATCTCGAGTATTATGTGTTGTTTTATCCGTTTCCTGATAATAATGACAGCAGTGATGCATTAAACACATTCAAAAAACGTCCATGAGACATAATCCCATAATCCCCATAAGGTGGTGCAAACGTGTAGATATGAAATATTAGAGGAATTCCTACTTCGCGAAGTAATGCTCTTCCCCAACGGAGCATCAATTCAAGACGAGTATTATGGTGACCGGTCTTTTATTTTGACCATTGGCCAGGGCGTAGCACTATATATAGTCGGTGTTGCCCCATTCACCAACCTGAAGAGAATGTCAAAATATGGCCTTATTCAATAGGTAATGTGAATGAAATACCTCAAATAACGTGCTATATCATTCTTGTTTGATTAGGGGCCCATGAGAGAATTTCTCTAGAGTTCATCAGTATAGTCACAAAGTCGCCAAATTCTCCTGAAAGTCGTCAATTAACCATTCTTTTAATTTATTCAGAAGTACAAAGAGTCCTCCTGATACATGTTGCTACTCCTTACACGAATAGCCCATGTTTCAAGTCAAGTGGACTTGAAACATAGCTATAGTGGTCAGTATTAAATGATATGTCAACATTCCTTAGATAATGCCATAAATCTGCTCTTATATCATCCATTATGAATTGCAGCTTGTTGTACCTAGGTCTATAGGATGCTGTCAATAATTCACTCGCCAGTTTATTACAAAAATATCTGGTGGCAACATGACACCCTGGGATACATGGTATCCAACCCCGGTGTTCGTGCTACATTTACAATGTGACCGCTATTAGCAGTAACAATGTTTCAGACAGAACAGCTAAGAATAGTAATTTCTCGTTCACAAGCATTAAACTTTAATGGCAGCCCTAATCATTTATAATTCACGAGCACTAAGCTTTAGCGTGATCCGTTTAGTAGACCAAAGGCTGTCATGAATAATTAATACCTGCACACCAACATTTAGTTATGCCCAGCAGCCCTGAGTCTATCAACTGTCTAGAACAAGTTCCAATAGCAAGGAAATCATTAAACTCCTCTGCCATTAAACTTAGAGCCTCCCCAATGTCAAAGTACCTCAGCCTATGTTACATCCCCCCTACACATTTTACCCAATACTTACTTCCCGATTTACTGTGGCTGGTAACAAACGTGGTCCCGGTAGATCGTGTAACCCGTGGCATTGTTGCAGCCACATTTAAATATCCCGCTTGTCTCTTCTACCTGTATCCAATCAGTACGGGCGCCCCCTCGGACGTGTTTTTGCGGCCCCCATCTTAGAGTATCTGTAGATACCTAAATCTCTCGAGCCGCCTGAAGTTAGTTACCGTTCCAATACTTAAAACAAACCTTGAAAGAGCCTCAAGTTGTATAAACTCATATTTTGTGCTGTGAATGAGGTGAACTAAATTTGTAAATTTTACAGACAATTTTTATTGGAGTCGAGGTACCCCTCTGGATAGCTTTAGAATAGCCGCCATCTTAGAATGTGTTAGCGCTCTTGAAGCCGGTCATTATTTCAATATAGAACTTGCCTCTTATATAAGGGAACCTTTGATTTACAATAAAGCCTCGATCTATAAGGTGTTTTAAAGGATAAGAGGAACTTATTCAAAACATTTTAAACTCTTAGTATAGTTCCCTGTTATTAAATGTCTGAACCCAATGATGCTTCCAGGTACCCCTCTAGATAGCGTTTTAATGGCCGCCATCTTAGAGTATGTTAACGCGCTTGGAGCCGGTCTTTATTATAATGTAGAACTGACCTCTTATATAAACTCTTGGTATAGTTCACCGTTATTAAATGCCTGAACCCGGTGAAGCCTCCACGTGGCCTCATATTTTTGGGTACAGCTCATGTTAAGCGGATTATTGAATAGGTGGGCTGAGTTCTTACCCATTATGCGCCATTTTAGTAAAGAATAAACGTATCTCTCTTGGCAGCATAATAATGATCGCCATCTTGGAAAGTGTAAATATGCTTAAAGCACATCGTTATTCTAAAGAAGGCTAGCCTCTTTTTTATAAGAGGAGCCATGATTTGTAATTTCGCCTCAATATGCAAATATTTCTAAAAATTGGAGGAACACATTCCAAATGCGTATTAGCCCCAGTTGGAGTGCGCATCAATAAATATTATAAGAAAAGTCATCTCAGAGTGTGGGATGAACCGCAGTTTTTTATTTAGGATTGTGCTGGACTACTGTTTATATTCATACATTTATGTAAATCACATAACCAGGTTCAAACGCCAAAACCAAAGTTTGGAGACCGAGGTAATGTAATTGATAGGCCGGGTAACAGCTATAGAGGTCAAGTGATTACATACACAGAAAAGTTAGTGTAAGTCAAGAAAGGGGGGTGAGACTTGTTTTGACAGGGTCCCCTTTTAAAAGAGTTGGGTTACATGGTTCCCATCCTAGTTAATGAACAATCATGTGATTGCTTGACTTCAAAACCAAGCTTTGTGAACCTTTCCTTATTCCACAACAGCCAGCATGTCTCATGTGCTCCCTTCTCTAATGGAGTATTTCCAGGAAATGATAGAGTTCGCTATTCGTATTGAGTCCCAAGGATATTGTTCTAAGGCGGCAAATCCAGCCTGCCTCTGCTTGTCTCAATGCAAGTTCCCTGTTTCCACCCTTCTCCTGCGTGGTTACCTGTTCTATCGCATGAAACCAAATGCCTGTCTCTGTGGGGTGTGATTCATGTATGTGAGTTGCTACAGGATATCTGTCATCAATGTTTCTGATGGCTCTCACATGTTCCTGAATTCTAATTTTAAGACTGTGTATGCTGCTTCCTACATAGATTTTATTGCAGGAGCAGCCTCTTACATAGGCTGTATGTGTGGTGTTGCAGTTAATGAAAGTGGTGTTAATCGTGAATTCCCT
This sequence comes from Calotriton arnoldi, assembly GCA_963921515.1. Taxonomy (NCBI): domain Eukaryota; kingdom Metazoa; phylum Chordata; class Amphibia; order Caudata; family Salamandridae; genus Calotriton; species Calotriton arnoldi. The sequence continues at coordinate 660,488 of CAWUFW010002715.1, read as the reverse complement.
GGTTGTATTGCAGCTGAATCGTGTTCTCTTGTTACATCCAAATTGGCAGATTGTGCACTTCCTACATACATGAAAACCTTCTTATCTTTTATATAGCTAGGGCACAACATCTTTTTTAATGTATTGCCCCTTCTATATACTACTTTCGGTCTGCTGGAAACTGTGCCTTCAGGCATTCGTCCAGATGTTAGTAGATGCCAGTTTTTTCTCAGAATTTTGTAGATATGATCGCTGTATGCATTGTACTGTGTAATGAATGCCACATCCTTATGAACCCCTTTCTTACTGGGTTGGTTTAGTCATGGCATTAGAGTGGTTTTCCGGTCCACTTTCATTACCCTAGCCTCCGCTTGGTCCAGACACTTCTGTGCATATCCCCTTTCTCAAAAATTCTTTTTTATGGATTTGACATTTCTAACGAAGTTCTGTTCTTGACTACAATTCTGTCTCGGCCTAACCGTTTCGCCATTAAGTATGGCGTTAATCGTCATGCGTGGATGTGCACTATCCGCATGAAATACACTGTTACAGGATGTCCGTTTTTAATAGACATCACTTTGGATAGTGTTGTTGGAAATGTAAAGTTTTAAGTCCAGAAATTCAATAGTTTCTCTTGAATAGTTCAAAGTCAGTTTGACATTCAACCTATTCCTGTTAAGATAGCTGTGATATGTCAACAATTCCTCCACACCTCAATTCCAAATCAATATCACGTCATCTATATATCTTCCATAAAAGATGATGTTATTACTCCAGTTATGTGATCCAGGTCCCCATGCAGGCATTTGGTTTCATGCGATAGAACAGGTAACCAAGCAGAAGAGGGGTGGAAACAGGGAACTTGCACAGAGACAAGCAGAGGCAGGCTGGATTTGATCCTTAGAACAATACCCTTGGGACTCAGTACGAATAGCGAACTCTATTATTTCCTGTAAATACTCCATTAGAGAAGGGAGCACATGAGACATGTTGGCTGTTGTGGAATAAGGAAAGGTTCACAAAGCTTGGTTTTGAAGTCAAGCAATCACATGATTGTTCGTTAAATAGGATGGGAACCATGTAACCCAACTCTTTTAAAAGGGGACACTGTCAAAACAAGTCTCACCCCCCTTTCTTGACTTACACTGACTTTTCTGTGTATGTAATCACTTGACCTCTATAACTGTTACCCGGCCTATCAATTACATCACCTCGGTCTCCAAACTTTGGTTTTGGCGTTTGAACCTGGTTATGTGATTTGCATAGATGTATGAATATAAACAGTAGTCCAGCACAATCCTAAATAATAAACTGCGGTTCATCCCACACACTCTGAGATTACTTTTCTTATAATATTTATTGATGCGCACTCCAACTGGAGCTAATACGCATTTAGAATGTGTTCCTCCAATTTTTTGAATTATTTTCATTTTGAGGCGGAGTTACAAATCATAGCTCCTCTTATAAAAAAGAGGCTAGCCTTATTTAGAATAACGATGTGCTTTAAGCATGTTTACACTTTCCAAGATGGCGATCATTATTATGCTGCCAAGGGAGATACGTTTATTCTATACTAAAATGGCACATAATGGGTAAGAACTCAGCCCACCTATTCAATAATACGCTTAACATGAGCTGTACACAAAAATATGAGGCCACTTGCAGGCTTCACCGGGTTCAGGCATTTAATAACCGTGAACTATACCAAGAGTTTATATAAGAGGCCAGTTATACATTATAATAAAGACCGGCTCCAAGCGCGTTAACATACTCTAAGATGGCGGCCATTTAAACGCTATCTAGAGGGGTACCTGGAGGCATCATCGGGTTCAGACATTTAATAACGGGGAACTATACTAAGAGTTCAAAAGGTTTTGAATAAGTTCCTCTTATCCTTTAAAACACCTTATAGATCAAGGCTTTATTATAAATCAAAGGTTCCAATATAAAGAGGCAAGTTCTGTATTGAAATAATGACCGGCTCCAAGCGCGCTAACATATTCCAAGATGGCGGCTAGTCTAACGCTATCTAGAGGGGTACCTCGACTCCAATAAAAAGTTGTCCGTAAAATGTACGAATTTAGTTCACCTCATTCACAGCACAAAATATGAGTTTATACAACTTGAGGCTCTTTCAATGTTTGTTTTAAGTATTAGAATGGTAACTAACTTCAGGCGGCTCGAACGATTTAGGTATCTACAGATACTCTAAGATGGCAGCTGCAAAAACACGTCCAAGGGGGCGCCCGTACTGGTTGGATACAGGTGGAAGAGACAAGCTGGATATTTAAATGTGCCTGCAACAATGCCACAGGCTACACGATCTACCCGGACTACGTTTGTTACCAGCGACCGTAAATCGGAAGTAAGTAATGGGTAAAATGTGTGGGGAGATGTAACATAGGCTGAGGTACTTTGACACTGGGGAGCCTCTAAGTTTAATGGCAGAGGAGTTTAATGATTTCCTCGCTATTGGAACTTGTTCTAGGCAGTTGATAGACTCGGGGCTGCTGGACATAACTAAATGTTGGTGTGCAGGTATTAATTATTCATGACAGCCTTTGGTCTACTAAACAGATCACGCTAAAGCTTAGGGCTCGTGAGTTATAAACAATTATTCTGAGTCTGTCATGCCACAGGTTGCTACACGAGGGCTGCCATTAAAGTTTGATGCTTGTGAACTAGAAATGACTATTCTTAGCTGTTCTGTCTGAAACATTGTTACTGCTAATAGCGGTCACATTGTAAATGTAGCACGAACACCGGGGTTGGATATCACGTATCCCAGGGTGTCATGTTGCCACCAGATATTTTTGTAATAAACCGGCGAGTGAATTATTGACAGCATGCTATAGACCTAGGTACAACAAGCTGCAATTTATAATGGATGATAGAGGAGCAGATTTATCTAAGGAATGTTGATATATCATTTAATACTGACCACTATAGCTATGTTTCAAGTCCACTTGACTTGAAACATGGGCTATTCGTGTAAGGAGTTGCAACATGTATCAGGAGGACTCTTTGAACTTCTGAATAAATTAAAAGAATGGTTAATTGACGACTTTCAGGAGAATTTGGCAACTTTGTGAATATACTGATGAACTCTAGAGAAATTCTCTCAGGGGGCCACTAATCAAACAAGAATGATATAGCACGGTATTTGAGGTATTTCTTTCACATTACCTATTGAATATTGAATACCTATAGTATTTTGACATTCTCTTTAGGTTGGTGAATGGGGCAACACCGACTATAGTGCTACGCCCTGGCCAAAGGTCAAAATAAAAGACCGGTCACCATAATACTCGTCTTGAATTGAAGCTCCATTGGGGAAGAGTATTACTTGGTGAGGTAGGAATTCCTCTAACCTTTCATATTTACACGTTTGCACCACCTTTTGGGGATTATGGGATTATGTTTTATGGACGTTTTTTTAATGTGTTTAAAAGATCATTGCTGTCATTACCATCAGGAAACGGATAAAACAACACATATGCTCAAGATAGGAGGCCAACTATGGGGCCCATTAGGATGGCGGGCGGAAGCACTACCGCCCTGCTGGCGGATGCAAAAACCACCAGTTACCGCCCGCATGCCGCAGCCCACACGCCCGCCAAATTACGATGTGAAAAGGCAGCCAAACACCGCCGGCAAGCCAGCGACGCCGTCCGCCATCAAAGTGCGCCCGCTCACGTAGCGGCGCAGCCCAATGGAGACACACCGCCAGACGAAATCACGTACCGCCCGGCGTACAAATTACGATGCCGCAAACAAACAGCTCCCACGGCTAAGAGACACCGCACGTGAAAGTGAGGCGGAAACCCGAACGCCGAGCACAGACACCGAAGAGGCGACCCCCCCGAGCATGAATCCAGCACTGCAGGCCCTCCCCATGCTATACCTGATGCACCACCTAGGATGCAAAGTACCACGGAGACGCAGGTAGGCACACACACAACAAGGGCACGCAAACAGCGCACACAGTGCAAGGGCGGAAAAGGAGGACATGGCACCCCCCCCAACACCCCTGCGTGGACAAGACACATCCACCACTGCACCCACAAATGTCACACAGGGCAAATCGCAACATCTCGCAACTATCTCGGGCACACCACCTGGGACCAGGAACTAACGACCCCGTCACGGCACCGCAGCACAGCGGCGATGACGCAGCCACACATGCGCACAACTCAGCGCCCAACCATAACGCCATGTATGCGTCGCACACAAACAACACAGGGACACAACCAAGCACCACACACACCAGCCACACCCAGAACGCACATGACACGTGACAGGCCTGCCACAGTCATGTCCCCAACGCCCAATTCACGGCCAACACCCAACGTCACACAACCGACGCCCACATGTCAGTGAAGTCACGCAACATCAGGACACACCCCTGTGTGACAAACATGGCGAAGCACACAGCGGCGGCAACACCACCCAGCAGAACATGGGCCCCATCGGGAAGAGGTACGCCAGTACCACACAGAAACACCCATACCACCCTGCACCCATGAACCAGACATAATAAACGGAACACCAAAGAGCCCGGGGACCGACAACAGGTGGACCCAAGAATGACACCCACACACAAAGCCCAACGCATAGCGGAAACACAGCCTGCCGCCCACACACGGGAGAGCAGACAGCACTGAATGACCTTCCATTCCAACTCCGAAACCACATCCCGACTAAACAAGCCGGAGAATACAGCCATTGTCCCAAAAAAATACCAACACAGGCATGCAGAGGAAACCGACCACAGGGCAGATAGCGCATATCACCTAAGAACATACCGAACGGGAAAGAAAAAATAAAAAACTCCCCCATGTCGTTCCCATGCAAGTTATCTGGAAGGAGTCACACACCACTGACCTTGAACGTTCAGAGAAGCATGTGGGATGAGGGCCCGTGTCCTCCGCACAAGCTAACAGAACACAAGTCCTGCCCCCCTACGACCATCACAGACCTCACAGCAACCTCGGAGCTTGCAAACTGCAGACTGCACACACAGCCGGAGCACGCCACCACAGCACCCCGCAGCAAAATGGCACCTTCAACACACCTACCCAACTACGCCGGACAGGTCAAGCTGTACAAACACAACCTGATACAGATAATGGGATGCGAACCCCTATCCCTGCTGAACGTAAGTTACCGACTGACTTACCGCATCGCATTGTTCAGCTGCGTCATACCCGTCTTCTACTGTCGGAGGTGTCCCTTCCACCATCCTGTGGAGTTGTGCCTCTCCAACCCGGCATGTCCAAGGGCGGACCTGCTACCACTATTCCACCCTCTGGACGCACACAACAGGGTCTGTTCAGCCTATGGGGGCATGGCGTATGTGGCGAACATCGGACCCACACTGCAATGGGACCACTGTGCCTCCACACGACGGATCATGGATCACAGCTACATCGAATGTCACCCAGCATGCCCCATCATGCTCCTACAAGGGACAACTTACGAACAACACCGTGACAGCCACCATCCGCTACATTGGCTGGCAAACATGTATACCACCAATGAAATGGAAGCCCTGCAGGAAGCCATCGCATACCTGTCAACCTGTCAATTCGTAGGACCCCGACGCAATCCCCCAATTGAGCCATGATGTCCAACACTGTACCCATGCTTAGCTTCCGCACGGAGTGGCCAGTAACCACTACAACAGCCATACCAAACGACCTGCAACTGATACCACACCATCAACGACACTGCCATGACATCGGATGTGTCCGGGACATGCACTCTGTTCCCCATCACATCCAGGAACTCTGCATGTATCGGGGAGGCAGTGGCATGGGATATGTGTATCGCACCCACATGGACAGAACTGCACGTACAACTATGCCATGACATGGATCCTGCGCCCATGGACATATGCACCGCTCAGTGGACAGGAATTGCTCGGCTGGAGTATGTGAGAGCTGCACCCCTTCTCCCCCTCCCCGGAAATCCCGTAACAGGACCTTTGCATGGACGACAAGTGCATACAACAACAACACGACCCCAGTGACTGTGACATGTCCAGTAGCCACCACATGGCAACAACAAGTGGGACGCCGTTGCATGCACGTAAGCCCATGCCCTGATGTCAACTCACACGCACGCGTGCCTGAGTAACAACAGCAGCACACCTGTCACATGGAACTGAGATGGACTGTGCCCATGATGCCAAGCGGTCTGGTAGGCTAAATGTATACCGTCTGTGTCAAAGTCCGCAGCTCCGCAGCTATTTGCAAATGAACATTAGCACAGCAACGGCCAAGCAGATGTAACTCTGAAGCCCACATCCCACATGCAACAGCTAATCACATGTACCCCTACACCCTTTGCTATGTGTAATCATGCTCAGTATATCCTCCACATGCATTCCGCTGCCAGTAGTGTCCACTATACTGCATCACAGAGGACATAAGTCACAATACATGGTTTGAAGAAAGAAACTGTCTCTGCTGATTCCTTTCACAAGTACGAATGTGAGATGATGAGAGTGTGTGATGTACACGGCAGTCGTGACATGACCATGTAGTCCACTGTCATTGGATGTCAACGCAAATGAGTAGCACAGCCGTGGAAGACACACATGTGTCGTGTGAAGCGGGAGTGACGCTTTGCTCAGGTGGGTGGGTGTGACGGGTAGATGCGCACATGCAAAGTTGAAACACGCTGTGTCGGGAGGGGTCCGGAACTGCACATTACCGCTTCCCTGGGCAATGTTAAAGGCCACCTGTCGGGGGGGGGATGTGAACACGTGTGTGCACAGCAGCCGGGCACACGAACAATGCGGTATCAGGCGTACACGTCAGCCCACCCTCTGTGGACAAGCTGGATCCTGTTGTGCGCCCGCCAGGCCCTTGACAAGGCACACACAGCCCCTGTCGACCAGGTGTATCCCCAACATTGTCAACCTGCACAGGCAATCCAGGGCACGGGATGGCAGTGGAGCATGGTGGGGGAGAGGACTCGGCGCGCTCCTCCGGGTCACATCACGCAGGCAAAACATCCTCAATGTGTAGCATGGCACAAGTCATATGGAAGTATTGGGGACGCACACATCACGAGCAGGAGTGACGTCACGAAGGTGGCTCGCACCATCCCACCCATTGCCTACATCTCCACACACGTCACATGCCGTTGCAACAGAGAAGCCAGCGCGTGCGCAAGCACCTCCGAGCCCGCCCCAGTGAGGCAAAGAGTGAATGTGTGGGTCCATCAGCCCCAGATGGAAGCGGCATGGGCCGCTAGGGCAGCTACAGCCTCTGTGTGTCGCAGGTGGTGTATCCGGACTGCGGAGACTGTTATGCATTGTCTATGTTGCCCGGGTCTCGAGTCGGGGCACCACGCAGGTGGACGGCGTCCCGCCACACATCATACCGTGAGACAGACCACTCGTTCAACTGGACCCGCACATACACTCCTTGGCCTCTCCGGGGCGAGCTTGGGGCTGCATCTTCATGCGCTAGCCCCACAGGTGCAAATGCATATTGGGGGGAGCGAGGGGAGGCCATGAGGACAGGGACAAAGACGACTGTATTACTGTCAGTGAGTTCAAGGAATGACCCTGATGTGGACAGGAAAAGACGTGCCCCGTGTGTATTGCAACTAGTCACTAATCCGATCACCCTCCCATGTCCTGCATGTAAGCCCGCACCTAGCCCCGCCCACCCGCCACATTGAAATTAGCACCAGCACAACATCATTCACATTCGAAGCACTGACTGGGGGTGACAACCATTGGACAAACTTGTGGAGGCCACCCACGCGTACATGTGGGCCCTCCATGATCCATGTCACCTGCGGCAAAGTGATGACATGCGCAATGACGGAAGTGAGGAGAGCTGTCCGCCCCACGCACAGATGGTGCATCAGCTCCACAGACCCAGCAGCGAGTGCAGCAGGGGTCACATGTGCAGGGGCAGCTGTGCCTGGTGTGAAGGCACATTCATATAGACAGCACATCGACCAATGTGTAGTCTGCCCACATCTACAGTCCATTATCATGCGGACATAGAAAATGAACATAGGGCAACACATCTGTGTGGGTGCACCCACTGTGACCAACACTGCGCAATCATCGACGTACTCGCCCTGTGCATGGCCCACCACGCAACGGAGGTCACATTCAGTGCCACCATCCCACACACACATCCCTATCACGAGACATGGTGTGTCCAATAGTCAGTACTGAGTTAGCGCCCATCTGGAGGGTCCTGAACAGGAGACACATGCAACCCACTAGGCAGTCGGTGCTGTCACCTACTGGCATTGTGCAGTCAATGTGCAGGCCAGGCCTGCTGGGACTGAGAGGGGCAGCATGGCCCAGCCTGACATTCACACGAGCAACAAGTGCACTGAGACCTGCATTGGCAATTGCAGACGTTGGCCTGCTCCCAGCTGGCCCGGGACGCCTACCTCCATAGTGGAACACGCAGGGTGCAACCGCGAGGGTCATCGGAGTTGGCCGTAATGGCCTGGCCCATGTTGGTGACAGTCCGCTGATGCCATGTGCACCACACAGTATGATGTGCGCACTGCATCTGCAGGTGTGGCCATGATGTGCGTGTGGGTGCAGGTGCACAATGGACGGGGCCACAACATGCCGTGTGCATAGGCAGGGACGGCCAGTGGCCGGCCCCCACATGTCTGTTAGCATGTCATCATCTGCACATTGGCATGGGTGCATGGTATACGCATATGCACACGCATGCCATCTCTCACTATGTACATCTGCCACTTGGCACGTGCAAGGTTACGTGTCACATGTGATGTGTATTTGCAAGCACACAGCCGTGTTGGCATGGGGCTGTAATGTGTACACCTGTCAATGCTTCTGGAGGTGTGATCCGTACAGTGCTGCACATAGGGTGCATTGGTGACACCAATGACTGTCTCATATCCCCTCGTGCCACAGGTCCCACTTGTCTTGGCCGCTCAGCCTGTGCCCACATTGTCGTTGGTGTGTGCCATACTCATCCAGCCTCGGAAGCAGTGTGATGCACAGCAGCAAGTCATGTTGCCGTGTTGTTGCCGCTTGCCGAATATGCAGTCAGTCCCCATCAGCACGCCTCACAGGTCATTGAGGCCTGGATCCCCATGTGCATGCACATAGCAATGGTTTGTGTCACTGCCCATTGCTATTGGTGGGAGACCTGTGTAAGTGTATTGTGGCTGTGCTGTCCCTGCATGACAGCTGTTCTGTGACTTATGTTCTTGCTCTGTCATATCAGTTATGTGTATGTGAAAATGCCATGTGGCGTGTTGCTTTGACATGTGTCCACTTCCATCTTTCCTAGGCGGAGACCAAACATTTACCGCCCTTACCAATTGTTGGCGGACATGGAGGATTCTGAGGTCATCCGGAAATTTCGTCTGGACCGACCAACCCTGCATCGACTATGTGCCATGTTGGAACCCCACCTCCGTCCTCGCAGGGTGTATCCGACAGCATTCACCCCCACGGCTAAGGTGATGGCTGCACTGCATTTATTCGCCACTGGGTCATTCCAGCACACAGTGGGCAGTGGAGGTGGGATGTCCCAGCCCATGTTCAGCATGGTGCTGAGGGATGTACTGGCAGCCATGATGCTGTACAGGAACAGGTACATCCGATTCCCCAGGGCACGTGAGTTGGCGGCAGTGAAGGGTGCATTCTATGCCCTTGGACGGATCCCACACGTCGTTGGTGCCATAGATTGCACCCATGTTGGCCTTGTCCCACCACAGGCCACTGAGCAGCTCTTCCGCAACCGGAAGCACACGCACTCCCTGAATGTGCAAGTGGTGTGCCTTGCGGACATGGTCATTTCCCACGTGTGTGCAAAGTTCCCAGGCTCGGCCCATGACGTGCACATCATGCGCAACAGCATATTACCACGACTGATGACCAATCTGCAACAGGACCGTGGCTGGATTGTCGGTGAGTATGTGGAGTTGTGTAGCGTGCTGGCTTAAGGATGCTGTCTACTGTCCTGTTTGAATTGCAACGGTTCTCTGTGTCCCTCACGCCCAGGTGACTCGGCTTACCCGAATGGGCCCTGGCTGCTCAGTCCATTACGAAATCCTCGGACCCCAGCAGATGACCGCTACAATGAGGCACATGGGAGGACCAGACGTGTGGTCGAGCGTACCTTTGGCCTCCTCAAGTCCAGGTTTAGATGCCTGGACCGCACCGGGGGTGCGCTGGCGTACTCCCCACAGAAGGTGTGCCAGATAGTGGTGGCTTGCTGCATGCTGCACAATCTGGCTATTCGAAAGCAGATCCCCCTAATTATGGATGACGGAGATCAACCAGGGCCCCAGCCTGCAGACCAGGACAGCTCGAGTGAGGAAGACAGCGGAGAGGAGGAAGCTGTGAATGTCCGTCAGCAGCTCATCGCCCGCTACTTCACTTGACGGTGAGTGTCCATGTACGACGGCTGATGTGGCTGTAGTTGTGCAGGTGTCTGTGTGCTGTGTCACGGAGGCCTTTTGTTCACTGTGTGCTGTGTGTCAATGGTCCATGTCCAGGTTTGTATGCCACTGACGGTGGCTGTGGCATTGTGCCCTATTGCTCTGTGCGATGTGTGTACATTGCTTGTAGTTGTTGACATGTACTGTGTGATGGGTGTGTGACACACTCATTGAATGTGCTCCTGTTCTGTCTTCCCCCTAGGTCCCTACAGCCCCTCCTGTCCCATCGCCATGCCACACATCCGATGCTTTTCTGCTCAAGGTGGCGGTTGATCATCGTTCAATAAACACAGTGCACAGACAGCAGTTTGTGTAAAAGGTGCATTTATTTTCAACTGTGACATGTCATTGTGTTCAAGGTGATGACATGAGTGTTGCGTGCAGTGACAATGAGCTGTCGGCCATGGCTGCGTGATGCTCAGGGTGTACCCACTAGTTCTATGTCCCTAGTCCAACAGACACATGCCATTCTGATGGCTGTGTGGGGTGGGATCGTAGTCCAAGTCAATGCAGTGGGTGGTCAAGGATGGCTGGCTGCCTCACTTGCGTCTGGAGCGTGCGAAGTCCTCCCGGGACATCTGTTTCTACTTCGGACGGCCCCTTCCACGTTTGGGCGGGGGGGGTGTGGTGGCGACCTGCTGGTGGTGGGTGAGGTGTGCTCACTGGCTGTGGACGCAGGGGAACTGGACACTGCTGCCCGACCCTGCGCCCTAGCAGGTGGTGGCGGAGGTGGTGTTGCTGGCCTTGCCTGTGACCTCACCGCCACCACCAGCTGGCCCATGAGGTCCACGAGTTGGTCCATACGGGACACGAATTGGCCCATATGGGCGTCCATGGACCTCAACACCCCCAGGACCTCCCGCGTGTCGGAAGCAGACCTGGCCCATTGTCCTTGGGCCTCTTCATAGGCCCCAAGGACTCTGGCCATTTGAGGCAGGGCATGGCTCCCAGGGAGGCTGGTGTTGGCCTGACCCTGCTCCTCCCACCAGTACTGCTGCCACCGGCCCTGCCCACTAGCCACATTGCTCACCACGGTCCTCGCTCTGGCTCCCAGGGTGGACCCAGTCGGCCGGACCACCACTTGCGCTGGGGCTGGGGCCAGTGATGACGTGGTGGTGGTCGTGGCGGTGGTGGTTGTTGCGGCGATGGTGGTGGTTGCGGCAGTGGGAGTGGCCGCAACGACCGTGGGAGTGGCCGCCACAACAGTGGTAGTGGCCGCAACGACAGTGGCAGCAGGGGGCTGTGAGTGGTCATCAGCCCTGGATGATGGGTTGGTGGGTAGGAGGGTGCCTGGGTTGCGGTTGGGCCCTGCCACACCAGATGGGCCTGCTGGGTGGTCCGTGTCCGAAGAGGAGGACAGATCCTCCACATCCGTGAGTCCTTGTTGGGGGCTTGCAGGCTGGCTGTGCTGGCTGCTGTCTCCATCTCCATCATCCAGCAGTTCGTCACCTGTGGGGGAATGAGATATGTTATTGTGTTGCACCTGACAAAGTATGTATAGGTTGTCTGACATCCACAGTTCGTGCACAGTCATGCACAGGTTTCCCGGAGCCGTGTGTGTGGCTGTGCTATTTGTTGTTGTGTGGGCATGCCAATGGGACTGTGTGCTGTGGACATGTGGCATGGGACGGATTGGCAATGCCGATGGGTGTGTTGCTGTGCTCCTCCTTGCTGTGCTGTGGGACTAGGGGCCTGGTGTGTGTTGTACTTCAGCTGTCCCCCTCCCACCCACTGCACTTTGTGTTGCTGCTACTTACCTGTTACTTGTCGGTTAGTGCAGCTACGGCTGCCACATGGGTGTGGGGGTGCTCCGCCTTGCTGTGCTGTAGGACTAGGGGCCTGGTGGGTGTTGTACTTCAGCTGTCCCCCTCCCACCCACTGCCTTTGTGTTGCGACTACTTACCTGTTACTTGTCGGTTGGTGCAGCTACGGCTGCCACATGGGTGTGGGGGTGCTCGTTGTGGCGCTTCTGGAGTACTAGGGGACCTGTTGGTAGTTACGTGGCTGGGTGTACACATGCCCCCATGGTTTTGTTAGTTGATATGTTTGGGCTGTGTGTGTGGTGGTGCCTGTTGCATGTGTGAGAGATGTGTTGTGTATTGTGTACTGGACATGGGGGTGTTTGTCCCTCGGAGCTATGGCATGGTGGTAGTGCATGTGAGTACATAGCGGTGTGCTGGTATACATTTGTTTGTACTTACCAGCCTCCACTCCCCCTGGTAATCCGGTGAGGATCTCCGGATGGATGATGACTCGCACCTTCTCCTCCCATGCTTTGAAGGTCTTGTAAAGCGCGGGATTCCCTCCGCCAGTCGTGGCAGCCAGCTCTCGATTTTTGCTCTCCTTCTTCTTGACCAGGCTTTTGATGTCGTTCCACGTTTGTTTATCTCTCCTCTGTTTCTGGGTACGGTCCCGACTGCATTGACCTGGTCTACAATTCTGTTCCACATTCTGTTTCTGGTGGCTAGTGGTGTGTGCTGGACCTGGTTGCCATAGATTTGTGTGTGCACCTTGACGATCTCGTCGACCATGACCGTCAGCTCAGTGGAAGTGAACTTGGGCATTCTGTGTGATGCCATGGTGTTTGTGGTGCTGGTGCGGTGTGTGATGTGTGATGTGCAGGGGGTTTGTGGTGCCGGTGTTTGGTGGTGGTGGTGGTGGTGGGTGTGATGTGTGCGTATCTGTGGTGTGCTGCTGTCCTTGCTGTGTCACTGTGTCCTCTCCTCTCTGCTTTGCAATGTTGCAAGGGGTTGTGGTCTGTGGAGGGGCTGCTTTTGTACTTACCTATGTGGGTGTGTCCTGATGGTCTGTTGTTTTCAGGTGTGTTGTGGCTGGTGTTCTGGGCTTTGTAGTTTATTTGTTTGTCCAGGGGTGGTGTGTTTTCGGGATGTGTACTGTGTCTGTGTATTTGTGCGTGGGTTGCTGTGTGGACTTGTTTGCCATGTTGTGTGTGTTTGTTTGAGTCCGCGGATGTTTCTGTGCAGGGACGTGGCCGCCATGGCTTCTGCCGTGTCCATTTTCTTCAGTGTTGTTTACGCTGGCGGGCGGTGTATTTGTTGTTTTTCCGCGCTCATGTCGGTGCGATCGTAATTTCACGTGCGGTGTCTCGGCCGTGAGGGCGGGCGGTTTTGTGTTGTCATGCGTCTTTCCGTCCGTGGCGGGCGGTTTGACTCTGACTCGGACAAGGGCGGGCGGTATTTTGTGTGTTTTTTCCGCCGCTGGCGGTTTTCGGTTCGAGGCATCATGATTGCTGGGTCGGTATTCAGACGGTGTAGGCGGGCGGATTTTTGCCGCTTTCATGGGTGGCAGATTTTTACGCCCGGTATCTTAATGGGCCTTTATATTCTCTTTGGTAAGAACCTTTTAAATACACCTGTTTAGTATGTGGGCATCCTACTAGGAGAGAAACAATTGACAATATTGAAATAAATACGGTAGCATAGTATTGGTGCTCCATCCCACCTGAAGCTTTGTAATCAAATATAGCGCTTTTGCGGAATGACGTGTACTTTACCATTAAAAACATGTTTTGAATTCAGCAAGGATAAGTAAAAACCAGTAAGTCTATGCATTGAATTGTGATACCATCTTACACATGTGATGTGAATTTACACTTGCTTCAGGTTAAAACGGATGCATTCAATTGAGTAATGAAGGTCTGATGTTAATATATGTGTATAAATGTTTTTTTTTTAATTGTCTTATTGTAAATGTTTTGTAAATACTGTAAATATAATTCGCATTTATGTATATCATTTGTAGCCCTGAAGAAGTCCGAGAGGACGAAACACGTTGGCTATGGCTTTATCTAATGTGAAGGAGAATTCATGAATAAAGAGACAGAAATACACCTGCTGAATTGATGTTGTGTTTAACTGTATGACAGAATAATGTTTGAATGAAGCATCATTTATGCAATTTAAATACAAATGTTTAAGAATGTTATAATAAAGAGTGCTGAATCAAATTGTTGTATTTGCTATTATGGGGTTTTAATCCCAGGAGGCTTAGGGGCATTGAGCCTCAGGTCCTGTGCACCAAAAGACACATTTATATAATACCATACTTTTAGATAGGTGCAGTCATGGTTGCCTCAATCCCCGTGATATTGTCTAAAAACTTGGTTGGATTTTTCTCGAGAACAAAGTTGGGGGAGGAGAGAATTCTCCTCTTGTGCAAAGAGTTCCAACCAAGGGACTCAGAACCTCTGAATTAATATCTTGAACACCTTTGGATGAAGACACCAGACATTTGAGGTTGGAAATAATTAGCGCAAGTGATCTGCACAGGAGTTAAATTGCAATGGGATGAGTTAGAATGTTCTCAGCCCAAATTCCTATCTCCTGTGCTACTAGAAAGAACTCTATGGAACCTGTGTCCTCCCAGCCCCGGTGGCTAATCAGGTACCTGGCCACTATATTGTCAGTACTCATTCTGACTGCTGGCCCCTTAGACACTCAGAGAAATGGGTTAATGCCAACAGAACTGCGTTTCACTCTTTTCAGTTTGAAGGCATGTAACGTTCTTTGTGACCCAATTTTCCTTGAACCTCTGGTGAATCTAGGGTTGCTCCCCAACCAGTCCCACTTGCATGTGTGGCGACTCTCTTGGGAGGCAGAAACTGAAACGGTAACCCTTGGTTAGATTTCCCAGATTGAACCTCCATTAAATAGAGACTACAATCTGAGGAGTTACTGGTATCAGGTACTCGTACTCCTGTGGTACTGGGATCCAATGCTCCAGCAGGTGCCTTACTAGTGAGTACATGTGCAAATGAGCCCATGGGACCAAAGATACTTGTTATATGGTCAGCAATTCCCTTGCTGTAGCCCTGTGCTTGGATAGGAGACCCAAATTGGACAGGAGTTTCACTCTTCTGTAGTTGGATATAAAAACTATTCCCACCTCCGAATTGAAGAGTGTTCCAATGAACTGGATTAACTGAGATAGGATGAGATGCAATGGTTTATCAAAACCCATGTTCCTCCAGTACCTTGATCACCATCAACCACACAACCAACCAGATGTCGAGTTAAGAGAAGAGAGAAATTCCTAAAGAATGTAATCTACCTACCACTGGAGTTAAAAGCTTTGTGAACACTCTTTGTGCTGTTGGAAACACAAGCAGAAGGACCAGGAACTGATATTGGTGTTCCTGGATGCAAACCTTTAGGAACCTCTGAGATGGTATGTGAATTGGTATTTGCAAATATACATCCAGAAGGTGTATTGATGCCATGAAGTTTCCTTGCTTCAAGAAGGAAATGATGCATGCTAAGGTTGCCATGTTGAAAGTCTGATTTGGTATGTAAGAATTCACATTATTTAACTTTAGAACTGGTCAGAGCCACCCTGATAACCTCTGTCCAGAAAAAATATAAAGAAGCAACCAGGTCCCTCTCTGATCTTCTGGTAGTGGTATTATCACAGTTTGTTCAGGAGGGCTTGAACCCCTTTTAGGAAAGCTAAGCATCTCTCTAAGTCTCATGGCAATGGGGTTTGAAGAAAAGTCTCTTGTGAGTCCTGAATAAGCTTCACCCGATATCCTAAAGCTACAATCGTCAGTGCCCACTTGTCCGAAATGTTTCTTTCCCGCAGATTGAGGTAATATTTTACTCGACCCCTAACTCCTTCAACATAGTCAGAACTTGGCTGGGGCTGGTTTCACAGTTGGCTCGGTTAACTGGGATTTGGCTTTGTCTGAGACGGGGTCCCCCAGATATGACCCTTCCCTTAAAAGGGCTGTGATGTTCCTTTAGCTGATGAATTGGGCATCAAAGCTCTTTTTCTGGTGCTCCTCTTTCCCTGAATGATGAATGCACAGGCTGGAGCAGCTTGTGATGCTCCAATGACTTTTTGGTTCTTCAAGCCTTGGACCACCTGTTGTTCCATGATGGCAAAGGTTGGTGTCAAATCTGAGCCATTTTGGATTCGATCAGCCAAATATTGAAAGTCCCTCAACAGGAACTGAACTGACCACAAAGTTTGATCTTTTAATCACTGCTTCTACTTTCTAATACGCTGTTTCAGGAAGGACTGCCTCCTCCAAAATTATAACCCCTTGAGAGGAAAGGCCCGCCATCAGTGACTCCATGGCCAAGCAAGTCAACGCAGTCTCCTCCTCCTGCTTCAACACCCTCCGCATGCTTCGCAAGATCTACAGGTGGATCCCGACAGACACAAGAAGAACAGTCACCCAGGCCCTCGTCAGTAGCAGACTGGACTATGGGAACGCCCTCTACACGGGAGCCCCGGCCAAGCTCATCAAGCGACTGCAACGCATACAAAACGCCTCCGCACGCCTGATCCTCGACGTACCACGCCACAGCCACATCACCCACCACTTGAGGAACCTGCACTGGCTCCCCGTCGACAGGAGGATCACCTTCAAACTCCTCATCCACGCACACAAGGCACTCCACAAAACTGGCCCAGCCTACCTCAACAGACGACTCTTCTTCTACGTCCCCAACCGCCAGCTCCGCTCCGCCGACCTCTCCCTCGCCACCGTCCCTCGCATTCGAAGAACAACCACCGGCGGCAGATCCTTCTCACACCTCGCCGCCAAGACCTGGAACACCCTTCCACTAAGCCTACGACAGACCCAAGACCTGCTGACCTTCAGGAGGCTACTCAAGACCTGGCTGTTCGACCAGTAGCAGCATCCCCCCCCTTCCCTCTCCCCAGCGCCTTGAGACCCTCGCGGGTAAGTAGTGCGCTCTACAAATTCTGTGATTGATTGATTGATTGAGTGACTCCACCTTGACCGACAGTGGGAATTCCTCTGCAAATTTCTGCAAGGGATATCTGTGGACCAAAATTCTGGGAAAAGACTGACGGCCTACTTCCTTCCATTTCACCATTAGAACCTTCCTTATAGTAGCATGCACTGAGAGTGATTTAGGCTCTGTTGATAGTGATTAAAGAAATCCTCCTCATTAGATAAATCTGGGGATTCCGTTAGTCATATTATCTCTTAAATGTTGTAACAACTTTGATGAATCCTGACCTTGAACATAACACTCCTTGAAATCCTCCTCTTCCACGTCCTGTGTATCACTAATGATGGTGGGTTATTGTGACCATTTGTGACTGATACCTCCACAAGTGTGTAGCAGGTGAGCTGCTTATACGCTTTGGGCCTGACTGCCAGTGTATCCCTCTTTTCTTTGTGCTATAAAGAGGTTGTTACGGGTGATTACTGCACTCTATAAGCAACAGTCCCAGAGCTGCTTCGCATGATGACATCTTGTTCTTCCTGAGAACCACCTCCTTCTATCTGTACAAAGTCTTCTCTCCTATCTCTAGCAGCTATCATTTTGAAGTGCCCTTCCCAGACGACGGTGTGCTGACTTTTTAGAAGAACTAGTTGGCCCGCAGTACCGTAATGTCTGCTGGCTTACCAGCAAACACATGTCTGCAGTAAAGTGTGCAATCAGTGATGTACTCTTCATGTGGACTAAGGCCCAGATGTATAACTATATCATGCAACGAAACTCAGCAAAGCAACTTGCTGCACTGCATTGCGTGACAGGAAGAGGGCAGGAATGCACCATATCAATCAAGATACGATGCATTCCTGCCCTTTCCTTATGCTGGCGCACTCAGTGCAGCCCAGTGCCAACACAGGCACCCTTGTGCTGTGATGCAAGGGAGCCTGCATTACAGGCAGGATTGTTTTTGTGCGGAAGGGTAACCTTCCCGAACCAAAACAATACCTAGAGGCATTTTCCTCTTTTTAAGTGTGCTGAAGAATGAAGCATCTTAGAAAGAGGAAACAATGAGGAGAAATATAGATATTTCTCCTCGTTGAGCCTCTATGAGAAAGGCGTACACTTCTGACACATTCCCAGATCTACCAGTGTTGGTAAATCTGGGAATGTGTCAGAATACATTTGTGGATGCATGGGAACATCCACACTCCTCCCATGTAACGCCTTCCCGGGAAAGTGTAACGCAAGGCAGCGACCCAGATTTGCCAAGCCACCCAAGGTGTCTCTATGTGTCATGGTAAATCTCATTCTAGGTTTTGTGTTGCCCTATGTCATCTTGCGTGGCCTAAGGGTCACGCAAGCCCTTGATAAATCTGGGCCCAAGTGTAATGAAGTCCCAAATTGCTGAGGAGAGCCTTCTTATTGAGTCAATGTTTAAAGAACTTGTTGAGGGGGAGCAAGCTGGTTGTGTTGGCCTTTCGCTACGGTGGGCAGTGACTGTGGTTAGGGGTTGTAGTGGTTGTTGCATGATTTTGGACCCTTCAAAGATGGAAGGCAGTGGTGTTGGTGTTACTACATAACTCAGATCAGGTTGAATAGCGATGATCTGCCCTTTCTAAGTGCCACTCTCTACATTGGAAATCACTGGCTTATCATCAGCTTCTTAATTTCCAAGGCTTTTGGGTACCTTTGTTTTCTCTTGCCTCTCATGGTGGGTCTCGATCGGGGTTCAATTGTTGTCAAGATCATCAAAAGGGGAGTTTCGAGAAGATGAGAGAGTGATCTTTTATTTCATTGCAGGAGATCAATGTGTCTAATAGAACAGCACTCATAACAACATCTTGCTCAGCAGCAAACTCAACTTTTTGCTCTACTTCTACCTCCGAAAGGTCAGGTGTCGCAGACCGTGGTTGATGTTAAGTTTCCAGTGAAGATTCTGTTTGCTGCTCATACAATTCCATTTCTGATTTAATCTCAGCTATAACTGTGGTCACTGCAGTGGTGAGATACATCTGCTCTGGTTTTTGGTGATGGTGCAGTGGTTGATACAGGAGTGATTCCCCTCCCAGCTTATTCCTGCCTAGTGGAGGGCACGACAGGAGTGCTGCATTGCCAGAAAAATGATGAGTGCTTGATGTCAGTGGTGGCACTGACAATAAACATCTTCTCCTTGCTGGCCACTTGCTTGGCATGAACCTCCTTCTTTAGGAACATCTTTACTTCTTGTATAGCTCAGCAGTACTTAGCAGAGAGGTCTTCTGGAATTTGGTGTCAGCTAAGTCACAGACTTATCTCCATCTCAGTCAGTAAGTATCCTCTTGTGCACTTGCAGGCAATGAAAAATATGGGAGAGAGTGAGGCTTGGCAATTGCTGTCACCATCATCGGAACAATATGAATAAATAAATCAAATGAATTAATTTCAAAATTTCAGGTGCCCCCCCCCTCAAGCCCATAGGGCAGAGGCAAAAATCAAGTAAATTAATTAGTAAACAATGGGTGGTACTCCAGTGTCCACGCTACCCCTATGTGAGACAGGGGTCAGAAAGAATAAAAAAAATAATAAACAAATAATTTTTGGCCCTCAGAGGCCCATGGGACCCCTTTGGAAGTGGGGGAATTAAATACATTATTCGAAATCAACAGCTGTGTACTTCAGATCACCCAGAAGCATGAATAATTATTATCAGAAAAAAGTATATTAGAAAAGAACAAATAATGAAAAACAATTACATGAGCTTCTTCTCATATCAATACTTATCGAAAATGGAATAAAATAATGAATAATTAGAAACACCCACTGGCTCAACAAAATGGTGGATGCTCAACATACAACATGGGGGAGCAAGGCAGGAGAAATGGAGAATAAAGTCAAAATGGCTGTCGCCACATGACCAGAAAGGAAGGAGGCTTGGAGAACAAGGACAAAATGGCCTCCTATGACACACATACACACACACACGCTGAGTCCACAAAATGGCCACCTCTACATGGAGACATGGAAAACAAAGACAACATGGCTACACTACCCTTGCTGGAGCTACTTCCTCCCCTTCATCAACAAAGGCTTGCAGGATTGCCGGGAAATGATTGCAAAAATATTCACCCAAAATATGCCTGGGCCTCTGTGTGGGCTTAGTACAGCACAAGTCAAGCTACAAAATAGAAACAGTGCAAAAAGCACTGGAGCTACTACCTCCCCTTCATCAACAAAGGCTTGCAGGATTGTAGGAAAATGATTGCACAAATATTCACCCAAAATATGCCTGGCCCTCTGTGTGGGCATAGTACAGCCCAAGTCAAGCTGCAAAACGGAAACAGCGCAAAAGGTTTAAAAACACTTTTAAAATACCCCAAACACAAACAGCACAAGGCAAGAATTGTCCCTGCAAAATACTTTTAAAATCTGAAGAAAAGGATTAATCAACCATCTCATACAAGTACACGCCATAAATGGCGGGCAGGCACATGGGGAACAAAATAGGAAACCATCTGGATATATGGGACTGTACTCCTGGAGCATACCAAAGCTAGCCACCAACAGGCACATGCAGACAAAAGAAATAATTAAATCTGCCAAGAATGCAAGCCCCTAGAATAATAGAAACTCTCTAACACACCGGCAGTGAGAAAAAATATATTAATAAAAATAAATCTAAGGCGCTCACAACAGACTAGGTCCAAAAAAAGTAATACGCATGACAGTATGAAGGTAAATTTGGACAAAATTCACAAAAACACAATGTGAGGAATTGGATTCTTGGTTGAGGTGGGTTAGAGCACTTCTCAAGCAATGGCCACAATCTTTGTCAGGGTGAACCACATAAAGTTACTAAATTAACCTGTGTTAAAAACACTATGATTGCTTAGCACAAAAGCTATCAGGCTTAGCTTAGAGGCAATGTGCATTTATGCTTCAATTAAACAGCAATAAAGTGAAAACACAACACAAGGAAAGCCCCGCACCAATGTAGTAAACTTTTATATATTATTTGCAACCAAAACGATTAAACTATTATCAGTAGAAATGGAGATATGGAATTTTAAAGGTTTAGAATAAAAATAGCACCTAAAGATGTTAAGTGCAAACAGAGTGTACCTAATCGCCCTGGACCAGAACAAAGTCACATGTTCAGGCCACTTGCAAGGGAGCGCAGGTCGAGGACCGGACCAAGTTTGACCCACTGAATTTTAATTTATGTCCTACATGCTCAGTTGGTGCTGCGTTGGGAGGCTTTGCGTCATCCGGCATCGATTCCTATGAAGCTATGCGGCAAGGCTTTGCATTGCTCTGCATCAGTTTTGTTGAGCTGTGTGGCAAGGGTTTGCAGGGCTTTATCTTGCTTGGTGTCAGTTCCGATGAAGCTTGCAATGTGTGGCAACACTTTGCAGGGCTTTGCGTCACTTCAGGACGAATTTGGTGGAACCGTCAGTTAGGCCTGGAGGAGCTCTCTCTGATCCTTGCCAAGGGCCCAGGACCTGGGAGGCATGACTTGGGGATCATGAACTCACACCAGCAGAGGCCATCAGAGCTCAAGCAGGTTTGGTTGCAGGTCCAGGCAAGTCCAGTGCAGCAGGCCAGCTGTGCAAGTGCAGGGAGGTCTTTGGACTTGTTGTGTCCCTGTTGCTCAAAGCAGGAGGTCAGTCAGTGGAGGATGAAGGAAGAAGATCAAGTCTTCATTCTCAGCAAGCAAGCCAGGCCTCAAGCAGCAGGGCAGCAGGAAGTCCTTCTTCTGGAGTATCCACAGGTCCAGGAATGTACTTATGAGTGAGTCTGAGGGGACCCTTTTTATACCTGGTGCCCATTTTGAAGTGGGAGTAGGTTCTGGAGTTTCCTCCTACAGAGGTGTCTGGAATTCTCTGTCTGTCTACTGTGGTCTGTTTGGGGGCACAATAGGCTAGTGTGAAGTTCTTTGAGTGTGAGCTGGGCCAGTGCCTTTCAAGTGCAAGTGTGGTAGGTGGCAGTTCCGTTCCCCATTAAGCCAGAATGACCCATCCTGCCAGCACCCACACTCTCTATTGAGATGCTGTCTCTGAGGCATATACAAACTAAGGCCAGTTGCCAACTACACCTAGTTATATGACCCAGGAAAAGGCAGCAGGCATCAAAGGGTTAGGACAAGAACATGCCAACTAACTAAAAGTGGCATTTTCAGACTTGTCACTTAAAATCTGACTTTACCATAAAAGAGGGATTTAAATTATAATTTCTCAGACACCAAACATGGCTTTCCTATCTGCTCTCAATCAAAGGTTATAACTTAATAAGTGTAATAAGGCAACCCAATATTATCCTATGGGAGAAGTAAACCTTGCAATAGTGAAAAACAAACATAGGAGTTTTTCACTACCAGGACATGTAAAACTTATTAGTACATGTCCAACTTAGAAAAGACAATGCATCCTGCCCTGAGGGTGGCTTAGGACCTACCCTAAAGGTGAGCAATATATATGAAAAAGGAAGGGTTAGGACTGGAAAAAGGTTAATTTTGCTAGGTCGAAATGGCAGTTTAAAACTGCACACACCGGCTGCTGAATCGGCAGGCCTGAAACATGTTGAAAAACACACAGCAGGACAATGGCATAATGTTGGGCATTACATGTAATTGTTGGAATGCAAAATTCCTGGGATTATACCAAATGACATCAGCATAACAAAAGTTATGTCAAGGCCTACTTTAGACCTAGCTGGTAACTGAGCTATTTTCTTGCAATGGTTGACAACTTTTGTCTACCCACAAAGGTACAGTGGTCATGTTGGTGCTGTTGCATTTGTTGGCTTCATTTAACACTGTAGAGCATGTAATGTAACTAGAACGACTATCAAAAGTAGTAAGGTCTCTAACTCATCAATTGGTTAGTTTATATTTTAAACAATTGAGTCACTCAGGTTAAATGACATAAATCACTGTCCTATTGGACAACTGCCACCTGCAGCGTACAACAGGGCTCTCATCTAGCCCATTTTGATTTACCACAGAGGTCTTCTAACTTGGAGATGGGCCCTCCTAGGGGGGCCTTAATTGAACCTGGTGGGGTGACAGGATCTGGCCAAGAACAGCATCATGCTGATAACGGTGACTTGTTTTAAGTGGAAAGAAATGAGTATTAGTAGTAGCCTAATCTGTTTTGGGCCATCACTAACATCGTTTGTCATTTACATCTTGGCTAGGAGTGTGTGTCAAACAGGAAGGGACTCCAGATACTCCTCAAGCGCCCGCCATTTCTGATAGTCACACTGTGGATACTTTAACACATTACTAAAGTCTGGCTGACCTTTGGCAATCAGGTATTTGACTGCATTTTTAAAAGGGCTAACAGAATTTATGTGCACTGTTTAAAAATGTTTAATCATATTTAACCATTGACAATTTAACAGAATATTTGAGAAAACTTGGGGGGGGGGGTGATTTTTTTTTTACACGGGAGGGGTGCATTAAAAAGTTTGAAGAACAATGATTTAACCTCTTCAATCAGCGTCATGGACGCCTAGTGGTTTGTAAAGGGAAGGGCTTTCAAATGTGATCACAATCTGATTATGAAATCCCACTGTTTTTACCTTGGATCTCAACCATGATCAAGAGCAGAAAAAATAAAACCTTCATTATCATAAGTTAATAGGCAAACATTTGCTGGCCTTAAATATGGAGAGAAAAGAGCTAATGTTCATATATTCCTACCTTGCCCCTAAACGTTTGGATGTCACATACCAATCATTTTATATATAAGGTTGTGAAATCCTGGTATCTCAAAAGATAAATATTCTGGACAGCACCATACATCCAAGTCTCTCACTAAAAGTTTGTTAACTTTTAGTTACTGTATTCGTGTATGGAAAATAGCACTGTCCTTTGAAACTATCTTAGGGGCTGATTACGATGACGACGAAAAAGCATTCCGACCGCCGTGCTAGCGGGAAATTGCCGCCCGCAGGTACCGCGGCAAAACCGCCGGCCAGATTAGGATGCACCGCCAGAAACTCCCTACCGCAGCGGTCGGATTCCAGGTTTCAGCGGCGGAAAAGCTGGAAATCAGTCCGCGGTGGTCGGATTTGCTGCGGAAAGGCCAAAGACCGCCATTTCCCCAGCGGTCTGGAACACATGGAGCTATCCGCAGTATTGCCACTGCCATCCTCGATTGGCCAGATTCTCTGCAGCGGTGTGGTGGGCTGTTTGTGGCACCGTAATACAATCGGCGGTCGTAACCGCATTCCGCACGGCGGTCCCTCCCTTTTAGCTCCATCCGCCACCGCTGCGGAAGGGGATTCCTGGCGGTTCCCGAAACACCGCAGCGGACGGGAATTGGGCTATCTTTGCCCATCGTAATACGGCGGACGGGAGGACCGCTGCTGGAGTGCGGAAAAGGGCATTTTCCACCAGCACCGCAGATGTGCTTCCGCCCGCCATCATAATCAGCCCCTAAGTCTCAAAATTATTTAACATTCCTATGTTACTGCTAAATATACTAGGAAATATTTCCAACATACATTTCCCAGTATTTTCACCCTCATCTAAGATCAGTACCTGTTCGCAGCTGTTAAGGTCAAGGACAATGTGTAAGCTTCTTTGGTTGAACCATCCTAAAACTGATTGTCCTTTTTTTAACAACATATAATTTGTCCAAGTATTTCCTATTTTTGAATCTGAAAATAAGACTTCTATATCGGAACATTTCAATCGTTTCTACGCTGTAGCTTTCAGGGGCAATGTCCAGGGGCGTAACACAGGCCCCCGCAGCCCCCGTGGTGCAGGGGGGGGCCCCCAAGCTGCAGGGGGCCCCCTCAGCACAGTATTCTTGTCCGAGAGCTCCAGATAAAATCCAGAGAGGGGGCCCCTCCCTGCACCTTGCAGGGGGGCCTCCTCAAATCTCGTTACGCCACTGGCAATGTCCGAGACTTCAAATTTCGAGCCTTATTTCTTTTCAGACCTGTTTTGCACACACTGTCATTGGCAATTGTATATGGCGATCCAGAATCTGCAACTTTATAGATGCCAACACAGCCAATGTTTATAAAGCACATGGGTTTCTTTGACATGTGTTGCTGTCTGAGATGTTCAGCACCACTTTCTATTTTGTGCTTAATACTTCAGAACATCCTACTTTATCTTCATCACATGATAGTCCTACATCTCCTTGAGCTATACATATTATCTTCCTGTACGTGTTTGATCTCAATCTGCACACATGTGCATAATGTCCTACGCTCCCACATTCACCACATTTTTGTTTTATAGTAGGGCTACTTGTTGGACTTGGCCCTTTTTGCAGGGTCATCCCTAAACTTTTTGCCTTCCTCCTATATTTTTTCTGACCTGTTGTTGGCTGTTTTATGACTCTGGGCACTTTACCACTGCTGATCAGTGCTAAAGTGCATATGCTCTCCCCATTGTAAGTTGTGTTATGGATTAGTGACTCCATGATTGGATGATTGGTTTACTTGTCAGTCCCTAGTACAGTGCACTGAGTGTGCCCAGGGCTTGTAAATCCAATGCCGCTGGTGGGCTTGCAGCACTGGTTGTGCCACCCACAGAAGCAGCTTGTAAAGTGTGTCTCAGGCCTGCCATTGCAGTGCCGTGTGTAGCCTAGGGCTGCCATGTCGACTTGGTGAGTGCACCCACTTACCAGTCCCTAAACCTTCCCTTTACTGCATGTTGGTCACCCCTAGAGTAGGCCCTAGGGCAGGGTGCATTGTAAGTATAAGGTAGGACATGCCCTGGTATGTGTGGCATGTCCTAATAGTGAATTACAGCCATTTTCGTTTTCACTATTGCAAGGCTACCTGCTCCCCATAGGCCAGAATAGGAGACTGACTATTACACCTTATAGTCAGAACTGACCCAGGGAACATGGTAGAAAAACGAATTTAGTATGCCTGAACTCAGAATGATAAAATACATCTTTTAGTGAAGTTGGTTTTAACATTCTGTGTTTGAAAATACCACTTTTAGACAGTGGGTATTTTCTTGCCTAAACTTCCAAGCCTGCCTCTGCTAGGTTGTGTATTCCTTGTCTGGAGATTGAGTGACAGGGGCTGGGGGTGGCTACAGGAGACAGGGTGAGTCAGCACAGGGCTGAATAGTGAGATCTGCATCCAGAGTGGAGGGAGGAGTTGCACCTGGGTCTGAATAGGGCTGTGCCTGTCTTCCACAATGCTGGCTCCACCTCCTGCCGGGCGGCTGAGCACTCTGCCCCACATTCTGAAAGCAAAGAAGGAGTCCTGTAAATAAAGTGCTCCAGGACTGACCAGAACTGGTTTTGGACTAGGCAGAGGCCTCTCTGCCTTCAGAGAACAAAGAAAAAAGGTGTATAAAAAGGGGACCCAGACCCCTAGGAAATTAGATCACTTTGGGAAACAAGAAGAAACCTTTGCTGAGGAGCGGAACCAAGAAGAAACTGAGGAGAAGACTATCCCTAAGCTAGAGGGATCTGCCTGCAGTGGTTGCCTGACTGCCAAAGGAAGGAGAAAGGACTTTGTGTGCACTTTATTCAACTTGTAAAGGATCTCCAAGGGCTTGAGAAAAGAGCTTGTCTCCTGCTGAAGTCTCAGGGACAACAGACTTCAACCACCAGCTCCCCAAGAATCCTTTGGAAGTGCCTGCTGCTGTTTTGGGCCTTCTGAAGGGACTGCGTGTCGCAAGGAGCTGGAAGCGCGACTCAAGAGGGAGAAGCGTGTCGCCGTCGCAGCCGTCGCATCACGGAGATGACGCCGCTGTAGCTGACGTATTGCACCGCATCTCAAGAAACGTCCCGCAACACCGAAGAAGCGTGTCGCCGTCGCAGCCGCTGCCATCGCATCGTAGATGTCACCGCTGTAGCTGTCGCATTGCACCGCATCAAGAGAAGAGTCTCACATCGAGGAAGAAGCGTGTCGCCGTCGCAGCCACTGCCGTCGCATCGTAGATGTCGCCGCTGTAGCTGTCGCATTGCACCGCATCGAGAGAAGCGCCTCGCATCCACGGAGAAGCGTGCCGCCGTCGGAGCTGCTGCCGTCGCATCACGAAACAAGGGTGTCGCCGCTGCAGTTGTCGCATCGAGCGGAAGCGTCTCGCAACGTCGGAGAAGAGGGTCGCCGCCAAAGCCGCTGTCGTCGCATCACGGAACAAGGGTGTCACCGCTGCAGCTGATGCATTGAGTCGAGACTTCTCGCAACATCAGAGAAGCGTGCCGCATCAGGAAGAACTTGACGTCTTTATTTCTTTGCACCAGAACTTTGTCGCATCTCCATCTCTGCAACACTTTCGTTGTAGAAACGTGATGCATCGTAAGGTACATTGACTCAAAGTGTCGCATTTTAAGAACTTAAGAGAACTAAGCTAAACCTACCATTTTAAGTACAGTATTGTGGATTTTTGTCGTTTATGGTCTTGTGTTAAAACTATATAAAGAATACTTATTTTTGATATAAACCTTGTGTGATGTCCATCTGTAGTGTTGTCACTAGATTACTGTATGTGTTCACAAATGCTTTACACACTGCCTCTGAGATAAGCCTGTCTGCTCGTGCCAAGCTACCAAGGGGGTGAGCAGGGGTTATTTTAGGAGTGTACCCCTTTACCCTGACTAGAGGCAAGGGTCCCTATTTGTCACAAGTACCTACCTGTGCCAACTAGAGACCCCCAATTCTAACATTACTTTTACTGTATGCTAAGTGATTCATTCTGTCACATCTATAATAACGCATGTTATCCTTATTGTCTTGCTTATCAGGTTTTCCTTTAGTGTTTTGTTTAAATACGATTGATTTGTTTGGATACACCTTAGCTACAATTTCTGATTCTAACCCTATATTTTCTATTTGTGAAGCTTTTGCACACCTCCCAGACAACTCCACTTTTCTGATAACAGCAGTTACATTCTTGAGACCAGAGTCACCATAGTCTGTCCTGTATAGCAGGATCAAAGGTTTGCATTACAACTTCATCCTGTATTAGTCCGTCATGCAATGTACCAAATCTGCAATTTAAAGCAAGTTTCCTCAGGGCAGTAACAAACTCATCCACACATTTGGTCTTCTCTTGTTTCCTGTGAATATACTTGTACATGGTTATACATGCAAATCTTTGTAGAAATATATGTATCTTTTTTTTAAACGGTTTTGCCAAAAAAGTAAGAAATAGGGTTGTTGGTTGACTGGGGTATGAGTCCTGGTCAAGCAGCAACCACAGACTTTGTCAATGTGAGGCACAAGCCAACCCTATATTTACCTGTGCTCAACTCTTTGGTAGCTTGGCACAAAGCAGTCAGGCTTGACTGAGAAGCAATGTGTAAAGTATTTGTACAACACTTCAAACAGTAATAAAGGGAAAAACACCACACATAAACGATCTCACACCAAGTTAGAAAAATAGAGCTATTTTTAATAAATAAAACAAGACCAATACAAAAAACATAAAATCAGTAGAACCGGAGGTATGCAGTTTTAAAGATTTCACTGTAAATATTTCCAAAACGCACAGAGCGCCAACTGTGGATTTCTAGTCGCGCCAGATCAGGACAAAGCCAAAAGTTCAGACTGATAGCGATAGCGTGCAGGCCGCATACAGGGACCCAGTTAGGCCCGCTGAACAAAGTCCCTTAAATCCTGGTTTGTGGAGCATTGTGAGAGTCTGCATCGAAGAAGCATTGTGCAGCAGAAGTGATGCATTAGTTCCGAGATGCGACGAGGCTGCGGTGCGAGGTCCTGCCTCGTTGTTGAGAATCCCGTCAACGTGGGCTGGTAATGTTAAGTCCGAAGTTGAGGATGCATCGAGCAGTTGGGGCTATGTGTTGGTTCCAAGGAGCTGCGATGCGGAGTCACTCATCGTCGTTGACCCTGCCTTCGATGAGGGATGCAAGGGACTGTGCCGATAGTGCATTGCGCAATGGCGGTTCCGATGGGGTGACGGCTGTGAGGCGATGGAGGTTTTTGCTGTTGTTCTGATCCACACAGAAGCGGTGATGCATCAGTTCTGCTCGGGGTTGTGCCACACAGCAGAGGTGATGTGTCAGTTCCGCTGGATCCAGCGAGGCTGGTAAAGCACCTTATGCCCACTTCCAATGCTCCAGGAGTTGCACCACTTTGTAGGGTAGACTCACAGATGGCAGAGTCCAGGTGCTGGGCTCAAGGTTTTTGGAGCCTTCTGTCCCTGAGATTCAAGTCAGGAGGTCAGCCAACTAGCCCTTGGAATCCTTTTGGTGTCCTGGGTTCAGGAGATGCATATCCATTCCTTCTCACCCAGGCAAGAGGGCAGGAGACAGCAGGTCAGCAGTACTTCAGAGCAGCAGCCCAGCAGAGTGGCAGGCCTTTCAACATCACAGCAGTACTTCTTCTAGACAGAGTGTCCGCAAGTCAAGAAGTGTACTGAAGAGTTGGTGTCTGAGATCCAGTATTTATATCCAGTTGTGCTTTGAAGTAGAGAGAAGCTTCTAGAGGCATGCCTTTGAAGTGCACAGGTGCCCTGCCCTCCCTGTCCTGACTCCAGGCTAACTACAGGGGGGAGTAGCCCTTTGTGTGGATGCAGGACACAGCCTATTTGAGTGTAAGTGGGGCTGCACCCAGCTCCTGCCTCCCATCCTGCCAGTGATGGACCATCCAAGCACACCTAAGCTTCCTATTGTGTGTGGCTGTCTAGGAGGAATACACAAGCCCATCTGTCAACTACACCCAGTCATGTGACCCAGAGACAGGTTGCAGACACCAAATGGATAAGGCCCTTATTATGAGTTCGGCGGTCCAATGGACCGCCGAACCCATGGTGGCGGTCCACCCGCCAAATTAGGACTGTGACGGTTGGACCGCCATGGGACCGCTGCTGCCGCCAGGGATCGACGATCCCTAGTGGTGGAGCAGTGGTCTGAGGCCCCTAATATGCTGGTGGTGCCACTGAGGCACCGCAAATCATATTAGGAGTTTCCTACCTGCCACACTTTACATGGCGGTGTGACTGCCATGAAAAGTGTGGCAGTGAGGAAACAAAGTGGGCCTTACAAGACCCCTTGTTGCCTCTGCGCCATGTGGTGCATGCAGGGGGGCACATGTTGTGCCCCCCCTGTGTGCATGAACCACCCAATACCTGCAGGGCATGGACTTGGCAGTCCATGCCCTGCAGGAACTGCCTTTGATGCTCTCATTGCAGTGATGTTTCAAAGGCACCACAGTGGGATTGCCAAAGAACCATGCGTCAGAGTAAAGATAAGTTGTACTCTGGCAGGCAGTCTTTAATGGCTTTGGCGGTATCAGAGTGGGGTGGCAGCGTGGTGGCCCCACTCCGAGACCACCAAAATGATCATTTGGCCTTTGGGCAGGAACACGCCAACTTTCTAAAATTGGCGTTTTCAAAATTGTAATTTAATATCTGGCATAACCATAAGTTAGGTTTTTCATTCCATTTCCAAAGACACCAAACATGAACTGGTTACCTGCTCCCAGTTGAGAATTTCAGTTATTAAATGTAATAAGGTAACTCAAATGTTACCCTATGGGACAGGTAAGCCTTAGAGCAGTGAAAAACCAATTTAAGAGTTTTCCACTTCCAGGACATGTAAAACTTAAAAGCACATATCCTACTTGTTAAATACATTAAACCCTGCCCTCTGGGCTTCCCATAGCCTACAATAGGGGTGACTTATCTGTACTAAAAAGGAAGGGTTTATTTTGGCAGATCGAATTGGCAGTTTAAAACTGCCACTCAAGGCTGCAATGGCAGGCCTGAGATATGTTTATAGTGCTACTTAAGTGAGTGGCATAGTCAGTGCTACCGGCCCACTAGCATTTAATTCACAAGCCCTGGGCACAGGTAGTGCCACATTACTAGGGACCTACAAGTAAATTACATACGTCAAATGGGTATAAGCCAATTCTGCCATGTTTTAAGGAGAGAGCACAAGCAGTTTAGCACTGGTTAGCAGTGGCAAAGTGCACGGAGTCCTAAGGCAAGCAAAAACAAAGTCAGCAAAACAGGAGGTCTGACAGCAAACTTTTAGGGGGAAAACCAAGCCAAGGATGCCAGGTGAAACAATTATCATCCACAAAATCACACTTTTTTGATAGTTGATTATACATTCTTAGGACTTCTGGGTCTAAGAAACATAGTAATAAACCTTTTTTTCCTTTTCCTTTCTGATGTCAAGGTGGCATTATAGTCAATCATATAAATATAGTTAAAAAAATACTCGTTCTATTATACCCAAAGTACAGGAGGGTCACCAGTCTAAGCACATCAGAACCAACCCATACAAAGTTAAAAACATAATTCTGAAAGTCTGGATTGTTACTACACTCCGACATACCATATTCAGGGGCATATTTACGTGGAAGTGGCGAAGTTCAGTGTTAGCCTCCTTGGCTTAATGCCACGCTCCGCTACTTCTGAAACGCAGGGCTGCACCATATTTACAACAATATAGTGCAGCCTTACGTTTCCCACTGCGCTCGCACTAAATTTAGCTGCTTAGCGCCAACTCAGGCACCCTTGCACATAAACAATCTTTAAATGGTGTTTTGTAACTTCTATGTATGCTGCTTAATGCAGCACACATAGAAGTTGCAAAACATCATTTTTTTTAAATGATTGTTTATGTGCAGGAAGGCACACCTTTGTGAGGAGGACCCGACCCGTATTCCCTTTCTAGCCCCCATGCCGAGCCAGTTTCCACATCATTCCCCCACAAGCACGTCAAAGCCAGGAAAGCAGGGGTTAACTGTCCCGGACACCTTTCGTGTGCAGGAAACAGACCGCCCTCGAGGGAGAACCAGCCAATTGGAAGAATGGATGGCCAAACGAGGGGCGGGGCAATCTCCTCGTAAGGAGAACACGGAAGACGCCAGAAGAGAGGAGATCCGTCGGAGCCCTGCCACGGAACAGACGCCGAGGAGCAACGCGGAGGAAGAAAGGAGTCAAGACAGCCCAGGACGCGAGGAGGACGAACCCAGGAGCGAAGTCATCCCCAAGGAGGAAACTGAAGACGGAGACGAGGAATCCGAGAGCTGGTCCGAAGACTGGTGGACACCCCCGGAGGACGCGCACACGCCGCCGCAACTCCGGAGAGTTGCGGCATTGGCGGTATGTAACTCGGGACTGGGGAGGGAGTGAAGGGTGGGTCAGATAAGGGCATAAGGGACTGTTTTGATCAGCACCGTACAAGAAACACACGAGTCACTGAACCTGTGATACTTTTTTTTGTCCTCACGAGCACTCGTATCCCCATACTGCCGTATACTTGTGGTATCTTGAACAAGGCACGGTACTTTAAATTGCTTTGCATGCACCCGTCCGTTGAAGAGGCACTTGCACCTTTTCTAGACTGTAATGCTCGACCCCTGAGGTTAAGGGGCCGGTAAAAAGAGACCGCCACCAGAGGTCCACCTCTTATAGCTTTTTTTAATAGAACGCCTTTCACGTATCAGCCATATCCATTTTTTTCTTCATGCACTCCCTGGAATGGTGATGGTTTCCTCTTCTTTTTAAGCCTGAAAGTGTTGGAAACCGGCATACTTACCGCCATCTTCTTTTTCCTTTATTTTCCGGTACCCCGGGGTCGTCTCACTACGGAAACGCCGGAGAAGAAGAGAAGAAGAGAAGAAAGAAACACCCCCTCAAGTAGAAATCCATCCTGACTAGAACTGTATACTGTGTTGGTGCTCTTTAACCTTTAATAAAAACGCCACAATTGAGCCGCGCTTAAGGCCTCCAAGATTCTTTTTCCGCCCATCCCTCTCACAACCTTCCTGCACATAAACAATCATTGGCATTTTGCTGTTTCCATGAGTGTTGCACAAAGCAGCACATATGGAAACAGCAACAATGAAAAGAAATTAAACATTTCGCCAGAGTAAGACCTGGTTTTCCCTGGTCTTAATTTCAGCACTGCACTGCAGCGTCAAAATCAATGGGTGTTGCGGTGGAATGCCCACCGCAACAGCCATTGCCCCTCCCCTTTCACGCTAAGTATAGTGTGAAAGGGTTCCTTATTTACAAGGCGGAGTTAAGCCACGTTAAGTGGCTTAACACCGCCTTGTGAATAAGGCAAAGCCCCTATCGCCACCACAACGTCCAAAAAAGTGATGGTGTGGTGGGGATAGGGGCTTGTAAATATGTCTCTCTCATTTGTATAAATTGGCTGCAGTACATGTTCCTCTCATTCTAGGGTCTATTGGGTTGATTATCCTTTACTTACAGGTTCACAGTTCACCTCTAAATCATAATTGCAGGTTTCGGTAGCTCAAAATATTATGTCACAATTCATCCTGGTTATGGTAGTTACTTATTATGGTAATATATTTCTTCTCGTTTTGTTTCAAATCAACCTCTCATGCGTATTTTGCTTTAGAACGAGCCACTCATATGAATTTAACAATATGCTTTGTAAGGAGTTAATATTCATTCCACATAAGGCTTCTAACTTTATAATGCTACAAGGGTAGATCTTGCCAAAATATCGCTACCAGACCTAGGAGGTCAAATACTTGAATCCAATTCCTATAAGTATTGCTTCAGTGCAGCTACTGAGGTATACTGTGTTCTGTTTACTCGAATGTGTGTATCTCCTCAATGAAGACCCAGCTTCTTCAACATATTTCACATACTTATTTTAGTAGCTCTGTGCCTCATAGATGGGGATGTGGCGTAGGGCAGCGCAGCAAGTCACCTTGCTGCACTGCTCTAAGTCAAAGTGAAAGGGTAGGAATGCACAGTATTTATCCTATATAGTGAGGTCCTGTAATTTCCCCCTGCGCTGCACCGTTTCAGCAGCCTAGCACCAACGAAGGCACCCATGCATCATAGTGCAAGGGTACCTGTGTTGTCTGCAGGAATATTTTTGACCAGGAAAGGGCACCTTCCTTCACAAAAACAATTCTGGGAGGCTTTTTTCTCTTTCCATGTGTGCTGTAGAATGCAGCACACATGGAAAGAGGAAAAAACAAGGAGAAATAAAGTTATTTCTCCTCGCTGCGCCTCCCCTGGGAAGGCATAAGGTTTTGGCACATCCCCAGGTTTACATAGTTTTGTAACTCTGGGGAGGCGTCAAAATCCATGGGTGTTGCATGGGAACACCCAACGCAATGCCCAGGGAATGCCTCCCTAGCGCAGAGAAAGGCAACGCAGCAATTTGTGCTGCCTTGCCATACCCCATATCTATGAGGCCATTCAAAGCCATGCAAAGTGGTTTTGCGTGACCTCATAAATATGATTTTGTAGTTTGTGCCGCCAGAGCATCACAAAAAGTGACACTCTGGTGGTGCAAGGCGGTCATAAATATGTCCCTCTGTATGCATCGAGTTTGGGTTCTTTTTTTACAGAATGAGTCATAGCTGATGAGTCTTTTCTGCATGCACCTCGACTAACATACTCCCTGGAAACTCCTGCACCCAGCTCTTAATTTGAGCTGGTGGTTTTCGGTGCTCGACACCAGCACTTAAATGTCAGCACCGGTGCTTGTGACAGCCTGCCACTAGTTGGCGCTGTCTAGCTAATTTTTAGATGACCACAACAACAGTTAATTATTAATGCTATATTCATTAAAAATGCCTATTATCTGCCACCCAAGCCATATCTTATAGCTTTGGGGGCCTGAAATAGTAGGAGTGTGATGGTTAGAGTTGTGTTGTTACTTCATTGGCAGGATAGCAGGGCTCTGTATGGTGGAAGCTGCAGTGGCCTACTGACGAGAGCCCTGGCACTTATTATTTTTACAAATTAAGCACTACCTGCACCGTCTATAAAAAAAAGTCCTTTCCATCCTGTAAAGTGTCTGAGTAACACATCTTTCAATAACCAACGGGACTAGTAACACCCTTCAGTGCCTAGACATAGACCAACCCGAGCTTATAACCTGACGTACAACATCTGTTTATCATTTTGATGAATTACTATCTAGTTCCATGTAAAGCACACTTCTAGTAATACTTTACACCAGGGCTTTTAATGGGCCGGTACTGTCAGCTACGGAGTACCGGCACTTTTTTTATTTTGAAAGGGAGAGTACCAACACTTCTCAAGACAGACGTAATACTTTTAATTGGAGAGTTCCGGCACTTCTCAGAAACAAGCAGGTACTCTGGTACGGAGTACCTGCACTTCTATTTTCTCATTTCAAGCACTGCTTTACATCATTATGATAACTAATCCTATACCACTTATAATGCAGTCAAACTATAGAAAACTATTAAATAAATATTGTAGTGTTTGACTATTTCACATGTACCTGCCCAGTAGGATCACAAACCCCACTGCATATGGCAAAACATTTCACAGTTGGAAAATAAAATAAGCATGTTTGATACATGACTACATCTTAATAAACAAGTAACAAACCAGACAGCTTCCACAAACATGTATTGACTTGTAAGAAATAGTACACTTAATAAGAATGAAACACCAGGTTCAGATTCCTTGATTGACAACAAAAGGGTAAAACTACATTTCGTGTATTCTCAAATGGGCATGTCCTTCCAAGGTGAATGTAGTGACACCTTTGCAGAGCAATAGACTCCTTTTCTCTGATATCCTACTTAGTCTTATTCTCATTCCAGTGCTATTGCTTCTTTTATTGGTCCCTATCGCCTTGCTTTACCTGCCTCACTTGCTATTCCGAGCCACAGCACCCATTCCATGCGCCAGCAAGCAATACTGCCACCTGAGTTGGTCTTAGCTCATGTGTTGACTGAAATCGCAGTATCTCTGGCCAAGAAGTGAAACAAACTTACTGTTTGATTGCAAAAGGGACTGTGTGCGACAGCTCTAGAAGAGGTCAAGCCTCATTAAGATTTTGGTTTAAAGCTCTATGAAAAATATAATTACAGCTTTCTAAAAACTCCAAAGTGATTTAAAAACTGTGCCTCTTTTGGCGACGGAGATTTGGCTAGTAACGTAGTAAAGGCCCAATGGCGTTTAAAAGCTAGACTGCTATAACTGGCGACTTTGTTTTCCCCCCAGAACTCTTATGTCTGTGTCAGACTATATTTCCTGCCCTGAAAGCAGGCATTCCTCCTCGCCATGTTAATGACCGTCGAAGGATCCATGCCAAAGAGTTCAGTGATGTCACATCCTGCCTGAGCCGTCTGGCGCACAGCAGCGCTTTCCTTTTTGAGACCAACCTGCGAGCTGAAGGGCTATTTATTAAGTGATGTGATGTGAGAGCTCGTGCCCTGCATAGGCAATTTGAGGGGATCACGGGAGTGGGGAGGAGTAGGTGGGATTCTTATGGGACCGGGTGGTCTCTACAACTTCTGCAGCATTCCAAACTAGTTTTACCTCATCTGTGCAATTAAGTTTTTTAGCAGATGCGTTTTACTGATTTGACGATTTCCCTGATGCGTCTCTTAGATTCAAAAGTATTTGGGGAAAATATGAGATGGTAAATGCAGAGTTTAAGCTCCTGGAATGCAATCTACCTACAACATGTGCCTCGCTTCCTCGGAGGTATGACTCCTAATTAATGTAAAATGACTGCACGAGTGCCATCAGCAGAATTAATGCCAACTGAGAGCAGTCCTCTTTTGCTGTTTATCATGTATTCTCCAATCGCAGAGTGCCGAGACGTATTTAAATATCGTGAATGTAGCATACCGAAAGTCAACAAACAATGAAAAAGGCGAATGCCGAAACGTGGTCACCTTTTCAATGTCTTTTGACTTTCTGCATGTTACAAAATAAAAATGGAGGGGGTTCGCACGGGGCCACCATCCAGGGCTAAAAAATACCCCGAGGACCACCACCTCCCTGGGACTAGTTATTATAGAAAGGGTGGCAGCGCAGACCACCCGGGCCCCGGGGACCACCACCTTACTGGGGTTACAATTATAAAATGATATGGGGGGGCCATGCGAACCCGCTGAGCCACGGGGACCACCACCTCCCCGGGGCTAACTTAATTATGGAGCAGAGGCTGCCTGGCCCTCCCACCCCCGGGACCACAACCTCCCTGGGGCTTTCTTTTTTTTTTTTAAAGAAGGAGAGGTCAGCACGGCCCCACTTCCAGGCTGTTCTCGGCTCCGGGGACCCCCAACTCCCTGGAGCGTCCCATGCAAGAGGAGGAGGGGGGCCTCCCTTTCTAGAGCCATAATTGACTCTGGGTGCCGCCCCCCCCCATAGGGCCGGCTCCTGCCATGTGCCGGGGTGCCGACTGGGTCCTGAGGGATGTGGTACTGGGGCCAAAATTGGTCCGGGCGGCAGGGCTGCATGGCCCCCTTCCCCTATTATAAATAAATAAATAAATTTAAAGGCTGGGCCCTGGGGGATGGGGTCCACGAGGTCAACATCGGACTGTGTAGTGGGGCAGTGCGGCCCACTTCCCCATTTTATATATATTTTAATTAGGGCCAGGTCCTGGGGATGGGATCCTAGGGGCCAAAATTGACCGAGGGAGGGGGGCACCTTCTTTAATATATTTAAATGAAGGCCGAAGCCCGGGGAGGGGGCGGCATGACCCACCTCCCTTATTGAAATATGGCTAGGTCCCTGTGGGATGGGGTCCCTGGGGCCAAAATCAGCCCGGGGGTGGGGCTATCAATCCTGCCCTGCGTCTTTATCCAAGAAGAGGCCATCGTTTTGTGCAACACCTCAACCCAAATGGAGTACTTTCTACTGACTAATCAGTAAGCGCTACCTCGTTGGGTAAATGTATGGTGTGTCTCCTACACTACAGCTGTTTACAGGACACAGAGGAATTGTCTTCAGTGACTTTGTGTGCCTGAAACTTTGCCAATGTAAATGTTCCTCAAGTATCTTCACCAGATAACTTTACAAGGTGGAACTGCAGAGAAAACACACTTGGATGATTTGCACTTTACAGAAGTGAGTGCATCTTTGTTTGGTGTAGATGCGATAGTATTCCCAGGCCTCAAGATCCCATCTCCAAAATTGGCAGGGGACCTTTTAGTATGCTGTACATTACCTTGGGAAGAGGGCAGGCAGACGTTGCATACCACTAATGTATGGGGGGCGGGGCCAAACGGGTGGGGTTTCTAGGCATGTTTATATACTTCTAGGTTTTAAAAGTTTAGAACATGATCCCTGCTCTCAGCAGCAGATGACAAGAAAGAACCCCAGCCTTTTATTTATTTTTTTTGTAATTGGAGGAGGGGGGCTGCATGGCCCCCCTCTCCCATCCGATTTTAGAAATAGGTATCTTATCCCCCAAAGCAGGCCATTACCAAATGAAATGAATGAAATTTGTACTTGTAAAGCGCACTTATACCCCCAAAGGGGTGTCCTGGCGCTGTACGCATACCGCTGTGGAACCCTTCCTGGCTTTTCCCTGTGAAATGTCCACTCCTGGGCACCCCCAAGGTGAAGCCAGGCATCCCAGCGCTGTTGGGGCCGTTGTGGAGATTAAGCAAGCTATTGCCCAGAGTTGCAGAGTGGGACCCATGATTAGAATAGGCACCGAGGCGAGAATTATCAGGTCCGAGGAAATTGAGCCCAAGACCCGCCGAGGCGGGAATTGAACCCTGGTCCCGGGCCAGATCTCTGCATCAGGGTCTGCCGCTCTAACCATTGAGCCACACTTCTCCACCAAATGGGGGAGAGGGCCACATGGCCCCCATCCTGATTTTGGCCCCGGGGGCCATCCCTGGGGTCTGGTTTTATTCCAATGAGAGAGGGGGTTCACACAGGGTCCCATCCATGGTTTCCTGGGTGCCTCCAGGTTACTCAGTCTGCATTGGGACCGTGGGGGAGCCTGAAGGCCCCTGCAGTCGCTCCTGGGTCCCTGCCTCCTGCTGGAGCCAGCCTTGCTTTCACACACAGGGAGCTGCTAAACATGCAGATCCCTGTGTGTGAAAGCAATTCATCTGTTTCCGTGTTCACCTGACAGCAGGCAGGGAAACAGTCAAATGCTCCACTTCCAGCAAGCAAGAGCATTTCTCCCATCTCGCTTGCTGAAGGTGGAGTGTTTGCTGTGGCTTGGTGGGAGCTGTAAAGCTCCTGCCAAGCAACATCAAAAATGTATGTCCTGGGGTGGCCGCACTGACCCCCTCCTTTGATGTAGTAGGGCCTGTCCAGGAGGGGGGCCACGCAGCCCCCACCCATTTTAAAAATACAATTTGGCCCCAGGGAGGTGGTGGTCCCCAGGGCCCAGGGGGTCAGTGAGGCATCCCATTACAAAGAAAATGGCCCTGGGGAGGTAGTGGTCCACAGTGCACGGGGGTCCAAGAGGACCCACTGATTTGATTTTGCATTAGCCTCAGGGAGGAGGTGGTCCCCAGGGCATGGGGGGTACACGAGACCCACCCATTTCTTTTCAATTAGCCCCAGGGTGGTGGCGGTCCCCGGGGAACAAAGAGGGGCGCCCCGTGCACCCACCTCCTTTATCATTTCATTTAAGCCCGCATGCACAGAGAAGCGCAGGAGCCTACGCTTCTTTTCTTTTTATTTTTAGGCAGGCTTCCAGCATGACTTTTGTCGAAATAATTCTTAAAAAAAACATTTTTTTGCCCTGGTGGGGTCCCTCTGGGACCTCCTTCCAGGAAGCCTAGGGGATCAGGGTATTCCTACCCAGCCCTCTACTCTTTTTTAAAAATATTTTTTGTTTGGACTCGACTAAAGCTGAGTCCCAAGATGGCTGCCAACACTTCCTAGTTTGAAGTGTTGGTAGCAATCAGATCTGAGCATGAGGAATATCAGATCCTCGGAGGATCTGCGTCCCTACATATACAAATTTGGATTTCCCTTAATAGTTCCAAAACTACTGAATGGATTGGCACCAAATCAGAAAGAGGCACTTCCCTGGACCATTATCTACCTTTCTGTCAAATTTGGTGTAATTCCGTTCAGCAGTTCAGACAGTAGTCGTGTCTGAAGCTCCTATGGGAATTAAAAAGGAAATGCACATTTTTTGATTCCCCCCTTTTTTCTCCCCATTTAGATGGATCGCCCTGAAACTTTCCATGTACAACAAGAAGCACCAGGACTCTTTTTGGAAAAGTTTGTGAAGATTCATCAACTGGTGCCAAAGATATAGGCAAGTCAAAAAATGCTTTTCCTATGGAAACTAGGTCCTAACTATAACTAACTAGGATATATATATATATATATATATATATATATATATATATATATATATATATATATATATATATATATATATATATATATATATACATATATATATATATATATATATATATATATATATATATATATATATATACACATACCCTAAGGTAGCTATAACTCTATAACTCGCACCCTGCCATGCCCGGTTTTCACATCAGTAATTTCACTGCAAGTGTTGCAGTGATACTAGAAGATGTCATGAGTGATGTAATATGTGGGGTAATTAGCAGTGCATGATGAGGGTGTGAATCATAGTTACCATAGGACATGACTTATAGTTACTTGAGATAACTATAACTATAACTGATGAATTTCTATGGTTTTGTGTGTGTAAAAT
The DNA here is from genome assembly GCA_963921515.1 of Calotriton arnoldi. Taxonomy (NCBI): domain Eukaryota; kingdom Metazoa; phylum Chordata; class Amphibia; order Caudata; family Salamandridae; genus Calotriton; species Calotriton arnoldi. The sequence continues at coordinate 619,957 of CAWUFW010002715.1, read as the reverse complement.
ATGAACTTAACTATAACATTCCTGTAACCTTTGTTTTCTTTCTGTGAATTTCTAAGGTTTTTTTAAAAAAATCCTAACTATACCCTCTCTGTAACCTTTCTTTTTTAAGTGAATTTCTATGAACTTTTAATGCTATTTCCTAAGTATAATGTCCCAGAAACCTGGAAGTGTCAGGGTATATTTGAGTGTATGTGTGAGTGGTTGTGGGGTTGTGTAAGTGGGTGTGTGAGGGTGTGAGTGAGTGTTTGAGCAGGTGTGAGGATATGTGAGTGAGTGTATGTTTATTTTTAAAATTGGGGTCTGTATTTACAGATCCATCTGAATCCACTTGAATTTGGGATGATCAATGGAGCATCCAGGTCGGGTCCGCGGATCCTTGTGTGCTAAAAAAAAAGGATTTTGGACAATTTCTTGCCCATGAGGAGTTCCTCACAGACCCCTCCATTAATGCCATGGGGTCAGGGTACCTTTACTCTGACCCCTTCTATCACTTTTTAACTTAATTCTCCCCGCTGGGAACAGAGTTCCAATGAACAAAATGGTGGCTGCAACTTTCCTCTCAGGTTGCGGCCAGCAAATCACAGCATTGCTGTTGACAATCCCACAAAAGCACTTATGAACCCACTACTCGTATAGCCAGACAGTGACTACAGCACTCAGTCACACACCCATAAAACCATTCACACACCCATTTACTCATCTATACATCCAAGTTTGAGTACTAGTTCACCCTTAGAGCCTGGGAGGACATCCGCAGAATGCAATCTGCACCACAGGAAAAGTTTAAGGAGGACAACTTCAGCACTCTTGAGAAGGGAGAACCCTGATTGGAGTTGATCTCAGAATCAGGAACCCAATGGGTAATGGCTCTGAGAAGGAAGGAGAGGAGTTGAGAAATGACTGGGCAAAGGCTCCAGAGTAGAGAGATCCCCAGAAAAAGACTTCCCTATTGGATTTGATGCAGGAAGCACTGTCTCCTCCCAAACCCAGTACCCTGAGGAACTCAAGGACAGACAGGCTGAGTGGGACCTGAGGATGCAGCTGGCCCAACTGGCTGTAGAGGAGAGAAAAGCTGAGGCTAAGAGAGACTTAAAGGAGAAAAGGGACATGCTGGCTCATGAATTGAGCATGAAGGAGCTGGACTTGAAGTCCAAATAGCTGTTAGAGTCTAGCAAAAATGGTGGGGGCGCCACTACTATAGCAAACACAAGGAGATGATGGACGGAGCGCTGAAACTTTTCAGACACTCACCCCAGTCACAGATCTGGGTTGAATCCATCATCATTCTTTAGCTCACTTCGCCACCACAGTTCAGACCCAGCCATATGCAAATCAGTCTTTACCCTGTGCCTCATGGGATCAGTCCAGCACGAACTGCCAAGCCAAGTCTTCCCTGGACCGGAAACAAGCATCCTGGGACTGGTTTCGGGGTAACACCCCTCATCAGCCATGCTAGCTTGAATCCAGTGGCAAAGTGAGCAAGTGACCCACGTCTGGGCATACCCTGACAACTTAAGGCGAACAAAGCAAACACAGGGAGATGATGGACGGAGCTCTGAAACATTTCAGACACTTACCCTCAGTCACAGATCTGGGTTGAATCCATCATCATTCTTTAGCTCACTTCACCACCCCAGTTCAGACCCAGCCATATGCAAATCAGTCTTGACCCTGTGCCTCATGGGATCAGTCCTGCATGAACTGCCAAGCCAAGTCTTCCCTGTACCGGAAACAAGCATCCTGGGACCGGTTTCGGGGTAACACCCCTCATCAGCCAGGCTAGCTTGAATCCAGTGGCAAAGTGAGCAAGAGACCCACGTCTGGGCATACCCTGCCAACTTAAGGCGAACAAATCAAACACAAGGAGATGATGAGCAGAGCACTGAAACTTTTCATAATAGTTTCAGTGCTCCATACATCATCTCTTTGTGTTTGCCTTGGCACCACTACTATATCCACTGCAGAAGAAAGAGTCCTTATACCCAGAGACTAGGTGCCTGACTTTAAGGAAGGGGTAATATAGACAGGTGGTTTCAGGCATATATAATAGCTCTAGAGGTACAGACAATCCTTGAGGAGGATTGGAGATCTGGCCTTTGGAGTCAAAATCCTGGTGATTGGAGTCAGGGCCGGACTGGCTACCGGGCGTTTTGGTGTGCTGCCAAGCTGGGGGCGGATTTCACTGCGGTGGGGGCTGATTTCGTTGATTGGGACCTGCGTGTGCTTCTAAATGAACAAAGCAAAACGAATGGTTTTAAGCACACGCAGGTCCCCATCAACAAAATCAGCCCCCAGCTTGGCAGCACACCAAAACGCCCAGTAGCCAGTCCGGCCCTGATTGGAGTGACAGCCTACTGGCACTAGAGGAGGGAAGAGGTTGAGGTATCCCACCATAAAGGAGGCCCTGATCAGTAAGTATGAATTCATGCCAGAGAAGCGCAGGTTGAAATTCAGGAACACCCAGAAACTATGTCACCAGTCCTAGGAAGATTTTGTGGGGTACCTTTGAAATGGTTATAAAAAGTACTGCTGTCTTTTAAGAAGATTGTCTAACAGTTTTATACTTTTCCTTTCTGTAAAAGAGGACTGGGACGATGCAACTGGCTTCAGGCTATGAAAAACATGAAGGTTCAACGGGGAGGTAAGATAATAAATAAATATTTCTGTTGACAGTACTTTCCACATCTATGTGATTGGAAACACAGTACTTGCTGCTTTAGGCTTTTTTCTTTAGTGTCCTTTGGAATGCTACATGTAATAAACTGCTGTATGAAAGAAAGTACAGACTCATCTGTGTCTGTTCCAAATTTAGGTGCATCTTTTACCCAGAACAGCATAAGAATGAGGATCACCTCTTGCTCGGTACTCTTTTAGTGAAAAGAAATCAGTAATTTCTACAAGAGGTGGATTTTTGTGTCGCAGATGAAGGACAGCATCGTTTGAAATCTGTGCTTAAAGTACCTGAAAACATTTCTGGATCCAAAGAGCAAAGTTCTCCTGGTGTCTTGAATTTTATGCCATTAATGTTACAGTTTGTTTCTCTCAAAAAGTTATTTAAGTTATCCAATGGATATTCTGTACAGCTCAGAGTTAGAAACCAAGATGGTGTTCCTACATTTCTCCATTCTGTAATTAGTTATGTACACATAGTATGCAGTTTTATTTTTTTACAATCTTTATGATTGGTTTTCCCCACTGTTCATTAATGAATTTTTCAAAAGTACATCACTTTTTGTGTATGAGTATAGAACCTGAGAACAGTAAAACAGGGAAATGCACCCACAGAAGACATTTATACGGTCACAAGCATGTGGCATTTCACACAGTGAGTAAGCATCTCACTTACTTTTTCAAGACAGGTGGTATTATATTGACTGCAGCTGATGGTGGTTCTCCCAAGGGTGATGTGCAGGTGGACTGTCCTGCTGCACCTAGTTTATCCCACATCATCTGGTTGTCGACCCTTTCATGAATTGATTTAAGTGCTTCCACATGCAACTTGTCCCATCTAAATAAATATTGGTAGTGTCCATAGATAGCTATTTACCGCAAATAATTCACTAGAGACATTTATTTGTAACCTTCTTTTCCCTTGATGGTATTGTAAGATGCTTCCAAATATCACTTTGTTTTGTGCTTCCTGAAGGGCTTGTGCACAAAAGTGTATTTGTAAATAGTTAAATAAGTTATGTTATGTTTATTTGTTAATTGTTTGGTTTAAATTGTTTTGTAATGTGTTAATAAAATATATTTGTAAAGTTATAAAAATGTATATTACTAATTTAACTTATGGGTCACAAACACACCCATACCGGTATTCATGCACGAACTCACACACCTATAGTATCCTTCACACAGGTACTGACACACCCACACATACACTCGTAAACCTAGTAAAACCCCATACATTCAGTCACAAACCCATTTATACATGTAATCAGCTACTTACATAGACTTATACACCCTAACAGCCATTCACACACCCAGTCTCACACTCCTATACCAAGTCACACACTGATACAGCGGCTCATACACCCAGCTATACACTGATACAACCAATCACAAACCCACACAAATACACCCATACAGCTACTCACACACTCAGACTTAGACTGATAAAACCACACAGAGACTGACACATCCATGCACAGATCAATACAACCACTGACACACCAGGCCACAGACATACCCAAAAACACATTGATAAAACTACTGACACATTTAGCTTATACAGTAAATGATGCATCCAGGCAAATACTCATCCAGCCACTGACACACCCACTCACATATTGATTCAGCCACTTAGACATTCATCCAAACACTGATACAGCCACTCAAACTCCCACATACACACTGATACAGCCAGTTACACACCCAACCACACACTAATACAGACACTAACAGACCCAGACAAACACTAATGCATGCAATATGACGCCCAAGCACACACTTATGCATATACTGACACCATCAGGCATTCACCAATGCAGACACTGACACACCCAGACATACATCAAAGCAGACACTGACACACCCAGCCAAACACTAATGCATCCAATAATATAACCAGATGCACACTAACGCATACACTGACACACCCAGGCATACACCAGTGAATACACTGACACACCCAGCCAAACACTATTCCATACAATAATACACTTAGGGACACAGTGATGCATACACTGACACATACAAACATACACCAATGCAGACCCTGACACAGTCATGCATACACTAAAGCAGACACTGACACAACCAGCCAAACACTAATGCAACCAATAACACATCCAGGCACATACTGATGCATACACTGACACAACCAGGGACATACCAATGCAGACAATGATATACCGAGGCATACAGCAATGCAGACACGGCCACACCCAGCCAAACACTAATGCATCCAATAACATATCTAGGCACACACTGATGCATACACTGCCACACTCAGGGACATACCAATGCAGACACTGACACACCCAGACATACAGTTATGCAGACACTGACACACCCAGCCAAACACTAATGCATCTAATAACACACCCAGGCACACACAAATGCACACACTGACACACCCAGGGACTTACCAATACAGACCCTAACACACCCAGGCATACAGCAATGCAAACACTGACACACCCAGTGAAACACTAATGCATCCAATAAGACACCCAGACACACACATTGATGTATACACTGACACACCCAGGGACATACCAATTCATACACTGACACACTGAAGCATACAGCAATGCAGAGACTGGCACACCCAGCCAAACACTAATGCATCCAATAAGACACCCAGGCACACGTTGATGCACACACTGACACACCGAGTCTCACACTGATGCAGTCACTGACACATTAAAAACACAAACTTACCTCTTTGTTTGACCAGTTGGTGGTTCTAAAAAGAACCGTTTTTTTCTTGAAGGATTTTTTAACAGTCTTTTAATATTTTTCTTCTTTTTCCTTTTTTTAACAAAACGTTTATAGGGTAGTGAAAGGGAAAGGATGGGGAAATTCAAAGAAGCAACTCACTCCATTCTTTAAAAACATGGTAAGTGGAAGCAGAAAAAAAAACCTGGCCGCTATGCTTCTTGACTGTATTTTAGTATGCAGCCACAGAGCATATTTTCACACCAACAAGCATGTGGCACTTCACAGAGTGAGTACTCACCTCACTCAATTCATCTCAGGCAATTGTGATATTGTATCGACTGCAGCAGATGATGGTTCTTTCAAGGGTGCTGTAGAGATAGACTGTCCAGCTGCGCCTGCTTTCTCCCACCACACCCTCTGGTTGTAAATCCTTTCATGAATTGTTTTTAAGTGCTTCTGCATGGAACTTGTAGCATGTGAATACTTCTTTGCAGTGCCTCTGGATAACTGCTTGCTACAAATATTACACTGCACATATTTTCTGTTACATCCTTTTCCCCAGAAGGTATTGTAACGTGGTTCCAGAAATCAATTTATTTTCTTTGAGGTAATGCATCTTCCTCCTCATCCTGAACAGGTTGTGGATATTCATACTGGACAGAAGATGTAGCTTCAGCCATTCTCTGAAAGCAGAGTGCCACTGGTTCGAAATCTAATCCTCTTTCTAGAGACTTCACTGGAAAACAAACTGTTTTTGGATGTGGTTTTCCTTGTACCTGGGTGGGGTCCTAATATATCCAATCAAAAGTGAAACTTTAGGTGTGTCATCAGCCGAATTTGTTAATCCGGTCCATAGATCCGCAGGTTCGGGAAATTTGTAAAATGGGTAACTTTCTTGAAACAGAGCAATAGGGTGCCTTATATATACTTTAAATGATGTTCACACTGATGTCAACAATGACAATGGAGGGGTGCAAAGTGTACTAGTCCTGTCTATGTTTTTGGACCCATAGAGGTACCGCAGATAGAAAAAATAATTTGAAAATATATATATGTTTAATTCCATTAACAAAAATTTATATATTTCACATTAACTCCTTCGGTGCTCATGACGGCCCCTGGCCGTCACGCGTCACGGTGGGCGTCCAAATCCCGCCCACTAATAGAAACGCCCGCACAGCGCGAAAATTCGCCGCGCACGCAAGGGGTTAAGCACATATGTGATTATTTCCTTTTAAAATGTAAATAAAGTATATGTATAAACAAAAGAATGTCTGTAGTACAAAAAAGAAACAAAATTACAGATCAAAATAAATAATAGTATACTCAGCATTACAATAAACCCTAAAAACTAACTAAAAAAACAAAACATTACAGGGACATAATACTTTAGAAATAAAATTATAAAAACCTTAGAAATTCACTGAAAAAAACAAAGGTTATAGGGACATTATAGTTAGGAAATAACATTTAAAAACCTTAGGAATTCAATTAAAAATAAACGTTACAAGGATGTTATAGTTAGGAAATAGAATTTTAAAAAAAACTTAGAAATTCCCTGAAAAAAACAAAGGTTACAGGGGCGTTATAATTAGGCTCAATTTCACTAATACAAAACCATTAAAATTCAGCAGTTATAGTTCCCCGTGCTAACTATAAATTACACCCCCGCAATGCACTGCTTATGACCTCACATATTACATCACTCATGACATTGGCAGTGACATCACTGATGACATCATCTACAGAACCACTAACATACCCACTAACACCCTATGCAGCCTCTTGTACACCCACTCACACACCCACAGAACCATTCAAATGCCCATTCACAGCCCCATACAATCACTCACACACCCACCCACTCATCCATAGAGCCATCCACACACCCACTCACTCACCCATACACCAACTCACACAGCCACTCACTCACCCATACAGGTAGTAACAGTCATTCACTCACCCATACAGGCACTCACACACCAATTCACTCACCCACACGCACACTTACATATCCATTCACACATCTATACAAGCACTTGCATGCCTACTCACCCACCTATATAGCCACTCACACAGACACATACTGTGCAATATAGCCACTCACACACCCACTCACTTACCCATACACCCACTCAAACAGGCACTCGCTCACCCAAACACCCACTTACACAACCAGTCACTCATCCATAGAACAACTCACACAGCTTTCAGTCACCTATACAGTCACTCACACACCCACTTACCCACCCATAGAGCCACTCACACAGTCACTCACCCACCCATAGAGCCACTCACACAGCTACTCAGTCACCCATACAGCTGATCACAGACTCACATACCCACCCATACAACTAGTCACACAGTCACTCACCCACCCATACAGCCACTCACACAAACACTCACCCACCCATACAGCCACTCCCACACCCAATCACCCACCCATACAGCCACTCAGTCAGCCACTCTTACACAGATTCAGTCACACAACCACACAGTTCACATATGTTAGAAATAGTATCACTCAGTTATACAGAAACAATAGTAATTTAACTTAAGCAATAGCTTTGTACATATCTTTAGGTCACAGTTCTTTTAAGAAACACTCACACTCATTGGATGATGTCATCAGTGATATAATTTGAGATGTCATCAGTGATGCCACAAACCATGTCATGAGTGATGTAATATGTGAGTTCATAAGCATTGCATTGCTAAGTTAAGTCAGTTCAAGTATATATTATTGATGAATTTCAATGGTTTTGTATGAGTGAAATCTGAGCCTAACTATAATGTCCCTGTAACCTTTTCAGTGAATATATATATATGTATGTATGCGGTCACCAGGTGGTAGCTGTAGTCAGGACCTAGTTTCCATAAGAAACAAGCTTCTTGTTTTGCTAATAACTTTGGTGCCGTTTGATGAATCTTCACACATTTATCAAAACTAGTTTGTCAGTCACTTCAGCTGCAGGGTGGCAAGTTTTGGGGTGATTCATCAAGTGAGGGGCCGAGAAAAAGAGGGGTTCCAAAACTTGTTTTCCCCACGCAATTTCCTAGACGGATTTCAGACACGACTACAGCCGGAACCACTGAATTATACCAAATTTTGCTGAAAGCAAGATCTTAGTCCAGAAAGAGTGCTTTTCATAATTTACTGTAAATCTGTTCAATAGTTTTGAAGTTATTAAAGAAAAAGATTTATGTATATCTAGTAATACAGACACACCACGCTCAATAATATTATTTGTTAGTATGCTAGTTTATTTCTGATCATGTATGTACGTTTGTGCAGAGGTGGGCTTGGCTATATTAGTAAAGTGGATGTTTCCTGTAAGGCCTGTAAATGAGCAAGTGTCATAGAATGGGGCAGAGAAAGGCAATAAGTGTTGCTTGTAATGAGGGCTTCATTTATGGCTATTCACTCATCCAGACGGCTGCATTTCTGCTCTTTATTCACTGCCTATCGACTCAAAGGAATATACATTGGTATCTGCACTTCAAGAAATGCCTTTAGTTTCAGGGAAACAGACATGAGAAGTCTTAATTCAAACTAGAGAAACGAAAACAACCAGGATGCTGGGGGCATAGTAGCCTTCGATGGAAAGGAGAAACACAGTTTGAATGCCACAGGGACTACATGAGAAGGCCACAACTGCAGCATTGAGAACAGCAGGGTATTTTATTTGCCAGCACCAATCAGATTTTATTTTTTAGGCTTCACCTACATATAGCTTTACCTCTTTCTTGACCAAACCTGTTGTTTCCAATATATAAAATATACTGAGAGTGGGTTTTGGGTGAGCCCTGCATTATTGCATGGCCTGGCTGTCTATCTCAGGCGTCTGCTCGTTATTAGATGGCTTTCTTCCTAATACATTAATTGTCTTGCGAGACAGCATTTTGGTATCACAGTGATCTCATTTGCTGACTTGTACCTTTCTACCTCTGAGTTGCTTGCATTTAGGTAACTTTTTAGGTCTCGCCTAGCGACGCAGCACATGCGCTTCCCGCCTTGGCGAGATCTATTGTTGTGGGTTTTGCGTCCGAAGGGGGACAGGAGATGTGCACGCGTACGGACAGGAGATGTGCACTCCGTACGCGTGCACATCTCCTGTCCCCGCGTAGGGCTGGCGTTTCAATACAGCGTGCGCATGGCGCACTTTCACTTTCCCTCCCTCCCCCCGTCGGCTCCAGATCATCAGGACATGTGCACGCGTTGGACAGGACAGGAAATGTGCACGCAGCATTTCTACACAGCGCGCGCATGGCGCGCTTTCACTTTCCCTCCCTCCCCCCGTCAGCTCCAGATCATCTCGGAAGCTCCCGGGGACCCTGCACGGCATCAGCAGTCTCGGAGTCGGCTTGTTGTCTACCTCCTTCTAATTCTGCCTCCATGCCCCTGCCTGTCTCTTTCTTTCTCTGACTCTGTAGGTCTCTGTCAACTCTGTATCTGCAAATCTGTTACTTTCTGTCTCTGTCTATGCTTCTGTATCCCTCTCTAGCCACTGCCTTGCGCTCTCTGCCTATATCTGTCGGCCTCTGTTCCTGCCACTGTCTGGGGCTATTGGGGGTCTTTCTATGGATGTTCGTTAGTTTCTGTCTCTGTTGCATTTGTCTGACTCTGCATATCTCTGTCGGCCTTTGTCTGGCTCTTTCTTTGCCTCTGTCTGTTGCCATCTCTCTGCAAATCATCTCTTGCCGCTCTGTCTATCTTTGCCTCCGTTTCTGCGTGTTTGTCACTCTCTGACTCTGTCTTCCTCTGTTACAGCCTTCCTGTCTCCGCCTGCCTCTGTCTCTTAGTTCTTTTAGTGTGGGGCCCTGCCTGGGTATCTTTGCTTCTGTCGGCCTCTGTCTCTCCATGGCCGTCACTTCCCGTCACTCCCCCTCCCCCCCTCTCTCCGCCCCGTCACAGGTCTCTAAGCTCCGTCTTGTGCCCGCCAGCGCCAGGTTCGACTAGAAGGACACCTGGGCCTTTGATGGCGCCTGATGGCGGCGGAGATACCGGGCCCGTATCTGCGGCTCTGACATTAACAGCTGTCTGTGCTCCCTCCATCACTAGAGCGCATCTCCCCTAATCCCTTCTGCCTGGCGGCGCTGCTCCCCGGCTACCTTGTCGCACTTTCAGCCCTCTCTTTCCTCTGCATTCACTTTCATCTCTCTTCCTTCCTCTACCCCTGATGGTTCTTTCTCCTCCGTCGGCTGCTCCTTACCCCAGTTTCCCTTCCTACCCTCCTCTCCTCTTTCTTTATCTAAGCCCCTCATACTCTCTTCTCCACCTCTCCATCACTCATTTCTTTTCTTCCAACATAAATTACCCTTCCCCAGGTGCTCTCCTTCCAGCTTCTATCCCTCCCTTCTCCCCGCCTCACCCCTTCTTCTCATTGGTGTCTCTTTTCTGTCTCTCTAACATCTCCACACCGTGTCTCCTCTTCCTTCTTCCGCTCCCATCCCGTCTCATTCCATTTTCCCCTCACCACCTCTTGTTTCTTGTGCTGATGTAACTCCCTCACAATCCTTCTTCGCTGCTTTCTCCTTTTTCTTATTTTCCTCCTTTTCCTTCTTTCTCTCCCTTACTTTCCCTTCTCCCCATCCTTTCTGCCATTGTTTCTTCTTATCTTGTCTCCGACACTTCCCTGTCCCCATCTCCACCCCTACATCTCTCTCCCTGTTCCATTCTTTCTTCCCCCTCTCTCCTGTGCTCTCTTCACCTAACAGTGGTATATTTAGAGGGGTGTCCATGCAGATGTCTCCTTGCAGAGTTGTCTTGTTGTGGTCTCTTAGCGATGGTCACTCTACATAATCCTGTCCTGTGCTCACTACACCTCACAGCGGTCACCTGACAGCGGTCTACTCACTCACGACAATCTCTTTGCATCAGTGCCACTGTCTTTGCAGATGTCTCTCCTGCAACATCGCCATCTGAGGTTGGTCTCTTGACGGTAGTTTCTTGATAGCGGTTTACCCTATGATCTGTCCTCCTAAGGACTGTCTCTTTTCATTCTTCTCCCTGCTAGGAAGCAGTCTTTGGAGCAGTATTTTTGCATTAGTTTCTTTGTAGAGGTCTTGCCTATCTTCTCTCCCTGTTAGAATTGTCTCTGCTGAGGTCTCTTATTTGCTCATACTTCTGCGCTCTCTTCCGCTGGGAGTGGTCACTCTGTTCACAGGGATCTCCATCGCAGGATAGTCTCTTTACAGAAGTATAAGAGGTTTATCGTATGCTCTGTCTCTCAAAGGACGGTCTCTTTGCATTGCTTTCTTTGAAACAATCTCTTTGTAGACCCCTACACTATACTCTTTCCCTAATACATCATCCTCATTAGAGCATCCTCGTCGCGACGGTCTCTTGGTAGGGGTCTTATTCTCTTGGCCCAGTCACTTTACAGCAAATTGTTTGTGATGGTATTTCATCTTATTTGTGCTGTCTCATCTAGGTGCTTTCTTTGCAGTGCTGTCCCTCACAGTGTGGTCCAGTTTTTAAAAACATTTTTTTTAAAAGTTATGGTTTTATATAACGCAAACTAGACCCGAAGGTATTGGAGCGCTTTACATGAGCACCAGTTACATTACACAAGGACACATTCATTTTTGTTTGGCACAGAGAGATTAAGTGATTTGCCCAGAATCACAGGATTTTGAGCCGACGCCGAAACTCGAACCTGGTTCCCCAGCTCCAAGGTCGGCAACTCTTGCAGTTACGCCACATCTTCTCTGCAGTTGCAGTGATCTCTTGGTAAATGCCTATTCTATGCCCTCTCTCTTTTTGGGAAGTCTCTTTATAGCCCCCTGTTAGACCTGTCAGCCCTAGGGTGGTCTTGCCCTGTTTTTTTTCCCTTTTGCGCCTCATTTTTGCCACCATATTTTTACTGGACCTAGGTCTCCGGGCGCCTTGCCACTGCTGGCCAGTGCTGAGGTGCAGGTGCTCTCTCACTAAAGATGGCTGCCACAGGCCCCTGCTACTGCAGAGGGGCCTCACACGCATACACACTAGTAGCCAGGGTCAGGCTGGGACATAGGGATACAGTATCCATCCCGTCCCCGCCTCTGGGCCACATAGCTAGACAGGCGGAAGGTTCCAGAACCTTCCGGGCTGTGGGAGGAGTTATGTTTTTCCGCCTTTAGGAGGGTCACCTGACCTAGGGGTATAAGAGGCTTGGAGGGAAAACTTTTAGTCAGTTAGGTTGGAGCACCGCTGATCCTGGGAGAACCTCTGCCGGAGTACAGGCTTTAGGGCCTAGGGGGAGACCTACACTACTGCTGCTGACAGGACTGAGGCCCTGCTGAAGTAAGATAGCTGAGGAACGCCCACCACCCACTGACCTTGCCCAGTGTGAGGGGACCCAGGGAACCACCTTCAGCGTGCTGGGAGGAACATCAAGCAACCCCAGAACCACCAACTCACAACCCCCCTCAGAAGAAGACCCTTCTGACAAGAAACTTTTGACACAGAACGTATAATAAGCCACTTCTAACAAGAAACTCATGACAAGATTCTGAAACCACGTAACTGGAACCAAGCGACTGCCATCCAGTCAACACAAGCTGAACCTTCAACTGGGGACCCCCAGGTAACGCGCGGGACGCGGTGCCCTCCAGAAGCGACGGGGGTCAGACTGCCTGATTCCCCCCTACAAGCGCTGGACCCCCATCCTGTGTGTCCTACTGCAAGCGCTGCTCTCCTCTAGCGCTGGGCTGTCCAGAAGCCCTGGACCTTCACCCCTCGTGAGTGCTGAGGGCCAACTATCTGCCCTGTGGTGAGCGCTGTGTGTGGAGAAGCACGGGGGTTAAAGGAAGTGCCGCCTGTAAGGACGAGGGGCTGCCCAAGATCAAGGCCCTACACGATCCTTGATGCCACCGCTGTGGCCCTGGTACCTGTACCCCGTGGTAGGGGCGACGACGTGCTGTCCGCGCCGTGGGCACGGTGAGGAAATCGCCCCGGAGGGGCTCCACTGCCAGCGGGAGCCCCGAATCATCCCGTTGCCGCTGCTGCCCGGGCCGGAGAAGAGAAGGCCGCGCTGGGCCGGAGAAGGAGGCGGGAGGCGTTGCCCGGCAACGCGAGGACCAGCCGCGTCAGGAGCCCCGCCCCCAAAGAAGCTGCGACGTGATTGGGCCCCGCCGGAGCCTTAGGAAGAACAACGCCGGAGGGGCTCCACTGCCAGCGGGAGCCCCCGAGAAATCCCCTTCACCGCAACGAGGACGAGAGAGAGCCTGGGAGCGCGGGCCGCCTCCCCCGGTCTGGGCCCTTGTGCCAGTAGAAGCGGGCTGACCGAAGGAGAGGCGCCCGGCCCCATCCAGGCCCCAAAGCAGCGCAGAGACAGTCAGGTGAGCCCGGGAGGCCTGGGGGAAAGCCCTGCCATCAAGGAGGCCTCCGGCCCACAGACGCTTCCCTGAGTACTGTCCCGGGTGGAGTGGGCAGGGCAGGAGCCCTCCTGTAACGGCGCTAACTGCCCCACCGTGTCTGTGACCGGCCCTGTACACAAGGGAAGTTTGACCACAGGGGCCCTACGAACAGGGAGTGCATTGAGATCCCTGGAATTCTACTCAGGCGGGCAACTAACCGCTTAAAGCATAACTGCTTCCATTGTTCCTCACATGCTCGTTTTAATCACTGTTTAGGCCGGATGCCTATGCCTAGATGTAAACGTCTGTGCCCCATGTGAAGGGGATTAATTGAACTAAAGTTGAAGGGTCTTATGTTGCAGGGTACCGGAGTGCGCCGCCCCCCCTACTGAGTGTGGGTGCGCCTAGATTAATGCAGGCCCGGTGGGAAATGTATGGAGTTGCCCTGTGTAAATAACTGTACATTCCTGAAAGTGAACTGCCTGTTTAGGCCCATGTATTGTTCATGCACCTTGTAATCATTATTGGTGCTGTGTTTAGGAGATGATTCCTGCGGCCTTTTAGTGGCCTACCATGTTGATGATGCTGAAATAGGAATGTGCACCAGTTGAGTAACGCAATGATTTTCAATGTGAAGCTGAAGTAATCTGCCTCATCTGATGCAACCTTGCTTTATATAAAAGATCTTGATTTTAATTACGCAAGCCTGGTGTGGTGTCATGTTATTGCTTCGCATTTCTGAGTCAAAGTAAGAGTGTGCTGCACAACTGCCTTACACATTGCCTTCGCGTGCCTTCCCCGCTTTGCGCCATGCTACCGTAACGGACTCGGTAACCCCGTTTCCAACATTGGTGTTCAGCGCTTGGATAAGGACTGGTGTTTGTGCAGCACCCTACAGTGACTCAGTGTGCGCCGCAATTAGACACCTATTGAAATGAAAGTGCTAGGAATTCTATGGTAATTGCCGATTGTGTTACAGTCCTGCGTTAGACCTGCTACCTACAATTTAGAACCCCTTCCTTAAATTGTCTGGGACCCCACCTAGGAGGATGGAGTTTGAGTTAGCCGACCTAGAAAGGTATACGGTGACACAGCTCAAGGAGTTCTGCCTAGAGAGGGGGTGGCCGTCAAGCGAGGCGCCAGGAAGGAGGTGCTTCAGAAAGCTTTGAGGGCATGGGTAATGGCCCACCCGGGGGAAGAGGGGATGAGGAGAAGAGGGAGGCAGACGACCCAGGAGAACTGAACCTACTGAACATTGACGTCAGCGAGAATGTGTTGCCAGGAAGACGTTCCAGGGCAGGCAGTAGTGCGTCAGGGGGAGTTTGTCAGCAGAGGAATTCGAGGACAGGAGGGAGCAAAGGCAATTGACATTAGAGCTTGCTAGGATGGAAAGGGAGCGAGAGCAGGCAAGGCTAGCCATGGAGGAAAGGAAGCTTGCACATGAGCTTAGCCTGAAAGAACTAGAGCTCCGAGCCTTGCAGATGGAGATGCAGGGCAAAGTGAATGGTGGCAGCGTACCTGCTGGGGTTCCACAGGAGCCCAAATTTTATCTACCCAGGGAGGTGATAGCCAGCTTTAGCGTGGGTGATGACATCGACAAGTGGTTGGCGGCGTACGAGGTAGCTTTGGTGGCCCATAGAGTTCCTGAGAGCTACTGGGGGAGGTCTCTACAGGTACATACCTCCACCAGTAAGGGACACACTTTTAACCTTGGATAAGGGGGATCAGACCAACTACCCTATCATGAGGGAGGCCCTGCTCAAGAAGTTTGGCCTCACCCCAGAGAAGTACCGCCAAAAGTTCCGCAACAGCCACAAGCTCCTCACACAAAACTGGGTGGATTTTTATGATTATGCCCGGAAGGCATTGGAGGGTTGGGTGCGTGGCAGCGAGGTTGATGATTACAAGGGGCTGTACGACCTGTTCTTGAGAGAGCACCTCCTCGAGAAATGTATTCCGGAGCTGCGCCAGTACTTGGTGGACCGCAAGCTGACCAACCCAAGGGAGCTTGCAGAGGAGGCAGACACGTGGGTCAACACTCGGGTGTCCCACAAGGGAGCCGGGGCGGACCCCCCGAAAGGTGGACAGGGGTTCCCCCAGAAGAAAGAGGGGGGAGATAAAAAGAGGGAGTTCTTTAAAGGT
The DNA here is from genome assembly GCA_963921515.1 of Calotriton arnoldi. Lineage (NCBI taxonomy): Eukaryota > Metazoa > Chordata > Amphibia > Caudata > Salamandridae > Calotriton > Calotriton arnoldi. The sequence continues at coordinate 604,090 of CAWUFW010002715.1, read as the reverse complement.
TCCCAAAATAGACCGCCTGGGAGAGGGGTAGGTTCCCCATCCCAATCTGGATTCCAGAAACCCACTTACCCTGACAGGAGTCAGCAGCCCAGAACTGTCCGGTGCTACGAGTGCGGGGAGGTTGGACACTACAAGGGGGATCCCCAGTGTCGCAAGAGAACCCCAGCCCCCACAGGAGGTAAGAGCCCCGGGGTGGCCAGTGTAGCGCTTGGGGAGGAGTTGTCCCTAGGTAGGGGAGGTGAGTGGACAGGCTTGACCTTAGTTTCCCTGGGGGATAGAGATCATCCCACGGGTTCAGGTACCGCGAACACTGCCAAGTATCGGCAGAGGGTCCTGGTGAACGGGGAGGAGGTGGAGGCTCTGAGGGACACAGGTGCCAGCATGACGATGGTGAGACGTCAGCTGGTGTCCCCAGAGCAGGTGATTCCTGAGGAGTTCCATCCGGTTGTGATGGCTGATAATAGCCTGGGTCATTACCCCGTGGCCCAAGTTCCCTTTGAGTGGGGAGGAGTATCAGGTCTGATGAAGGTTGCGGTGAGCCCTGCCATGCCAGTTGACTGTCTGCTGGGCAACGACTTGGAACATACTGCCTGGAGGGAGGTAGAGTTCAATGCCCATGCTGAGATGTTGGGGTTACCAGGATGGACTTGCGTTATCACGCGGTCCATGGCTGCCCGACAAGGAACTCAGCCCGGGTTGGAGCCTGAAATAATGGCCCAGCCCACTGCTGGACGAGGAGATGTCCGGGAGGAGACACCCGGTGAGATGGATGGGGAGCCCGCGGAGGTGACCCCGGAGTCCGCTGAGGTGGTTGGGTTTCCCGTGGGGGACCTGCCGACCCCTGCAGAGTGTCAGGTGGAAGGAGGACCTACCCGGGAGGAATTTTGCCGGGCGCAGAGGGAGTGCCCTACGCTTGAAGGCATACGGCAACAGGCCGAAGCCCAAGCAGCTGGAACGGAGACTGGTAACTACCATGTCTACTGGGAGGATGGTCTCCTCTACAGTGAGCCTAAGGCTCCGGTGCATGGGTCCTCAAGGGCCGTGGTGGTCCCCCAATGCTACCGAGCCTTTCTGCTAGAGTTGGCACATGAGATACCACTAGCAGGACACCTGTGCCAGGACAAGACGTTTGCGCGTTTGGTCCCACATTTTTACTGGCCCAGGATGCGCGTCACTTCTGACACTTTTTGCAAGACCTGCACCACTTGCCAAGCGAGCGGCAAGACAGGGACTAAAGTGAAGGTCCCTCTAGAACCTCTCCCAGTTGTCAATACCCCTTTTGAGCGAGTAGGGATTGACATTGTCGGGCCGTTGGATCCGCCGACTTCTGCTGGACATAGGTTCATTTTGGTGCTAGTAGACCACGCCACCCGGTACCCAGAGGCAATCCCTCTGAGGACCATCACTGCACCGGTGGTGGCGCGGGCCCTCATGGGGATTTTTACCCGAGTGGGATTCCCCAAGGTTGTGGTGTCAGATAGGGGCACGAATTTCATGTCGGCCTACATGCAGGCCATGTGGAAGGAGTGTGGAGTGACCTACCGGTTCTCCACTCCTTACCACCCCCAGACGAACGGGCTTGTGGAGCGCTTTAACAAAACCTTGAAGGGGATGATCAGGAGCCTACCCGAGGACTTAAGAAGGAAGTGGGACGTCCTCTTACCCTGTCTGCTCTTCTCCTACCGAGAGGTGCCGCAGAAGGGGGTCGGTTTCAGCCCCTTTGAGCTGCTCTAGGCCACCCCGTTCGGGGGCCCCTCAGTCTTGTCAAGGAGGGGTGGGAGAAGTCTTCCTCGAAGCTTCCCCGTGATGTGGTCAGCTACATGCTGGCATTCCGCAGCCAAGTGGCCAAGCTGTGGAAGGAGGCCTCGGACAACCTAGAGGCAAGTCAGGCCGTCATGAAGCAATGGTATGACCGGAACGCGCGGACGGTAGAGTTAGACGCTGGACAGAAGGTGTGGGTCATGGAGCCAGGAGAGATTAGCGCCCTCCAGGACAGGTGGACTGGACCGTTTGAGATCCTGGAAAGGAAAGGCCAGACCACGTATGTCGTCGATGTGAAGACCCCCCGTCAACCCCACAGGGTGTTCCACGTCAACCGCCTGAAGCCACACCAGGAGCGTTCCGAGCTCACTCTCCTGATGATAACAGATGGAAGTGAGGAGGAGGAGAGTGAGCCTCTGCCAGACCTTCTGGCGGCCCATGAGAAGGATGGTTCGGTAGAGGGAGTGGTCCTCGCCCCATCCTTGACCCCAGAGCAACAGAGGGACTGCCGCGAGGTCTTGGGGCAGTACGCCTCGTTGTTCTCCCTCACGCCTGGAATCACGCACCTGTGTACCCATGATGTGGACACAGGGGACAGTCCGCCAGTGAAAAACAAGTCTTACCGGCTGTCCGATAAGGTCAAGGCTAGTATCCAGGGTGAGGTTACCAAGATGCTAGAACTGGGGGTGATTGAGCCTTCCAGTAGCCCTTGGGCTAGTCCGGTGGTGTTGGTGCCGAAGCGGCCCCCCGGGCACCACACCAGAACTTCGGTTCTGTGTGGATTACCGTGGACTCAACTCAGTCACCAAGACCGATGCTCACCCGATCCCTCGGGCGGATGAGCTCATTGACCGGCTGGGAGCAGCCCGGTATCTGAGTACCATTGATTTAACGTCAGGCTATTGGCAGATCGCCATGGCGGAAGGAGCAAGGGAGAAGACTGCGTTCTCCACCCCGAGGGCCACTTTCAATTTCATGTGATGCCCTTCGGGTTGAAAAATGCTCCAGCCACTTTCCAGCGGTTGGTGAACCAGGTGCTGTCTGGCCTAGAGGCCTTCTCGGCTGCCTACCTGGATGACATAGCTGTCTTCAGTAGCAGCTGGGAGGACCATCTGGAGCATCTCCAGGAGGTGCTACAGGCTTTGCAACGGGCTGGTCTAACCATCAAGGCCAGCAAGTGCCAGATTGGACAGGGATCTGTCGTGTACCTGGGACATCTGGTGGGCGGAGGTAAGGTGCAACCCCTCCAAGCCAAGATTGAGACCATCATGGCCTGGGAGCCCCCAAGACCCAAACAGAGGTCCGAGCTTTTCTCGGCCTCACGGGATACTACCGCCGGTTCGTCAAGGGATATGGAACCATCGTGGGCCCATTGACGGAATTGACTTCAAAGAAGCAGCCACGCAGAGTCATCTGGACGGCTGCCTGCCAGGAAGCCTTTGAGACCCTTAAACGTGCCATGTGCACCGCACCGGTGCTCAGGACCCCAGACTTTGGACGGGAATTTATCGTGCAGACAGACGCTTCTGAGCATGGCATAGGAGCTGTGCTCTCGCAGCTGAATGACGATGGCCAAGACCAGCCAGTGGCCTTCATCTCCCGAAGACTACTCCCCGGGAACAGCGGTGGAGTACCATTGAACGGGAAGCCTTTGCCGTGGTTTGGGCTGTAAAGAAGTTGAGGCCATACCTTTTTGGTTGTCACTTCCTGATCCAGACCGACCACAGACCCCTTCGCTGGCTCATGCAAATGAGAGGCGAAAACCCCAAATTGTTGAGGTGGTCCATTTCCCTCCAGGGGATGGACTTTCGGGTGGAACATCGACCCGGTGTAGACCACGCCAACGCTGACGGTCTCTCCCGGTTTTTCCGCCTTAGCGAAGAGAACTCCCTAGAGGTTGGGAAGCTCTCCCCTCTTTCGGCTGGGGGGACGCGTGTTAGACCTGTCAGCCCTAGGGTGGTCTTGCCCTGTTTTTTTCCCTTTTGCGCCTCATTTTTGCCACCATATTTTTACTGGACCTAGTTCTCCGGGCGCCTTGCCACTGCTGGCCAGTGCTGAGGTGCAGGTGCTCTCTCACTAAAGATGGCTGCCACAGGCCCCTGCTACTGCAGAGGGGCCTCACACGCATACACACTAGTAGCCAGGGTCAGGCTGGGACATAGGGATACAAAATTACAAACAAAAACGCACACAGCAGCTGACCCAGGTCAAGCACTTAAATTCCACTAGTTCCACATTATTCATAAGAGTGCAACTGCTCCCGACATCCGCTACTGAAGGATGTCAAATAATCAGGAAAGTCTATACACAAGGAAGGTGCACTCTAAATAAAGTCGTTCATGAAGCATGTATAGTTCAAAATTCTTCTTTTTATTAGAGTTGTTTGCTTTAAAATTCTTCTTTTTATTAAAGTTGTTTGCTTTAAAACCGGCACACAGCCAACGCGTTTCGTTCCCTAGTGCCACAGGAACTTCGTCAGGGCTTACTCATATACAGAAGAATCACAAATTGTCCATATAGGTATAAGGTCACCTATTTTGATCACTACATATAATCAATCCAATTGCGATTGGTCCAAGTATCTCTCAAGTATTTTTGTAAAATCCTCCAAAAGATGTATTTATATATGGTCCTAGCACAGTATTTAAAAAACTGCCGCTCCTCTTCAGTATAAGAGGGCGCGTATGAAAGGTAACACAAAGAAAACACAAACACGATATCTGCAAAGTAATTTAAAAAGAGAGACGAAAAGTACAAACGTCTTGAAATCAATCAAAGGGCATCCGAATTATCTAGCCCAAAGTTCACTGTTGTCCTTAAATTTCGAACACACAGTTATAATAGGAACATTACGTAGAATCACGAGAAAGACACGGCATAATAACCGGCAGCAAGTTGATAAAAACATAGGGATACAGTATCCATCCCGTCCCCGCCTCTGGGCCACATAGCTAGACAGGCGGAAGGTTCCAGAACCTTCCGGGCTGTGGGAGGAGTTATGTTTTGCCGCCTTTAGGAGGGTCACCTGACCTAGGGGTATAAGAGGCTTGGAGGGAAAACTTTTAGTCAGTTAGGTTGGAGCACCGCTGATCCTGGGAGAACCTCTGCCGGAGTACAGGCTTTAGGGCCTAGGGGGGAGACCTACACTCCTGCTGCTGACAGGACTGAGGCCCTGCTGAAGTAAGATAGCTGAGGAACGCCCACCACCCACTGACCTTGCCCAGTGTGAGGGGACCCAGGGAACCACCTTCAGCGTGCTGGGAGGAACATCAAGCAACCCCAGAACCACCAACTCACAACCCCCCCCCCCCCAGAAGAAGACCCTTCTGACAAGAAACTTTTGACACAGAACGTATAATAAGCCACTTCTAACAAGAAACTCATGACAAGATTCTGAAACCACGTAACTGGAACCAAGCGACTGCCATCCAGTCAACACAAGCTGAACCTTCAACTGGGGACCCCCAGGTAATGCGCGGGACGCGGTGCCCTCCAGAAGCGACGGGGGTCAGACTGCCTGATTCCCCCCTACAAGCGCTGGACCCCCACCCTGTGTGTCCTACTGCAAGCGCGCATCTCCTCTAGCGCTGGGCTGTCCAGAAGCCCTGGACCTTCACCCCTCGTGAGTGCTGAGGGCCAACTATCTGCCCTGTGGTGAGCGCTGTGTGTGGAGAAGCGCGGGGGTTAAAGGAAGTGCCGCCTGTAAGGACGAGGGGCTGCCCAAGATCAAGGCCCTACACGATCCTTGACGCCACCGCTGTGGCCCTGGTACCTGTACCCCGTGGTAGGGGCGACGACGTGCTGTCCGCGCCGTGGGCACGGTGAGGAAATCGCCCGGAGGGGCTCCACTGCCAGCGGGAGCCCCCGAATCATCCCCGTTGCCGCTGCTGCCCGGGCCGGAGAAGAGAAGGCCGCGCTGGGCCGGAGAAGGAGGCGGGAGGCGTTGCCCGGCAACGCGAGGACCAGCCGCGTCAGGAGCCCGCCCCCAAAGAAGCCGCACCGTGATTGGGCCCCGCCGGAGCCTTAGGAAGAACAACGCCGGAGGGGCTCCACTGCCAGCGGGAGCCCCGAGAAATCCCCTTCACCGCAACGAGGACGAGAGAGAGCCTGGGAGCGCGGGCCGCCTCCCCGGTCTGGGCCCTTGTGCCAGTAGAAGCGGGCTGACCGGAGGAGAGGCGCCCGGCCCCATCCAGGCCCCAAAGCAGCGCAGAGACAGTCAGGTGAGCCCGGGAGGCCTGGGGGAAAGCCCTGCCATCAAGCGAGGCCTCCGGCCCACAGACGCTTCCCTGAGTACTGTCCCGGGTGGAGTGGGCAGGGCAGGAGCCCTCCTGTAACGGCGCTAACTGCCCCACCGTGTCTGTGACCGGCCCTGTACACAAGGGAAGTTTGACCACAGGGGCCCTTCGAACAGGGAGTGCATTGAGATCCCTGGAATTCTACTCAGGCGGGCAACTAACCGCTTAAAGCATAACTGCTTCCATTGTTCCTCACATGCTCGTTTTAATCACTGTTTAGGCCTGATGCCTATGCCTAGATGTAAACGTCTGCGCCCCATGTGAAGGGGATTAATTGAACTAAAGTTGAAGGGTCTTATGTTGCAGGGTACCGGAGTGCGTCGCCCTCCTTACTGAGTGTGGGTGCGCCTAGATTAATGCAGGCCCGGTGGGAAATGTATGGAGTTGCCCTGTGTAAATAACTGTACATTCCTGAAAGTGAACTGCCTGTTTAGGCCCATGTATTGTTCATGCACCTTGTAATCATTATTGGTGCTGTGTTTAGGAGATGATTCCTGCGGCCTTTTAGTGGCCTACCATGTTGATGATGCTGAAATAGGAATGTGCACCAGTTGAGTAACGCAATGATTTTCAATGTGAAGCTGAAGTAATCTGCCTCATCTGATGCAACCTTGCTTTATATAAAAGATCTTGATTTTAATTACGCAAGCCTGGTGTGGTGTCATGTTATTGCTTCGCATTTCTGAGTCAAAGTAAGAGTGTGCTGCACAACTGCCTTACACATTGCCTTCGCGTGCCTTCCCCGCTTTGCGCCATGCTACCGTAACGGACTCGGTAACCCCGTTTCCAACACCCCCTAACTATAATTATCTCTTGTAGAATGCCGCCCTATGCTCTGTCCCTATGAGGGTAGTCTTTCTGAAGTGTTCTTTTTAATAGGTCTGTCCTGTGTATGTATGGATAGGTATTTGTAGAGAGTATACCAGTGTTGCGGAATGCCAGGATTTAAAATACAAAGTTTTCCTGTATAGTCTTGATTCCATCCCATGCTTCTTTCGTCCACACCATTAACTTTCTGTCTCTTTGTCTCACCCGTGCACTTTTTCATCCCTTCTTTCTCTTTCTCACAGTTTTCCTCTTTTCTCTTCCTCCCACGTTCTCCCTTCTCAGTCTTTTGCTCTCTCTTACTATGGTCTATCTTACTCTGGTTCAAACTCTAGCCATGATATTTAAGTCCCAATCTCTAAAAATGAGCATGCCCACCACCCCTCAACCACCAGCACAAATTAAGCAGTGTATCTAAAGCATGGTGAGGTATGGAGATAATTGGGTAATATCACTTAGATTGTGATGCAATAGCGTGCCAAATATAAATATTATTGGGGTTTGTCACTTAGACTAAGATGCAAGAGCAGGCACATATTTAACAAGCATTTGCAATGCAATAGGTCTCGCATTTGCAACAGTTTGAGCTATTGGCATTGTAAATGACAATGCCTTTTATTTATGTATTTAGAAAACCTGCAAGTAGTGATTAAACACGCACTTTGTACTTACAATCCTTGCTTATGAGAAGCAAGGCTGCCAGTAAAAGAGGCACAGTTACTGCCAGCCTTGCTTCTCGTAAGCAAGGACTATAAGTGAAAAGTACGTGTTTAAGCACTACTTGCAGGTTTTCAAAACACATAAATAAAAGGCATTGTCATTTACAATGCCAATAGCTCAAACTCTCGCAAATGCGAGACCTATTGCATTGCAAATGCTTGTTTTCTTTTATTTTCAGCGCTCCATGACAATGCGTGTTAATGTTTGTTCTTGCCCTGTGTGCTTCTTCCCCACCTCACCCTTGCTCTAAGTGTTGCTTCTTCTCCCAGCAATGATGGTACTTCTCACTACCCTCCTCATTCCACTACATTTTTAAATGAGCCTCTACCCCCTGTCTTGTCTCTAGCTTCCACACTAACCGGCTTAATACCCCTTCTCCCACTCCATTATTCCCCTTCGTTTACTTAAAAATAAAATGCCACCTAATGCGCTACTAGAAGATGTCTATCTTAAAATGGTAAAAAAAAAAAATTGTGTGCACACACTAACACATGGAGAGCACCTAGGAATGGGTGTCTAGTATTTTAATAACAAATCTGATTAAAAATGTCTTCTTGTTGATGCTCACATCCACTGCAGCTATTTTTTAGCAGGATCTATTAAAATGGCAGCATGCATTCTGTCTACAGACATCTTATACTATATGCCATGTAGTTCCTGATAACCCTATCTGTAAACACCTTTGGCTGGGAAAGCATCCAATGTGCATAGAGGGTGCACGGCCACTGCAAAGTTACAAGCACAAGCACTGCTTCTATGACACTGAGGGCGTGGAAGATGTTGGGGTAAGGGCAGCATGTGTGGGCTGGGGCACAGAGGTAGTGGCTCCCAGTCACTACCTGTGCTGCAGAGTTAGGGGCATATTTACAAGCCACCTGGGCTGCTGGAGCATCACGTTTGTGACACTTCAGCAGCGCAGAATACAAAATCTAGTTTGTTTTTAGGTGTGACTGAGAGGATCCCCTGAATGTATGTGTAGTTCATCGTATAATAGTGTGAGAAAGCACAGTTGACTTGTGGTCCATTTAAAAGTTGTTAATCCAAAGGGAGATAAGGCATCCCCCACTTTTGGACTACAAAAGGAATGGATACAGCAAAATTTGGTGCACCCCAACCCATAGTTTGGCACCAGCCTACAAATAACTATCATCAACAGAGAAAGTGACCAAAAAATATGTTTTTAGTTGTGGATTTCAGACTACGACAATTATTGCATTTACAAATAGAGACCTCTGACAACACTGTTCCATGATTCTTCTCAAATAACGATATGATCAGGGGCGTTGCTTGGTCAGTAACACTGGGGTGGTGTGAGCTTCAGATTTTCCGACAATTACAGTGGCATACCATGTTAATCATTATATGAGAAGCATGGAGTGAGGGGGTTAAGGACCAGTGGAAAGGTAAAGGAGTGTGGATTGTGAGGGGTACTTAAAGCACAGTAGTCAGTAAAATAACCATGGGGCATATTAGCAAGAAGAGGCGATAATCATCGCTAACCCTGCTTAGCGTGATTTTTTTTATCGCCGGCTATCGCTGGAATATATCGCCACGCTAACGCTGTATTAGCAACGATTAGCGCTATGGCGATGAATATTCCAGCGATAGCGGGGAAATGAGCCAACATCGCTGAAAAACCAGCGATGTTGCATGGAGAAGGGAGAACACCTTGCTGATACGACCCTGTGGTCGTATCAGCATAATCCAACCCCCATGTTAGGTATGGCTAACACCTGCTAATTGCAGGTGTTAAATAAATAGCGATGACCCCGGTTAGCGTGACTTTTCACGTCGCTAACTGGGGCCATGGCCACCTTGCTAACAGGCGATAGGCCTGTTAGCGAGTGTTTCCCAGGTTTGTTCGTCGGAACGCCCACTTTGCATGTCATTAGCGATAAATATCGCTGACATGCAAAGCGGTAAAACGGGCGCTAATGCCCGCAAACTGTCGCTAACTGCTGTTAGAGACAGTTTGCTGATAGGGCAATATAAATATCGCCGCTTTAGCGGCAAAAAGTGCCGCTAAAGCGGCGATAGTGCCCTTGCTAATATGCCCCCATGTTTTTAGACCTTCTAAACAGATGCGAGCGTGTATGTGTGCACGGTTTTGCCTATGTATTTAAAAATTCCAGGTGAAAACCAGCAGAAAGCTTATCATACCCTACTGAAAGCTCCTGTACCCAACTATCTAATAAATAATACAATTATTAGGGGTGTAACACCCCAAATGCCCCAGCTGGTACACAATGAAAATGACATCCAAGTCTATTCTTGTACCTTCTCAGTTTATTACACCCTTCTAGTATTCTTCCCAGTCTAATGTTTTCTTAGACATTAATTTGCTTTTTAGATCTCGCCTGCCCAGCTCATGCGCTGTGCTAGCGAGTGTGTTGTTTACAGTAAATGGCTTGGAAACCGTCCATTGCGTACCATTCCTTGGCAACATTGTCACTCATCTATGCCGTGTCGTAATAGGCCACCATTTGCTCAGTGTCACTTTTTTTTATTTTTTTTTATTGAGCAGATATAGCAGATAAATCGCAATTCTTGAATAATAAATTAAATTAAAATAAATTATACAAAAAATAGCAACACGCGTTAACATAAGCAAATCATCTAAAATACACAGTAAAACCTTTACAAATAGTACCCTTCATTATGTACATTTTTAAAAGCTCATTTATGCCATACATTATTTCATTCCTTAGGAAAACTAGAGAAGTGTATACCGACAAGATGATGCTTCTACTGAAATCTACTTATCCTTTTCTCCACCTCCTCTGCTCTGATCCACATAATCATTCCTAATCTCGCCTTGGTCAAGATCAAGTACAAGAGTACTTAATATATTAACATCAACATTTTAGCCTTTTGTCTATTTAACAATTAATTAAAGGAAAACACGTGCCTTAGTGTTTACCGTAAAATACCTAAAATATAAATACATTGCTTCTGTATAAAGTGCGTTAGTGCTTCTGGCGAATAATCCATCTTTGGGTGCACTGAGACTTCAGTACCAGAAAACTGTCAGATCAGAAGTAACACTCAAAAAGCCAGTATTCTGACATTATTTTTTTTAACATTTTGAAAAAGAACCCATCATTCATCTAGCATAGTATAACATATTCATTGTTACTTCTTCGCCTTACTCCCAAAATTGCCATATGGCCTTATATCTTTTATGCCCCCCTACTCGCTTTGCATAAGCCTCTTCAAACTTCATAGTGCAAGTCATTTTATCTTTGCTTTGCAATTTTGTAGGAGGCTTCCTAGTTCGCCAATTCTGGAGGATCAAAGAACGTGCAATAAGCAATGCTACAAAAATAAAATATTGCTGACCCTTTATTAATTGTTGGCTTCTTTTGGAGACACCAAATAGCGCCAAATTGGGATCTGGTAGCACTGCACATCCTATGACCTTGCTTATATCCTGAAACACTTGCCACCAAAAATTGGTAAGGTGTGGACATGTAAAAAATGTATAAAGCCATCCCCCTTCGCCTAATTGTTGGCACCGAAAGCAGTTATTGGAAACTGCTGGATTCATTTTGTGGAGAATTTCTGGTGTATAATATGCCAGCCATCTTGATATAAATGCCATTCTTTTATAGTTGGCTGCCTGTAAAGATTTATCACCTAACTCTGCCATTAGTTTCCAGTCGCTCACTAATAGCTGGCATTGTAATTTTTCTAGCACCCTTGAGAAAAAGGCTGTTAGCTCTATCTTTCTGGAAGCCTCCTTTAGTGTTCTATGCCAGTTTCCAATTCCTTGTAATTTGCCCATATCGAGAAAACTGCTAATTGATTGAAGCTCTTGTGTCTGATGTTTATAGTGAATCTTCAAGAAATGCTTCATCTTGTTAAAACTTAAAAAGTGTTGCTCACCCTAGCAATTAGATCTCCCCACGAGATAGATTTCCCTTGTCCCATAATGTCACCAAAAGTATTGAAACCTACAGAGCTCCAGAATCTAATCTCATGAGCTGTCAGGGAGAGGTACAGGTATATACCCTCCTCTAGCTTTGGTGAGAATCTATTGAAAGAGGACTTATATACTTTGCCCAGGGCACCCATCCTGTTGTGTACTTCATAGGGTGTCCTTAAACAGGCTTTCTAGAATCATGACCATATATAGGCACAATCCAAACTGCCCTTATATAGGCATAGAATCCCAGACCTTATTTAGGCATAAGCTATGCATACCAAATACAGGCATGGCTTCCGACGTCCGTCCACCCTAGCGTCTCAACGAGTCCATGAACAAACAGACCCTCTGGCTGCGGGAGTTTCCCTTGCCCGGGTCTATTGATTTCTTCAAGGTCTCATACATTATGCATGAACCTCTTATTCCCTAAGGGATTCATTCATGACGTCTTTCGCTACCCAACTCACGTCAATGCTAACATTTTCAGGTATAAATATACCTTCCCAAACCCCTGTAAATCAGAGGAGACCTCGACTTCAGAGGAGCCCGATTCCCGGCCAGACGCACTGAGAAGACACTGCCCTTCCTGCACACAGAGAGTCCAGCTTCCAGTGATCTAACTTCCCTTGCGGGGTGTTGGAGTTCGAGTCCGGATAGAGATTCCTACCTCTCTCATTCTTAAGGTATGGAGCAGACAAGAACCTAGAGGGACTCTTGGCATAATAGACTCTTGGCATACTAGGCGTAACTTACTCTTAGAATACTCTAGTCAGGAATACAGCACCTACTTCTACTTCTCCCTACACCTAGGACAGGTTAGGCACACTGGGTAGAACTAGGCTAGAAACGCATCGTATGAGTACTCGCATTTTTAGGTTGTGTCATTTTATGTAAATGCATATATGCTAAAAAGATAATGCTGACGCAGTATTATTTATTTTTACTGCTCACCTTGTACATTATTTATCTCTGCATACTGTCTTGTGATCGTAACAGCACATATAACTTACAACAGAAACAAGACTGTTCAATAAATCCTTTATTGAAACGCCCGTCTGGTTATTTCTGTGTAACTCTGAGAATAACTGAAACATGTACAACTGAGCTGAGTGAAATGGTTATCTATTGTTTCTACGACTCTGGGACACATCCTGATTCTGTAAGGGAAACACAGTGGTCATGTTTTGCGGCAGCCAGAAACTAATCCCTTCTTGTCGTCAAGAAGTTTCTAGTGGCCTCTGAGCTAGCTGGCACAAGTAATTAAGTTTAATATACTCGATAGGGACATACCGACCTTAGTCCTATGTCAAACCTATAGGATATATTATTCCAATGCGCAGAGCCTATACGGGAAATAGGAGCTACACTACATGGCGCCCAACGTTTGGTAAGGCAGTAATTCAACGTTAGATACTGAGTAACTCAGCTGTGCACTTTTATTTTTCTCTCAGAGACCCCTACCCCATATACTCCAAAGACGTCTGGAGTGGGCAGGGTTAGTATCCGCCACGGCTACATAGGGTAATACCCTATATATTAGCTGTTTGGTTTGCTCAACGTTGAAGGATACAGTGTTCCACAATATTGTGCACCTTATCTTAGTTTCCTTGAAATTTGTTTTACATATTTTCAAGCAGAAAAATGTCAGGCACTGACAATGGCCAGACTGAGGAAGGTGGGAGTGAAGGGGAAGGTACTCGCTTGGATCAAGTCCTATCTTACCGATCGCACACAAAGAGTGACACTACACCCTTATAAATCAGAAGCTAAGCCTCTCTGGTGTGGGGTGCCGCAGGGATCGGCGTTGAGCCCGCTACTTTTTAACATCTACCTGGCCCCTTTGTGTGTGCTCATTTCTAAATGGGGAATCAAAACCGTGTCTTATGCAGATGACACTCAATTGGTGTTCTCCTTCAGGGATTTATCGGCAAACACCTTCGAGAGGCTCAGGGGCTGCCTGTGTGATGTTGCTAGATGGATGAACAATAACAAATTAAAACTGAACACAGAGAAAACTGAGGTGTTGTTTTTGGTAAGAATTCCCCCTCCATCGGGTCTGTGGTGGCTGGAGGAAATGGGCTCTCCACCTTCTCCATCTTCTACGGTAAAAAACTTGGGTGTAAAATGGGATGCTGAAATGACATTTGCTCCCCAAATACGTTCCATTACATCTATTTGTTTTGGAATTTTGAAAAGTCTGAGGACATTTCTTTTTCTTCTGCCCGAGAACTGTCGAAAATTAGTCGTTCATGCTACGGTGACTTCAAGGCTTGATTATGCCAACAGTCTGTTCCTTGGCCTCCCGGCATACTTGATAAAAAGATTGCAGATGGTGCAAAATGCAGCAGTAAGATTGATTAGAAGAGTGCCATTTAGACAACATATTTCTCCACATGCTAAACGACTTCACTGGCTGCCAGTTGTACAGCGTATAGAGTTTAAGGCCTTGACAATTGCATTCAGGGCCGTGAACGGCAGCGGTCCCAATTACATCAAAAAACGTATCCGCCCTTATCAGCAAAGGCGAGTGTTACGTTCTAACTCACAGAACTTGCTGTGTGTCCCCTGATTTGCAAAGGCTCGTATTGGAGGTAGGGCTTTCTCAGTTGGAGTGACCAAATTGTGGAACTCACTTCCGGTTAGACTTCGGCATATACCGGAAGAAGGGGAGTTCAGGAAAGCTCTAAAAACATGGCTTTTTAGCCGGGACTAGTTAATTACGTTTCGGTTTCGGAGATCTGTCTCCCCTTTGCTGCTGGATCATGCTAGCGCCGGGACACCTCTGTTTGAGGTAGCTGTTGCGCTCTATAAATGTTGTGTATTGTATTGTATTGTAATGACGCCGGAACCGGTGTAGCTGCGGCTGATCCAGCCCAACCAGCATTATTTAACAACACAGGTTTAAATGAAGCCGAAGAGGGTGTCATAGACATTCCTCCTAACTTAAGAAGAGCCATTACTCTAAAACTTATAAAACATGGCCTATCTCCGAGAGGAGGTAGAGCAGTTTTCGTGATTGAGGCACATGAATCCTTTCAGACAGAAGTATTCTATTCATGGGTAATTCTTCCTGAATCCAATCCAGTAACACATTTGTTTCACTTCTACAAAGAAGATGAACCACTAGAGGAATACATTCCTTTCGAGGATATTGAGATTCCATTAACATACCAGGAGCATCAGCTCTGGTTTAAAGGCGCCCTAAAACACAATAAAAATATAACCAGGCTCGGTCCACTAGGTAGACCAGGAGCAACATGGCCGATTCTAGCCGGCTACACACCTCATCCAGACATCGAAATAATGTCAGATGAGGAAATACTTAATCAACTCACAGAGTTAATAAAAATCTACAGACAATTGGTTCAATATGTCATGCGGACTTTCACAGTCCAACCACCATTAACAATTCCAAATCATACTCCTCCACAGGGGAGTACACTAAAAATTACACCACAGACTCTATACGCAGTCATGGGTAAAATGCCCACTAAGCGGGAGCAAATTCCA
Source organism: Calotriton arnoldi (assembly GCA_963921515.1). Taxonomy (NCBI): domain Eukaryota; kingdom Metazoa; phylum Chordata; class Amphibia; order Caudata; family Salamandridae; genus Calotriton; species Calotriton arnoldi. The sequence continues at coordinate 589,054 of CAWUFW010002715.1, read as the reverse complement.
TTTTGGATAGCTCAAAAAATTACTCAAATTGAAGCAGTATTTCCAAATACTAGCCCACATGAGAAACACAGAATCCTAACCATCAGTTTACCAATGGGGATCACACCACAACTGGAAGACTGCACCACTTGGGGCTCAGTCTTTGCTGCCATCTACACTAAAACACATGGCATTCCGTCAATTGTGGTAATACCAGAAGTCCTGAAACAAATTCAAAACGAATATGGAGCAGAGCCTGCTTTAAATTTAGGTATGAAATTACTGAAAAATTTTGAACAGGTCTCAACAATAATATTATCAAATATTAAAGGGGAGCAGCAGCAGTGGCGATCCGACAAAAACTAAGGGAATTTGATGTTACAGAACATCAGACAGAGCTACCCAGAATTATAGAGCAATCTTATGCAGAATTAGGCAGAGATAGTTTGGGTGGGAGACCAGCTAAACCAAAACTATCGGAAAGTCCTGAAAAGGACTCAATTAAACAAAATCCTACATCTTCTAAAAAGAAGTGGGAATCTAACAAACAAAATTCAAACGAGAAAGGTTCTCAATCCCGAGGTAGGTCTCCTCAAAAGGAGCCCTCTGAAAGGAGGTACAACCTCAGGAATAGGGATAATTTGAGAAAACCTGATAGGTATCAAGACAATGATACACGTTCCTCTCGTCCCTTTCAGGTCTCATCACAGACTTCGGACAGAAGAGGACGAACAGAACATAGAGAAGAACGCGTGAACTCGAAAGACGACAAGCACGCAACAAAAATTAAAGCTAAACCTCAATTCTCCAAAAAGAAAGTAGCAGGTCTGAAGATAAGACATGCCGAGAATAATGAGATCGCAACTCAAGAACGGAGAATGGGCTCAGACAATGCTGGACAGTGCAGCAGAAGTCACAATAGCTCGCCAGAACCTGATGGAACTTCTGGAGATAGTGGACTTGAATGAGTACATTACAGTAGAGACTGTAGATACCAGGGTTAGTACTCCACAAAGGTTATATGAAATAACACTCCGGATGGAGGGAGACAAACCTAGACAGGTTAAAGCACTTTTTGGGAAAGACTATCAAAGGGTTATGACATACTTCTAGCAGAAAAGGACTGGCCACCACAATTTGTCAGGGAGTGCCCACACGGCGAGGACATGATTATGCCTGCCTTCTCCAATCACATTCCAATACACTTAAAATATACATATGCCAGAAAATGGGCAGTGGCCCAGGCTCCAGCATTATATAAAAATCATGTAGGATGGGATGAGGACTCCCTCACCATAAAATACATCTGAAACATGAACCTACTGCACAGAGGCAGTATCCAATTAAGCAAGAAGCTAAAAACAGGTCAGGGAGATTTTAAATCAACTTGAATACCAAGGGGTGATTGAAACTAGCACCTCATCTATGAACAATCCTTTGTTTCCTGTCTCCAAACCAGACAATACATATCGTCTAGTTTTGGACTACAGACATTTAAACATTTGTTCTAAAACTTTTGCAGTACAAAATGCACATAGCACAGCATTAATGAATAACATTGTGCGTAAAAATACAAAACAACATTAGACATCTCAAACGGATTCTTTTGTCAAAATATAGCACCTGAAAGTAGGTACTTAACGGCATTCTCCATAATGGGGACCCAGCGTCACTTTTGTCGACTCCCACAAGGGTTCAAGAACAGCCCGGGGTTATTCTCAGCGAGAGTAACGGAGTTACTACAAATTTATGACAACGAGGCATTGTCCTATGTCGATGATATTTATCTGACAGACGATGACTTGGAAAAACACTTGAACAGGGTGAGCACCATTATATTGGGATTCGCTTCTGAGGGCTACAAGTTCAACTTTAAAAAGTCCCGAATTGCCCATCTCAATGTCCTATTTTTGGGATATGAGCTTTCAAGTGAAGGCAAGAGCTTGGCAGCTAACTTTCTAGAGAAATGTGCGCTGATCCAACCTCCTAAGACGCTAAAAATTTACAATCAATCCTGGGATTCCTAAATTTTGGAAGAACATACATTTTAAACTACGCAGAAAGGATTAAACCTCTCTACGCATTAATAAAACCTGATTTTTCAATCAAAAACTGGACAAATGAACACACAGACATTTTGCGTCTCACTCCAAGCTAACATGTTAGCGACAAATCACTTACAAACACGCGTAAGTCAAAGAAATTTGGTGATTCGAATAATTTCGGGTCAATGTGGATTCACTTACTTAACCTTTAACGAGGGTGAGAAAGTACCAATTGCATACAAATCACATTTGTATACACAAGCGGAAATGTGCTTCAGTTCAACTGAAAAAATTCTGACAGCAGTTCAAACAGCTGTAGCAAAGGAAAGAGCCTTAGCCCAAGGGAAACGCATAATTGTCGTAACCCCAGTACCGGCTTTAGAAGCGGTCACAAAAGCTAGCATTCCGAATGCTAAAGCTCTACATCCGAGATGGATACAATGGGTTAATTCTCTTGCTGCAACTGATGTTGAATATGTATTTGATTCAGATTTAAAAACACAGGCATTTCTCCAATATGAACAAGAATGTCCTCTGCCCACTGAGATTCTGCCTCTCGATCAGTATGAATTTGTAATTTACACTGACGGATCCGCACAGCCCGCAACAGGGAGTAAGCAAGCTTACAGTGCAGCGTGTGCTATCGTTAAAGGTCGCATACGAAATGGCATCTTCAGACCTATGGTCACAAAGACTCAGTCACTAGGTGATTGTACAGCTCAGCGAGCTGAACTACAGGCATTCAAACTGGCACTTGAAAGTACGGATCGAGAATTCCTCACACTGATAGTGTGCGATTCCTATTACTGTGTTCAGTCGTATAATGATTATATACGAACCTGGATGGAAAATGGTTTTAAAGATGCAAAAGGTGGCACAATTAAGCACAAATTGCTTTGGGAACAAGTAGTTCTGTTGAAAAACGAACTACCGAAGGCTCACGTGATTCACACACTGAGTCATCAACGTGATGGCGTTCACGTTGCAGGGAATTCATTGGCTGACAAAGCCGCGAAGGGGCTGTGCAAACGGCTTCCGTAGCTGCGATCACTCGTTCAAAAACAAAAATAGACGGTGAGATAATATTAGCTGTCAATGCTTCAAGCAAAGGCAGCAGTGCAGCGTTACCAAAAAGTTTCCACTCAAGTACTCTTATGTAATTGATGTGAATAACGTTCCTTTGCTCGAATCCCTGGAGTGGGGGATAGGGTAATTCCAAACATGGAACGAAGAACAGCCTTGATTTATGAAACACATTTGGGGAGGGTCTGTCACATCAAGGGATCTCAAAAACAGTTTTGAAGTTAAAAGAGATGTACTGGTGGCCTGGAATGAATACACACATTCACGTATTCATTAACAACTGCTTAGACTGTAAATTACAGCGAGAGAGCCACCAGACACCATGCAGCAAATGCGGCAGCCCAGTGCAGACACCACTGTTAGACAGCATTAGGCTATCTACTCGCCAGCGTCCTACTGGTCAAAGGCATTCCCGCAAATACTGAAATCTAGGTTCCTATGGTTATGGCCTCAGCGCTCAGCTGACGCTCGAACTGTTATAAAAGATTTGCGAGTCTTTATCGGCACATACGCAATAGGCACGTTTCATTCTGACCAGGGTCCTGCGTTTAGCTCTAGGGCTTACAAGGAGGCCATGGCCAGTCTGGGCGTTGCATTGCGGTACTCCTCTCCATCCTGAGGGAAATTCTGTTGTGGAAAGGAAAAACCGGGACATAAAGCAGTCTATAACAGCTAGGGTATTAGGCTCGGGTGATGGGTGGGTCAAACACCTACTTAGCGTCCAGCGCGCTATCAATAACTTGCCAAGAAGTTCTCTAGGGGGAGTCAGTCCTATTTGGGACAAGAATGTGGGTTCCAGACTTAGAACACGTAGGCACAGTGGTGAACAAAAAAGAATTTGATATCAAAGATCGTTTGGCTGTTTTACAGGAACTTAACAAGTTAAGAACGAAACAAAGCAACGTATCCTTACAGCCAACCACCACTGGGGAAAAATTGGCGGTCCCAGCAAGGCCTGTCTGGATTCCTAAAGTTGGGGTCTGGTCAGAGAAAAAATCGCGGACAAGAAGGAATTTGGACCTTCTTACAGACAACCGGTACCTGTTCTAGCTGTTCAAGGAACGAGGACAGTACTTCTGCCGCCCCTTGCTGGAAGAAAGGAGAAAAGATTTGTGTCAATCGACCTGATCAAACCACAACATGTGGCCAATACTAAGCAGTAGGCCTCGTGGACTCCGACCTAGTAGCAGACGCACTCCTCTCGCTACTATTCAAGAGGTTCAGACTGAAAGACTGATCACGATCGAGAATTCAGCTGTAAAAAATTAAGGACTATGCAACCAGGCTATGGAACTCATCCCTCTTGACAACCAAATAACAGTTCGTCCAAATACACCTGTCTACACCAACGTGACACGTGAAGAACTGGTTCCTGTGATTTCAACGAATCCTGATGCAATTCCAACAATTGACAGAACTGCTTCTGGCTATTTCATTGACTTTGATACGTTCTCAGTGGATCCAAGCGAACCTGAAGCGACGCCAGCAACATCAAAATTAAAGCAGCAAGTACAAGACTTTATTCACTTTCTGAAAAAGACTTATCTGGTTTCTCCATGGATTGAACTCTGGATTACATCTGGACTTTTTGTTTTCCTGCTCTGGCTAGCTTTGGTAACAACAGTAAGCATGCTTATAAGTGGCAGATACATCCATGTGAACATTGAAGGAAAGGACATAAACGTGCTTTTGAAACCACATAAATCTTCCCATCGTGAAGCAAGAGCCTTGTCATCAGTGAACATCACAGCTGTTCCTATACAGGATGGTATAGTGTGGGACAAAACAGATTATGAAATCTTCGGTCCAAGTGAACAATTAAACATTCCACATTTGTTTAAAATTTCACTAAGCGATTTGATAACGTCCAGTACCTATTCAGATGATTGGGACTTAGAGACTGTACAAGATATAATGTTTGATCTAGAAAAATCTGCTGCATTTTCTAAAAATGAATATTTAGAGGGTACAAATGATTACGAAGAAATGTATTGTTACAACCACTATAGTCATCATTATTTGCACAAAACTGCATATCCGAGAAATGTGTTTATGTTTAATCAATGGGAACATTGTCCTACACCACCACATGGTAGTTCGAAAACTTTTGCTAGTAAATTTCCATATTTTTCAGGTTATAATACATCTGATCCAGAAACATTTTACTACAAAAATGTAAACAAAACAAGACTGAAAATTGTGTTAACAAATACGAAACAGATTTATTCTGAAGCATTTATTGCCCAACTGTCTACACAGGGTTTCGACTTATGGAAAGACACAATTGAGACAAAAACTGTCTGGGGTAGTAAAGATTGGCAAGTACAGGGTATAGAAGCTTTATTTAAAGCCTGTATAATCCCTGAACAAATACTGTTTTTGAATGACACCGTCCAACAGACATCTTGTCTTGGATTAGCCAAGATCAAAGAGATGAAAACACCTTCTGTGCCAACTCCTTCCAGTGACAATATTACAAAGGCAGTGGTGACAGTTGACAATATCCTACAACTCAACAGAACTCATCCTAATTGGAAAAAATGGTTGATCTGGCCCACAGACACAAACAGCTGTCAGGAAAGGTTCTTGAACAAAACTCAGGGCTTTACTATTCATAGGCCAGACCCAAGATATGTCCAAAGACAACATCCGGGGGTAGTAACAACATATAGTGTAGGAAAATTATGCCTCGATTGGCTGCATAAATCTACACTACAGGATGTGAAGCAACACTTAACCTTACTTGCACACGACGCAGATCTTAGGGAATTCTTGCTTGGACCAAGAAAACCGCGTCAAAAGCGTTTCATATATGCCGGCATCTACGCTGCTTATAACGAAGCATGGAAAGTGTCACAGATAGAGGCTGCAGAACGAATACGTGAACTTGATCGTATTAATTTGGAGAAAACACTCTCTGTGGTCGACAATGGGTTAACAACTTTGTCCTCCAGAATTTATTCATTGGATGGCATTGTATCCTCTGCTATTGACATTCTAGAACAAGATTTGGCTATGTTACAACAAGGTCAATCTCAATTACGTTCTATAGTGTTATTGACATGGACGCTGCAATCTTTGCGAGCGGGCTATGTGCCTTGGCGTTTCATCAACACGTCGTCTCTGTTTGCAGAATACAATCTAACTGATAAACAGATCGAATTGGCACAAAGAGGAGCAAAGTATACAGTGCTGAGCGTTGAAAAAATTGACAAATTACCATTCACAGTGGCTGAAAAACCAGCTACGGAATGGCTTATTCATGGCAAAATCACATTGCCTGTGACAACTTTTCAGTTCCAGTATTGTGTCAGACAGATGCAAGCAGGCAAATATGAAAGGTTGGGTAAGGAATACATAAAGACATCTTGGAATTTACCGTACACACATAAATGTTGGAGTGGGGATCGTGAAGTGTTTCTTAGCGGTACTAACTGTGAACATGCACTGACCGGTTCACTCATATGTCAGGACATTATTTTACATGGAGCTTGTAATGGTTCTGTGGCAAACCTGTCTTGCCATCAGCACGGTTCTCCAGCTGCTGTGATTAATCCAACGTTTGGACAACTTTCGAATGGGAGTTACCTCATGTTGAATGATCAGAGCTGCTGTGGAATGTTGCCCGGCATCCCATATCTAGTAACGGTCGACTCCAGGGTCACTTGCTGTATGCAAGTATTGTTTCCCCCAATAGACACCGTCAGGGAGTCGCCTTTGTGGCCTTCACTTAACGTCTCTTTTATAAGATTTGATACTTTAAGCAGAATGAAAGCCATGCTTTTACAGCAAACAGTGCCTTTGACCTCGGCCAAAGAAACCTATGATCTACAAATTGCAAGGACTTCGGCTGAGATACAGACTTTAATACGTACAAACTGCCCTATACATTTCGCAGAAATGTTATCACGTATCTTCAACATGTCAGATACAACAGGAATTGTACATGTATTTAAGAGCATTTGCACCGGTCTCTTAGCACCGTTCCAGGCAATACTTGGAATCATTCCGAACTTTGCACATTCGGTGTTTGGTGGCATACCATTGATTCTAGCACTTGTTGCGGGAATTCTATTCATCTGTCTGCTATTGCGCTATGGCCAGCCACTTCGCAGAAATAACTCCGAGCGAAATGGGGAAAGTTCTCCTTGAAAGAAAGTGCCGTGAGCGAATAGTACAACTATTGGGCATGACTCGTCTACGGGACCTTAATACCACATGGTTCCTGTCATTGCGACCAATCTGGCATGATTGCATCTTACCTGTTCTTCGATGCCTGCTATGCGGTGAAGAATGCGTGTTGGACGCTTGTCTAACATATCCATCAGCTGCGCCAAAGGACGTCGATACTTTGCTGGTCCCGATAACGGTCCATGCTTCGTGTTGTCCCCAGAGGCTCCCAATACTGATGTCAGCATTCATTGAGATCTCACAGTCGCCTCCTGCTGCTGCTGAGGTACGAGAAACAACTCCAGGCACGCAGGTAACAACGGACACGAACATTGCTGCAGCAGCCTATGCTGAGGGCGATGCTTCCCATCTTTGTGCGGTCAATCTCTTACGCGGGGTGTTCGAACTTACACCAGCGACAGTGGATGATGTTTTGTCTATTGCAATAGATGATCTAATGTTTACACCAGACCCGTGAACTAACTCTATTTGGCATGATCTGTTCCAGTACAACAGCAACAATTTGGCCTTCATTTTTCAAAGACTTGGAACATTACCAAACTTGAACTTTTGTCCCATTTTTTCTCTCCTTCGAACGAAAAGGGGAATTCAATCTGCTTAAAGTAAAACTAGCCTTATAATACAGACTTGGCAGTACTTCCAGGGACACTTAGTCATCTTGTGTGTCTAACTCAGTTCATTTGATTTTCGTGACAGGGAATGATTTTGTTTTGAAACAACCTGTGTAAATCAACCAAAAGCGTATATCTAGGTTTTTTGGAAGCTTCACTATTTTTAAAAACCCTGGCACACTTATATCTGATTTCTGAATCATCTTTGTGATGAAAAAATTATCTAAACTCCCAGTACTATTCACGCTTCGAGAGAGAACATCCAGCAAAGCTGCCTGGTAGTAGATACGTATATTAGGATATGCCAACCCTCCTTCTTCTTTCTCCTTTTGAAGTGCCTCTAACTTCACCCTGGCCATCTTTTTATTCCAGATAAAACTCCTGAACGCTGAATCAAGTTCCTGAAATGAACTATTAGGAATTTTTATTGCCACATTAGAGAATAAGAATATTACCAGGGGGAGGATAGACATTTTAATCATGGAAACACGACCTATAATAGTCAAGGGAAACCTGGACCATATTTCTAAAAGTCCCTTAATTTTATCTAACATTTTTGTGTAATTTAAATGAAAGAGACTAGAAAAGTTGTTTGTGACCCAGATACCCAGATATCTAATTGGAGACGCTATCTTAGCTTGCGACTCTAAAGAAGAAGGAAGGTCTTCTACTGTCACGTTAAAAAGAAGCAATTCTGTTTTACATTGATTTATCTTGTATCCTCCGATCTTAGAAAAATCCTTTAAAAGTTTGATTTATATTATCTTTATCTGGCTGGAGATATAATATCATATCATCCGCGAACAATTTATGCTTTGTCATTCCTACTATGGGTGCCCTAATATTGATATCATTGCGAAGTTGAATTGCTAGTGATTCGATGAAAAATGTGAACAGAATGGGGGAAAGAGGACACCCTTGATGAGTGCCTCTTTTAATCACAACCGATCCTGCCATCTTGGAATTCACCAACACCTTTGCTTGAGCTCCCTTATATAAGTTGGATAACATCAACACGCATTGTGCGGGAAAACAAAACCTCTGGAGACAATAAAATAAGGCATCCCAATTCACCCGATCGAATGCCTTTTCGGCACAAACCATCATGACTAAGGCTTTGCTATGATTTTTTGCAAAATAATCTATAGCCTGAAGTAGATACTGGGTGTTTGATGCCATTAACCGGCCTGCTATGAAACCACTTTGGTCTATATGTATTAGCTGTTGTGCAGCAGGCATTATGAGAACCGCCCAGATCTTCGTAAACAATTTATAGTCCGAGTTGAGCAAACTGATCGGCCTATAAGAATGAACAGATGTTGGATGTTTATCCTTCTTATGGAAAGAAACTATTGTTGCTTCTTGGAATGTGGGAGGGATCTCACCCCCTCCTTTAATAAATGTAAAAAGAGCTACTAAAAATGCCCCAAGATCGCTGAAAAATATTTTATAATATTCTGTGGGGAAACCATCGTTTCCACATGCTTTGGCATTAGGCATTTGCTTTATAGCGTGTTCCATCTCGGTGGATGTTATGGGCTCCAGGATTAGCTGGAAGAGCGATTTGGATAAATGAGGAAGAGGCAAATTCTCGTAATACTGTTGAATCTGACTTATTGGCACAGAGTATTGAGTCTGATAAATATCTGAATAGTGCTGTACCAAAGGTTTTGCTATCTCTTTTTGATCATATACTAACTTTCCTGTTAAAGGACTCTCTAAAGACCTGATTATTGCCTTTTCATTCTTAACTCTTGTGGACCAAGCCAGGAACTTGCCAATGTGCTGATTTTCCTTGTATATTTTCTGTTGGTAGCTAATGGAACTATTTATTTCTTCTAGAATAAAAAAATCTCTAAGATTTTGTTTTGCTGTTTCTACTTGTCAAGCCTCAGGCTCGATTCCTCCACTTTGCTCCCTGGCATCGATGGCATTATCTAATGCTGTCTGGAGACTTGCTATCTGCTGAGAGTGTTCTTTTCTTTGACTTGCTTTATATACTATCACTCTTCCTCTTAAAGTTGCTTTAAAAGTCTCCCATAATGAAAAATAAGAGGCCGTGTTACGATTGATAGTGAAAAACTCAGCGATTAATTGTTTCGTTTTGGCTACCCATTGTGAATTCGAAAGCAGTGATCTATCCAGTTGCCATCTAGGCCTGGCACTATGCTTTCATCTTATCACTAATTCTAGGGCGACTACGGAGTGATCTGAAAAAGCCTTTGCCCTAATTTTGGACTGCCCCCTACTTAATGATCTAGAAACTAAAAAAATCAATTCGAGATGCAGTCCTAAATCTAAGAGAAAAGCATGTCTCTGGATGGTCCTCTCTCCAGGGGACAACCAGCTGAAAGCTTGACTTGCTGGCTTGTACTAGTTTTTTCATTCTTGGTTTAAGCTGTTGTTTATTATTATTTGACGAGTCTTTAACCAGGTTCTGGATAAAATTAAAATTCCCACCCCAGATCAAAGGCCCAGATGTCCCCAAGGCTATGTCAAAGATCTTTGAAAGGGAATCTGTTTCATCAATTGTAGGGCCATAATAATTGATGAAATTTAGATCATGACCACTAGTTGTTACTTTGACCCAAATTCACCTTCCAAGTGGATCTCAAATCACCTCCCTCACATCCCAATCAATACCATTGCCCAAAAAAAATTAAACTGTTGCCTGTGCGGATGCAAAAATAGTATGGGAAAATCTTCAGGGTGTTGACAACTTTGGAGTATTGCTTTTTAAATGGGTCTCTTGTAAAAAGAGAACTTCTGGTGAAAGAGATACCAACCAGACCATTAGGCTGTTATATCGTTTTTTGTTTGCTAGCCCATTGACATTGCATGAAAGGATCTTGACCTTACATTTCTCCAAAGACTTCATCCCAGAAGCTTTACATTATAGCATTTAAAACCCTTCTTATGACATTTGGCACCCTTCCTGTCACTAAGCCCATAGCTATCAACTTTTGCCAATGCTTTCTGCCCTGAATATATCTGCTCTTTTTTCCAAATGCACCCACTCCACCCTAACTGTCCTCCCTCTAAAACCCCTAAGTGCCCTCCCTTATCCCCTGGACTACAACACACCCCTAATGGGAGGGGGGGGCCCACCACACCCCTCCCAGTGAAAACCTATCTAAGATTGGTGCCATGGCCTTGCACCCTTTCACCCTCCATCCCGCCTCAGCCGCGTCCAAAAAGGAAAAAAAAGAGCCCATGTTCTGGAAATCTGATGCAAAAACTCCTGAGCTTCAGAAACCTTAGAAAACAGATGAAACTGCCCTTTTGAGAGAACCTTTAATTTTGACTGCTGTGCAATGCTAGCCTGTACCTCTTGTGCTTTATATAGATGGAGCATATTGACAAAGTCCTTTCTGCGTCTGGCTGCAGCAGCGGATAAATCTGAAAACATCCGGCACAAGGGTACTTCTGGTGAAGAAAACTGACTCTGTTGTATTGCCTTTGACAGAACAAGGTTATTAATTCGATAATCCCCAAAATTGACAAGAATTGTCAGTGGGAATTTCGATGTTGCAGAGTGGTGTGCTGGAACTCGATGAGCTCTCATTAAAGTTAAATCACCAGAAAAATTTGCCAGAACATGAGATTTAATGAATGTCTCCACCCAAGGAAGTATTTGTTGGCCCTTGCAGCCCTCAGGAACTCCAACGATATGAAGATTGGAGAGGCATGACTGATTTTCTAGTTCTTCGATCTTGTTTTCTAGCAGGGTCTGCTGCTTGAGAAATTGGCCAATTTCTTTCTGGGTCTTGGTGAGCTGATCTTCTAGCTCAGAAATCCTACTTTCAGCCTCCTTTACTCTCGTGGGAAGCTGCGCTATTGCTTCCTCAATTTTTATTTAGCCTGGCGTTAAGGGCAGCGGTTTCGGATGCATGAGAGATCTTCAATTCCCTTATCTTCTCCAAAATAAGATTCAACATATCCTTGATTTCCAGTTGAAGTGAGGGGACTTCAGTAGGCTGTTGGGACACTTGATGCTGTGTTCTATCTCCTTCTGCCCCCGCTGCTTGTGCATCCAAATCTTTTGGCTGCAGAAACCTGAAAGCCGCCACCGCTTGGGGGCCTTGTGGAGATGTTTGGAGATTTTCCTGTACATTCTGTATATCAGAAGCAAGTAGCAAAGGTGGATTTAGTGAACTTCCTATCTGAGAGACATCTAAAATGTCTGCAACAATGTAGTCTTAGCTTTCTGAAACAAAGGATATTCCTTGAGTAGGGCTGTATGCTGTTCTGAATCTAATTCATGATTTAGCAGTGATGCTGTTGTAACTCCACCAGTCTCTTGCTTAGATTTCAATTCAGAGCCTCTATATCCACCAAATCTTTTCGCTCTGTTTGCGCTGTAGATTCTTGGGTCTCGGGATAGGAATATCCGATTGCATCTGGCGATGTCAAATTATCCTCATTCTCTCCTGTGCCTGACCCTGTATTTTTAGTCATCATTAATTCCTTGCGCAATAGTGAGGTATGATTGGCCTGAGCTGCTGCCTGCCCTCAGCGTTTTTTAGCTCTTTGCGCCAGCGCTGCAGCCTCCGGTTTGGCCAGGTCACCTCATAATTATTCGGCAGTTATGGACCCACCCAGCAACCCCAGCCGGGAGGTAAAATTAGTGCTTCACAAAAATACCTCAGTTTGAAAAGAAAAAAAAAAGCACTTACCATCCTGGTTGGAAACCTGGTGGTCCATCGCTGCTGATGATCCGGTGGATTTTTTGAGCCAAGTTGAAATACTGCAGCACTTTTAGATTGTCAAATATAGAGTAGGAGTTCCAGCGCAGTAGATTCTCAAAAAGCAGACTGCCTCTATTATTTGTGCTGCCTCAAAACACACACCCAGCACCAACCAGGGTGCCCTGCAGGAGCTGGAGACAATCCCACGGAAGCCTTAAAATGCCAGTCTCTAAGTCCTAACTTCAATTAACTTAACAGTGCCGAAATCCGCCAGGCCCCAAAAAATGGGCCTGAAAGCCCAGAACAGTCAATACCAGCTGCCCATTTGATCAGGCGAACAAACTTGCGGTTACTCGGTGTGTAACTCGACAATGAGTGAGCCTCGGATGTGGGAGGGAGAGGGACCGCGGTGCTCAGCTGCGGATCATGTGGGACCCGCCAGCAGCCGATCAATGTCACTTTCATTAAATTCTGTGGTGCATGGACCAAGCACAGTTCGATTCGATTTAAACAGTGTGTGTCTTCTGCTCGGGATGTGACTAAGATACTATTTCTCTCAAAGCTGCCATCTTTCTCTAGATCCTTTATCCCTAACCTTACAATATATGTTGCTCCTTAACCACCAGACCCTCCGTATCTAAAGCACATTTACTTGTAATCCAGTTCTCAACAAACCACAGACCAGGGCCTGCAGATTACTGTCTGGCCACAACAAAGCTACAATATATGCCCAAGATAACTTGGTGCGTGCAGCACCCACTTCAAAAGATCTGATTGGAACATGAGGGCCATGGCTTGGAAGTCTACCTGGGGCGACTTGGCCTTTTATCCTTCCAAGGTTGATAAAATGCCTACCACTGCGTTGAGAAGTTAATGTCTATTTAGAACCGAGAGAAAATGTAATGTCTCTGCTTTTTAAGATTGAGCAACACAGTTACACAACTCACAGTAACTGAAGAGAAAGGATTTTTCCTGGTCTCACCATGTCAGACACTCCAAAAAAAAATCTCCCACATCAGAGTAGGCAAGGTACACACTGGGTTTAAAACCTATAATTTAGACTTGCTGACTTATTTACAATGTACTCTCCCTGCAAGGCTAAAACTTACCTGACCTCCAGTGAAAACACATATGTCATATCACTTGGCTACCATAACACAAGTTACACGGAACAGCAGGCTAGCACATGCTTACTTGTAGTGGGGCACTGGCCAAAAACACAAGAGACGAAAGCATACCTACCTGCCAGCTCTGGTACGAATGCACCCTTCCACCGTGACTCAGCTGTGACCTCGGGCCCTTTGACCACGAACACAAATGTGAAGGTCAGTACAGTAACAACCATAGACACAAGAGATAGGCACAAGATCACAGCGCATAAGTGAGATGAGCCAGGCATTACACATTGCAACTATAATGTTGTACAGATTTGTAGGCCGCGCATATCACTTCTGAGGCTGGGTATGCTGCCACCAAAGATGGCATATTTTATGTCGTGCTTCATCAATTCCTTAGAAGTAACGAGAAAACAACAAACAGAAATGAACTGCAGAAGCAGAGACTGCCATGTTGTTGCCTCCTTGACTATTGTTGTTGATATTTTACCGATGCAGACCTGGGTAAACAGACATTTGTATTTACCGGGTAAACAGACATTTGTATTTTCTCTACACCTTTTTATATATAGTCTGAGCCTGCCACTCCACTGACAGGTTAACTGAATGGATACTGGAGGCACATAGAATACTTTGAGTAGGCCTATTCATCCATACTGAGTTGTCGTTATATAGCTAACCACCGTTTCATGTAACAGAATACAGAGATGGCAAATACCTTTCTGAGCAGGTATTTGTTAAATAGTTTACTTGTACAGTTCATAAAAATTATTACAATAAATATATTAAAATAAATACATAAAAAGCAGACTTGTATCTAGTGGTAGGTGAGAGAATTATCCGCTTAGTAAACTTATGCAGAGATTAGAATGATCTAACAGTACAAATGTTGTAAGTTTATTTCGTACAGATTAACTACACAAGTGCTCAGACTCTAACAGAGCCACAGTATGAATTGTTGCGGCGCAGACAGAACCCTTTGGTCCAAACACCAGAGGGAACCTCTGATGTAGGCACTTATTTTTAGATCTCAGCTGGACAGCGCATGCTCTGTGCTTTCAAGGGTGCTGCTTACAGTGAAGGGCTAGGAGTCCGCCCATTGCTTACCACTCATTGACACCTAATTGGTCGGGTTATGCTCAATGTTACTTCCATTCCATTCTGTGGTGCACGGGCCAAGCACAGATTCATTGGATTTAATTTGTGCATGTCTGCTGCTCGTGATGTGACTGTGGTACTATTTCTTTGACCACCACTACCTTGCTCCATCTTCTTTATTCCCAACCTTACAATATATGTTGCTCTTCTAGCCCACTCGCCCCACAATGTCTAAAACACATTTATTTGTAAAGCAGGCCTCACAGAAGCGTTGTACATACTGAGAAGCTCCTCAATCAGATCAAAGGCATCAGATGCTTACATAGATCGTTGATCAAGATAATGGGTAAGCTATTGTACTGGATTAGAATTTAATTGATATAGCACTTACTTACCCTGACTAGACTGTGAAGTGCTATAGGGCAATTAAGCAGCAACTCTGGCAACTTTGCATACCTCACAATGCCATACAATTGGCACTCCTGGCCACATGATGCCACTCCACTCAACACCACACAATACCACTCCACTCTATGCCACTCCACTAAATAGCACTCCACTCTATGACACTCTATGCCAGTCCACTCTACACCAGATCATTCTATGCTAGTCCACTTCACAACACTCCCCTCTACACCACTCTACTCCACATCAATCTACTCTATGCCACAGTCCACTACCCACTTCATGCCACTCTACTCAACATCCTGGACCCTTCCCAGTCCGGCTTCCGCAGCAACCACAGCACCGAAACCGCCCTCATCGCCGCCACCGATGACATCAGGACCCTGCTAGACAACGGAGAAACAGCAGCCCTCATCCTCCTGGACCTATCAGCCGCCTTCGACACGGTCTGCCACCACACACTACGAACACACCTTCACGACACCGGGATCCAAGAGAAGGCCCTGGACTGGACCACATCCTTCCTTTCCGGCAGAACACAAAGCGTCCGCCTCGCCCCCTTCCGATCCAAGGCCACCAAGATCATCTGCGGCGTACCCCAAGGCTCCTCCCTCAGCCCAACGCTGTTCAACATCTACATGGCACCCCTCGCCCACGTCACCCGACAGCACACCTCAACATCATCTCCTACACCGACGACACCCAGCTGATCCTCTCCCTCACCAAAGACCCTCACACCGCCAAAGCCCACCTCCACGAAGGAATGAAGGCCGTCGCCGAATGGATGAGGACCAGCCGCCTGAAGCTGAACTCGGACAAGACGGAGGTCCTCATCCTTGGTTCCAACCCTTCAGCCTGGGACGACTCCTGGTGGCCAACATCACTGGGAACAGCCCCGCCACCCACCGACCACGTACGCAACCTAGGGGTCATCCTCGACCCCACCCTCTCCATGACTAAGCAGGTCAACGCCGTTTCCTCATCCTGCTTCAACATCCTCCGAATGCTCCGCAGGATCTTCAAGTGGATCCCCACCGAAACAAGAAAAACAGTCACCCAGGCCCTCGTCACCAGCAGGCTGGACTACGGAAACGCCCTCTACGCAGGAACGACGGCTAAGCTCCTGAGACGGCTGCAACGCATCCAGAATGCCTCTGCACGTCTTATCCTCGACATCCCCCGACGCAGCCACATCACACCCCACCTGAGAGACCTGCACTGGCTCCCTGTCAACAAGAGGATAACCTTCAAGCTCCTCACCCACGCACACAAAGCACTCCACAACTCCCGGACCAGCCTACCTCAACAGACGACTCAGCTTCTACACCCCCACCCGCCAGCTCCGCTCGACCAGCCTCGCCCTCGCCACAGTCCCCCGCATCCGGAAAATGACCGCCGGCGGCAGATCCTTCTCCCACCTCGCCGCCAAGACCTGGAACACCCTCCCCACCAACCTCCGACAGACCCAAGACCTACTGGCCTTCAGAAGACTCCTCAAGACCTGGCTCTTCGATCAGTAGCAGCACCACCCCCCTCTTCCCCCAGCGCCTTGAGACCCTCGCGGGTATGTAGTGCGCTTTATAAGTGACATGATTGATTGATTGATTGACTCTACTCTACTCTACTCTACTCTACTCTATGCCACTCTACTCTACGCCACTCTACTCTGAGCCACTCCATTCCACTATGTGCCACTCCACGGCACTCCACTCTATGTCACTCCATGCCACTCCACTCTGCCCCACTCCACTTTATGCCACTCTACTCAATGCCGCTCAATGCCACTCAACTATACACTACTCTATGCCTCTCTACTCCTCTCTGCGTCATGCCACTGTATGCTATTATATGTCACCCCACTGCACTCTATCTACTCCACTCTGCCCCACTCCATGCCACTAACATTTAACTATGCTAAGTTGCAGCCACGCTGCTGTACAACATAGCTAAAATAAATTGGAAAAGCAAATAGTACTCGCACAGGCAAGACCTATTGGTTTTGCCAATACTTATTTCTTGAGCTCACCCTAGCTCTACTATTCCTGTATACACAGGTGACCTATTGGCTTTGCTTGTTATCAAGTGTCAGAGAAAACAGCCCATGGCTAACATAATCTCCACTCTAGAAATAATTGGAGTTAGAAACAAATAACTTGATCTGCAAATCCTGTCGTGACATATGACACACAAGAGACTTTGGGGGACAAAAGACACAAGAAGACAAATATTTCCCCACAGTTGTGTGATCCGTTGGAGCAATTCCTGTCAGACCCTGTTCAGGAGGCCACAAGGCAGACAGGGGCTACAGGGCCCCAACCGTGATGGTTGAGGTCATTTGCCACTGGTGCCCTGGGTTCCATCCTAATATGGCTTAGCCAACCCTTACTTAACTTGACGCTCAGGGTAGTGAGGGTGAGCAGTGACAGGCTTCCGAGGGAGAAATTGAGAGGCGAGAACTCAGAACTCAACAGCTGAACAACAAGCACAGTAACAATACCCAGTCAAGTGATTCTCTTTATGAAAAAAATAAAGTAATTTTCATCTCACAGCACGGCAGAACGAAACACTACTTAATCCAATTAATACGTCATGCCAGGTTGTCATAAGTTGTGCTTTAACCATGAGATGCTACACTTCCCCTTCCTTCCCCAGTAACTGTCTTCCCTCCAACTATGGTTAAGATCCCACTGTTAACATGCCTACTATACTAGAACGTAGGCAAGCATTAGGCTCAAGTGCAGATCATGCAGACGTTCTCGCAAGTTAAGGGTACCAATCAGTTCTATATTTTTAGTGGATTTTGAACCAAAAAGTGTCAAGAGGTTGTAGCATATTTGCCCTTGCATCTCTCACTCTCTTTCATCCCCAGATGCACCCAACACCTGCAGTTACCTTTTAATGATCAGTGGCAGCCAGGCTGTGCAGCAGGGCCCAGTGACACTCCACCCTCACAGTGGACTCCTTCTTTCCAGTCTTCCGCAGCAGTAGATCACTGGGGTTGACTGCAAACCAGTATTTGAGTTTGGAAAGGTTTGGGACTCCAAGTTAGGTCTTCTTCATGGTATCTGGGGCAGTTCTGGCCTCCAGACTGGTTTGGGGATCGCTTCAGTGGTAATTCAATCTACTATATGTTGGCAGTGGCAGCATCACTTACGCACCTGCGGCAAGATGCAAGGTGACGGAGAGTGACACATGATCATCTGGGTTCTCCACATGCTAGAAACATGTTATTGCTTCACATGCCAGGAGCACACTGAGAATTTTTGTCCTGGACAGTCTCTCCTTCTGCAGGGCCATGGATATTCTTTCCCTCTCTCAGCTGCCAGGTAGGATTCCAGGTTTCCAGATGGACCGTCTCCTTCAGCGGAAATGTTGACTTCAGGTGATGTCCCTCACCTCTTGGAGAGTGGCTGCCAGATGAATACCATCTCTGGTTATACAGCAGCTTTTTCAGTAGTCTGCAAAGGACTCCCTTCCTTGGTCAACTTGGAATGGAACATTATGAGGTGGTTTGGATCCCAATTCTATACATATTTTCCAAACAGAGTATGTGGATCCACTATCTAATACTTTAGAACAAGTTTGCATTGGTTCCATTTCAAATGTAATTTCCAGGCTACTATCCCGACACAGCCTCTGTGCAAAGTGCTGACTCACAAAGGAAGTAGCAATGAGGCTGAGGCCAAGCAGGAGTACCAACAAGTAGGGCACAATTAAGTGAGAGGTCTGTGCACCTGGCTCTCATGAGGCTTCCTGAAGCAGTAATCAAAGACATACAAAAGGGCAGGCCCTGCCTAGCGACTTCCTCCGTGAACATCAGAAACTGTAGCCCCACTCCATTCCCCGACCATATACCAAAAGACATTGCTCAAGAAGAACTAATGAGCAGCTTCTTGCTAACAGAATTTTCATGGAATTTCTAAATGTCCTATCTCCATCCTCATTGCTTCTGTGGCAGGGTCTCTACTGTTGCAGGGATTCTGCACCAACACAGCACTATGTGTAGGATTATGGGACCTTAGTATATAGGGACTGAGTCATCCTACTACCTTAGTACCCATGAGCCCAGGACCAACTAGCTATAGTGTCTCACTTGCCCTCCTACTCACTTACAGAGGAACAAGTGATTAGACACCCCAGAACACAACACTCCTGACTCTCTCAGGAATCGCAGTTACAAGACACACCCTTACGCTCACACTCTTGCACTGGTTCACAATAAGGTCTGTGTAGTGATGAGGTCCGTAGCCAGGATGTAGTTTCATGTAGATTTATTGAGTTCAGTTACAGGTAGTTGAGTTGTAGAGATGCAGCCCCACCAGGAGCAGTCTGCCTGTTGCTCAGCCCATACTCACACTGACACACTCAAGCATCCAGGCACCCAAGCATTCCATTCAAGACTCTCACACCAACATTCCATGCATCACATTCACACTGGCTGAGCAGCTAGGGAGTAAGTAGCCAGATACATACAACACAGGTTACTACATACCTTCACTTCTTCTACAAAACAAAAAATAGCAACCTCCAAGAAGAGGAAGGTTCAAACAAGGAGAAACCCAGGAAATAGAAAAACGGAAAAGAAGAGAAAAGCAAGAAGAAAGTGAGCCCAAACGTGAAGGGATCATAGCAAAGATACCAAGAAAATCAAGCGTGAGCAAGGAAGAAAAAGCACCAGAGAGTAAGCAAGAGTAAGTACAAGAGAAAATGAAATAAAAGGTTAAGACCGAAGTACAAGAGAAATGGAAAGAAAATACAGATAAAATATACATGAGATGTACAAAAAGTGCATGCAATAAGAATAACAATGTAGAGGAGATGCAAAGATAAATATACATAATGTATAAATTACCCACCCAATATCCTCCAATACATTTTTAAAAGAAAACAATAGAAATGGGTGACGAACACCCAAACTGACTTTCCCCAACATACAGGTGAATAAATGAACCAGAAACATGGAACATCTACACCAAACAAGAACAACAAAAGAAATGGTTAAGGGGAAAGAAATGTTGACAACTAACCAAACAGCTAAACAGGCCTAGGAGCAGACAACCAACAAGTGTGCACAAATACGCACAAACAATGATACACATGGGACTCAAACCCATTAGAACCTCTAAATGAAGGTTAGAAAAGTGTAAAGAACAATAAAACACATGGGACTAAAAACCCATTAGAACCCCTATGTGGAGGTTAGTGTGAACATACAATTGAACACATGGGACTCGTACCCAATAGAACCCCTGTGTGGAGGTTAGCTACGTGCACAGAACACAAAAACACAGCATAAATGGGACTAACACCCACTACAAAAACATGGGAGGCAGACAACTGCGAGTGTGGCAGATTAATGCGCACAAACAAAGATTGAGTCCCATGTGTATAATTGTATGTGCGTATTTGTGCACACTTGTTGGTTGTCTGCTCCTAGGCCTGTTTAGCTGTTTGGCTAGTTGTCAACATTTCTTTCCCCTTAACCATTTCTTTTGTTGTTCTTGTTTGGTGTAGATGATCCATGTTTCTGGTCCATTTATTCACCTGTATGTTGGGGAAAGTCAGTTTGGGTGTTCATTTCTATTGTTTTCTTTTAAAAATTTGTAGTGATGAGGTCCGTAGCCAGGATGTAGTTTCATGTAGATTTATTGAGTTCAGTTACAGGTAGCTGAGTTGTAGAGATGCAGCCCCACCAGGAGCAGTCTGCTTGCTGCTCAGCGCATACTCCAACTGACACACTCAAGCATCCAGTCAGCCAAGCATTCCATTCAAGACTCTCACACCAACATTCCATGCATCACATTCACATTGGCTGAGCAGTTAGGGAGTAAGTAACCAGATACATACAACACAGGTTACTACAGTCTGACAGAGACACGAACAAGTTTAAAATATTTATTTTAACTAACGTGCTCTAATATGCAGTATACGTGCCACAATAAGCAGGAAAATGCATAATACAAATACAGTCAGCACAGCAAGTAATCCGTAGATCATAAAAGGAACTGTCATAGTGAGAGACAGAGTAGCCTAACCTCCCTCTCCTTGCACAGACACAGGATGATTATATATTAGAAGATCTCTGGGTGTTATCTGCAGACCCTGTACCTCAGTCTATAGATGGTAGTTCTACATCTTAGGTGCTCTCATACTCTGCTCACTGGAAAGGTCCCTCTCCAAGTGTTTGCTACCTATCCGTGTATTCCAATAAGACCAAAGTGCGCATTCCCAAACAACAGCTGCATCTATATGTTTTGTCTAGGTGCTAGGGCCTGACCAGAACAGAACAACAGGGGGCATGATTGTTTGACCTTGTTCACAATGTTCAGACTAAATCCCAGGAACCTGCAAAGCGTGAACACAACAGTAAGTTCTCATTTGAAAATATCAGAAGAGGCATTTGTATAATAAACTCATATAGTAGCATGTGCAAAGCAGCGGACAGTCTGCAGCATGCTCATGCTAACTTAGGGAAGACTACAATGTCCTCATGTGCCACGTGACACCCTCCCCTTGGTCAGGACTTCAGCCCTGGACTAATACAGAAGTTACTGGTAACCAGAACCAAAGCGTCTCCTGCAGGGGTCAAGTAGGATCCAAAAAGCCAAAGCAGGACCATAATAGAAACAAAGTGAATAAAGAAATTTAGGTTGCAAAAATATATCCAATTACAGCGTATCCTCTGGGCTAAAACTTCCGCTTGACAAGTGGAAGGCAATGAGGTCCAGTAAAGCGTCAGAACTGTTAGAATCAAAATGTCTTTGTTGTGTTGTTTACATATTGTTCTGCATAACACCATTTTATGTTTAGCTGCCATTTTGATCCATGAGTGAAACTAATCCCTCTCTCTGTCTCTGCGAGAAGCAGCTTTGGTAAGTTTCATTCTTCCAAGGTTAGGCCTTGCTGTACTAATGAATACACTGTTCTTATTAGCGCATACCTTTCCCACTAGATACAGGCCTGCTCCCACTAGTCCAGCGATGGGCACAGGCAGAACGACCTTGGCATAGAGATAGTGTGTGCCCTGTCTCAGGATCGAAACTTATCCTTCTGTACCTCCTTTGTAAAGCTGCCTCCAGCTGGAAATTTCCAGTTTGGGCGTGTCTTCTTTGGTTTTGAATCGTACATAATGTATCACCATGTTTTCTGATGTCAGTCCCTCTGCAGCAATCCCTAGAG
Source organism: Calotriton arnoldi (assembly GCA_963921515.1). Lineage (NCBI taxonomy): Eukaryota > Metazoa > Chordata > Amphibia > Caudata > Salamandridae > Calotriton > Calotriton arnoldi. The sequence goes on along the minus strand of CAWUFW010002715.1, from coordinate 566,660 downwards.
ACGGGCAGATTGGGCTCCGCTCGAGTGTACCTGAATAAATACTTGGTTTGTATTCTCTACTGTCTGACCGACTCTTCATTTGTATGGAAGGCTGAGAGCTGGTCGCGAGTGACCCGGGTGGCCCTAATCGGGTCACTTCCTTCAGTTGGCACCCGAACAAGGACTCCATCGGGTGACCTATCCCCGCCCGCAGACGGGTGGGGAGGTCAGGGCCATCGTCGGGTCAGACAGACGGATCAGGGATCCCTGTACGAGGAGTTTGCTCGCAGCTGCCCCTTCTGTCCCGCCAGATGGTGCCTCGCCCAGCGGTCATCCCGACTGGGCTCCTGAATGGCGAAACCCTTGGATCTGACCGTTTGGTCCGAAGAGTCGGCAGTGGAGAATAAATTTGTTTGACCTGTGTGCACGAGGTGAGTTTGTTTTGGTTCTTTGTGGACATGGTACCATTTTGGTTTGTATTTGGCATGGTCTGAGGACCGATTTTGGTAAGAAGTGTTTGCGAACACTTCCCCAGGCAACATAACGAATTTGGCTCACTTTTGAAAGTGCCTGGATTTTTTGTTGTCGTTGTTGTTCTGCAGATGCTCGCTTGGAAAAAAGTCAGCCAGCGCCTCCAGAAGGCACTCCGAACTTTGATATGTATGTGAAGCATGGCCTTGGCCCTATTATGTTTAGTACGCTGTGTCACAAATATACGAGGGACAATGCTGAGTTGCAGTGGCCGTTGACGGGCACTTTTGATGAATAAAAAATTGGGTTTTTACAGGAGAAGTTGTTTGCGAAAAGAAGTAGACAGTCTATGTTTGATTTTCTTCGAACGTGGCAAAAGGAGGCTAAACAGAGGAGATGAAAGCAGAAAAAGAGGCCCGGAAGGGGAGAATGCAAACATTGACTCAGAAGGCTGTAGCACAGACATGATAAAGGGAAACAAGAGTTAGGAATTGAACGTGAAGATAGCAGGTTTTGATTGAATATTGATAAATCTTATGTGACCCAAGAAGAAAATGATACGTTTGTGGAACAATTGTTAGATACTCGACCCCCACACCCATATGCCCCACAGAGGATATATCCCGCTCTTCCCTCACAGGCCCAGCTACCCGGTTCTTCTGTCTCTGCTGTTTCTGCTTCTGTTTCTGTTGATCGGACTGCCTTGGCCACGACACCTTCTGTCCTTTCTTTGTCCTCGCTGTCTGTGGCAACTATGACTGTTAGTACTCCTGCAACACCTATTGCTTTGGCGTCTCTTTCGCCAGCTCTTACACCTGCGACACAGCCAGCAGCGATGCTAGAGCCTACTACCTCTGTTGTCACTCCCACTGTGTTCTTCCATTCCCCGACATCACAGAGTAGTGGGACACCAGTACATGGATTTAAGGATAGAGACTGGACGAAGTGCAAGGAGCGAATGGGTCCGTATGTACGATCGGAGATGAGAGATGCAGAGAAAAAGGTAGTGGCTAATCAGGCTGCGCAGTGGGCCCAAAACCCGATTTATGGTGTGGAAGATATGTGGAGTGTGATGAAAGATTATGAGCCTTTTGTACAACAGCATGCCCTTAAGCATATGTCGGCTAGTTTGATCAGTCTTTGGAAGCAGTGTTTCAACGATGCAGCACCGCAAATTCTATATGATATCAAGGATCATGTATATGTTACTGATATGGCGCCTGGTCAAGTCTTTGGTAATGTTGCGACGTTGGTTGCTTATCTGGGTAGACTACTTGGGAAGAGCAGCACCCCGGTATCTCAGTTTCCGATGCGGGAGGTTCATCCTATCTATCAACCCGAAATACCAGAGCTAAGGGATCAGCATAATATTGTTACTAGACCAGGTGTGGCGGCCTGTTTCCAAGAACAATGGGTTTATACTCCGTGGAAAAGGAGTGAAGTCTTGTCTCTTAAGACTCAGTTACCTGATCCTAGGAAGAATCCGACTGGTTATTATATAGAATTGACTGAAGCTGCCTCTTCTACAGTGATCACACTTGCTGATATTGAAATGTTCTTTGGCTTACTAGTTCCGGTTGATATTTGGAGACAAGTACACACACAGGATCATGCTGCGGAATTGGGTGGTACCTGGGATCAAATAAAAGTATGGGATCAGGAACGGAAGCCAGGTGATAAGCCTAGACCAGAGATACTTGCTTTGCCTGGCCGTATCATTACGTATATGCATTCTCTTATCCCTCCGAGAAAAGTTGATTGGGACAAGTTATCGGCTTGCCGTCAAAAGAAAGATGAGAGTGTGTCTGATTTTTTTCACTCGATTTGAAGGTGTGTTTCTAGATTATAGTGGACAGGATTTGTCGATCGAAGGTATCATTCGATTGTTTGTTAATAGATTTGTTTCTAATTTACTTCCTGAGATTGCGACCCGATTACAGGCTTCCGAGAGCACCTGGTCCACATGTTCCCCTTCTGTTATTTTGAATATGGGACAGTATTATGAACACAGGGAAAATGAGGATAAAGAGAGGACGGAGAAGAAGCACAAGGATTTGAAGACAAAGGTGTTGTTGCAGCAGGCTTCTAGGGGAATGGTAGAGGACGTGGTGGTTCGGCCCGACAGCTCCCACGCACTAGCAGGCCTACAAATACCATGCCTTTAGGGCCGAATCAGTGCGCTTATTGTAAAGAGGAGGGACACTGGCGTAGCGAGTGTCGTGTGCTTTTGCAGAAGGTGACGGTCCCGAGATGACAAGGTTCTCGTGGATGGGGTCGTGGAGCTGGTGGCCAGGACAGGGCTCAGAATGCTGTGGCCTCGCCGGGTCATTTTGATCAAAATTATTTTGATGGCCCTCGGGAAGGACAGTATTATCATGATGATTATGATACGGATGAGGTGGCAGCGATGTCTTACAGCTAGGAAAGCCAGGGACAGAGTGAGGGACCAGTTTCGATACCTGTAGATCAACGCAGTCCATATGTTAGTGCGGATGTGCATGGTTTGGCTAAGGAGTTTTTGGTAGACACAGGTGCAACAAACAGTTCTATTTCTCTTTCCTTGCTCCCTGGGGCGGCTCTGTCTGGCCATAATAAAGTTTCGGTAGGTTTTTCTGGTGTACCGGTTGTGAGCCCCATTTCAAAACCCCTTGCGTTGACTATTGGTCCTTTCACTGTGGATTCGCCATTCTTGTTGACGTCTAATGGTGGAGAGAATTTGATGGGTTTGGACTTGTTGAAGAAATTGTATGCTACTATTTATTGCTCCCCGGCAGGTGTTTACATGATGATGGGTCTGGATGTAGTGCACGGTACGCAGTGCCTGTCCAAAGATGCACCTCTTCCTGCGGAGTTTAAAGATGTGCCGCCCACTCTTTGGGTGACAGGTGACACAAATGTGGGATTGTTACAGATACCGCCAGTTTCGATCCGAGTTAAAAACAATCCTATTTTACCTCGCATCCCTCATTATAAAATACCGCAGGCAGGTGAGCGAGCTTTATTGAAAATTATACAGGACTTGATTGAGAAAGGAGTGGTTGAGGAGACGACTGCTAATGTTTGTAATAGCCCTATTCTTCCCATTCTCAAACGGACACCTTTGGGTTCCTCTGATGATCATGCAGATGTTTATCGCTTTGTGATTGACTTACGGGAAGTTAATAAAATAGTGATTCCCCAATTTCCGGTGGTCCCTGACATTACGACTCTTTTGACAATGATTCCTTCTTCTGCTACATACTTTTCTGTCATTGATTTGAAAAACGCGTTCTTCAGTATTCCCTTTCATCCTGACAGCAGGTATCTGTTTGGGTTCGCCCTAGCCGGTAGAAGCTTTAGATTCTGTCACGCTCCTCAAGGCTATACAGAGAGTCTGATTATCTATAGTCAGGCATTGAAAGGTCAGCTGGATTCCTTGTCACTCTCTACAGGTGATGTATTGCTTCAGTATGTCGATGACTTGCTCATCGCCTCGGATACAGAACAAGGTTGCAGAGACAGTACGGTTAAATTGCTGTTACATTTAGCTCAACATGGCCATAAAGTATCCCTTTCCAAATTACAGTATTGTCGACAGGAGGTCACCTACTTAAGTCACCTACTGTCAAAAGAGGGTATGAGATTGACCCCTGAGCGAATCAGTACCGTTGTTAAAATGCCCATTCCGCAAACTCAGAAAGATGTGCGCGCTTTCATAGGTATCACTTCCTATTGCAGGCAGTGGATACCTAGCAATTCGCTGTTAATCAAACCCCTGCTTGCTTTAACACTAAAAGATGTGCATGAACCCCTGCCCTGGATGCCTGAATGTCAGCAGTCTTTTGAGCAATTGAAAACTGCGGTTTGTTCGGCTCCAGTACTCGGCACCCCAGACTATACTAAGCAGTTTGTGTTGTACGTCCATGAGATGGCTGGTTGCGCGCTTTCTGTTTTAACACAAAAATTTGGAGATAAGCAACGGCCATGTGCTTATTTCTCTGCTGTTCTCGACCCTATCGCAAGAGCCCTCCCGAGCTATCTAAGAGCGGTCGCAGCCGTGGCTGTCTCGATAAGGCAACCGGCTGGACTCGTACTTGATACTGATCTCACAGTCATGATACCCCGTGCTGTGGATACACTCTTGAATAAGGCAAAGACACAGCACCTCACCAGTGCACGTCTGACAGGTTATGAGCTAACGCTGTTCGCTAAACATATTACGAACAAACGATGTGGCACTCTGAATCCAGCCACGTTACTACCCCTCCCATCTGAGAATAAGGAGATTGACATACATGATTGTATTTTCCGGATGGAAGAAGAGACGAAAGGACGGGTAGATCTGACTGATGTTCCCTTATTTGACCCTCAAGGGGAACTATATGTCGATGGCTCTTGCTTTAAATTACCAGATGGCACTACAACTACTGCGTATGCTATTACTACGCTGCGTACGGTGGTTGAGACGTCACGAGTTCCCTATCAGTCGGCCCAAGCTGCAGAGCTCGTTGCCCTTATTCGAGCCTGCGAATTGAGTGAGGGACTGGTTATTAATATTTATACTGACAGCCAGTACGCCTTTGGAGTCGCCCATAATTTCGGGTGACTCTGGGCAGTCATGGGAAGTTCCTTACTTCCCATGGGACAAAGATTCAGCACGGTCATCTTATATATAGGCTTCTGTCCGCTTTGACACTCCCTAAGATTGGCAATAGTAAAGTGTAGTGCCCATAGGAAAGTTACTGATGATGTAGGTAAAGGAAACGCTTTTGAAGATCAGAGAGCTAAGGAAACAGCCCAGACTAGGATGAAAAGAATGTTCGTAGCAGGTCCCGCTAGGTGGGTGCCCGAGGTCACAATGTTTGAAGATACACTTGAGAATGTGAAGGAAATACAGAGTGAGGCCACAGTGGAGGAATTAGCAGTGGGCAAGAAAGTACAGCACAATTGAACGATGAGGGATGTTGGATTGACAAGTCAGAGAAGCAAAGATGGATGTTGCCAGATGCATATGTTCTTCCTGTAGTCACAATGGCCCATGGCCCAGCCCATATCAGTGCTAAGGGTATTTGTAAGTTGTTAGACCCTGTATGGCAGAATGACAACATCTCCAAAACTGCCGCACATTTAGTGAAGTATTGCATGGTGTGTATGATGCACAATCCTGGATAAGGTACCCCTACACCACCTGGTAGCTTTGCACCCCCTACTTTCCCTTTTGAGGTCCTTCAGTTAGATTTCTTCGAATTGGAAAGGGTCAATAATTGGAAATACATGTTGGTGGTTGTTTGTGCATTCAGTAAATGGGTTGTGGCTTACCCCACTAAAGACAACACAGCCATTGCGACTGCAAAGGTACTCATGAAGGAGTTCTTTCCTCGCTTCGGCTTGCCCCGTTTGATCTGGAGTGATAACGGAAGTCACTTTAATGTCAAAGTCATACAGTTAATTTGTGACGATTTGCACATAAAACAGAAATTCCATGCTGCAAACCACCCACAATCAGCAGGTTTGGTTGAGAAGTGCAATGGTACTCTCAAACTGAAGTTAGCAAAGATTCAGGAGACAACAGGGTTACAGTGGCCAGATGCTTTACCATTAGCTCTTTTGTCGACAAGAACAACAGCACATTCTAGAACAGGATTGTCACCCTACGAGGTCGTGTTTGGATGCCTGGCAAATGTCTGGGTTCTCCCGCGCCCTCGTAGTTTTTCCGATATTGAGTATCCATTGCTGATAGACTATCTTTACCAGTTAACTGAACATTTGCATTCTATTCACCAACAGGTCTACGAGTCCCTTCCACCAATGCCAGAGGGTCCCACACATGACATTCGGCCTGGCGATTATGTAGTGGTGAAGAATTTCCAGCAGAAGAAGAGTTTGGAGCCCCGTTGGAAGGGACTTGAACAGGTCCTCCTGGCAACTCGAACCGCTGTGAAAGTCACCGGCCAAAAGAACTGGATTCATGCCAGCCATAGTCGCAGGATACCCTTACCCTTGCCCTATGATCAGTGGGTGAGGGATGGCGTTGGGGACATTGAGTGTGAGAAGGTGCCTTAGTTTGTCCCCTTCAGCAATGCAAAATTAACGTGGACCCCAACGGAGGCAGAGAATGATGACGTGCTAAATGCAGCGGTCCCTCCAGAAATCCGAGTAATTAAAGAGTCGCTGCTTGTTGACCCCTCTGTGCCTGGTGTCACAAGGTACAATTTGTGTCCTCGGCTGAGGAATAGTGCACCAAAGGAGAAGTCAGATTAGTTAGGGATGGACTGTGTAAGTTAGGGTGTACTTTGCCATAGTAACAACGGTGTTAGTTTAGGGTGCCGTGAGACTGGTGCACTGTTCTGACATTGGACAGGATAGATTGAACATGCTCCCTAGGAGGGGAGTACATTATCCTGTGCGACGTGGGATTCATCGTGAGCTTAGGACTGAGCAAGTTCCACCGCCGATGCTCAAGAGCGCCAACGTTGATGAACAATAGGAGCCTGTACCAGTGAGGCTCTGACAGACACTGGGAACACTTACCTTTGCTATCAGTTTTATTGCATTCCTCTTCTTGTTCTATAATGCATCCGTTTGGTCGGCCTATTGAGGAGGAAGAACAGCCATTTGCACCACCGCATTTATAGCGGGGTTGGTCAACAAAGAGTAAAATAGTTTGCATATTAATTGTTGCGATTACTCTAATAATAATACTTGGAATATCCTGGTTTCTAGAGGAGAAATATCCTGTACATTCCTTGGTTAGTACAACGCCCATTCCCCCTGAGCACATTTTTGTTACTTTGGCCCCTCACAAAGAAGAGCATAGAAAGTCTTACACAGACAATGTATTTATACAAATGTTGCATCAAGCCCATAATGTGTCCAATACAACTAATTGTTGGGTTTGTGGATTGCTCCCCTCAGTTACTCATAAGAGCGACAATTTTTTGTCTATGCCATTGTCATATATTGGTAGCTGTGAAGGTTGGTTTGAATTGTTCATTATGGTGCACTACCATTTCCAACTCTCTACTCTGCTTATGACACCTGCTGATTCTCGCCCTGTGGTAGAGTATATACGTTTTCATCACAGGTTTACTCCCATGGGACAGGCAGGACAAGGGACCTCTGGTACATTGTCCCCAAAATCCAGTATGAGCACATATGAAAAAGTGAAGAATGAAACATGGCTTCGAATGGAAATGGCTGATTTCCAAAGGTTCAACACCTCTGAGTATTTTCAAACTTTCCAAGCTCGCAAGATTACTAAGGACAAACCAATGCTGGTGTCCGTGGTCAACACAACAGCTAGTTTCTGTGTCCCGGGGACTGGGGAGGTAAAGGTGGTGGAGAGTAAATGCAATTTCACCTACAGACTGGGAACGATTAATAGTCCACCTTTGATCCTACCCCATAATGTCTATTTTGTCTGTGGATCCCCAGCTCATGTCTGGCTTCCGAGAGGATGGTCAGGCACATGTTACCTTTCTTTCCTCCTTCCCCCTGTGTATGTTGCCCAGTCCTATTATCATAAAGATCATCAGCTGCAGCGTAGGAGTCAGTGGCGGCTCGCACAGGTATTGCTGCGGGCGGTGAGGTGGGGCGGGGTGGGGCTGGGTGGGGGGTAGTGGAGTGTGACATATGACAGGAACGTTTAGAGTAAATAAATAAATAAACAAAAGCACTTACTTTGCGCTCGAAGCATCGCTGAGTTGGCGTATATCAGACATTTGTCTGATATACACCAAGAAACAGGTACTTGGACCCTCTCAGGGTGGTTCTGGAATATGCTAACAGCATGGGGTTGGAAGATTCTCATCTTCTTGATTGTGGTTGCTAGTATTATTTTTACATGTTTCCCGACTTGCTGCACCTATTTTGTAAATGTTCTCAGCCCTAATCAGAAAATATCAGTTCATGATACTAGTGCTGCGATCATGTTGCAGAAGGACATTGAAGACATGATGCAGATCGATCAGGGTGTCTTTGAAGACTGATTATGTGAGCACCAGCTCATAGTGATGTTTCTTATCTTTGCAACATGTTATACGTTTCGTGATAGTAACATAAAATTGTTAGCTTCTGCTAAAAGGAGGGTCTGTTAGAATAAAAATGTCTTTGCTGTCTTGTTTACATATTGTTCTGCTTAAGTTAGCATTTGCAGCACCATTTTATGTTTAGCAGCCATTTTGATCCATGAACGAAACGAATCCCTCTCTCTGTCTCTGCGAGAAGCAGCTGTGGTAAGTTTCATTCCTCCAAGGTTAGGCCTTGCTGTACTAATGAATACATTGTTCTTATTAGCGCATGCCTTTCCCACTAGATAGAGGCCTGCTCCACTAGTCCAGCGATGGGCACAGGCAGAACGACCTTGGCATAGAGATAGTGTGTGCCCTGTCTCAGGATCGAAACTTATACTTCTGTACCTCCTTTGTGTAGCTGCCTCCAGCTGGAAATTTCCAGTCTGGGCGTGCCTTCTTTGGTGAATCGTACATAATGTATCACCATGTTTTCTGATGTCAGTCCCTCTGCAGCAATCCCTAGAGACTGGGCAGATTGGGCTCCACTCAAGTGTACCTGAATAAATACTTGGTTTGTATTCTCTACTGTCTGACCGACTCTTCATTTGTATGGAAGGCTGAGAGGTGGTCGCTAGTGACCCGGGAGGCCCTAATCGGGTCACTTCCTTCAGAACCATCGATTTTAAAAAGCGATGCCATCCAATTAAGTAATTCAAAGGAACAGACGTACTCCTCATATCCAGAAGCCGCAAGGAGCATACCCGGGCAACCTGTGTCGGTCTCAATGCAACTCAGATTCAAGACTCACTGTGCACGGGCACAGGTACTCAATTCGGCCATCGGCCGCAGTGAAGAATCGTACACCCACGGAACAGCCCTACCTATGGACCCTCAACAGACCCACCAACAGATCATAATTCAGGGCAGGGGTGACGCTGTAGAGAGGCAGACGTCCAGAGCCCATTGAAAAGGGCACCGGATGCAATAGAACGCAGGTTGCACACAGGTGAAGTAGGCATAATGAAATATCAGCCAATAGCCGATGTCAAGAGCCCCCAACTAATTGAGCCAAAAAGCTGTTGCATTCGATCATGGTACAGGTGCAACTGTGCCTGACTGGGCAGTACCACAGATCGAGCATCCATTGTGGAACAACAAAAGTACCAGCACGCCACAAACCAGGAGGAGCATCAGGGGAAACCCCCCGAATACTCTGGAAAAAATAGAATGAATAAAAGCAGGTATTACTCCAAAGATAGTCTGAAACAATGTAACAAGGCCGGATCCCACAACTTTGCAAAAGTGTGCAAGGCCTGACATATCAGACGCATTAAAAAGTTGATGAATTAATTCCATGAAGTGTAGGGGGAGATTCGTGTTTAATAAAGATTGTATTTCACTAGATGTTCTCGCCACCTGCAATTGGAAGGTCTCACGAGCGGACGTGAGAGCGACCTCTTGTTGAAACAACAGCGCTTTGAGTCTGCTTAGCTTATTGAAATCTGTTTTCAAAGTCGGAATGGAAGGTCACAGTGAACTATCTACACTCCAGTGTGGGGGGGGGACAGGACATTGCTGCTACAAGTAACGTGTTGTGAAACTGTTAGTATGTACGGGATGCCTGCCCATAAACCGCAGCAGTTCTGATTGTTGAGAATGAGATAACTGCCATTGTAAAGCAAAGTGAGAGTTGGAATAATAGCAGGGATTTGAGTACCTTTTAAAAAACAAGCCAAATTGGGTGCCGAAACGTTGCAAGCGCCGTGGAGTTTTCCTTGTTTACAGACAAGGAAGTGTCCGACAGTAGAGTCACAATACTCCCCTGTAAGGAAAACTTCCTTCTCTGCACGCTGACAACGGAAAGCGAATGGCAATGACCACAATTCATGTATTAAACTACTCGTGAGGGGTTCATATCTACCAACAGGATAATGTTTCATGCAAGCTGTAAACCGGAGAAGTGAGATGGGCACGAAATAACCCCATGCATTAATCACACTGCTGAATCTATTTCCGCTACAGTAAATGGTAACTGTTCTAGTTTCTCAATGTGTAACATAGTGTAAGTTGCATCTTTCATAGACATCATTTTCTGTTTATCTGTCAAATTGAACGGCATAAATAGCACGGTAGCATTAAGGTAATCCCATGGTACTCTCCCATTTTTAACAGTCTGTAAAGTCCAACTAAATTGCATAACAGAACGTAACTGATTTTGGCCATGGTATAAGTAAGATAATTCCCTCTGAACAATATCAATAACAGATGACACAATATTGTCTATGTTATATATACGAGAAGACAGTGTGTTTATTCTGTTATCAACAACGGCAAGAACTTTGTCCAAATTATCCTGATCAATTTAGGTAAGCGTAGTGCCGCCTCCATCTTTGAAAGTTTCCAAAATTCATTATAGGCTGCATACACAAAACGTTTAGTACTAGGGGATTTTGGACCCAAAAGAAAATCAGAAAGATCAATGTCACCTGACAGAAGTGAAAGATGTTGTTTCACAGAAGCTAATGTGGAATATTCCAACCACTGTTGACATAATTTTCCAACAGAATAAGTAGTAACTGTATGCAATTTTGGGTAACAAGGATCAGGTCTAATTTGGGTAAAACCAATAGTAAGATTCAAAAAACGTAAATAACAAGCATTGGTGTTTGTAGGCCACAATAACAAGCCCTCCGGATTTATCATAGATGAGTTAAAAGAGCCATCCTGTATCATCTGTGTCAGGTTCGTCAATAGTATAATTGGTGTGTGTGCTCCACGACTCATATTGAGCTAGTAATGGAATAGAAGGAGCATTCAAATTTTTTGCAGTGGCCAAACTAAAGTAGGTAGTTTGTTGCACCGTCTGATTTTAAAAAATATTTGAGACGGTATTAAACACACACGTTGCAAGGATTCACTCCCTTGCCAAACTTTAGTTCTCCAAATAGACTTTAAATGTACAGTGTCTTTCCAAAAAATGTAACCCCTCAGTGACAGATCATCTATAGACGATGAGGAATAAATTAATTTAGTCTGGGTAAGCATATATTTATTCAATCTAGGGATATTTAATTTAAAATATTATGATGCTGGGTCAGATAAATTGTAACTTGTAAAATATGTACATTTCTTTTTCTGTGGAATGGAACTAATTCTAGAAGGTGTTGGACAATGTTCCCATTGTGTATAATTGAAAGTGGGTCTTTGAGTACTGGATTTATGAAGAAAGTAATGGCCATAATTTTGGTAACAAAATAGATCTGCATAATTTGCTGAATTAAAATATAGATTTTCCGTATCAAAAACAGTATAATATTGTAAATCAGAAAAAATGAATTAACAGCACTGATATCCCAATCATCTGATGCATTCCAGGCAAAACAACATCTCCCAAAGAAACACGGAAGACGTATGGAATTTGGAGGATCTCTGTTGGACCGTATACATCGAAAGGTAATTTGTCCCAAACAATGCCATCAGCGATCAGGACTGCTGAAATATTAACTAATGTTTGGTCTCTTTTCATTTTATGCGAAGAAGTATGCAGGGCCAGTACTCCGTCGACCAGTTCCACAGCAGAACGTTCAGGTAAGTACTGGCCATTAATCAAAAGGAAAAAAACAGTTCGAATCCAATCCACATGAAGAGAAACACCATCGACAAAACAATCTAGATGTAAGTCCATGGCAGGACTAAGTATGTGCTCTTTCACCATGAGTTGAAGACACAAATCTGATTAGGAGGCAGAGCAATAGACGAAGACAATGAAGATGTATCCGAAGAAAAGTTATCCTGGTCAAGGTAGTAACCGCTGGAGCCGAGGTGAAACAGTGGAGGTTGTTCTCCGTTCGAAGTTGAATGTATTACAGGTTCAGGGACCTCATCCATAAGATCAACTGGCGGGGGAGAACACTAATTTTCCACAATTGCATGGGATGAAGGCAAAACAGACAATAAATCAATTGAAGACTCCATCTCCCCTGTCATGTGTTGAAGAGACTCAGGAGAAACAGTATTCATTTACTGGAGGGAAACATTCCGACTTGTGACGCTTCTAGGCATACTATTGAGAATCGGCCATATGGTGTAATTTGACATGTTCAACAGAAATGAATCGGTTATCTTTGCATCCAGGCTGTGGAGGTAAAATTACAGTTCGAGTGCCCTTTAGGCCAAAAACCGGGACCGGAGCACGGTAGGAGGGTCCAAATTCTTTTTTAGAGCCACCTTTACCAGGACCAGATCTCCAACTTTCAGAAGCCAGCCAGAAACAGGGACTAAGACTGCTGTATCTGACGGCGACAGCAAATGTGATTTTTCTAGAGCATCTGGATTCTTTTGTAGATCCTGTAACATAGCACAATGGTTATCTACGTCAAATGTTGCAGCAGCCGACACAACGTCTAGACCATCAAGGTCAGGCGCAAACATCTTAATGCCAAAGAGCATTTCGTACGTGGTCCGCCCACCCAGAGATCTTCGAGGGAGATTATTGGGTGCTCGTTGAACCCCCATATAGATGAGTTAACCAGCCCCGGCCGCTACCTAATACCCTTGCTGTTAAAGATTGCTTTAAGTCATGGTTCATCTGCTCCAAACTTAATTGCCCTCAGGCCGATATGGTGACGAGAAATGCACCTGCACCCCCATCGACTTCTTCGAATCACGGTAAGCCTTAGAAGCAAAAGCCAGACCTTGGTCTGAATGGAAGGTGCCACAGGCATATGTCCCTACAAAGACATGCAAATCTTTTATAACAGTACTAGCGTCAGCACAGCGCTGTGGCCAAACCCAGAGGAATCTAGTGCACGAATCCACTGCAACCAAAATATGTTTGAAAGCATTGTCAAAGGACTGCAGTAATCAAGATAAACTCAACTGAACGGTTCATTAGAAATAAAAAGCTGAGTGTGTGGTGGACGCGAGACAGTAGAAGGTTTAATCTGTCGACAAACTTCACAGGAAAGTACATATTTGCGTGTTTGTTGATATAATCTGCGCCACCAATAATGTTGCTGTAAAAGAGCAATTGTGGCTGGAACTCCTGCATGCACAGAAGCCATTCATTCATGGGCAGCTACAATAAGCGAAAGCCTGCGGTCCTTGTTGGGAATCAAGCGATCACCAACAGAGGGGATAGTCACAAATGAACTTAGTCAGTGGTCAAGTGATAAGTATAACGTGTGGGGAAACCCTGGGGATAAAGGGTCCTCTCTTTTGCCGCAGCGATAGCAGCCAAAATATAATCGTCAATTTTAGTCATGGATCGTGTAACAGCTGTGACCGTGCATGTGGCTGTAGATTTGGCTGCTTCATCAGTCATAGAATTACCAACAGCATGTGCTCCCACACATTGATGGCCCAATGTATGGATTACATGTGTGAGTGGCAAACGTTCCTTAAGAGGGGCCACTCGGACCCAAAGCGTTTTATGCTTTATTGCACTACCTTTAGAATCACGAAAATCATTCTGTTTCCAAAAGAATAGGTGGTCATTAAAGGAATGTACACGATAGAAGGAATCACATACTACAAGAGTAGGCACTTCAGGATCAGCAAACTCAAGGGCTAATAGTAAAGCGCGTAACTCTGCCAATTGTGCTGTACAATCCCCAAGGGACTGTGTGTGAACCAGGGAGGATTTAAAATCACCGTCCACTATAGTGCAGGCTGCAGAATAAGCATGTGTAGAACCAATAGCTGGCTGTGCAGACCCATCAGTGTAAATGATACATTTATACTGATCAAGAGGGAGTAGGGTTAAAGGAAGAGGATGAACGTGTTCATACTGTAAAACCTCTTGCGTCTGCAAAGAAGGATCAAAGACGAAATTGACATCAGCCGATGTCAATGAACTAGCCTATTGTATCCAACGAGAATGCAAAGCTTTAGAATTGGGCACGCTCACCTTGGTGACCGCTTCCAAGGCGGGCACAGGCGAGACCATGAAAATGCATTTGCCCTGAGCCAGAGAGCGTTCTTTAAGAATCGCCATCTATACTGCTGTCAAAATAATTTCTGTAAAAGAAAAACGCATCTCAGCAGGAGTATACAAATGCGATTTATAAGCTATGGGAACTGTGTCCCCTTCATTAAAAGTCACGTATATGAAACCTAATGTCCTGGTACAATCCTTATGACCAAATTCGTAGTATTATCTCGTGTCTACAAGAATTGAGTAGCAAGCAGATCAGTCTGCAAAGACTGCAGAACAGCGGTATGTTCAGGAAACCAACTGGAAGATGAAAAAGAAGGTTGTATCAATACGTATAGCGGTTTGATATGCTGGGCATAATCTGGAATGTAGGTTCTGCCGAAATTTAAGAAACCCAGCAAAGATTGTAATTTTTTTAGGGTAGATGGAGGTTGTACATTTCTAAAAAAAAGTGGGGTGCTACACCCCTACCCTCATTATTCAGTTCATAACCAAGAAAAAGAACTGCCAAGAAGGCAATATGGGACTTCTCAAAGTTAAATTTGTAACCCAAAATTGAAAAATGTGTAATTATGCGATCCACACACATGAGATGCAGAATTATTTCCTCATCTGTCTAGTAAATATCATCAACATAAGAAAATGCATCTGGGTCAATTTCATGTAAAATCGACACTATGCGGGCAGCAAAAACCCCGGGGCTATTCCGATGCCCCATAGGCAATCTTGCATAGCATCTCTGATTGCTGAGAGCGCTGAATGTGGTCAAGTCACGGCTCCCTAGAGCCAATGTGTGACTGAAAGTCCATTGGAAATATCTAGCGTAGTTTTGAACTTCCTACGTGCTATGTTATTAACTAACGCACAGCTGTGTGTTCTGTACTGTAAAGGTACGAACATGACTGTTCAAATGTCTGTAGTCTAAAACAATACGATATGAACCGTCCGGTTTCAATATCGGAAAAAGTGGATTATTCATGGATGAAACACTGGGTTCAATAACACCCTGATATTCCAATTGTGTTAGAATGTCACTAATGGACGCTTTAGCATCATGTTTAATGAGATATTGCGGTTGAGGCTGATGTGTAGATCGCAAAGGAATTACATGCAGAGGAGAATCCCTATCCCAAACCTCCTGACTGTGATATAAATCAGGAGCTAAGGCGAGAGCCCACTCTGAAGTATAAGCGTGCTTAGATCTCCTCTGGGACATATTGAGAGAAAGACGGTAAAATAACATCCTCGCCCCTGGAGGAAGCGAGGACAAATGGGAGAGGACAATCAACCTCTGCTAGCACAATGTCATAAGAAGAAGTCAAATTGTCCCAAAAGATTGCATTTATTGTACGTTTAATATCACCTTCAATTTGAAGTTCAACGTGGTAAACTCTATCAGGGGGAGCTACGCGGTATCTGCAGTTTCAACCGTAATAAAAGTGTCAGTTGCTTTCACCTTCAGATGCTGGTGGAGTGTCTGCCAAACTATGGTAACTTCCGCCGCACTGCTAAGGCGAGTTACCGCCCAACTCCTGTCCAGAAGGAGGCTTCTCACTGTCTGCGGCATACTTTGCTGTTAAAGCGTCAACTTTTTTCTTCGGAAATGGGGCACAATACTGAGGTGGTTCCTCCCGTTTGACTTCCACGTCAAACTGGTGCTGCAGGTCTCGTCTTTGTTGTGTGGACTCACCCTGTCTGCGATCCTGTCGTCCCCCTCTGCCAGATTGTTGATCCGACGATTCCTGAAAGGAACGGGGAGAGCGGGGATCAGCAAGTTAAACCTCTCAGGTGTCTTAATTATAGAGCAGTCAGGTAAATCATATCTACGCTCATAAGCGTCCGGTGGAGGCAAACCCGCACGGGACCTAGGCTTCTGTTGCTGCCAATTTTTGTTCCAGCCCTTCTTAGGAAAGACTGGACGACCCTCCTTGTCCAGAGGGGGTTTAGTTTGTACTTGTGTAAATGGTCTGACTCCGAAATTATTGCGATCTGGGGAGGTATAAACATCCGCAATAATAATCGGCAACTGTTGTTCCCGATCAGCATCCGCCACCTCAATCGACGCGTAAGGACGATACACTGTCGGAGGAGCAGCGGCCGTGTAAGTATGACAAAAATGATCATTAGCATTAATTGCGGGACATGTAACCCGAGAATAAAATACCTTGAAGCAGTATGCTAGAGCCACTATGAAAATAAAGGCAGCCCCCGCATTGGGGACCACATGCTGAGCCAAATGTTGCGTAACTGCCGCCCGGCTATGTGCCGGAATCGCGACCGGTTTTGCCATATATTATGGAAAATCAAAGAAAACGGTAGTGCAAAATGGGTCGAAAAAACCTTTCAGCGTTCAAGCTTGAAAAACCTACAGAAACAGGTGTATCTTACAACTGTAGGAGGCAAAGCCCTTCCGCCTCGGGCATCCCCAATAAGCGGCGAAAGGGTATTGTGGACGAGCACAAGCACTACTCAGGGGTCCCGTGAATAAGTACCAGACCAAACGTTGACGGCGCCATGTTGAAGGGATTCTGCGCCAACACAGAACTATGCGTTGGATTTATGGGGCCTTAGATTTTAGGGACTGAGTCATCCTACTACCTTAGTACCCATGAGCCCAAGACTGACTAGCTATAGTGTCTCACTTGCCCTCATACTCACTTAAAGAGGAACAAGTGATTAGACACCCCAGAACACAACACTCCCGACTCTCTCAGGAGTCGTGGTTACAAGACACACCCTTACGCTCACACTCTTCTACTTGTTCACAATAAGATCTGACAGAGACACAAACAAGATTAAAATATTTATTTTATCTAACGTGCTCTAATACGCAGTATACATGCCACAATAAGCAGAAAAATACATAATACAAATACCTTCAGCATAGCAAGTAATCCGTAGGTTATAAAAGGAGCTGTCATAGTGAGAGACAGAGTAGCCTAACCTCCCTCCCCTTGCACAGACGCAGGATGATTATATATTAGAAGATCTCTGGGTGTTATCTACAGACCCCGTAACTCAGTCTATAGATGGTAGTTCTACATCATAGGTGCTGTCATGCTCTGCTCCCTGGAAAGGTCCCTCTCCAAGTGTTTGCTACCTATCCGTGTATTCCAATAAGACCAAAGTACATATTCCCAAACAGCAGCTGCATCTGTATGTTTTGTCTAGGTGCTAGGGCCTGACCAGAACAGAATAACAAGGGGCATTGTTGTTCGACCTTGTTCACAATGTTCAGACAAAATCCCATGAACCTGCAAAGCATGAACACAACAGTAGGTTCTCATGTAAAAATATCAGAAGAGGCATTTGCAGCAGACAGCCTGCAGCGTGCTCATGCTAACTTAGGGAAGACGACAATGTCCCCATGGGCCACGTGACACTACCCTCTAGCTACAGTAATGCAGGAAATACACTTCCACTGTTGGGGAAAGCTATCTGCACCATCCATCTTTTGTCATGCTACAACCAGGGTCATCCAAAATGAATACTGCTGGCCTCAGTACTTAACTTCACACACACAGAGCCTTGCAACCATACTAATGTCACGCACTCACTGTACACATACAAAACAGGGACACAGAATGTCAGCACTTAAGTTCTGGATTTCACATAACAGCAGAACTTTACATGAGAGGGGTCAGTAAACCATGCTCTCACTGACACAGAGAAAAAAGGTCTAGTCACACTGAAAATTACAAACCACAGTAGGCTGGCACCACTGCTTTACATGATACTCTCATGACAGAGAGAATAGTCCCCTGTCTAGCTGCAGGAATGTTTGATGCGCCCCTCAAGGTCATGGGGCAGGTCCTGGACTTCATGAGGTCAGGATTGTCTAGGTCTCTGCACTTATGTTAGATTAGCATGACGCCAGGCACAAAAGAAGTAAGTCAGGATACTGGTTTCATATGTAGTGGGCACACAGAACAGGTGTACACACTTCATTTCTGGTTCTGATGAATGCAGATCCTGCCAAGCTTCACCTATCAGCCAAGCTGTACATGAACATTAGTGCAGTGCACAGAATTGATTTAAATACTGGCCTCCACTGTGCATTGTTGTCATTTGTATCCATGCACCTATCTATTAATACTTACCCGTCATTTCCAAATTGCTCTTCGAGATTGTGTTCCCACATCCTTTAGCTTTTCTTCTTGCCTTTCGCCAGCCTTCTTGCAACATGTGAGAACAAGAGCATTCTAAGGAAGAAGCTCCATATAGAGCAGGAGGCTGCATTTGAGTCCAGTCCCTAGCTGTGCCAGTCTATCTTTAGCCATCAATCCTGTGTCACTGTGAAGGATATATGTCCTTATAAACCCATGACCACACTGCAAAAACAAAGCGTTACACACTTGATTCTCTATGGACTTATAATTTAGCTTTTGAACATATGTCACATAAATTGTTCTTAAACTGCTTGTAACTGAGTCTCTGTTTTGAACGGCTGACAAAGTTTTTGCAAAGAAGGCCTTTTTGATATGTGAAGAATTAAAAACCCAAAACGTATAGGCAATATTCATCTCCCGGCACAAATATATTCTGTGCTAAAAGTTGATGTGAGCACAGACTAAAATGATTTTGTATCCCAGAGCACCAACAGCCTTCATTATCTATTCAAAGAGCTTGTAACATGGCATGAACATTGCAAACACCTATAGGTTTTTCGCGTAAAACAATATATACTAATACAGAGTAATCTGGCTGCGCAGGAAATCCTGTGCCAAATGTAACAATGCACACACAAGGGCCGAGCGGAATATTGTGTGGCATTCCAATGAGTAAGTTGTGTTATTTAGCACAAATTTACATATTTTACACAAAGTACTCTTGGACGGTTGACCTTGGATTGAAAGTTGTACTGTAAGCCATACCTGAAGTACAAATCTCAAAAAAGGCAGTGCTGGGTCACATTGGAACCATAGTGCAATTTATTTATTCTATTTTATTTATTTAAACAACTTTTAAAGCGCACAAATACCCATCGGTGTCTCGGCGCTATGTGCTGCAGAAGCTAAGGCTTAGAATGGAAAATAACCTGTTACTTGAAAAGCCATGTTTTATTTGTTTCCTGAATGACAGCAGAGTAGGGCTAACCTTAATCTGCAAGGGCAGAGAGTTCCACAGTTTAGCAGTGGCAACTGCGAAACTTCTGTCAAACCAATTGGTTCTCTTGGTCCTGGGTACGACAAGAAGATTGGCACCTGCTGATCAAAGGGATCTGATGGGGGTGTATACCTGAAATGATTTCTTCACAAATTCCAGCCCTGTATTGTGAATGGCCTTATAGGCAATACAGAGAGCTTTAAATTTTGTTCTGCTTCTTATGGGCAGTCAGTGAAGCTATCGCACCACATTAGAGATGGACTTGAATTTTGTAGTACCCGACAGTAACCTAGCAGACGCATTCTGCACCAACTGCAGCTTATTAAGAACCAAATCCTGAGCATTAATTAGAAGGCCATTGCAATAATCAACTTTGGACATAACCAGGGCGGAGATTAGCTTTCTCCGGGCCCCAACCGGAATTAACAGCAGCAATTTCTTTATCATTCTTAAAACATAAAAGGATGAGGAGACCACTGCGTTGGCATGATGTCTAAAAGACAGTTTATCGTCAAGAATGGCACCCAAGTTCCTGGCTTTAGTGACCGGAATTGGGGGTGATCCCAATTTATCCGGCCACCAGCTTGCAGACCACCCCAGGGATAGGTTTCCAAAGACCATTACTTCTGTCTTGGATGAGTTTAATTTAAGGCAATGCCTTGACATCCAGGTGCTGATGGCCAACATGCCATCGTGAAAGCTAGTCGATACTCCGTCCCCGTTTTTATGAACAGCGAGCACCAGTTGGGTGTCATCGGCATATGACGTGAGAGCTAGTCCAAACGATTTGATTACTCGTGCTAAGTCGGTGACGTAAATATTGAACAATGTCGGACTTAACGAGGACCCCTGTGGGACACCATATGGGAGTGATAAGACTGGGGAACTGAAATCACCCAGACTAACTAGCTGGGTACGATTAGATAGAAATGATGACAAAAGGGCTTTTGCCTTGTTCCCAATGCCTAGAGCAGAGACACGATTGATCAGCATGGTGTGATCAACCGTGTCAAAAGCTGCTGATAGGTCCAGTAGCACAAGTACCGCAGCACCACCTTTGTCCAACACAAACCTGATTTCGTCAGTAGCTTTAATGAGTGCGGTTTCTGTGCTATGGCCTTTCCTAAGCCTGAACTGTGTTTCATCCAATAGCTTATTCTCCTCAATGAATTGAGCCAATTGAACGTTCATAATTTTTTCAACAAGCTTGGCCTGCAAAGGGAGACGCGCAATAGGTCGATAATTGTTATTCTCCCCTGGATCCAGATTAGGTTTTTTTAACAACAGGAGAATAGAGGCCTTCTTCCATTGGGAGGGGTAGGTGCCAGAACTAAACATCGAGTTGAAAATGTTGGTCAAGTTTGGCCTATTAGATCTGATTTGACTGTGTTTACCAAATCGATTATCTGTTCCACTGAGACTGGCCTAAATTCCCTGAAGGCAGAAGTGACCTGTCCCTCACTATTTAAGTCCAGCTGACTCCTGCCCTCAGCAGAGGCATTAAAGTTCGAATAGATTTGCCCCACCTTATCCTGAAGGCTGAGGGCTAACGAGTCGCAAAGCAATGCACAAAGTTTATTAAATCTGAGCCATAATGAGCAAGTAATCGCATTCTTTTATAAAGAAATACAAGATGTTCAATACTATTTAACTAATAGGCTCAGGTAGTTTGAAAACCTTGTCATGGTATTAATTTCTCTTCTGAAACTGTTTATCTGTTATTCTGCATCTATGCTGTAATCCATTCTTTAGACTTACTGTCAGGTGTTACATTAAGTCGGGCTAGTCCCATCTAATAGCTAAGTGCAGACCCTCCTCCAAGAACTTTCTCATGCCACAATTCAATAGCTTGTTTTGGTCTGTCATGGCTGCCAAGTTTGTAGACCTATTTACCTATGACATTTCCTTGGGTTCAAAGTGTTATGTGTGACATTCCAATTTCTTATGTACAACACTTTGAGTGATGTTATTTACAAGTTAACCAATGCTGTGTTTGTTAATAGTATAAATAAGCATTGGCACAGACTATAGGTTTCGCCTTATTGGATTTTACAATGCTTTCCTCTGATGCAATGTTATTCGCTGATGCTATGAAGCCTCAGTAAAAACTAAAAGACAAAAAAAGGAAAAAAAATCTCGTAGACTCAGTCGCTGCAGCCACGTCAAATTGCATGCAGATCCTTGATGTGTGCATCAAGGGAATGATACAGGTACCTTTTTCCCTTTTTTTGGTTTATTTACTAATCCAAGCAGGCGTATGTCATATGGCTTGATAAATAATCTAAATGAAATTTTAGTGGTGCAAAAATGCTTTTAGCACAACAGAGAGGCCCAACACCAAGTGGCAGCTCCTGGGGCCTCCATTACATTTTTTTTTTTTTTTAAATAGTATGTCAGGAGGAGCAATGGAGGAGTTGTTAGGGAGTTTGTAGGGGGCAGGAGGGGGTCAGGAAGTGGGCTGATATGATGACGCAAGGGAGGCATTTGATGCTTAGCATGAAGGAAAGCAAATTAAAACAAGCATTTGCAATGCAAAAGGTCTCACGTTTAAGAGAGTTTGAGCTATTGGCATTGTAAATGACAATGCCTTTTATTTATATGTGGTTTTTTTTAAAACAGATAAATGAAAGGGTTTGTAATTTACAATGGCAATAGCTTAAACTCTTGCAAATGTGAGACCTATTGCATTACAAATACGTGCTATAACATTTTTCCAAAAGTGTTAGGAGAGAGTGTGTTCAAAGCTATTTGAGAAAATAGAGCTCAGAGGCTGTAATTAAAGCCTACCGAGCAACAGCACACATAACAGGGGGTGTCACCATGGGAGGTTACAAAATGAGACAGGGTGGTACTAAGGAGGGACTACTAAGCCTTTTGACCAATAAACAGCCACAGATTACAGTGGACAATGACACAAGCCAATGAAAAATGTGGGTGGAGAGTGGGCGAAGCAGCAAGTCCCTACCTCAATACAGAAGGCCTCACAGAGCAGCGCATGCGCTGCCCAGGCTCGACCTAAAAAAAAGAAAAGACAGGGACGGCTGAGAAAAGCAATGGACGAGCTTGGGTGATGGGTTAGAGAGCAACATGGAGCATGTCGGATGCAGGTGTTTAGAGGGTAAAGCAGGACACGAGGGAGAGAGATAAAAAATATAGCACCCTCATGGAGTGCTAAAAAAAGGTAGCTCATTGAGTGCGAGCCGTGGAACAATACAATTAATCAAATCAAATGGATAGTAAACAGGCTGTGCTCCAGGCGCTGGACAAACACAAGACTCAGAAAGAAAGACAACAAGAAAGAAGCAAGAAAATGAAGGTAACAAGTTTACAATTGTAAGCAGTGGGTGGGCTTTAAGCCAACTGTAAGTTTTTGTTATGGTCCACAAGAGGCTTTTGCCTACAGACATCTAAAAGCTGCCTGGTAGGTGAGACCTAAAAACTGCTTTAAAAAAGTGCACTTCTTATGGAGCACTTATGCAAGGACAGTGTGACAGCTTAAAAGACAATATACAAGAGTCTTTGGACACTGCCATGGTTTAGTGAGTGTATATGTTATAACAGATATATACTTTGGCTATAGAAAACTAACTGTTGAGCTATAGTATTAGCCTCCCTTCAAGACAGCACCTCACCATCCGAGACAACTGGGAATACATATGTCACTTTTAAAAGAACTGACATCTGATCCATCTGACTTGCAACAGGGCAGGAACTCCCTGGCATCCAATCAAAATCAATGTGTGTGAGAAGTAAGAATTTCCATAGAACCACGTATGGTGTATATATCAAAGGGGCAGGGTGAACATATGGCATGTGGGACTCTTAGGACTTGTGTTCACCTCTCCACCATCTCACTCGTGCTCCAGCACCTCCAGCCCTAGGACAAGGACACCTGACATCTGTCTTGAGTTGGAAAAAGTCTCTGTTAAGGCTTCTAATCTGCACTTGTTAGGGCTGCGTGTTGATTGTCTAAGCACAGCTACATGGGACCCAACTACTTGGACTGAGCTAATTGACCTGTCCTGGTAAGAAGCCTTTGCACAGTTTGGGTCCATCAGCTGTTGATGGAGGAGCAGCGATAGCAGATTGTATCAGGAGTCTGTGGCCAGTGGCAGTGTGTGGCAGGACATTGAAAAAGCATCTGCATCAAAAGGATTACCACTTTGGGGAGACCTCTATTTCCTAACTAGAGTTCAACGTTCTTTCAGTGATCAACATGCTTAATTCACTTAGGGGCATATTAACAATGCGGCGATAAACAATTATCGCCGTTTTGCGGCCGTTTTCGGCCGAAAAGCGGCGATAATTATATCGCCTTATCAGCAAAGACACGCTATCGCGTGTTTTGCTGATTTTGCTCCCGTTTCCAGCACGCCTGACTTCGCATCGATAATGAGATGCAAAGTAGGCGTGTCTGTGGAAACAACATGGGTAAATATTGCGAAGGCAGCTTCGCGATATTTACAATGCGGGAAGCGATTATTTTAATCGCGTTAAGTATGCTTTAACGCAGGAATTTAACGTCTGTTAAATTCCTGACTAAGGCATACTTAACATGGGGTGGATTCTGTGGCTAAGACCACAGGCCCTATCATCTAGGATATCGCCGTTTTCCCATGGAAAACGGCGATATCCACGCTATCTCTGACATTTTTATCGCCTCGGCGATGCGCGTTGTTAATAACGCGCTAACCGGGCGATAAATTCCAGAGATAGCCGGCGATAAATATGCAAGCGCTAAGCGCGCTTTGCGATATTTATCGCCGGCCCTTGATAATATGCCCCTAAGAGCTCCTGTAATGAGAATCCAAAAACTGGTTTTCTGCCCAAGAATACACACAGGGTGTGCCAGAACAATATGAAAAGGAGCAGGGTGTCTCGTGCATAAAGCTTCATCGACTTTTCTCCCTACAATAAGCATATTAGCTATACAATATTCTATAAATATGGCCTAGCATACCTTTGAAGGGAATGTTGTGGGTATGAGATTCTTCAATATTGTAGTTTTATGTAGATCATCCTTTGATGAGAATGCTTCACAGCAACCAGATGTCCAATATAATAATATTAATAATATGCAGTCCTAGAAGCATGAAAAATTAAAAACAAATATGCTCTTGTCAACATTTAAAAAATATTCTCTTGAGACATGCTTCTGCTCATGGCAATTGCCCGCCACTGGAAAGGATTCCGAGAGGCTCTTAATTTGTTCAGTACCGTGGATGTCTGAGACAAAAATAAAGAAAATGTATTACAGAGAAATGAGAGAGCTCAGAAGTCTGTCTGAGATTGATGTCTACAGAACATTATTACTTGCCATTCATAAATTTGACTGTGAATCCCGCTGAGATCCTTGGCTGTCGAGCCTTTGGCACTGTGTGTGCTGCAGTCTACTGTAGTTGGCAGGTATACTATGGATGTCAGGGGGAGCTGGCTATTCTTGAATCCATTTAACTCATGGAACTAAATTGCTTGAAGCACCATAAAAATATCATTGGGACCATGTGGTTTCTACACTTTCTTTCTTTTTACTACATTACGGTCCCGGATCATTTCCAGCTGCCTCCATTGCTAATAGCTCCTGCAGACGGCTTTTATTGTTCCAACAGTAGCAATGTTCCCTCGGCTATTCTGGTGGCTGTATTTAACTGCCCCCTGTTCCAGAAACACTTCAAAACAGAACATGCTGCTTAATCCCACACGAAAGATGTAAGTCATAATTTACAAGTGCACCAAGCAAGAAACCAAAGGGCTGAAAGGTGAAACGAAGTCTACTTGGATCAAGTTAGATTAATGCCACCCCAGTGAAACATCTATATTTATCATTGTGAAACACAGATAACATGTTTTTTCTAATATCACACAACATGTAAGTAGTGTATTGAAACTCAAAACCACGAGTCCCACAACTTCAGTCCGTATTTCGTTTTGGAGTCAGAATTCATGACTTCTAACTCTGCCCGTGACTTAACTACTATCTCGCTCAATCAATAATGAAAGGGGATTAAAATTCAAAGGGCCTAATCAGAGTTTGGAGGATGGATACTCTCTCACTAACATAACGGATATATTACAAGGGCATTTCTCCTTTCATGCCACCATCTAGAGACCACACTTGTACAACAGAATCAGCGACAGAACATATAGCTATAAAGAATCGTGTTTGCGCCATGTATGCAGCATAATATGCGACGAAATCCTAACTTCCAGTAAAGAAACCACATATTTACTGTGACCTTAAAGATAAGCTGGAAACACCATTTTTAGCCATGATGTTTGATGTTTCATCATAAAAATCAGTGAACACTAATGCATCAATACTTCTGTGGCACTATGTTCAAACACATAGGTCGCAATTACATGCTTTACAGGAGCTGCATTGCAGAATTGTCTGGTAATCTAATTTCTGGACTTTTGTTCAACTATGCATCATCATGAAAACATTTCCAGTATGCATCTCCAGGACATGCAGTGGTAATACCTGAAGGCATATCTGTATTATCGCATATTTCCAAGTAATTCCAGAGACATGCCTGTGTCAAGGGCTGCAAGCTTAGCTGTAAGCCACGTAGGATCCATGGAAAAAACAGGCATGATGGAAAGGAAAAGGAAATCAGAACAAAAAATGTCAATCTGGTTTAACTGCGGGGCAGCTTTAAAAGGCAGTTGATTGCCATTTTGATGTTGGAGGAGCACGGAGCAGCCACCAGGAGCTCATGAAAAGGCAACACCAGATGAATGATCCTCACTGCCTGCAGCTGAGCTGGGGAGGTCGAGGATGAGTCTGGCTGAGGCGTTCTGTACGGTCTGTAGTCATTTGAGGAGGTGGGTGGTGGTTCCGGCATAGAGTGCATTTCCATACTTCAGTCGGCTGGTGACAAGGGCTTGCGTAACTGTTTTCCTGGCGCTGGTTGGGATCCACCTGAAAATCTTGCAAAGCATGCAGAGGGTGTGAAAGAAGGAGGAGGCCACTACATCTACCTGGTGCTTCATGGAGAGGTCACTGCCCAGGATGATGCTGAGGTTGCGGGCGTCGTCGGTGGAGGTAAGCGAGGGTCCAAGTGCAGGAGGCCACCATTTGTCGTCCCATGGGGAGGTGTTCTTTCCGAAGATGAGCGCTTCCGTCTTGTTAGTGTTCAGGTTCAGGCAAGATATGTAAACATAGATGAACACAGAGGCAGAACTAATAAAAACATTGAAGCATATGAAGAGTTACATAAAAAGGCAGTCAAGGTAAAAAATAAAAACAATAAAAGCACAGAAAGAGCATAAATTGACAAAGCAAGATATGCAGATTTACAGAGAAGGCTCTTCTACTAATGTGACATACCTGAGAGAAAGATGTCAACAATGCCAGATAGTAAGACAGAGAGAGCAAGCTAGACCTAAAGATCAACAGACATCACGATACAACTGAAATGATGATATGAAAAAACGGAGGGGCCTATTTAGACTTTGGTGGAGAGGGTACTCTTTTCCAGTAGTGACTGAGTACCCTCTCCGTCAAACTGAGGGTCCTCATTTAGAGGCAGGTGGATCTTCATTATGTCGACAGTGGAGGCTACTTCTGACATAAACCTCCGATGACCCAACAGAGTATGAACCATCAGAGGCCTGGCCATGTGTCCTCCCACCCAATTTAGAGTAAGCGAACACATGGCCAGTGTGCCATGGAGCTGTCCATCAAACTTACAATGCATTGACAGTAACAGCTGTGAACCTGGTCCTGCCAATGCTATTGATGTCCTCTGGGCCAGTGGACATCTCAGAATTTTGCAGTACTTTATTCCATCGCCCTGACAGAGTACACACCCATCCTCAAAACTATAAATCATTCCATAAATGCCTTTTTAACTTAATAATTTAGAGGCCTAGTCAGAAAGGTAAATATACACGTGTAGATTTACTCATGTGTATATTTACTAGGTCTTGGCAGAGATCTTTACTCCGCTTGCAGAGTTTGAATTCAGGAACTCCACGCTCCATGTGGAACGCAGAGTTCTCGCTAAATTCTGCCATCCAGCAGGTAGCGTAATTTTTTTTCTTTTGGCATGTACAAGACTTCTTTGGGCATGCCCTGGCGAGTACTAGAGACTTGCCTGCTGCTAGGGCACCTTAGATTTTGGTAGCTGCTAGCGCTGCTTCTGACCGTGACTGAGGCTTTTTCATTGGCGAATGTGATGCTTCTCTACCCGAGAAGCAGCTAAATCTACTCAAATAGACGTTTTCGAGTTAATTTTCTACTCCAATTGACCCTTCAAGTTGTTTTTTAGCACGATAAGCCTTGTTTTAAATTTGCTTTTTTTTTCAACAAGAAGGAAGTGCCACAGAGACTCCAACTTCCTGTTCCTGTCCAGCAGGCTCCTCCCAGTGCTTTGTCCAGCTCCTGGTCACTTTTCATTTGGATTTGGAGCTGTATATATACAATTGGATTTAAGGAATTTGTTTTTGAAATATCACAAGTAAGTTCAAAAACTGTTGCATAAGGGTGTTGGTTGTTTTATAATGGGCATGCAACGGTATTTATTTGTACTTTTATTCAATTTTTAGGTCGAGCATAGGCAGCGCATGTAGTGCTCTGTGAGGCATGCTGTGTTCGGTATGTTTCACCCCTCGCTGGCGATTCGTTCAAATGTGTGTCATTCAAAAAAGCTTGCTTTTGTTTGTGTTATGGCCTTTATTTGTCCCACATTTTCAGGTCTTGATCCACCCCTGGAGTATTGGCCTATTACATGTATCCTTTCTTTAGAGGCTTTTACCTTTGTGTTTGTGCACTATTTTATTTTTGTGCAGATTGTACCATTTTGTAAAGTATGTTCCTTTTTGGTCTCTTTAGTTACATAACCCTATGCGCGATGTGCGCTATGCATTGTACGCTAATGCCACTGTTTTGACCAACATATAGTATAGCATGCAATTTTGTAGATAAAATCCTTTTTTTCCGTTTTATTTCAAAAACGTTCATGCGCCAGTTCAAAGCCTATTAGCCGATGACAAACATTTGCTAACGTGCACTTTTTGTAGAATTTTTTTTTTTTCTGTTTTATTTAAAACAACGTTTATGTGCTAATTCAAAGCCTATTAGCGGATGACAAACATTATTTGTTAACTCTTCACATTTTGTAAATGTGGCCCCTGTTCGCGTCATGTTTATTTTCATTGCAGACTCCATTTTTTTCTTGTAATGTTTTTTTGTGTTTGTTTAACGTGTTTGCAATACCCTTTTTCCAGCTGCCAGATTTTACTTAGTTTAATTAGTAGCGGGGTGAATTTATAGTTTTTGCTTTCTGTTTGTGCACTCTTATTTATGTGCAGGCTTGACGAATTTTGCACAGGACTCAGAATGATCTCCATTCTATATTCCTTCTGTATAAAAATGTCACAAAACACTGGTATTTGTGCCTATTGGGGTAGGAAATGGTCCCCTCCATGGATCGGGAAATTCTAAGTCCACTATACGGTGCTGCTAGCTGCTCCTCTGGTCCTGTCGGTATTTCCTCATTCTAAGTCCTCTAGGCAGTTCTACTAGCTGCTTCTCTGGTCCCAGAGATAATTCCTCATTCTTAGTCCTCTAAACAGTGCTAGTAGCTGCTACTCTGGTCTCGCCGGCAATTGTTCATTCTAAGTCCTCTACGCAGTGCAGCAGTTGTGTCTCTGGTCATAGTGGTAATTCCTCAGTCTTAGTCCTCTGGCCAGTGCTGCTAGCTGCTTCTCTGGTCCCAGTGGTAATTCCTTGTTCTAAGTCCTCTGGACAGTGCTGCTAGCAGCTTCTCTGGTCCCAGCGGTAATTCCTCATTCCTAGTCCTCTAGACAGGGCTGCAGCTACTTCTCAGGTCTCAGCGCTAATTCGTCATTCTAAGTCCACTAGGCAGTGCTGCTAGCTGCTTCTCTGTTCCTGCTGGTAATTCCTCATTCTAAGTCCTCTAGACAGTGCTGCAAGCTACTATTGTGGTCCTGTCGGTAATTCCTCATCCTAAATCATCTAGGCAGTGCTGCAGCTGTGTCTCTGGTCCCAGTGGTAATTCCTCATTCTTAGTCTCCTAGGCAGTGCTGCTAGCTGCTTATCTGGTCCCAGTGGTAATTATTAATCCTACATCCTCTAGACAGTGCTGCTAGCTGCTTCTCTGGTCCTGGTGGTAATGCCCCATTCCTAATTATCTAGGCAGTGCTGCAGGTCTGTCTCTGATCGCAGTTGTAATTCCTCAGTCATAGTCCACTAACCAGGGCTGCTTGCTGGTTTACTGGTCCCAGTGATAATTCATCATTCTAAGTCCTCTAGACAGTGTTCCAGCTGCTTCTCTGGTCTCAGTGGTAATTCAGTTTAGAGGAAGAGGTATGGAGTTCCTATGGGGGGGAGGAGGTAGAGGCTAGGTCGGTAAGTACCCTCACCCTAAGGTGGAGACGGGGTGTCTCCCAATTTGGGAAATAGGGCCCTCACACACCCGGTTGGGTGTCATGCTTCATCATAGGGCTTGCTCCTCTTCAGGCCGGCGCTGCAATGCCTAACGGGCATTCTATGAGGTGCTCTTTGTCAGAGATCTTTTTCCCAAGTTGTTTGGTGTGGTGCAGGTGTGGGCCCTCGTGGTGTAGATGTGGACAAGGTACGTGAAGGAATGGTGTGGGAAGGAATAAAATGGGGCGCAATGGTGCTCCAAAATTAATTTAATCTGCAAGCTCACTGGTCCCAATTAAAAACAACAATGGTGTAGCCGCTGATATAATGGTCAGAGGCGGTTACAAGTTAGTGGTCAACATGTTTCTCGCCTTGTGTGTCAGGGATCACATTGCGATTCGTCAGGACCAAAAGGGGCAAATTACACCATCTGCACAGTGGTTGGTTCAGTGATGCTCTCAAGGGTGAACCAAGCACTCAGAAACCTAGCATTGAGGTACCTTTTTATGAGATGGACCGACCTACATAAATAAAAGGACAAAAAAATTACAATCATATAAATCATAATTGATCAAATGAAAATAGACAAAGCAGCCTCTTAAGCAAAAACATGCCAAATCTCATGCATGGGTGGTTAGTGTAACTAAAACAGTTATTTAGCCGGGTAAAAACAAAGAAGCAAAACATGACATACGTGAAACACAATAAGGTACTGAGGTGAGGGTGGTGGAAAGCCAACCACCATCAAGTTACTGCAGGATAAAACTCACCCGATATGGGTGGTAGAAAGACTCCGTCGAGTTACAGGCAAAGGGTGTACGTTACAAGAGTTAATGTCCTAATGGTTGAAAAGCAAAGAAAGGTATTCCCAAAATCGGGAACAGCAAGAGAGACGAGCTACAATGGACACACACCACAAAAGCACTTGTGCGGCGTCCACAGGGAAGAAGTCGTACTTACAGATCAGTCGGAATCCATTGCCATGAACCTACCCCTCACTCCGCCTGCTTGGAAGAGTGAAGGGGGTGTGAGCAGGTCCGGACAATGTACCCGGAGAGCTGCTGGATCCACCGTGATTGCCGGAAGCGGCCCAGTCATGTGTGGAGGGACGTGCTGGGTGTCACGATTATTACTCGTGGGCGCTCGGTTTAGGAGGGTGGTAATTCCTCATTCTTAGTACTGTAGGCAGTGCTGGTAACTGCTTCTCTGGTCCAGTCGGTAACTCCTCATTTTAAGTCATTTAGACAGTGCTGCTAGCTGCTTCTCTGGTCCCATCGGCAATTCCTTATTCTAAGTTCTCTAGGCAGCGCTGCTAGCTGCTTCTCTGGTCCCAGCGGTAATTCCTCATTCTAGGTGCTCTAGGCAATGCAGCTAGCTACTTCTCTGGTCTCATCAATGATTCCTCATTCTAAGTCCTCTAGGGAGTGCTGCAGCTGCTTCTCTGGTCCCATTGACAATTCTCACATTTGAAGTCCTCTATGCAGTGCTGCAGATGTGGCTCTGTTCCCAGTGGTAATTCTTTATTCTTAGTCCCCTAGGCAGTGTTGCTAGCTACTTCTCTGGTCCTAGTGGTAATTACTCATTCTAAGTCCTCTAGACAGTGCTGCCTGCTGCTTCTCTGGTCCTAGTGGTAATTCCCCATTCTTAGTTCTCTAGGCAGTGCCGCAGGTGTGTCTCTGTTCCCAGTTGTAATTCCTAATTCATAGTCTTCTAGACAGTACTGCTTGCTGTTTTTTTAATCCCAGTGGTAATTCCTCATTCTTAGTCCTCTAGGCAGTGCTGCTAGCTGCTTCTCTGGTCCTGTCAGTAATTCACACATGTTAAGACCTACAGGCAGTGCTGCAGCTGCTTCTCTGGTCCATTGGGTAATTCCTCATTCTAAGTCCTCTAGACAGTGCTGCAGCTGCTTCTCTGGTCCTGTCAGTAATTCACACATGTTAAGACCTACAGGCAGTGCTGCAGCTGCTTCTTTGGTACTGTCAGTAATTTCTCATTCAAAGTCCTACAGACAGTGCTGCTAGCTGCTTCTCTGGTCCATTGGGTAATTCTTCATTCTAAGTCCTATAGACAGTGCTGCTACCTGCTTCTCTGCTCTCATTGGTAATTCCTCATTCTAAGTCTGCTAGACAGTGTTGAGGTTGCTTCTGTAGTCCCAGTGGTAATTCTTCATTCAAAGCCCTCTAGGCAGTCCTGCAGCTGTGTCTCTCTTCCCAGTGGTAATTCCTCATTCTTAGTCCTCTAGACTCCTGTAGTAAAAACAATATAATTTTCAATGCCAATAGCTCTAACTTTCACATATGCGAGAACGATTGCATTGCAAAGGCTTGTTACAATTTATTGTAGTGGGTGGCCTGCAGTTTTAGTAGGGGCCTAGTTTGTTTTGCATTTAATTTTTCATCCTTTGTAAAGGAAAAATGTTGCACAGTTCAGTATATTTTCTCAATGTTTGTTAATTTTGCAATATTCATTCTTTGTTGTGGCCATGCCTTACATGCATGCTGTTGTTGTGTGACCAAGTGGCCCATGGCAATTTTGTGTAGCCTTGCCAGCCAGTGTGCTTTTTCCGTAGGCCTGCATGTGTACTTTGTTGTGGCCCTGCCTCCCTCTTTGCTTGCTGTTGTTCTTTGACCATGTGGTCGGTGGCCATTTTCTGTAGCCAGCTAATGTGCTTTTGCTAAAGGCCTCCATGTGTTCTTTGCTGTGACCATGCCTCCATGCTTTCTGTTGTTGTTTGGCCATGCGGCCGGTGGTCATTTTGTGTAGCCTAGCCAGTCAATGTGATTTTGCCATAAGCCTGCATGTGTTCATTGTTGTGGCCATGCATCCATGCTTGCTGTTGTTGTTTGACCATGTGGTTGGTGGCCATTTTGTGTAGCCAGCCACTGTGCTTTTGCCACAGCCTGCATGTGTTCCTTGTTGTGGCTATGCCTGCTTGTTTGCTGTTGTTGTTTCTCCATGTGGACGATGGCCATTTTGTGTAGCCTAGACAGCCAGTGTGTTTTTCCCATAGGCCTGCATGTGTTCTTTGTTATGGCCAATGGCCATTTGTGTAGCCTAGCCAGCCAGTGCGCTTTTGCCATGGGCCTGCATGTGTTCTTTATTGTGGCCATGCCTCCTTGCTTGCTGTTGTTGTTTGAACATGTGGTTGGTGGCCATTTTGTATAGCCAGCCACTGTGTTTTTGCCACAGGCCTGCCTGTGTTCCTTGCTTTCTGTTGTTGTTTGATCATGTGAAAGGTGTCCATTTTGTACTGCCTTGACATCTAGTGTGCTTTTGCCATAGGCCTGCATGTGTTGTTTGTTATGGCTGGTGGCCATTTTGTGTAGCCTAGCCAGCCAGTAAGCTTTTGCTATGGGCCTGCATGTGTTCTTTGTTGTGGCCATGCCTCCTTGCTTGCTGTTGTTGTTTGACCATGTGGTCGGTGGGCATTTTGTGCTTTTGCCATAGGC
Organism: Calotriton arnoldi; assembly: GCA_963921515.1. Lineage (NCBI taxonomy): Eukaryota > Metazoa > Chordata > Amphibia > Caudata > Salamandridae > Calotriton > Calotriton arnoldi. The sequence continues at coordinate 533,336 of CAWUFW010002715.1, read as the reverse complement.
CTGCATGTGTTTTTTGTTGTGGCCATGTCTCCTTGCTTGCTGTTGTTTGAGCATGTGGCCAGTGCCCATTTTGTGTGGCCTAGCCAGCCAGTGTGCTGTTGCCATAGGTCTACATGTGTTTTTTGTTGTGGCCATGCCTCCTTGCTTGCTGTTGTTGGTTGACCATGTGGCCAGTGGCCATTTTGTGCAGCCACCCTTTTTTTTTTTTTACAGTTTTCAAAGCTATTTTCTAGGAAGATTGATATGAAAGGGCTATGCGTTTTTACATTTGTTCCTCTTTTTACTTTTCCCTGATATCAGTTTAATATTATGCTTGACGATCATTGTAGTATTTGTATATTAACAGTGTTTTATACTTTATGCATTTTTTGCATTTTTCATCTGCACCTTCTTGCCTGCCAATGGGTTTCTCATAGTCCCCTAAAATCCCGTAGTACACCAGCAATCAATTTTTTTGTTATTAATACTTTTTTTCTTATAATTAAAAAAAAGATATTTGATATTTTTTCTTTTTTTTCAATTATAATTATTTTTTAATTTAATTTTTTCATTTAACATTTTCCCACCATCCATCCACCACCTGCCTGCCACAGGCCCACAGCCACACAACAACATTCGTTTAAAAAAAAATATTATTCCTTTTTCCCCTGGACCTCCTGCCTGCCGTAGGTGCACACACACCAGCATTCATTTTTTAAGGATTATTGCATTTCCTCCTGACCCAATTGCCTGCCATCGGTGCACACCTGCATTAATTTTTTAAGCATTATCCAGTTTTCCCTGCACCTCCCTCACTGCCATAGGTGTCTTCCTTAGATGCACACAGAGCAAACAGTTACATTTGTAAGTTGTTATCCTGATTGGAAATGAATTATTATGTTCTAGAGGTGTGGTCTGACTTCGGAATGGATACTACGGGTGGGAGGTAAACTCAGCTCCGTTGGCGGAGTTTTGCCACTCCGCACTCCTCTTGAAACACGATGTTTGGCAAAAAACTCCGCCCGCAGGGTGGCGGAGTTTACCAGTGCCCAGCCTACTCCTCCTAGCAGTGCACAAGTAGCTACAGCTTGAATGGATGAGCATGCGCCACCTACAGCATATGATCCGCTCTGGAAGTCTTTCTTACTTCTCTGCTTGTCAGTGCACGCGCTCACATGGTCTGTTTTTCATGTCCACCAAAGTACTCCAGACCACGCCAGTGAGTGCGAGCCTTTCTTTATTGGAGCAGCTTTTTGGTTCTGTCTCTGCAGCTTCACCGGCAGGACGCAGGTTATGGGGGACACGGAATCTGCGAGTGGAGAATCCGTTCTGGAAATGGCGTTGGTAGTGGTCCCAGCTCACCTACTCTACTGTACTGGATTGTGGACTACTGGAGGCATGTGGTGGCCGGTGGCAGCCTGGAACAAGGTGTGGGTGGCCCCCATCATGAACCAAGCTCCCAAGGAGTTGTTCAGGTTGCTGGGACTGCTCTCAGAGAAGGTGTTCACCAGCAGCTATGAGGCGCTGTCCATCATTGCTTCCTTAAGGCCGAACACTTCTGAGCCCGATTCTGTTGTGGTGATGCTACTACAGCAGCCAGATCTTCCGCCTAGCCCAGCGCAGCACCTTATTTCACTGTACCTACTCTAGGAAATGTACTGGTCCGAGCCCCTCTCCACCAACCCCTTTGCTGCTATTCGCACACTTATCGAACCCGAGCCATCTCCAGGGCCAGAGGAACATGAGTGACCGCTCTCAGGTGAGGAAAGAGGGAGTGCAATATGAGGAGGGCCCAGGTGAGCGTTGTAATGTTCCACTTGGAAAGTTTGCACTGAGGCTTACACCTTGCTGCTGTTAAAGTAGGCTGGCTTGAGCACAAAAATCTGGTGAATATTAGCAATCTAAGCCCGCTTCCAGGAGATAAGTTGTTTGATTAACAGCTAGATTATTTAAAGCAGATCATTTTGTATGTGGCTTGCTATAGTTTCTCAATGCGAAAACACAGAAAAACATGCCTTCTCAGCACCAGGAAGGTGGCACTATTGACATTTGTGAAACAGTGCATGGGCAGAATTCAGAGGCTTCGACTTAGCTTGTCACTAACATGGCTATTAGGTTTTTGTCCACATTAATTAATTTGCCTGTCACCTAAGCCTCTGCCATTGCTGACACATCAAGTGGCAGTGACATATTTGTAGACATTTTGTCTATTCAAAGGATGCAAACGATTAGGAGTTACCAGGGAAACTAACAGAGGGAATGTGCCATTCTCCAATAAATCCCCCTGACAATAACGAACAATGACCCCTTTTTGCTGCATCCTTGATCGTGGTATTTTAGGGGTTCATGGCACATGTGGATGGAATTATGTGGCTTGTGTTAGTTAGCACAGCTGCATTCAAGCTGCAAAGTTAAGCAGAGTTCAGAAAGTCTTCAAGGAGGATGACTTCGATCAGGGGCAGGTATATTGATAATGATATTCACAAACCGTGGATCCACCATTGTTAATTACTGAGCTGCCAAGGTGCAGCATGCATGAAGTTACTAGAGCTGCATGAGGTCACAATATATTAAATAAGAGCACACTCTGGTCATCATGCGGTAAACCAAAACACTTCCCCAGAAGGTCACACTAAAGCCCACCCTCTACCAGTCATTTATGGTAATGCCATACAATTATAATAGTAGTATTCTGCCCGATGGAGTGAAACTCTGGGAGCTCCGCTCAGGCCTAATGGAAACACTATTATTGTTAATTATTTAGAATACTAATGATAACTTAAGTAATCACAATAAATGAAATTGTCTTTGTCTGTACTAATTCAAACTGCAACAATGCAACATTTCACTAAATGTTTTTCTTGTTTGTTTGCTTTTAGGTGCACAAGAGACATCACTCACTGTACTTTCACGCAGTCACGTGCGTCCTTAATCTTTTCTGCTTGTGCAGCTAACTGCCAACTGACAGTTTCCAGAGGGCCCCAAAGAAAGGTGCTGCCAAGAAAGTGGCCAGTGGGGAGGAGAAGAAGCAGATTTCAACCACTGACGTGTTGGCCAAAACCTTTTTCGGAGGTCGTGTGTCTGCTGCACCAGCCTCCAGGGAGCAAGCTGGGAGCAGCACTCCCGTAGCAACGGCACCACCCCAACCTAAACCCAAGGCCATGTCTCTCAGTGAGGCATCCACTGCAATCATGTCCATGCCGACAAGAAGTAACATTGAATTGGATTTGTTTTGCAAAGTAGTACTCAGTAGTTGCAGGAAAGTGGCCAACAGCCAAAGCCAACAATAGATCTTCTTGAAGTAGGAGCAGAACAGGAGGTTGAGCTACCTGCTGAGCAAGAACCCCCTCTTTTACAACCATTCTCTTTCAAATCTCCAGCAAGAAAAAGGAGGGGAATTCGGCCATCTTTTTCAAGACTCTCTTCTGATGATCTGGACACTGATTGGACCCAGGCTGAGTCCGAGCCATGCCAGGAAAGGCTTAGGAAAATGAAAGTTCCTGAAAGCTTTTCAATTATGGGAGGGTATGAGGATGACGAACCAGTCATTGTCATGGAAGCTGGCCCAGAGGAGACCCACATTACTCCTCCTTTTGAACCTGCTCCGAGGGATGTGGCACTACCACCAGCTTCCATATTTTAAAGGCACCTGCTGAGACCTGTACCCACCACTACCTCAGTAGTACACAATGCAAAGAGGCAATAATCGACACACCCGCCTACCTCCAGTTGCCCACTGAAAAAGTACACCTGCCCAGTTTGGGACTTCTTTACAATTAGCAAGCAGGAGCAAACATTGCAATATGCTCCATTTTCCATGGGAGGGTTCATCGAGGTAAACCCAGTTCACACTATGGTACTGGAGGCCAAATGACCCATATGAAAAAACATCACATAACCCACTGGGAGGCACACCTTTAACAAATTGGTGGTGGTGGTGTCAGGAATCATAGAACTGACCAGGACTCTGTTTCCCAGTTTGTGGGTGCTTTGCAAAAAGAACGCTTGAAACAAGCTAATCAGATTATCAATGAAGGAAAAACACCATCTTGGAGGTCCTTATGGAGAAAATGGTCTCACAATATGGCGTCTGCCCATGACAGTAAAGCTACCGTTCTAGCGGCTCAATTCAGGAGCTCGAGCACAGAAGTGTAGTGTGAAATGTGTGCGCAGCCTCACTAGCGGTGCACTTCGCTGAAGATTCTCCACAGAGTAGGGCTTTTCTATACGTGGGCGTGGGCTTCGACTAGTATTTCAGGAATAGCCTTCACTCGCATGTCTGGCAGATTACTGTTAGGCCCTGCTTCGTTAGGTCGGCGGTTTTCGTAGTCGTTATAGAATTCCAAGTCTGAAGAAAGAAAACTATGCAGCGGCAAAACTCACTCGTAATGTTCATCATAGGAAATTAGGCTGTTATTTCAAGTATTTCCCACAGAATCAAAAAATAATATCTTACTGAGAAAACATTCAGCTAGAGTTCAGCAGAAAGAAGAATATAAGACACTTAGCTGAAAATCTATTGAAGACACGATCATTATTGCTGTTCTGGGCATGCAAGTATTTTCTAAAAGAGAAAAGATAAAAACACTTGTTACATTCTTATAAACTATCTTAGAATACATCATTCATAACAATATTTACATAAGGCTCTTCTAAAACTTTCATATTACCAAGGATGTTGACCCAACCAATTTATGTTGATCCATATAAGGATTGAATGCAATTAAATACAAATATATATGTATATGTGCAGGAGGCTGGCCTAGTATATGGTGCACACTTAATTAAGTGAGGCACACAGCACTAATCCAGACAACACTTATGGTGGTTGTAATGGTCTTAGACAACTATATAAAGCTCTCTCAGTGGTAGCTGAGGAGAGAAGCCTTCAGGCTTAGTACGGAAGGAGTGTTAAGCAGCTTGTTTTACCAGAACTAATCATATAGTGTAGGTTAAACGACAAAGAACCACACAGTGTAGTTATAAAAATAAGTATATTTATTATACATACTCACTAACACATTGGTATATCTCTTACCCGGAGATATCAACACAATACACACAATACTTCAATTGTAAACAAGTAAGTAAGCACAAATACACAGTGGTCTCCAGGGGGAGACCAAACCATATACTAAAGAAATGGAATGCGACCTGTGACCAAAGTTGGGATTTGCACCAGGAGACTTAGAAGAGTTTGGGAATTAAGGAACCACCCGAGGTAAGTACCCAAGAACCCCACGGAGGCTGTGTGCAGAGTGGAAACACAGCCGCGTACTCAATGCAAGTCAAAGGGAAAGTCACAGTTGCAGTTTTCAACAAGAAGACCCTTCCCACTGGACCCTGAAGAAACCCAATGGAAGACAGAAGGTTTGAGCATCACCCCACCTGTGGATACCCCAGGAACCAAATACCTATACCAGGGAAGCCGGATGCATAGGTGCGAAGTGACGTTGGAAACCGCCGTGGACCACAATGAATGACTTCAGGAAAGATGCTGCTGGCGAAGAAGGTGAAAGAGCCCAGTAGAATCCAAGGGTGGATTCTTGAAGTGAAGAATCTGCAGGCAGAGAGGACAGAGTCTATGCCACTCATAGGTGACCAGGAGGCACGGAAGAGCAATGACCGCCAACGACGGCAGATGCAGGAGTGTTGACGGTGACCTTGTTACTGCAGCTGTGAGGACCAGGCAATGCTGTGGAAGACCAGGAGCGGCTCATGAGCTGTACCACATTGGAAGTCTAGAACCAGGGGGTCGGTGTCTGGCGGGAGCACCAACAAGCTTTCCCAGCAGCAACAGACATGGTAAATGAAAAATGAGCAATGTTGGGACCAGCAAGGTCCAAGGGACTCACCAATTGCAGGAGAGTCAGAGCAGCCCCGAGCAAGCAGGGGAGCCCACTGAAGCCAAAGAAAACCCTCAGGAGGACCCACAGGCCAAAGGCACAGGAGTCACAAGTGGACCTCAAGCATCTCACCAAAGACGCAGGCCCATGGTGCAGAGGATGCAGTGAGCGTGAAGATTTTGGCAAGAAGAGATGCTGGAGGTTGGAGCTTCTTGTAGTCCGAAGATCTCTGGAGTACAAAGCCAGCAAGCCTTGGCAACGGCAAGTCAACGCAGTGCACAGGGGTTCTATTCCAGTGGTTTCAATGAGGGATACTGGCCTCAAACTTGCAGAGAGGACAGGTCAGACCTCAAGGGAGTAGCAGAACCACAACCTGTGTTGCTGGGCCTTTCGGAGTCTGTAGGACATCAGGAGCAGCATACCGGTCAGCTTTGTTGCGGTGCCTGCAGATGCAGGGGAGTGACTCCTTCAATCCAAGGGAGATTCCTTTGGGTGTCTTTGATGCCCACAGGCCTGGAGAGGAACCTGGATGAACCACAGGCACAGATGAAGAAGAAGACTTGCAGAACGGCGAGACCAGGAGCAGCAGGAGTCTTCCTTGGTGCAATCTCAGTTGCAGGTGAAGTCCAGCGAAGTCCAAGGTGCCCAGATGGTCGAAGTTGAAGTGGTTTCGGGTTTCAATCTTGTTCCACAATGAATCAGAAGAGCCACCCACAGGTAAGCCCTTACGTACCCCTAGGGAAAGGGTTGGGACGGTTCAAGGGTTCCTCCCAGAGGAAAGGCCAGGCAGAGGGAAGTATACTCCCAAGTCCTTTGTCCAATTTCACACCAGAGCCGGAGCCAAGGGCTCCCTGAACTGGCTCAAACTGGAGTATGCAAGGAGAGCACCAAATGTGCCCTTCAGAGCAGTCTATTGGCGCTGGCAAGCGCCCCCATCCCAGCCCAATTAACTAAGTCCTGTCTGGGAGGAGATCACACCTCCCTGTGACAGGAAACCTATTGTTCTGCCATCCCCTGCTCGAGCTCAGCTCAGCAGCAGGAGGGCAGAATCGTGTCTTGGGTCTGCAGCTGCACTAGCTTGCTGGCAGACCCTGGAAGCCTGTTACCGGGATTACTGGGGGCTTCCAGGAGGAGCCCCCCCAGTGCATGGACTCATACCTCCAACACTGTAACGGTGTTGGGGTACGATTCCAACATGTTTGATACCAAACATGCCCAGATTCGGCACAACCAATATATAGTTAGCCACTGCGTAATGACGCATGGCCACTATATGTATCAAAATGGCTGACCACACTTACAAAGCTTGGAGAATTGACTCCAGGCTTTGGGGGGGGGGTGCCCTGCTCATGCAAAGCACCCTCACACTTATAACCTAGCACCCTGCCTTCAGGATTGGAAGGCCTACCTTAGGTGTGACTTGTATACTTTAAGTGCAGTGACCTCAGATATAAGTAAACTTATATCTGTCATAAGTGGTGCTGGCACCAACTCACACAAGCTGCAATGGCAGGCCTGTAGTCACAGTTTGAGTGGTCTCTTATGGGTGGCATAATACATGCTACAGCCCATGGGAGGCCCCTTGTGTACCTATGCCCTGGGTACCTTAGTACCATATAATAGGGACTTACATAGGTACACCAGTAGCCAATTGGGAAGGTACAGAAGTACTTGCCATAGTAACATTTAGTGAGGAAGCACAGTGACTGGGGTCCTGATTAGCCGGATCCTAGTCAGACTAGCCATAAAACAGAATAACACCAGCAAAAAGTGGGGGTAACCATGCAAGCAGATCCTACTTTCCTAAAATATACATCTCTGAATGCAGAAAAGATCCTATCATCGTAAAATAATAGAAGAGAAGCAAAAGTCTCAGTCTACGAGGTATGCAAGTATTATTGTAGAGTATATTGTACATAAATAAAGTAAAAGCTTTTAAGATCACAAGGCTAGAAGTGTAATGATAGTTTGCTTGTTTTACAGCTTATGACCCCAAAAGGTATTCCCACAAAGAAGCCAAACAAGGTAGTTCGGAGATGTCCAAAGGAAAAGACGAGGCAGTCTCTTCTTATATTTTCCCACCTCCTTCCCCTCCTGGAGAACCTTTTAAACTCTTTCAGTTATTATTTGAAAAAGGAAGGGTTTTGACAGGGGAATTGGGTTCTAGCACCATGCAGCTCCTGTGAAGACTGGGAGCTAGAAGGTACCGGTCCATTACAGGTGATGAAGGTGGTGAGAGAAGGGAATCAGCTCCAATCACGGTGGAAGGTGAAGCTGTGGAGGAAGAAGCGGGTGACATCTTTTCACAAAGCACCCAATCAACAGCAGTGCACCAGTAACACCTGCCTCAGCAACCTCACAATGGCACAAGAGTCAGATGGAGATACCACAGCAGTATACAGTGACTGTCCCAACAAGACGAGCATAGAGTCTTCCACCTGCTGGCTCACCTTCTCTCCAGAAGGTTCACTGATAGAATATTGATGTAACAAACATCAATGTTCTAAATATCGAAAAAAAAATATCGACTGCAAAAATATCCACTCCAATACCTTAACAGGTAAGTACAAAAATATTGAATCAAAAAAATCGAGGTAAAAAATATAGATGTAAAAAATATCGATTTAAAACTATTTATAAAATAAAATATTATAAAGTAAATATAGTAAATATTAATATTATTTTTAGCAAATTAAATCAAATTTAATATACATTTTAACTAAATATAACAAACTTAATTTAAAAAATATAAACACACAAACATTAATTTTTAAACTTTAAAATTATATAAAAATAATATATATATATATATATATCAATAATTTAAAATTAAAAGAAGCATTCTATAATAAAATAAAAAATTAAACTATTAAAAAAATTAAATTTACATTTCCCAATACAATAAGTGCAACAGTAGGGAAAGTGTTGGATAGCGGAATAAATAAATTTACTATTCCAACTCCAGTGAGTGCAACAGTAGGGAAAGTGTTGGATAGCGGAGGGGTAAAAATTACTATTCCCACTCCGGTGATAGCAACAGTAAGGAAAGTGTTGGATAGCGGAGAGGAAAAAATTACTATTCCCACTCCAAAGAGTGCAACAGTAGGGAAAGTGTTTGGATAGCGGAGGGGTAAAAACTACTATTCCCACTCCAAAGAGTGCAACAGTAGGGTAAGTGTTGGATAGCAGAGGGGTAAAAATTACTATTCCCACTCCAGTGAGTGCAAAAGTAGGGTAAGTGTTGGATAGCGGAGAAATTAAATTTACTATTCCAACTCCTGTGAGTGCAACAGTAGGGAAAATGTTGGATAGCGGAGAGGTAAAAATTACTATTCCCACTTCAATGAGTGCAACAGTAGGGAAAGTGTTGGATAGCGGAGGGGCAAAAATTACTATTCCCACTCCAAAGAGTGCAACAGTAGGGAAAGTGTTAGATAGCGGAGGGGTAAAAATTACTATTCCCACTCCAGTGAGTGCAAAAGTAGGGTAAGTGTTGGATAGAGGAGGAATTAAATTTACTATTCCAATTCCTGTGAGTTCAACAGTAGGGATAATGTTGGATAGCGGAGGGGTATAAATTACTATTCCCACTCCAATGAGTGCAACCGTAGGGAAAAAGTTGGATAGTGGAGGGGCAAAAAGTACTATTCCCACTCCAAAGAGTGCAACAGTAGGGAAAGTGTTAGATAGCGGAGAGGTAAAAATTACTATTCCCACTGCAGTGAGTGCAAAAGTAGGGTAAGTGTTGGACAGCGGAGGAATTACATTTACTATTCCAACTCCTGTGAGTGCAACAGTAGGGAAAGTGTTGGATAGCGGAGTGGTACAAATTACTATTCCCACTCCAAAGAGTGCAACAGTAGGGAAAGTGTTGGATAGTGGAGGGGTAAAAATTACTATTCCCATTCCAGTGAGTGCAAAAGTAGGGTAAGTGTTGGATAGCGTAGGAATTAAATTTACTATTCCAACTTCTGTGAGTGCAACAGTAGGGAAAATGTTGGATAGCAGAGGGGTAAAAATTATTATTCCCACTCCAAAGAGTGCAACAGTAGGGAAAGTGTTGGATAGCAGAGGGGTAAAAATTATTATTCCCACTCCAGTGAGTGCAAAAGTAGGGTAAGTGTTGGATAGCGGAGAAATTAAATTTACTATTCCAACTTCTGTGAGTGCAACAGTAGGGAAAATGTTGGATAGCAGAGGGGTAAAAATTATTATTCCCACTCCAAAGAGTGCAACAGTAGGGAAAGTGTTGGATAGCGGAGGGGCAAAAATTACTATTCCCACTCCAGTGAGTGCAACAGTAGGGAAAGTGTTGAATAGCGGAGGGGTAAAAATCACTATTCCCACTCCAGTAAGTGCTACAGCAGGGAAAGTGCTGGATAGAGGAGGGGTAAAAATTACTTTTTCCACTCCATTGAATGCAACTGTAGGGAAAGTGCTGGATAGCAGAGAGGTAAAAATTAGTATTCCCACTCCAGTGATTACAACATTAGGGAAAGTGTTGGATAGCAGAGAAACAAAAATTACTAATAACACCTAAACAATTAAAAAAAACAAAAAACATTACAAAATTTTAAAAATAAATAAAGAATATTTTGAAAATATAAAATTTAATATATTAAACATATAAATAGAACACATATTATAATATTAATTACATATAACATAAACCTACAAATAATATATAAAATAATTAATAAATACATTTATAAACAATAATTATTTAAAAGTACCAAATATTAACAAACAAAAAAATTAATTAAAACTTAAATGTATTTATTTTATTTCCTACCCTATAACACCACAACAATAACAAATCACTTCAACATTTTTAATTAAATGTATTTCCATAATTTCCATAATTAATAATCAATTAAAAAAATCTTATTAATAAAAAAATAAAAATAAACATTCATTGAGTACACATGCTTTAACAGTATAATATCCACATCACACACCTACATTAAACTACAAAATAATAAAACACAATTAAATATTATTTTTAAAGGGCAAACTATTACTATTAACAACTAATAATTAAATATTTAAAAATGTATCTAATACCCACCTTTTACCATTTAAAAGTAAAAACAACTCACAAAAAAATAAACAATCACACAAAATAAATATCAAATAATTAACATTAATTAACAACTATATAATAATTAATTAAACACAAAATACTTACCATCCTTTACTCCTATAAACACCACAACACACACCTAAAATTAATTGCGCAATTACCATAACTAATTATTAATTCATTAATTAAAATTAATTAACAACTAATTACTAATTTATCAAATAAAAATAAATTACTTCCCACCCTTTACACCTATAAACACCACAACACACACCTAAAATTAATTACACAACTACCATAATTAATTACTAAGGGGCCCATTACGATACCCGGCGTAAATAAATCCGCCAGGCATGGAAGCGGCAAAAATCCGCCCGCACACACCGCCTGAACACCGACCACGCCATTATGAGTACACAAACCGAAAACCGCCATCGGCGGAAAAATCACACAAAATACCGCCCGCCAACGTCCGAGTCGGAGTCAAACCACCCGCCACGGACGGAAACACGCACGACAACACAAAACCGCCCGCCCACACGGCCGACACACCGCACGTGAAATTACGATCGCACCGCCATGAGCGCGGAAAAACAACAAATATACCGCCCGCCAGCGCAAACAACGCCGATGAGAATCGACACGGCAGAAGCCATGGCGCCAACGTACCTGCACAGAAACCATCCGCACACAAAACCAATAGCACACAACATGGCCAACAAGTCCACACAGCAAGGCACACACAAATACACAAGCACAGTACACATCCCGAAAACACCCCCCGGACAAACAAAAAATACAAAGGCCAGAACCCCAGACACAACACACCTGAAAACAACAGACCATGAGGACACACCCACATAGGTGAGTACAAAAGCAGCACTCCCACAGACCACAACCCCTTGCTACATTGCAAACCAGAGAGGAGAGGAGAGGACACAGTGACACAGCAAGGACAGCAGCACACCACAGAAACGCACACATCACAACCACCACCACCACCACCAAACACCGGCACCACAAACAACCTGCACATTACACAACACACACCGCACCAGCACCACAAACACCATGGCACCACAAAGGATGCCCAAGTTCACGCCCATGGAGCTGACGGTCATGGTCGACGAGATCATCAAGGTGTACCCACAAATCTATGGGAACATGGTCCAGCACACACCACTAGCCACCAGAAACAGAATGTGGAACCGGATCGTAGACCAGGTCAATGCAGTCGGGACCCTGCCCAGAAACAGAGTCGAGATAAACAAACGTTGGAATGACGTAAAGAGCCTGGTCAAGAAGAAGGAGGGCAAAAACAGAGAGCTGGCTGCCGTCACTGGCGGAGGGAATCCCGCGCTCTTTAAGACCTTCAAAGCGTGGGAGGAGAAGGTGCGAGTCGTAATCCATCCGGAGATCCTCGCCGGATTAGCAGGGGGAGTGGAGGCTGGTAAGTACAAACTAATGTATACCAGCACACCGCTATGTACTCACATGCGCAACTACCATGCCACAGCTCCCAGGGACAAACACCCCCATGTCCAGCACACAATACACAACACATCACACACACATGCAACAGACACTACCACACACAGCCCAAACCGAACAACTGTAAGATGCGTGGGGACACGTGTACACTAAGCCAGCCACGTAACCACCAACAGGTCCCCAAATATGCCAGAAGCGCCACAACGAGCACCCACCACACCCATGTGTCCGCCACAGCTGCACTAACCGACAAGTAACAGGTAAGTGGCAGGAACACAAAGTGCAGTGGGTGGGACGGTGGACAGCCCAAGTACAACACACACCAGGCCCCAGTCCCACAGCACAGCAAGGAGGAGCATCCCCCACACCCCACAGCCACGTGTCAGCCACCGCAGTGCACAACGACAGCCGAAAGGCAGACATCACGGTCCACAGCAATCGGTGTCAGTGGGTGTACAGCCACCCCCACGACCCACTACACCCCCCACCCCCACAGACCTGCAACATGGAGCACCCCCGCTTAGAGCCATGTGGCATCCAGTACAGTGCACGCACGAACAACTTGCAGGTGGGAAACTGGACAGGGCTGGATTACTGGAGGCATGAGGACCATAACACCACCAACACATGGGACATGTCACGTAGCAGACGAACACGCAGCACCGCCCACCGTCACGAACAAGTGAACAATGTGCACACGGACATGAACAACAGACTCACACCCCACATGACCCATCACAGACATAGCAACACCCAAGGAGCCACGTCTGCATGCACAAGCCACACTGAATATAGTCCCACACGGCAGCCAATGTGCAACTCATCACACACAACCGAAACACCATTGAAGTCCTGTCCATGTAGCCCCCACTGCCTGTCAACCCCACACCCCACAACTACGCCTATGTAAGACAAACAACACTAGACGCAACAGAGCGGAACAACATAAATGCACACGAACACCACTGAACCCATCAAACTCACAGACACACCATGCACATACAACATACCATCCATCCCATCCGTCAGCCCCAGTCTCATGAAAGGCATGTCATCCGCACAGCTGCCACACATACAGCAGTCACGCTAAGACACATGCCCATGACCAACCATGTGCCAGAAGTCAATTAAGCGCACGACACACTGTGAGCAACAACACACAACATGGGCCACACCCCCGAGCACTGCAGTGATGCACATGGCACAGGGCAGCACGCACACCAAGGAGATGGGACAACTGCAATACGTTGGCTGGCACACAACTATCACTCACTCATAACGATGCGTCCAATGCCATGTCCAGTAACCACAACAGACAGCAAATATGCAGGGCATGTCAGGCATGCACACACCTCAGACCATGCACTGTCATGCTGCCACAACACATGTCACGTTCGGCACCCATGGCTCACAGCATGTACCCCAAAAGCATATCCCCTCCCAAATGCGAATCTGGGGCATGGCCCCCATGTTGCCATATGCGTTCCTAAGCGTTCCATTTGAACCCCAAAAGCATATCCCCTCCCAAATGCGAATCTGGGGCATGGCCCCCATGTTGCCATATGCGTTCCTAAGCGTTCCATTTGAACCCCAAAAGCATATCCCCTCCCAAATGCGAATCTGGGGCATGGCCCCCATGTTGCCATATGCGTTCCTAAGCGTTCCATTTGAACCCCAAAAGCATATCCCCTCCCAAATGCGAATCTGGGGCATGGCCCCCATGTTGCCATATGCGTTCCTAAGCGTTCCATATGAACTCCAAAAGCAAAGTACAAACCAGACCCAGGATGGGCCAGGAGCCCGCATACACCAGAGTCACAATGAGTAGGGGCACAGCAACACACCCATCGGCATGGCCAATCCGTCCCATGCCACATGTGCACAGCACACAGTCCCATTGCCTAGCACACACAACTACAGATGCCACAGCCACACACTCGCCTCCGGGAAACCCATGTACGAGATTGCACGAACTGCCAATGTCAGACGACTAATACATACTTCGCCAGGTGCAACACAATAACAAATCTCATTCTCTCCACAGGTGACGAACTGCTGGATGCTGGGGATGGAGACAGCAGCCAGCACAGCCAGCCTACAAGCCCCCAACGAGGACACACGGATCTGGAGGATCTGTCCTCCTCTTCGGACACGGACCACCAAGCTGGCCCATCTGGCGTGGCAGGGCCCAGCCGCTCCCCAGGACCCCTCCTACCCACCAACCCATCATCCAGGGATGCTGAACAGTCCCAGTCCCCTGCTGCCACTGTCGTTGCGGCCACACCCACGGTCATTGCGGCCACTACCACTGCCGCAAACGCCACCATCGCCGCACCGACCACCACCGCCTCCACCACCACCACGTCTTCGCTGGCACCAGCCCCAGCGCAGGTGGTGGCCCGGCCGACTGGATCCACCCTGGGAGCCACAGCGAGGACCGTGGTGTGCAATGTGGTTAGTGGGCAGGCCGGTGGCAGCAGGACTGGTAGGAGGAGCAGGGTCAGGGAAACGCCAGCCTCCCCTGGGAGCCATGCCCTGCCTCAAATGGCCAGAGTCCTTGGGGCCTATGAAGAGGCCCAAGGACAATGGGCCAGGTCTGCTACTGACACGCGGGAGGTGCTGGGGGTGCTGAGGTCCATGGACGCCCATATGGGCCAATTCGTGTCCCGTATGGACCAACTCGTGGACCTCATGGGCCAGCTGGTGGTGGCGGTGGGGTCACAGGCAAGGCCAGCAACACCACCTCCGCCACCACCTGCTAGGGCGCAGGCTCGGGCAGCAGTGTCCACTTCCCCTGCGTCCACAGCCAGTGAGCACACCTCACCCACCACCAGCAGGTCGCCACCACACCCCCCTCCCAAACGTGGAAGGGGCCGTCCGAAGAGGAAACAGATCTCCCGGGAGGACTTCGCACGCTCCAGTCGCAAGTGAGGCAGCCAGCCAGCCTTCCGCCAGCCTTCCTTGACCAGCCACTGCATTGACTTGCTCTACGATCCCACTCCACACAGCCAGCTGGATGGCATGTGTGTGTTGGACTATGGACATAGAACCAGTGGGTACACCCTGATCATCACGCAGCCATGACCGACAGCTCATTGTCACTGCACGCACCACTTTTGTCATCACCTTACACACAATCACATGTCACAGTTTGTAATAAATGCACCTTTTTCACTAACTGCTGTTTGTGCCCTGTGTTTTAATTGTACGGAATACAACGGCCACCTTGGGCGGAAAGGCACCTGATGCGTGGCATGGCAATGGAATCCGGAGGGCCTGTAGGGACCTAGGGGTGGGAGACAGAACAGGAGCACATTCAATGAGTGTGTCACACACCCATCACACAGTACATGTCAACAACTACAAGCAATGTACACACATCGCACAGAGCAATAGGGCACAATGCCACAGTCACCAACAGTGGCATACTACCCTGGCCATGGAGCGTTGACACGCTGCACGCAGTGAACATACGGCCACCCTGACACAGCACACACACACCTGCACAGATACAGACACATCATCCGTCGTACATGGACACTCACCGTCAAGTGAAGTAGCGGGCGATGAGCTGCTGGCGCACATTCCCAGCTTCCTCCTCTCCGCTGTCCACCTCACTCGAGCTGTCCTGGTCTGCGGGCTGGGGCCCTGGTTGATCTCCGTCATCCACAATGAGGGGGATCTGCTTCCGAATGGCCAGATTGTGCAGCATGCAGCACGCCACCACTATCTGGCACACCTTCTGTGGGGAGTACGCCAGTGCACCCCCGGTGCGGTCCAGGCACCTGAACCTGGACTTGAGGAGGCCAAAGGTACGCTCGACCACACGTCTGGTCCTCCCATGTGCCTCATTGTATCGATCGTCTGCTGGGGTGCGAGGATTCCTCAATGGACTGAGCAGCCATGCCCCATTCGGATACGCAGAGTCACCTGGGTGTGAGGGACACAGAGAACCGTTGCTATTCCAACTGGACAGGGGACAGCATCGCACAACCAGCACGCTACACCACTCCACATACTCACCGACAATACAGGCACGATCCTGTTGCAGATTGGCCATCAGTCGTGGCAAGATGCTGTTGCGCATTATGTGTGCGTCATGGGCCGAGCCTGGAAACTTGGCACACACGTGGGTGATCACCATGTCCGCAAGGCACACCACTTGCACATTCAGGGAGTGCGTGTGCTTCCTGTTGCGGTACAGGTGCTCAGTGGCCTGTGGTGGAACAAGGCCAACATGAGTGCAGTCAATGGCTCCCACGACGTGTGGGATTCTGCCAAGGGCATAGAATGCACCCTTCACTGCCGCCAATTCACGAGCCCTGGGGAATCTGATGTACCTGTTCCGGTACAGCATCATGGCTGCCAGTACATCCCTCAGCACCTTGCTGAACATGGGCTGGGACATCCCTCCTCCACTGCCCACTGTGTGCTGGAATGACCCAGTGGCGAAGAAATGCATGGCGGCCATCACCTTAGCCGTGGGGGTGACAGCAGTCGGATACACCCTGCGGGGACGGAGATGGGGCTCTAACATGGCACACAGTCGATGCAGAGTTGGCCTGTCCAGCCGAAACTTCCTGATTACCTCTGTATCGTCCATGTCCGCCAGCAATTGGTATGGGCGGTCAATGTTCGGTCTCCGCCTGGGTTAAATGGCAGAGGACACATGTCAAAGCAACACGGCACATAGCAATTTCGCATACACATCACTGACATGACTGAGCAAGCACATGAGCCACAGCCCAGCTGTCAAGCTGGGACGGCACGGCCACAATACACTTACACAGGTCTCCCAACAATGGCAATGGCAAGTGAGACATACCACTGCCATGTGCATGCACATGGGGATCTAGGCCCCAATGACTTGCGGGGCGTGCTGATGGGGACTGACTGCATATTCGTCAAGCGGCAACGCCACGGCAACATGAGTGTCTGCTGAGCATGGAACTGCTTCCGAGGCTGGATGAGTATGGCACACGACGACGACGATGTGGGCACGGGCTGAGCGGCCAATACAAGTGGGACCTGTGGCACGAGGGGATATGAGACAGTAGTAGGTGTCAGCACTGCACCCTATGTACAGCACTGTACGGATCTCAGCTCCCGAAACATTGACTGGTGTCCACATTGACAGCCCCATGCCAAGACGGCTGTGTGCTTGCAGTCACACGTCACAGGTGAGAGGTTACATTGCACGTGCCAGGTGGCAGACGTACATAGTGGGAGCTGGCATGTGTGTGCATGTGTCTCCTGTTCAGGATCCACCAGATGGGCGCTGACTCTGTACTGACCATTGGACACAGCATGTTCCGTGGAAGGCTTGTGTGTGTGGGATGGTGGCACTGGATGTGCCTCCGTTGGGTGGGGGGCCATGCACAGGGCGGGTACGTCGATGATTGCGCATTGTTGGTCACGGTGGGTGCACCAACTATGATGTGTTGCCCTGTGTTCAATTCCTATGTCCGCATGATGATGGACTGTGGATGTGGGCAGACTACACATTGGTCGATGTGCTGTCTATATGCATGTGCCTTCACACCAGGCACAGCTGCCCCTGCACATGTGACCCCTGCTGGACTCGCTGCTGGGTCTGTGGAGCTGATGCACCTTCTGCGCGTGGGGCGGGCAGCTCTCCTCACTTCCCTCATTGCGCATGTCATGTCTTTGCCGCAGGTGACATGGATCATGGAGGGCCCACATGTACGCGTGGGTAGGCTACACATGATTGTTCACTGGTCGCCACCCCCAGTCAGTGTTTCGAATGGGAAGGTTGTCGTGCTGGTGGTATGTTCGATGTGGCGGATGGGCGGGCCTAGGTGCGGGCTTACATTCCGGACATGGGGGGTAGTTGGATTGGCGACTAGTTGCAGTACACACGGGACACGTCTCTTCCTTTCCACATCTGGGTCATCCCTTGTACTAACTGACAGTGATACAGTCATCTTCGCCCCAGCCCTCATGTCCTCCCCTCGCCCCCCAATATGCATGCTCACCTGCGAGGCTAGCGCTTGCACAGGCAGCCCCAAGCTCGCACCAGAGAAGGCAAGGAGTGTATGTGTGGGTCCAGTTGCACGAGTGGGCTGTCTCAGGGTATGATGTGTGGCGGGACGCCGTCCACCTGCGTGGTGCCCCAAATGGAGACCCGGCCTGCATGGACTATGCATCACAGTCTTCGCCTTCCGGATCCGCCACCTGCGACACCCAGTGGCTGTGGCTGCCCTTGCGGCCAGGCCGCGTCCATCTGTGGCTGTTGGCCCACACATTCACTCTTTGGCCTCTCTGGGGAGGGCTCGGGGGTGGTGGCGCACGCGCTTGCACTTAGTCGCAATGGCATGTGTCGTGGTTGGTATGATGGGCAATGGATGGGATGGTGCGAGCCACCTCCCGTGACGTCAGTGCTGCTCGTGCTGTGGTGCGTCCCCCTACACTTCCATGTGACTTGTGCCATGCTAGACGTTGAGGTTCTATTGCCTGCGTGATATGACCAGGAGGAGCGCGAGGAGACCTCTCACACACCATGCTCCACTGCCATCCCGTGCCCTGTATCGCCTGTGCGGATTGACTATGTTGGGGTTACACCTGGTCGACTGGGGCTGTGTGTGCCTTGTCAAGGGGCATGGCGGGCGCACAACAGGATCCAGCTTGTCCACAGAGGGTGGGCTGAGGTGCGCCTGGTACCGCTTTGTACGTGTGCCCGGCTGCTGTGCACACACGTGTTCACTCCCCCGACAGGTGTCCTCTCACAATGCCCAGGGAAGCGGTGGTGTACTGTTCATGACCCCTCCCAACACGGCGTGCTCCAACTTGGCATGTGCGCATCTACCCGTCCCACCCACCCACCTGAGCACTGCGTCCATACGACTTCACACGACACATGTGTGTCTTCCACAGTAGTGCTACTCATTTGCGTTGACATCCAATACCAGTGGACTACATGGTCATGTCACGACTGCCGTGTACTTCACATACTCTCATCCTCTCTCATTCGTACTTGTGAAATGAGTCAGCGGAGACAGTTTTGGTTTCAAACATTATATTGAGTCTTCTGTCCTCTGTGATGCAGTATAGTGGACACTACTGGCAGCGGAATACATGTTGAGGATATACTGAGCATGATTACAAATGGGATAGGGTGTGGGGTTACATCTGCTTGGCCAAGGCTGTGCTAATGTACATTTACGTATAGCTGCGGAGCTGCGGACTTTGACACAGACGGTATACATGTAGCCTACCAGACCGCTCGGCATCATGGGCACAGTCCATCTCAGTTCCATGTGACAGGTTTGCTGCGGTTGTTCCTCATGCACGCGTGCATGTGAGATGACATCAGGGCATGTGCTTGCGTGCATGCAGCGGCGTGCCACTTGTTGTTGCACTGTGGTGGTTACTGGACATGTCACAGTCACTGGGGTCGTGTTGTTGTTGTATGCACTTGTCGTCCATGCAAAGGTCCTGGTATGGGATTCCCGGGGCGGGGGTGGGAGGGGTGCAGCACCCACAGACTCCAGGCGACCTATTCATGTCCACTGAGCGGTGTGTGTGTCCATGTGCGCTGGATCCATGTCGTGTCCTGGTTGTTCGTGCAGTTCCGTCCATGTGGGTGCGATGCACAGAGCCCATGCCACTGCCTCCCACGATGCATGCGGTGTTCCTGGATGTGATGGGGAACAGTGTGCATGTCCCGGTCATATCCGATGTCATGGCGATGTCGTTGATGGTGTGGTTACAGTTGCCGGTCGTTTGGTATGGCTGTTGTGGTGGTGACTGGCCAGTCCGTGCGGAAGCTGAGCATGGGTGCGGGGTTGGACTTCATAGGTCACTCGGGGAACCTGCGTTGTGGTCCGACGTATTTACAGGTTGTCAGGTATGCGATGCCGTCCAGCAGGGCTTCCATGTCATTGGTGGTGTACATGTTTGCCAGCCAATGAAGCGGATGGTGGCTGTCAAGGTGTTGTTCGTAGGTTGTCCCTTGGAGGACCATGATGGGGCATGCTGGGTGACATTCGATGTAGCTGTTCTCGATGATCCGTCGTGTGGAGGCACAGTGGTTCCATTTCAGTGCGCGTGCGATGTTGGCCACATACGCCATGCCCCCATAGGCAGAGCAGGCCCTGTCGTGTGCGTCCAGAGGGAGGAGTAGTGGTAGCAGGTCCGCCTTCAGACATGCCGGGTTGGAGAGGCATATCTCGACGGGATGCTGGTAGGGACACCTCCGACAGTAGAAGACGGGCATGACGCAGCTGAACAATGTGATGCGGTAAGTCAGTCGGTAACTTACGTTCAGCAGGGACAGGAGATCGCATCCCAATGTATGTATCGTGTTGGTTTGGTACAGCTTGAGCTGTTCGGCGTAGTTGGGTAGGTGTGTTGCGGTTGCCATTTCGCAGCGGTTCGTAGAGGTGGCGTGCTCCGGCTGTGTGTGCAGTCTGCAATGTGCACGCTCCGGGGTTGCTGTGAGCTCTGTGTAGTCGTGGGGAGACAGGACTTGTGTTCTGTTGGCTTGTTTGGAGGACACGGGCCCTCTTCCCACATGCTTCTCAGACAGTTCAAGGTCAGTGCTGTGTGACTCCTTCCAATTAACTTGCATGTGGCCGACATGGGGGAGTGTTTTCTTCTTTCTTCCCCGTCCGTTGTGTGCTTCTGTGATATGCGCTATCTGCCCTGTGGTCGGTCTCCTCGGCATGCCTGTGTTGGTCTATTCTTGGACAATGGCTGTATTCACCGGCTTCTGTCGTAGGGCTGTGGTTTCGGTGTTGGAATGGAAGGTCATTCAGTGCTGTCTGCTCTCCCTTGTGTGGGCGGCAGGCTGCCTTTCCGCTCTGCGTTGGGCCTTGTGTGTGGATGTTATTCTTGGGCCACCTGTTGTCGGTCCCCGGGCTCTTTGGTGTTCCGTTTCATGTGTCTTGTTCATATGTGCAGGGTGGTATGGGTTTTTCAGTGTGGTACTGGCGTTCCTCTTCCCGAAGGGGCCCTGCTTCTCCTAGTTGGTGTTGCCGCCGCTGTGTGCTACGCCATGTTTGTTACACTGGGGTGTGTCCTGCAGTTGCGTGTCTTCACTGACATGTGTGCGTCGGTTGTGTGGCGTTGGGTGTTGTCCGTGAATTGGGCGTTGGGGACATGTCTGTGGCCGGCCTGTCACGTGTCATGTGCGTTCGGGGTGGGGCTGATGTGTGTGCTGCTTGGTTGTGTCCCTGTGTCTGTGTGCGACGCATGCATGGCGCTGCGGTTGGCCTCTGCGTTGTGCGCATGTGTGGCGGCGTCATCGGCGCTTTGGGGCCGTGACGGGGTGGTTGGTTCCTAGTCCCAGGTGGTGTGTACACATGTGTTCCGCGATGTTAGGATTTGGCCTGTGTGTCATATGTGGATGCAATGGTGGATGTGTAGTGTGCACGCGCTGGTGGGGGGTTGTCCGCTTTTTCCGCCCTTGCACTGTGTGCGCTGTTTGCGTGCACTTGTTGTGTGTGTGCCTACCTGCGTCTCCGCGGTACGTTGCGTCCTTGGTGGTGCATCAGCAGAAGCATGGGAAGGGCCTGCAGTGCTGGATTCATGCCCGGGGTGCCGCTTCTTCGTTGTCCGTGCTCTGCGTCCGTGTTTCCGCCTCTCTTTCACGTGCGGTGTCTCTTTGCCGTGGGAGCCGTTTGTTTGCGGCATCGTAATTTATGCGCCGGGCGGGACGTGTTTCGTCGGACGGTGTGTGTCAGTTGTGCTGCGCCGCTACGTGTGCGGGCGCACTTTGATGGCGGACGGTGTTGCTGGCTTGCCGGCGGTGTTTGGCCTGCTTTTCGCATCGTAATTGGGCGGGCGTGTGGACTGCTGCGTGCCGGCGGTAACTGGTGGTTTCTGCATCCGCCAGCACGGCGGTTGTGCTTCCGCCCGCCATCGTAATGGGCCCCTAATTAACTAATAAAATTAATTAACAACTAATTATTAATTAATTGATAGTAAATTACTTTACCCATTTAACACTATAACATCTCAACTAAATAAATAATAATAAATAAAAAATATTCAATAAATTTAATATAATTAAATTACTTCTCACCATATTCCCTATAAACCCACAAACCGCTACAGAACTAAAAACGCAAAATTCAAATAAAAAAATATTAATAACTACTAAAAATAATCAATTTATTTTATATAATTAAATTATTTCCCACCCTATTCCCCTATCTACCCACAACCCTCTACAGATAAAAACACAAAAATCAAATAATTAATAACTACTAAAAATTGAACACATATATTAAAAATACAAACAAATCATACAAAAAACATACATCATATACATATAAAATATATACTAAAATACATAACATTAATAAAAAATCGATATTTTTAACAACTATATTTTTGCAAACGAGATTTTACACTTTGATATTTTTAACATCAAAATTACTTACTTAAATTCAATATTCTTGATCACGAGAAATTGTCTGTCGATATTTCTGACCCACGATATTTTTAACTCGATATTTGTGTAAATCGATATTTGTGATTTAATATTCTGTCTCTGCACACTCCAGAAGTCGCCTGTATCAAGCCACCAGAAAAGAAAAAAATCCAGGCTTTTATTACAGGCATGTTTAGGCAGGCCGGGCCGTACGAATGCAACCATCCAACGGCACCTATGTACATTGGGAAGCTGGCTAAATTGTTAGCGCTGCTTCCCCTCCATTTTTCTTTTGTGGAAGGAGTGGGTTTTAGAATTTGTGGCGGCCATCTGCCTGAAATAGAAGGTTCCCAGCAGGACCTATTTTGCCAGAGTTGCTGTTCCATCACTCCATCAAGATGGGCTGAAATTAGTTGGAGAACTTTAGCTGCAGAGTGCTGTTCACACTATCCACCTGACAATAAGACATATGGACAAGTTGTCAAGCCACTGATTACATGTATATCCCTGCACACTGGATCCTTTTGTGGGGGGTAGGCAACAGCTATGTACACTACAGGCCTTGGTACTGAAGAAACTTTTTAGGGCGTTCGGCGACATGCAGCAGTAGCCATGTTCGCCATGGGGAAATCCCATACAGCTGCAAACCTCTTGGAAAACTTTAACAGCAAGGTGTTTGATTGGCTGTGACCCAGAGGTCTCAGAATTGGATTTGTTGCCACAGACAATGGTAGTAATATAGTTAAGGCCATGGCAGATGGTAAATATTTCAGGGTCCTTTGTTTGGCACATTGGATCAACATCGTTGTGCAGGACTATCTCAAAAAAGAAGATTTAGTCAGCAACTTACTGATGTCCTGCAGAAGAATCTGCACTCATTTCAGCCATTCTATTAAAGCCCCGAAAACAGTTGAGGATCATTCAGCATGCTAATAGAGTACCAGTTAAAGCCCTCATATAGGAGGTGCCAACACATTGGAACTCAACCTATTACATGTTGCAATGTCTATTTGAGCAGTACATACTGATCAATGAGTATGTCATGCAAAGAGGGGATGGAACTAGGGAAAGCATGATCATTGAGATGGACAAATGGGGCCTAGTCAATTGACTGACAAAATGCTACTTCCTTTTGAGGTTTTCACATGGCAAGTCAGCAAGGAGGACAGTACAATGGGCCAAGCTATTCCTTTGTTGCATCTGCTACAGGACCTGTTGAAAAAAGTGTCTGAAATGTTCGCATGAGTTGGTTGAGGGTTTAATCCTTCATTTGGCTGATAATGCAAGGCTGCCAAAAGACAATGGGGCCGATTCCGATTCAGGCCGGAAATCTCTCCGACCGAGCCGGACCCGGAGAGATTTCCGACCGCATCGGACTCTGGCAGTCCGACCGAACGAGTACGATGCGCACGCATGCAATCGGACTCGAGTCGGTCGGACTCCCATTGAAGTCAATGGGAGCCGGTCGTACAACGCGTACATGGGCTCCCATTGACCCAATGGCTGCGAGGCGAACAAGGGTGCCCCCTACAGTGGGTACGCCTCGAAGCGACTCGCGGCGTACATGCACAGGTAGGGGGCCCATGGGTCCCCCCTGTGTGCGACTCGTGTGGCTACGCGTACAGGGGGGTCCAACACGGACCCCCAAAGTGCGGCTCCGACTGCTCTTTCGAGCCGGACGGCGCGAGTCGGTCGGACTGCTCGCAGCGCGCATCGTACTTGCCCGGCCGGGGAACGTCTCAATCGCGCGGTGCGAGTCGCGTCCGTGCGAGTCGGTCGGAGCGCATCGGACCCGCAAACAAGTCGGTCGGCGATTTCGCGTGCGCTCGCATCGTACTCGCTCGGCCGGACGCACGTACGAATCGGTCGGGAAACAGGGCTCCGAATCGGATCCGGTTAAGCCGAATCCGATTCGGTGCCCTACCGGCCGAGATCGGAATCGGCCCCAATGTGTCATCCATAGAGTACATCTGTGCCACAATACTTGATCCACGGTACAAAAAAATACTGGTCACTTTCATTCCTTTTTCAGAAGGGGATGTTTCACAATACAAGACATGGATTGTTGAGTGATCCAGAGTTCTGAAAAAAGAATGGCTGGAAATGAGAGTCCCACTCCTGGAAAGAAGTTCTGGGGTGCAGCCTCCAACTTCCAGAGAGGGCAGTCCTGTTGTTTCACAGCAGCCAACACTAGCATCAAGAACACCGGCAACAACAATGGGAACACAAGAATCGGCCCTAACCTCTGCATTGGCTTGGCATCAAGTGGCAGGCCTTAAGTCCAGTGCAGAGGTGAAAGCAAGAGAAGTCGAGCAAGTGGCAGCACCAATGACCATTGAGAGGATGTTTCAGGGGTATCTGGATGACTCAAAATAGGTCTATGTATATCAAAACCCATTGGTGTATTGGTATGGGAAGATGTGCAAATGGCCAGTGCTCAGCAGGCTGGCAATAAAGTATCTGACTTTTACAGTGGCCAATGTGTCTGCTGAGTGTGTGTTCAGTGCAGCTTACCCAGTTGTCACAGTGAGAAGGACCAGTCTCTCGCCTCCAAACATGGAGAAATTGACTATGATCAAAATTACCCAACACCTTTTACCATTGATTACACCGTTCCTGAAATACCACAGGAAGAGGATGAGGGTGATTGGTCAGACTCAGGTCAAAGTGTGTTATCTGACCAACTGCTAGGCAAACCAATTGAGTTTGAGGATGAACTCTACTTCTCTGACTAAGGAGGCCACAACAGAACTTTTTAATGTTAAACTGTTTTGAAAAAAAAATGGATATGGATAGGGGAACATTATATATTTTGTTTGTTTATGTCTGACAGACTTCTGCCGGCCCACCAATTTAGGCACATATATAGCTGAATTGTAATTGGATCAGTGTGCAGTGAAGAAGCCTCCCCATTCCCTTCAAGGACATTGGAGAGACAATGCCTGCCTCCGTCCATGCCTATCCTTTTTTTCATCCCCTACAGGACTGACCCAGAGCATTTGATTTACAAAACTGCCCAAAGTGTGTTGCTTGAATCAAAGAAGATTTACAATTGTGTATCACTGTGCTTGGATTGGAACAGGTAACTATTGCACCAATGCATGATATGTGATTGATGATTTATGTGGTGGCAGACAGTGAAGGAGGGTGTTCAACTAATTTGTAAGCTTGATTGAGATGATTTGCAATGTTTTGGGACCTGATGGGTGATCATTTTTCCTGAAGGTGATTGGCCGTTCCCCTTTAACACTTTGCAAAATTTGCTTGCCATGTCCACTCCTTTATTCTGGTTCTCAATCTTCAAAGACCAGACCAGTCAGTTTAGTTAACAAACACAAATCTACACCACAAATTACTCAAAGTTCCTCTTTTTGTTCATCAACAGCAGTGCACTATAAGTCTATCTCTCTCGTTGGGTTGGGGCTCTGTGGACTGGTGAGAAGTGTGTTAATTTGGGAATTGCTGAAGAGTGTGTGTGCTGGCTCAATTGTGAAATTCCTCTATTATATGCTTGTGGTCGGGTAAGGGGCCTGTTGTAAGTAACTGGAGACAGACATGTGATGCTACATCAGCACATTATGCAAGGGCTCAGCTAAATGTTATGATGACAGTTGTGAGATTGATCAGCCAGTACATGTACCTGATTGGTTGTAATTGTTAATTGCTCTTACTTCTTTTTTTAATCGATCGTACATGAGTCATAAAATGAATGATTGCAGCAGACTATGTTCTTACTGTGAGTCTTCTTGGTACACTCCTCATGAAGCTTACCTTCTGTCCTTCTCCTTTACTCTACAATATATTTTCTATTTAACAATCTGCAGGCCTTCTCATCTCCTGCACAAAAAGTGAAAGCTCCATAACACTCCTGCTTACCTCACCGGACCACTTCAGCCAGGCAATTTGGCAATACAGTATCATTTTTCTTTTAACAATCATAATTTTTAGAACTGTGTGGGTGCACTTAACTCCTCCAAAATTTGTGTTTTTCAAACCTAGATGACAGAACATTGAGATATATAATAATAACTTGGGTCTCTGGGGCTGAAGGACAGTTTATAATGCACTTAACTGAAAGGTGTTATACTCATTCCTTCATCTTCTTCCACAACAGATTGATGATGATGTGCTGTTCATGTCCCTGAAGAATAAGGGGCCAATTCCGATTCGGTCCGGAAATCTCTCCGACCGAGCCGGATCCAGAGAGATTTCCGACCGAGCCGGACTCCCGCAGTCCGACCGAGCGAGTACGATGCGGCCGTATGCTGCCCGACTCGATTCGGTCGTACTCCCATTGAAGTCAATGGGAGCCGGTCATACATCGCGTACACAAGCTCCCATTGACTGAATGGGTACGTCGCGAACAGGGGAGCCCCCTACAGTGGGTACGCGTCGGTGCGACTCGCACCATACATGCATGTTTAGGGGGGACCCTTGGGTCCCCCCTGTGTGCGACTCGTGCGGCTACGTGTGCAGGGGGTCCGACACGGACATCATAAAAAAAAAAAATGTATGATGTATTATGAGATGCATTCTAAAGTTCTTGTCCTTTTCTTTTCCTTTCGTTTTTGACTGTTCCGGCAGGTGAATATCTGTGTATTTTATCATTTGAATATTCTCTTTCCCCTGAAGAAGGGTTCTTAGTAACCCGAAATGCATTGGGTCTGACTTCAAGAATTGTGAAACTATACAGCTTTGCTTTTGCTCATCTTGTATATATTGCTCTTCGAATACATTATCACAACTAATCATCATGTTGAAAATTGCCATTCATGTGAATATAAAACAGAGTGGTTGACTTTATATGTTGTGCAACATTATTATTCAGGTTTGAAGCATTGTAAAAATTGATTATTTTTGGATTGCAAATATTTGACTTTCAATAGAAACCTTAGGGACTTAAGCAGTGCACTGCGAGACAGGAGTGGATTTTCCACTTCCTCGCTGGTATTTGTAGTCACAGGGCCTTTAGGCAGGCCTTTAAGCTCTCAGTAGCACGCACCGTTTTTTCACATATTTAATTTGGTTTGAACATTGTAACACAACATTTATCAGGTGTGCGATTGGGAAATCACTTCTCTAGACGGTTCTGCTCAGCCTGCCATCGGAAGTAAATGGCAGTATAGCGCAGCATGTGCTATAGTGAAGGGTCGTATGAGGAATGGTAAGTTCAATCCCAGCAATACAACTACACAATCTCTAGGAGATTGTACCGTGCAACTGGCAGAACTTAAAGCCCTGTTATTAGCACTACAGTATACGGATCGGGAATTCCCCACACTGATAGTGTGTGATTCATTTTACTGTGTACAGTCCTATAATGAATATCTTCATTACTAGGGACAGAATGGGTTTAGAGATTCCAAGGGTTGCACAATTAAGCATACATTTTTATGGGAACAAGTGGCAAAGCTGAAAGCATGCCTGTCACGGGCTCAAGTTATTCACACCTTGAGTGACCAGCGTGTTGGCATACACGTTGAAGGGAATTCACTGGCTGATGAAGCCACAAAGGTGACAATGCGAACTGCTGCAGTTGCTGCAATCACTCGTTCTAGCACGAGGATAGATGGAGACATGCTGATTGCTGTCCATGCCTCAAAGAACGGCTCTGCCGTACCGAAGGGTTTTCCACTCAAATATTCCTATAAATTAGATGTGCAAAACACACCGTATGCTCAAATTCCAGGAGGGGGGGATAGAGTTATACCGAACATGGATTGCAGATTAGGTTTAATTCTATCTGCACACGAGGATCTGGGCTCAGCACACGCAGGAGTCACTGCTACAATTTCATAACTGAAGCGGCGATTCTGGTGGGCAGGTTTGTCTAAACAAACCAAGAATTATGTCTTAAAGTGCGACAACTGCCAGCAGATGAAGGGTTCCACCATAGCACGGCCACCACAAACACCATTACTTATTTTGGACAGACCTCTCGCATGTGTCTATTTGGACCACTGTGGCCCCTTAAATTCTGATGGGGCTTACAAGTACATCTTGGTGGCAGTGAATTCATGCTCTAGATTCCTATGGGTTTGGCCTCAGCGCTTGGCTGATGCTCGAACTGTTATAAAGGATTTGTGAGTCTTCATCGGGACATACGCAATTGGCAGGTTACATTCCGACCGTGGCCCTGCGTTTAGCTCACAGGCTTCCAAAGAAGCCAGGGAAAGTATGGGCGTGGCCTTGCGGTACTCCTCCACCTACCATCCCGAGGGAAATTCGGTGGTGGAGAGGAAAAACCAGGAGCTAAATCAATCCTTTACAGCAAGGGTATTAGGTGCGGGTGGTACTTGGATCAATCACCTATATGGGGTCCAGAGGGCACTAAACAACATGCCAAGAAGTTCCTTGGGAGGACATACCCACTATGAGATCCTGTTTGGGACAAGAATGTGGGTACCAGACCTCAATTTTGCCAGCTCAGCGGCGGATGTAAAACCATTTGATTTGAATGATCGTTTGGCTCTTTTACAGGAACTCAATGAATTCCGGGTATTACAAAGCAACGTCCAAGTAAAACACACCGCCACTGGGGAAGTGAAACCGGTTCTGGCAAGACCTGCCTGGATCCCAAAGATTGGGGACCCGGTCAGAGAGAAGATTGTGGACAAGAAGGAGTTTGGGCCATGCTACAGAACACCTGTACCTGTCCTGGAGGTTCAAGGAACAAGAACAGTACTTCTTCCGCTTCTTGCTGGCAAAAAAGAAAAAAGATTAGTCTCCATTGATCTGATCAAAGCACACTATGTGGCCAATTCTCAACAGCAGGCCACGTGGAATCCTGAGTAGCCGCAGAGCTCTTCTTGCTACTATACAGGGAGTTCAGATGGAAAGACTAATAACCTTTCAAGACTCCTCTGCGCAAGATGCAGGAGTATCAAATAACAGAGTTTGAATTACACCAGTTGAAGTTGAAAAACATCCAAATACAAATGAAACGCAAATTGCAATTCGGCCCAATAATGACATCTACATCAATGTGCCTTCACAAAAAGCATCTGCCAGTTCTACAATGCCTGCTGAGCTACCAAAGATAGATCGAACTGCGTCTGGCTACTTCTTCAACTTTGATGACTTCTCTTCAGATCCAAGTGAACCAGAGCAAACGCCAACCAGTTCCAAAAAAGAGAAATTTCAACAATTCTATCTCTGGCTGAAAAACACTAAGGGGCCGATTCTGATCTCGGCCGGTAGGGCTCCGAATCGGATTCGGCTTTACCGGATCCGATTCCGAGGCCTTTATCCCGACCGATTCGTACAGTCGTCCCAGCGAGCAAGTACGAAGCGAGCGCACGCGAAATCGCCGACCGACTCGTTCCCGGGTCCCAACCGCTCTGACCGACTCGTACGGACACGGCTCGCACCACGCAATGGATACGTTTCCCGACCGAGCAAGTACGATGCGCGCTTCGAACAGCCCGACCGACTCGTAGCGTCCGGCTCCAAAGAGCTGTCAGAGCTTTCCTTTCATTTTTGACTGTTCCGGCAGGTGAATATCTGTGTATTTTATCATTTGAATATTCTCTTTCCCCTGAAGAAGGGTTCTTAGTAACCCGAAATGCATTGGGTCTGACTTCAAGAATTGTGAAACTATACAGCTTTGCTTTTGCTCATCTTGTATGTATTGCTCTTCGAATACATTATCACAACTAATCATCATGTTGAAAATTGCCATTCATGTGAATATAAAACAGAGTGGTTGACTTTATATGTTGTGCAACATTATTATTCAGGTTTGAAGCATTGTAAAAATTGATTATTTTTGGATTGCAAATATTTGACTTTCAATAGAAACCTTAGGGACTTAAGCAGTGCACTGCGAGACAGGAGTGGATTTTCCACTTCCTCGCTGGTATAGGCTGAGCAGAACCATCAGTGTAAATGATGTATTCATAATTTTCTAGAGGTAAGATTTCATTCAGGAGAGGGTATTCTTGTTTGTACTGCAGGAACGCTTGTGTTTTTAATGTAGGATCGTATTTGAAATCTACATCTGTTGCAGTGAGAGAATTAGCCCATTGTATCCATCGTGGATGCAGTGCTTTCGCATTTAGAATGCTCGCTTTGGTAACAGCTTCAAAAGTTGGTACCTGGGTTACAACGATAATGTGTTTCCCCTGTGCTAGTGCTCTTTCTCTTACTAAACAGTCTGTACTGCGGTCAGTATTTTTTCTGTTTCAGCAAATCGCATTTCAGCATTTGTGTATAAATGTCATTTGTATGCAATTGGGACTGTCTCACCTTTATTGAAAGTGATGTATGTATATCCTAATAAACCCGGGACTACCCGGATCACCAAGTTGTTAGAATTCACACATGGGTGCAAATGTTTTGATGCTATCATGTCAGCCTGAACTGAACGTAGAGGGGCCGATTCCGATCTCGGCCGGTAGGGCTCCGAATCGGATTCGGCTTAACCGGATCCGATTCGGAGCCCTATTTCCCGACTGATTCGTACGCGCATCCGGGCGAGCGAGTACGGTGCGACTCGCCGACCGACTCGTCCGGGCGTCCCGACCGCTCCGACCGACTCGTTCCCGGGTCGAACCGCACCGACCGACTCGCTCGGACTCGACTCGCACCGCGCAATGGAGACGTTCCCCGGCCGGGTAAGTACGATGCGCGCCGCGAGCAGTCCGACCGAGCCGCGCACTCCGGCTCCAAAGAGCAGTCGGAGACGTACTTTGGGGGTCCGTGTCGGACCCCCCTATATGCGTAGCCGCGCGAGTCGCACACAGGGGGGACCCATGGGTCCCCCTACCTGTGCGTGTACGGCGCGAGTCTCTTCGACGCGTACCCGCTGTAGGGGGCACCCTTGACCGCCTCGCACCCATTGAGTCAATGGGAGCCCACGTACGAGTTGTACGACCGGCTCCCATTGACTTCAATGGGAGTCCGACCGACTCGAGTCCGATGGCATACGTGCGCATCGTACTCGTTCGGTCGGGCTACCAGAGTCCGATTCGGTCGGAAATCTCTCCGAGTCCGGCTCGGTCGGAGAGATTTCCGGCCCGAATCGGAATCGGCCCCAGAGTATCTGTATGTTTCTGTGTCCACTGATGGGCTGTGAAATCAGGTCTGATTAAGTCGTAGAAAGGTTTTACTTTTTCTTCGTAATCCAGAATATTTGTTTTGCCAACATTTTGAAATCTTAAAATGGATTACAAACCCTTCAGCTTCTTCGGAGGTTGGAGCGGCGCATACTTTTCTAAAAAGTTGGCTGCCAGGCTCTTGCCTTCATTTGATAGCTCAAATCCCAACAATAGGACATTGAGATGGGCAATTTTTGATTTCTTGAAATTAAATTTGTAGCCCAAATTGGCGAATCCCACAATTACGCTGTTCACCCTGCACAAGTGTTCAAGTAATTCATCGTCCGTCAGATAGATGTCATCTACATAGGACACCGCCT
Source organism: Calotriton arnoldi (assembly GCA_963921515.1). NCBI lineage: Eukaryota > Metazoa > Chordata > Amphibia > Caudata > Salamandridae > Calotriton > Calotriton arnoldi. The sequence continues at coordinate 501,123 of CAWUFW010002715.1, read as the reverse complement.
CCTCATCGCATGTTTGTAATATTTCTGACACTCTTGCCGAGAATAGCAACGGGCTGTTCTTATACCCTTGGGGCAAACGATGGAAGTGACGCTGAGTGCCGAGGGCAGAAAATGCTGTCAAATATCTGCTTTCTGGAGCTATATTTTGGCAGAAGAATCCATTTGAGATATCTAATGTTGTTTTGTATTTCTTCCGCACAATTTTATTCATTAATGCGGCACTGTGTGCATTTTGTACTGGAAATGTTCATGTGCATGCGTTTAAATGTCAGTAATCCAAAACTAGACGATATGAGTTGTCAGGTTTCATTACAGAAAACAAAGGATTGTACATTGGGGAGATGCAAGTCTCAATCAAGTTGGTCTAGGATTATTTTGACCTAACTTTTTGCATCATTTTTAATAGGGTACTGTCTCTGTGGATTTGGATTAGATTTTAATGGGATTTCGAGTTGAGTAGACTCCACGTCCCACCCTACATCGTTGCGGTATAATGCCGGAGCTAGCGCTAGCGCCCACTCCTGCGCATATGAATATTTTAAGGATTCTGGAACGAGGTCAGAGAAAGCAGGCAAAATGACGCTTTCCCCTTTTGGGCAATCCATCACAAACTCAGGTGGCCAATCTTTTTTTGCTATTAGGATGTCATATCCATATCTTAAGTTCTCCCAAAAGAGGCCTTTAACTTTTCTAGAGATGTCCCCCTCTATTTGAAGTGTAATTTCATACAGTCTATGTAGGAAACTAACTCTTGCATCAGGTGTTTCTACCATGATATGTTCTTCAATACTGCTGTCACCAGAAAATCTTTCAGTTTCTGGCGAGCTATTGTTACTTCTGCCACGCTGTCTAGTATGTTCAGAGCCCATTCCCCATTCAGAAGCTGAGTCCTCGGTAACCTGGGCATGTCTAATTTTTAAGCCAGCTACTTTCTTCTTTTTGAATTAAGGTTTTGCTTTAGGTTGCTCTTCCTGTTTGATAATATAATCTGAATTGCGATGTGTTTCCCTTTTTGTCTTTGGTCGATCTTCAGTCTTTTGTTCTGATCGCCCGTCCCTCTCCAAGGGGCATATTATCAACGGCCAGCGATAATTATCGCTGGCCGTGCTTAGCGATAATTATGTTATCGCAGGCTATCTCTGGAATTTATCGCCCTGGTAGCGCGTTATTAACAACGCGTTTCTCCAGGGCGATAAAAATTCCAGAGATAGCGAGGTTATCGCCGTTTTGCATGGAACATCGCTGGTTTTCCAGCGATGTTCCCTGCAAAACGGCGATAACCTTGCTGATACGACACACAGGGTCGTATCAGCATAATCCACCCCAATGTTAGGGATAGGTAAGTCTGCATTTTGGCAGACGTTAGTTTTTGGAGAAAACAGCAGTTTTCTCCAAAAACTAACATGTGCTAAAATGCTGGGGCAGCCTTGTAAATATCGCGATGTGAACATCAGCGATATTTGCAAGGTAGTCCATCCAGGGTATGCCCACTTTGCATCTCATTAGAGATGCAAAGGGAGGCATTGGGAAAAAGGGTGCTAACATGCGATTATGCATGTTAGCACCCTCTTGTAAATAGGGCGATAGTTTTATCTCCGCTTTTTTGGCTTTTTAAGCCAAAAAAGCAGAGATAAAGCCCTTGTAAATATGCCCCCGAGTTTTTTGATGAACCCTGAAAGGAACGAAAGAAACATGTATCAGTGTCCTGATACCTATCAGGTTTCCTAATGTTATCACGATTCCTAAGGTTATGCCTCTTTTCAGAGGACTCCCATTGGGGAGACCCACCCCTTGATCGTGAATTCTTTTCTGTGTTATTATTTTTGGATTGTTTGTTATCCCACTTCTTTTTAGAAGAAGAGGGTGCTTCCTTCGAGTTGTCCTTGTCTGGACTACCCGCCATTTGTGGCTTCCCTGCTTTGGCTCCCAAATTATCTCTACCTAATGCAGCATAGGTTTCTTCGATAATTTTGGGTAATTCTCGCTCCTTATTTACAGGTGCTATTTCCCTTAGGCGGCTTTGTATGGCCACTGCTGCTGCCCCTCCCCCCCCCCCCCTTTATGTTGATCAGCATGATTGCAGAGACTTGGGCAAAATTACACATCAGTTTCATCTCCAAGTCCAGGGCAGGTCCTGCCCCGTACTCACTCTGTATCGGTTTCAATACTTCTGGAATGACTGCTATGGAAGGGGTACCGTGTATTCTGATGTAAACAGCAGCAAAGATTGTTCCCCAAGTGGTACAATCCTAAATTAAGGGAACCATCCCCATTGGCAAGCAATTAGCATTCTAGGTTTTTCCTGCGGACCCGTATGGGGAAATACTGCTTCCAGCTGTGTATTTTTTTGTGCAATCCGGAACGGAATTTTCTCCCGTTTGGAAGGTATTGTCCCTAATACTGATTTCAGTGTCTGTGGGTTAATTGTAGGTGTGGTCTGATGTGGACCAGCTGGAGCATTTCTCACAGGTTGGAATGTCAATGTTCGCATGACAAACTGGACAATGTGTCTGTATAGCCTGACTATGTCTTTGTATATTGGACGGACTTCATCAACTGGTACTGTATCTATCTCAGGATGTGAAGTGTATGTTGCTAAGACCGACCAGGTCACTCCTTCTATGCTGAGTGGACCAAGTCTCATGACAGATGCTGTGTGTGGGAGGGGGCCTTCAAACCAGTTTCTGTGTTGCTGGTAAGTTAACAGGACTTCAATGTCTTCGTATGGAATGTATTAATCTGATGGTTCAACTACAATGTATGTGCGAAACAATTTAGTCTGTGGATCTACAGGTGGGAACTGAGCCCAAGAATAGAATACCTCTGATCCGAACACCTTGTGTGCCTCAATCACGAAGGTAACACAGCCACCTGTTGCGGGTACGCTGTGTTCTAACAATTTTATAGTTACTGCATTCCTGCAGTTTTCTGTAATGTTAAGAGCGTTTGCAAATTCGTCTTCCCCCGAATACTTGCAGGGTCAGTCATTTTTAAAGGAGAAGAGAAAAAGTTAAGAGCTAGGGTTTCGCACAATGTGGGAACCTTTTATCCTTACAGCTTGTTTAAACCTTCAGCAATACACAGGGTATATCTGCTCAGCTGAGGCGGATCTCCCTTCGCACTTCAGACGTCTCTGAAAAGTGTGAGTAGGGCTTTCTGTGAAAGCACGACTGAACTACTCAGATTTTCACAGTTAATATAAGAACCAAACCAACGTTGGCGGTGCTGTGTCGTGTAGTTCCTAGGAATCCCCAGCACCTGCGATTTTGGATGACCTAAACTGAGGGCTTAGTGTCCCAACCGCTTCTGGGACACCCCACATGATGTGTCAGCTATTAGACCAGCTAGCTCTACAGTGCCACTACCACCCCCCTGTATCTTACAGTGGTGTAGGTAGTTTCTGGCAACCACTGAACATGGCAACCCTGATTCCTCAGGGATCGTGGAAAACATACAGTACTTTTTGCTCAGTCACTCATGCTTATTTATTCTCAGGAAGTACACAAGAAGGCAATCAGGACGTTTTCAATAAGTATTTATTGGTCCAAAGTAGGTCTTGTATAAAACATATTTGCTGCAACAATCAGGAGACAGAAGCATACAAAAGAGATTGCAAGTACCAATATAGTAAATAGTAGATACATTTCTACCATAGTGTTAATAAGATGAACATAAGCAGTTCAGACAAAAACAGTACCACTTGCATATTCCTAAAATGCGCGCCATAAGTAATTTGCCTAAGTGTACCAAACCTAGATATGTAGGTGTAGCATGTATATGTGTATATATATATATATGTTTCATTCAAACGCCTCATAATCCACAAGAACGATGCAAAACATATAGATATATGTATGTATATAGCCAAGACTCCCCTAGGGATGAATCAGCCCCCTCACCTGATGGTTGAGAATGAAGGACCCCATTTATTTATTTATAGGTTTTATAATGCGCTTGAATCACCCCCGGAGGGGTATCTCAGTGCAAAGGACACGGCAGGCTAAGCTGAAAGACCAAAGGCTAGAAAAGAAAGGTTTTAAGACACTTTCTAAAGCAAAGGTAATTGGGGCATTGTCGAAGTTGTATGGGAAGCTTATTCCAGTAAGACGGAGCAAGGTGAGAAAAGGCCTTCCCTCCTAACCTTGTTCTCTTAATCCGGGGTACCTTGAGAAGGGATTTGGTGCCAGAGCGGAGGGAATAGGGGAGTATCTGGTGAGTTTTTCGGCAAGGTAAGAGGGGCCTTTATTATAAAGAGACTTATACACCGTACAACAGATCTTAAACTGCACCCGCTGGTGTACTGGAAGCCAGTGGAGTCGGCGGAGAAGTGGAAGGGACGGAGTCCTAGGGGGGGCGTTCAAAATAAGGCGTGCAGCGGTATTTTGAACCACCTGCAAACGCTGCAGCGACGACTCATTCGCCGAGATCAAAAGCGCATTACAATAGTGAAGGCGACTCAGAACCATCGCCTGCATAAGATTTCTACGTGATGAGTCAGGGAGCAGTGGAAAGACTCTCCGTAGTAATCCCAATACATGAAAGCAAGAGCCGACTGTAGCAGTCACATGCTCCTTTAAGGTCAGAGCCTGATCAAGACGGATGCCTACATTTTTTACACAAGTCTTAGGTGGGGGGGGGGGAGGGGGAAACACCGAGATCTTCTGGCCACCACTCGGGTGTCCACCACAGCGGGGCATCACCAAAGAGCATAAGCTCCGTCTTTCTGGCATTGAACTGGAGGAAGTTGTCCTTCATCCAGATAGAGATTGCGTTCATCCCTGAAGCAAAGGGGTCTTGAACTGAGGGAGTGAATTTATAAAAAGAGAACAGCAGTTGTGTGTCATCCGCATAGGATATGGGGACAAAGCCCAATGTCCTCAGGAGATTAGCTCCTGAGGATGACACCCCGCAAGGGATGTCAGACCTCTGCGTATCGAAGATGTAGCATGCAGGACACCGTGTCAGCTTGGAAGGAATTCTCCTCTAATTTGCAGGGGGTTATAAGGGTCTTATATACTAGAGTGGTCACTCCATGGTTTCTTCTAGAATCAATATGTTTTGAAAACTGTTATGAATGTTTGTAAAACAATCATAAATGTTTTTCCAATCAAATGCGATCATGGACAGCTGGCTGTTGACCAAGTATGAAAAAAGCTGTGACCCTTACACAGAGTAATCATGCCGTGCCTAAGGACATGTTTATGTACGTCAGGTACAGGGATTAGGATAGAATACTAAGAGCCTGGTGTCGAAGAGACAGGAGCAAGCTACTAGGTAAAAGGTCACCTGTTTCAGAACCGTTATTGTCGTGTGGATGGGACAATGTATGTAAAAAGGGGTATACATGACAGGACTAGCCTAAAGGACATGACAGTACACTTTATTTTCTTCTTCTCTGGCTATGCTCGTCCCAGGAAAGCTTGGACTATCCCCATCTGAAAACCATTTGGCTGCAGACAGCTCTTGGTGGCTCTGCGGCTTCTTTGCACAGGGTCCCTCCAGTCGATGGTCTGTGCAGTGTCCAAATATCTACACTAGAGCATTAGAAGTAGAGCATTGGATTGAGCACTTTTATTACATGACTTGCCTCGCACCATGGTTCAAAGCTTCCTGTTCGCCAAATTGTTCCCTTTGTCTTTCCTGTATGAACACGTAGGGATTACTCCCTTTTAAGTTCCTCTTTCTATTTGCACTGATGAGAATTCACAACTAAGCTAAACTTTTATTGAATTTGAAGTATATGCTTTTACCTAGTTGCTATTATCTGGTCTTGCCATGTGACAATTGCTGTGCTTTATTAGTTAGCTTCCAGTATATGCAGACTCAATTGCCCAAATCCTCAGAGTGTTTTTGGTTTTCTTTTCTTCCGTGGGTCCATTGTGATCTATAAGTATGACTGCATTTTCCAAACACATTGTCTTTGCAGTACCCACATACAGGGTATCATAATGCTGAGTGTATTTCTGCTCATGCTTTATTTGGTTTTAAACAAAAAGGTTTTATAAGGGATTGCCCATTGCTGAGAGTCGAGTTTGGCTCTACCATCTTTTTATGTGTTTTTATGTTTCTCCTATTGTAAATGTTTATGTACTTTTATGGTTACAAAAAAAGAATTGAGGGGCATATTATCAACGGCCAGCGATAATTATCGCTGGCGTGCTGAGCGCCGAATTCCCTAACGCAGGCTATCTCTGCTATTTATCGCCCTGGTAGCGCGTTATTAACAACGCGTTTCCCCAGGGCGATAAGAATTCCAGAGATAGCGAGGTTATCGCCGTTTTGCAGGGAACATCGCTGGTTTTCCAGCGATGTTCCCTGCAAAGCGGCGATAACCTGCTGATACGACCCTGTGGTCGTATCAGCATAATCCATCCCCTATGTCTAACATAGGTAAGTCAGGATTTTAGCAGACGTTAGATTTTGGCGAAAACGGCCGTTTTCGCCAAAATCTAACGTCTGCTAAAATCCTATGGGCTGCCTTGTTAATATCGCGATGTGAACATCAGCGATATTTTCAAGGCAGTCCATCCGAGGTACGCTCAGTGACGCCCACTTTGCATCTCATTAGAGATGCAAAGGAAGCGTCGAGAAAAAGGTGCTAACATGCGATTATGCATGTTAGCACCCTCTTGTTGATCGGGCGATAGTTTTATCTCCGTTTTTCTGGCTTTTAAAGCCAGAAAAACGGAGATAAAGCCCTTGTAGATATGCCCCTAAGTATTGTTGAACAAAATAAATAGTGTCTTTGTTCAGAGTGGAAATGTTAACTTGGAAGGGGCGGTGGGCAAATAATAAAAACACATCTGTAAGTGTCAAGGACCAAAGCTATGTAGAAAGGGCCAAAAAGTAGAAAAATATATGTTTGAACGAGGTCCTAAAAGAATGTCAAATCTTGCAAAGTAAGTCAAAAGTCCAATTTCGAAATGAACTATGAAGTCAGTCCTCCAAGCCAGAGGGGTTTTCAGAAGCAAGTTGCTGGCTTTGGGGCAAATGTTTCTGGCCATTCTCAGGCTCACTCTTTACCACTACAAAGCTAATATCCGGCTCTGAGGTGGAATTTTGATGGCTGACCCTTGCAGGACAGTACATGCTTCAGGAAATGCGATACACATGGGTGGTTGGGGAAACAAGTGACTCAGACAAACTGGTTTACATAACTATAGGTAGTGGAGCAGATTGTGAAGGCAGACAAGACAAGACAAGTAATCAAGAGGTCCACGAGGTCACATTAAGTAAGAACCTGCCCAGAATGTCTGAACCTCAGCAAGTTATTCCCAGACAGCCTAAGATTTCATTAACTGAACCTCTTCCATGGGCCTCAGGACCTCATTGAGAGATGTCACAAAGACATAATTAGGCTCAAGGGATTGGTGATTGGGCACCTGGAACACATTCTAGGTGTATCTAGAATGCTGCTGTTTAGGGAATTCACTTGGAGGAGGAGTAGAAGTTTGAGCAAGGGGTCCAGCGGGAGGCCCTCATGCTATGTTGGCTTCTGGAATTAACGGGGGTGCAGGCCCAGATGATGGTGGGCTTGCTCATGGGACATCACAGAAAGTATTGGTCAAGGCTTGAGCAGCCTCAATGTCCATCTCCTCCTGGCCGGTGGTGCCCAACTCATCCACTACCAAAGTGGGATCGACCGCCTCAATCTGAAGTCTTTCAGTTGCTGAAAGTGTTTATCTCTGTGTGGATGCACTGTCATTGCTAGAGAATATTTCCTCCTCCTTGCAGGTTGGTGAGAGTTATTGTGCCTGCTTTGCAGTTAAGGATTTGGATGTTTGCCCAAATTCCTGCTGAGATGGTGTTTGACACCTCTGCCCTCTAAAAAGGAATGAAAACAAAAGAGATAGTTGAATGCACATGTTCACTACTTTTATTCATTTTTTATTTATTTTGAAGGTTTTATATAGCACGAACAAGACCCTTGCGGGTATCAGAGCGCTTTACAGGCAGACATGAGTAATAGGAACACACATTGTTATCATAACTTCACAAAAGCACATTAACATATATACTTGCACATACTTTTCTCGGGTATCAAAGAGAAAGACTAACACTATATGACTCACTAACTTTGCCCTAATAATGTATAAACCAAAGACATAGGGGCATATTCACGAGGAAGTGGCGGTGAGAGGTGTTAGACTTCGCTTAACGCCTCTCACCGCCACTTCGGAAACGCCAGGCTGCACCCTATTCTCAAGAATGTGGTGCAGCCTAGCGTTTCCCCCTGCGACGGCGCTAAGTTTCACGACTTAACGCCAACGCTGGCACCCTTGCACCAGAGTGCAAGGGTGTCTGCGAGCAGGGAGGTTTGTTTATGTTCAGGAAGGTGTCCCTTCCTGCACATAAACAAACCTAAAATGCCATTCAGTAACTTACATGTGTGCTGCTTCATGCAGCACACATGTAAGTTACAAAACAGCATTTTTTTTAAAGGTTTGTTTATTTACAGGAAGGGACACCTTCCTGTACATAAACAAACCATGGCATTTTGCTATTTCCATGTGTGCTGCACAAGGCGCACACATGGAAATAGCAAAAACGAGGAGAAATGAAGCATTTCTCCTCGTTTCGCCACCTATAAGACCAGGATTTTTCTGGTCTTAAGTTCGCGCTGCCACCTATTATCGCCGCCCTTGATAATAGGTGGCAGCGTCAAATTCAATGGGTGTTGCGGTGGTACGCCCACCGCAGCACCCACTGCACGCCCCCTTTCACGCTAAGTTTAGCGTGAAAGGGGCCCTATTCTCAAGGCAGCGTTAAGCCACTTAACGTAGCTTTAAGCCACGTTAAGTGGGTTAACGCTGCCTTGAGAATAGGGCGCTGGCCCTATCGCCACGGGAACGTCAAAAAAAGTGACATTCTCGTGGCGATAGGGGCTTGAGAATATGCCCCATAATTTTATAACATTTTGAAAAAAAATGTAAAAAGTAGGCAGCCATTTTTTGAAAATGTTCACGTGTTGAATGCGGAAATTACTTTTGTGATTTGAGACACAGATGTATGAAATAATCATGATACACACTGGTAATTATTAAAAATTACTCATAGTACATTCCCTGTTACTGAAGGGAAGAAGTGATGGAAAATAATCTTCATTGTTATTACAATTTAAATATAAATAAATATTTAATGAGAGATGTCTTTCACCTACTAAACTTGAAGTAGGTGTTTAATGGATAAGTGAAATAATATATAATAGCTTGTTGGATAGTAAGTTTCACAACATCAGGCTCACATGCATATATGTTGGCAAAATTTAAATGTTACATAAGGTCAGTAACAAAATGTTGTCAGAAATGTAACAAGGACAAGAGTGATAAATGTCCCTTTAACCCTTTTTTCCCTGTGGATTTCAATTTTTTTAATGCAAAGTAAGATATTATTACCCTCCCTAACGGTAATGTTATTTTCACGTTTGTTTTTTTCAGTAAATTCCTAGTGTTTATTTTAACATAAAGTCATGTTTTATTACCTTACCTAACGCCATTCCCACACCATGCACGGCTGAGGTCAGGCCCTGCTTAAAATCACCCGATGGGCATCCAACCCCGTGCCGTACATGGTTGGCTGTATGCGATGTGAGGTTGGCCGCAGGACCTGGCCTCTGGTGTGGTGTTGGGGCTGTTGGAGGATTGGTCTCAGGGCCAGGCACCCAAACTCGCCCAAACAACTGAGGGTGGGCACGGCTGACTATGTGATGTTACAATATAAAGGGTGCAATTTTAAGTGAGGCAGGCCCACTGACTTTCTCAACAGATCAGAACTCGAAAATATAAAAGGGGGCCTATTGCCTTTATGAAGGGGTCAGCTTATCAACATATATAAAGCACACATATTATATTTGTCAAAAAATCAACAATAATCATAATCAAAATTATGTTTCCTTGATTCACACAGTCTAATGCTCATTAAAGTTTATTATCATAAAGAAATATTAATAACATTTTATTTGGAAAATTGAAAATTTCGTTGAGTCTATCTTTAAACAATTTTCAAGCTACAAAATGGAGCTATAGAAGAAACTGCAAGGGGAACTGCACTCCAGTTAAAGAGTATATATCTCCAGCTAAAAGTGCTTTAAAAAAAATATGGTTAGCTATCCTAGGGTCATGGATTTAATGACCCAGGGCACTTACGTTTTTTGTTTATGTTAATGTGGGGTTGCTGCACTCCCTGCATCCTCCCCACAACATTAAAAAAGGCATGGTGATGCCCCTACTCCTTCTAGGAACCCCAGGAAGCTCCAGAAAAAATAATTAGAAAGCATTTACAGGCCATTATGGAGTGCTCTTTTAAGGAAGTAGTAAATTATAAATGAGCGGCTCCTGCAGCTCATTTATTATTCATTTTATCTTTTTATAATTATTATTTTTGATGTATCGCAGTGCCCACCAGGGACACCCATATTTTTCATTTTTGTGGAGCCACAGCAACCAGCAATGTTTTTTTAATTTTATTAAATACACAGCTGGTGTGCCAATGGTGCATACCCGGGGCATCCTACAGCTTTTTTTAAGTTGGAGGCCACGGGGGAGCCACAGTGCCCCGTTCAGCCCTGTTGACTCCCCCAACAGAAACCGCCCATCTTTTCCTTTTATTGTGGGTGGCCCAGTGCCCAGTCTGGGCACCCACAATCCAGGCTTATTGGAGGCTTCAGGGGGAGCCACGAGGCCTCCTTCGGCTCCCTCCAAGCACCATACAGCATTTTACGCTGCTCCCTCTGGTAGAAAAGTTCAGTTTTCTGTCCTGGAGATGTGGGTAGGATATTCATGCACTCTCCTAAGCAGCAAACAGCAGTTTCCCAGGGTATGGGATGTCTGGGACACTGTAGCCGTATTTGGCAGCTGCTGCCCGTGCAGGTAAGAGCAGTGGGGCCAGGTGGGGGGGGGGATTTTGACAGACGATGACGAGGGAAAATTAAATAAATAATTAATTTTCCCTCATTGTATTCTGCCGAAATCCACCCCCTACCCGGACCCACCGCTCTTATCTGCACGGGCCGCAGCAGGTATAAGGCCTCAGGGGATGAGGTCCCCAGGGATGATTATTGGCTGGGGGGCTCCCTCCCCTTTTGTAACTTACCGACCCGGGGCAAGTGGGTCACCAAGGCCTATTCAAGTTTCAGCGATGGGGACATAGGCTCCCCTCCCCTTAAAAATCAGTGCGGGTCTGAGAATGGGGTCCCCTGGGTCTCTAAAACACCTAGGGAGGGGGGGGCATACCACCTCCCTTTATTAATCAACCAATGCTTCTCCCTGCGCCCTGGCCCACCACAGTGGCCGTGGTTTTCATAGCGTGGAAGCAAGCATTTTTTGTTTTTACTTTTATCGCAGATTCAAATTTGCAGTAAAACTTTTTTTTATTGTTTTTCGCCCCTAGTGGGTCCCTCTGGGACCCTCCCCCAACAGGCCTAGTAGGACAGGGTTGCCCTACCCTGCCCTCTTATATCTTTTTTTTTGTGCTTCGTTTCACGACAAGGGACTGAGTCCAGAGTCCTAAGACAGCTGCTGCCACATCGTTGTTGATGTTGTGGCAGCCAATCAGATCTAGTCTTGAGATCTCTCTGCACTGCAGATTATGAACTAGTCCTTCTTGTCTGCAGCTTTAATAAAGTTGATCATGTGTCTGAGCACTAAGAAATCTTAACTAGTTACTTATGGAGCTAGGAACCCACTTTAAAAGGTTATGCACTATGTCTTATTCACAACACATAGATTTGTAAGAGCTAAGAAATGGAATTCGTCGGTGTCAGGGTACTTTATATGTAAGTAAATCAAACCAAATTTGGTGTAGATTTGCTTTCTATTATTGATAACCCCTATGGCATGATATTTCTGTACACAATATTTAGGAAATGGCATTTATGTCAGGAGATATTCTGTCAATATTCTGTTACCTCACCACATGCAAGATATTGATATCCAGACTCTATACAGTTTGTGTTGCTGCCAGTAGCATTTATTTCGAACACATGGATGCCAGAGATTTGAGAAAATAGCATTCAGTAATCTACAGGTTACAGGTTAAAATCCTGGCAAGACTGGCACAGCTTTCCAACCTTCCGAGGATGGTAAACTCGGTAGCATTCAATTGAGTGGTAGTAACATCTGTTGTTTACTGCATTTGAAATGGCAGGCGTGTTGAATGAAATGCTCTGTTAAAACTACTTATTACTATTACTGTAGTGTACAACAAGTGTGCATGGGTTCCAATAATGGGTGCATAGGGTACACGATAATCCATTAGCTTCCACTACATTGCAAGAGCTATCGTTTGCTTGGTATAATGAATGTTGTCATCCATGATGTCATGGTCATTATCGTAGGCAATGATAACACTCATCATGTCATATATAACGGCTTTAGTGATGCCACCGATAACGCTTAATGTGATTTCTACTGTGAGGTCATGAGCAGAATACTTACAACGTACAAAAGGTGTCTATCTACCTTAGCTCCCAAATTCGGTGATATTTTAAGTGTTCTTTCCGAGCCTTAACTTCCCTCATTTCAGACAGTTTTCAGTCACATGACCATGAGAAGATATTATAGGTAGTTAAAGTGAAGTTCCAAAAATAGACTGCAAGTGAAAAAGTAAGGATTCGACCTTTGCTGTTTTTGGCTTCTAGTAATAAAGACTACAACATAAGGTGACAATATTAGCTTGTTTTTTTAATTCATATCATACTGCACTTCATCCATTGTAAATAACAGATGTTACTGTTACCCAGTTTATCAGTGCACAATTTATTGATCTTAGAAGGATGAAAAACTAAGCTAGCCTTGCTGGGGAACTTTTGCGTGTGAGCAGAAGATCAGTAGATATCAATGGCAAATGTTTCTTGAATTCAGTTTAGCGAAAGATGCATTTAACACAAACCATCCCATCATTTTAAAGGCATTGCGACCCTACCTAAGTTTGTGAATTTGTGAACCTTGACAGTTCGCAACTCAACATAGTTTTTTATTATTATTTGTATTTTTACATGTTACAGATTTTTTTATTACAAAGTTGACTTTAAAAAGATAGAAAGAAGGCCCAGCACTGCAACCGCTACCTCCCAGGGACAGAAGCAGTAGCCGCTTAACTTGGTTTTGGCTGAACTCTGCTCCTTTTCTGTTCTCTTATCCGAGAAGTCCCATGACTGGTCTTTCACTATTGTGAAAGGAAATGATGCAGCTGAGCGACTCCTTTATGTATCCTGCTGCCAGTGAGGTGACAGCAGGAACACACATTTCTGTATTTTATTATCCTGTCCATGTTGGGCAAGTCATGTAGTTGCAGGGATTGGGTGATTTTAAATTTCAGTCGTTTTGGCATATTTGTAGATCTTCATACTTCTTTATCAAGTACGAAGGGGCATATTAACAAGGCCCGGCGATAAATATCGCAAAGCGCGCTTAGCGCATGCATATTTATCGCCGGCTATCTCTGTAATTTATCGCCCGGTTAGCGCGTTATCAACAACGCGCATCGCTGAGGCGATAAAATTCCAGAGATAGCGTGGATATTGCCGTTTTCCATGGTGGAAAACGGCGCTATCCTAGATGATAGGGCCTGTGGTCTTAGCCACAGAATCCACCCCCCATGTTAAGTATGCCTTAGTCAGGAATTTAACAGACGTTAAATTCCTGCGTTAAGGCATACTTAACGCGATTTAAATAATCGCTAACCCTCCTTGATAATATCGCGAAGCTGCCTTCGCGATATTATCCCTGTTTGGTTTCACAGCCACGCCTACTTTGCATCTCATTAGCGATGCAAAGTTAGGCGTGCTGGGAACGGGCGCTAAGTCAGCAAAACACGCGATAGCGTGTCTTTGCTGATAAGGCGATGAAATTATCGCCGCTTTTCGCCCGAAAACGGACGCAAAAGCGGATAATTTCATATCGCCGCCTTGTTAATATGTCCCGAAGTTCCACGAATTTGCGCGACAATATGGGCGTAATTAAAAAATAGCGATGTTTAACCACGCATTGTTTTGAAGAAAGGACAAAGGGATTTGAAAGTGTTATAATGAATGAGGAAATACATCAGAATAGGCACACCTCCATGAGAATAAAAGCTTTACACAACTTTTTGGAAATACCATGTTATGTTTCAGATCTGGGCTTAGATTATGAGTGCATTTGAACAATTTCTGTTATTTCCCCGCTCCGAAATTACTTCCATTGTGTTCCTAAAAATTTTGGGAGCGCTAAGCAAGTGAAATTGCCGAATTTTGGGAATTGACAATGAGAAATCTGTGTTTTCACATTTTCACTCGTCCTTTCACGCAGAGAGCCGAAATCTTCGTGTGAAAGACGGAAATTCGCAATTCCGATGCTGGTAACTTCCAAATCTGGAACCTTCGGAACTGGCGTGGGACTGGAAACCAAGAGCTGTCAGCACGTGGCCTTATCTGTATCCAATGAAAAGGCAATGCCCTTAAATGAGTGCTAGGACTGGAAAATAGCAACCACATATGGTATGGAAAGAGTTCCCTTGCAGGTGGGGCATACCTAAACATTGCCTTAAATATGAGTGACAGCCCCTCACTATGAGTGGCAGCTCGCAGGTAAGCATTTCGATGCGGTAATAGCCTTGGGAGTGCTTGTTTATTTTTGGAACCCTCCTGTTTATTTTCATTCATCACATAGACATGTTTCATATGTTTGGGGTTCTTAGCTAATGGCAGGATGGGTTTTATTATCTGGAGATAGACTGCTGGGGCTGCGCAAAGAATTCAATAATGGGAGCGAGCCCGTCCGTCTAGGGGCTTCACATTCCGAAATGCCCCTCAGCTCTGTTATGAAATCATGCTGCACTTAATTATAAACTAAATAGAATCTTCCATTCGATTCTAGGCAATGGGCCCAAAATGCGAAATGTTTATTTGCACACGAGGTGCCCTGTAATATTGTACAAAGGACCCGCGTAACACAACTTTCTAAGAAAACAACATATTCTACAGTAAAAAGCAGAGTTCTGGAGACAATTTACTCCCCCCTGACTTTGTCTGAGATTCGAGCCCAAAGATACTGTGTAGTTCATCTCCCTTATTACTTGTCAAATATCTCCATATGTTTCGCGTGAGGTTCAAATGCAAAGAGCGATCAGATGAACGCCAGTAATGTCTCTTTTTACAACGTCTCATATCTGGCAGGAGTAAAAAATATTTGAAATATCTTTGACTCAAAACCTGACTTTTCATGTGTTTTTTTGCCCTGAATTTGGACCTGAAGTCCCGGGCAAGGTCAATATTTAAACCTTAAAAACAAGTTGCATTATTTGCTTAATCTTAATGAAAGAATCGCATCATACTTGTTTATAAATTGATATGTGTGACTGTTAAAAGCTGATTTACATTATAGGTGAGAAATTGCATGTTTTGTTTGTATATGCTTTTTATGTCTTCATGGTGGTGATCCAGCGTTTTCTGGGCTCACTCGTTTACCATATATCTTCATCCGATGAAACTTCCTTATCCACACTGAGGGGTGAGGAGAGTTAGTATTTCATCTATCAATATCAATTAACAGTGTAACCCATTTGGCTACAAAATGAGGACCAGGAATCAGTAACTAAGGTTAAAAAGGTTATTGCAAATTCTGAATCAAGTTAAGGTACAGAACTCTTAACACCATGCTATAAAAGTACAAAATAGCAACAGGCAGGCCCAAGCTATGAAAGAAATTAAGGCGGAACAATATTAGGCAAACAAGCAATTAAGTCACAGAAATACAAAAGATCAAAAGGATTATTTGATGCTCAGAGAAGAGTCGCAAGTGCTGTTGTCTTTACATGGATAAATCTAAATTACCTAAGGTAGAGTTCCAGCTAAAAGGGTGGGTCTAAAAATCTAAAGAATCCCAGAAATCAGGCATTTCAATCATGGAAATAACAACTAAGCAAGGGGAAAATAAGTAGGGAAGGTGTCAGCATTTCAGAAGTTCAGTCAAGAGTCTTCTTGTGTCAGGTGAGCAAGTGTTAGCCTAAGCAACACTCAGCAGAGAATCAAGGGAAGGGAACCTGAAAGGATCTGAAACGTATCGGGAAAGAATCTGGAATGCATATGAGGGCATCTGAAAGGAGTCTGAACCTCCACAGTGTGAGCAATAAGTTATAACACACAAGCCTCTTCTTGGGCAACACCTCTTTACACGCATCATCAGGGGTGTATTGTCTTTCTCCACTTCTCACGTTGTAGACTGCAACAATCTCCAAATGTCCCACATGAAACATGGGAACAACAGCGTCTCCTCATGCACATACCAGGTCGAAACATAACTGTTCAGTTAACTTTCTGACCCTCCATGTTCATTTATCAAGGTCTTCTCAGGCTCTTTCTCTTTATCTATTACCGTAATGTATCTATTCTACAAATAACAATGCGTGTGAATACCTGCAAGAAATGTCACATTAGCACAAAAATGAAACTTAGCATTTATGCAGCATGAAGAATTATAGGCCTAAATAGTCAACTTAAAGTATTAACAAGAGTGTGCATTCTATATGCGTGTGCACATTTAAACACTAATGAATATGAATGATCTGAGCATTAGGTTCACGTTACATAAAGCATACAGTAAATTCTTTGAATAGTCATGTGTAAATATGGCTAAGAACTACATTTAAATGAAATATATAAAATATTACTGCATTCATTACACAAACCTAATTAGTTTTAACATAAATGAGATTTCATAACAAGAGGGTGGTTTTCGTTTCTACTCAAAAATCTAAAAGGTAAATGTCAATTGTTGAACTTGGCCCTTTTTGCAGGGTCATCCCAGAACTTTTGGCCTTCCTGCTGTATTTTTTCTGACCTGTTGTTGGTGGTCTTATGGCCCTGGGCACTTTATCACTGCCGTTCAGCGCTAAAGTGCATGTGGTCTCTTTGATAAACTTGGTAAGATTGGTCTACACCGGTTTGGCATATTTAATTTACCTATCAGTCCCTTGTACAGTGATATCCAATATACCCAGGGTCAGTAAATTAAATGCTACTGGTGGGCTTGCAGCGCTGCTTGCACCACCCACCGAAGTAGCCTTTCAAACCTGTCTCAGGCCTCTGCCACTGCAGGGCCTGCGCGCGCAGTTTACTGCCGCCGTGACGTGGCATATAAAGTGGTTGCCACATCTGCAACTCCCCTTCTACTACATATTAGTCACCCCTAAGGTAGGCCCTAGCTAGCCCAATGGGTAGGGTGCGGGGTAGGTAAAAGGTAGGACATGTGCCTTAACTGTGTGACATGTCATGGTATTGACAAACAGCCTATCTGGTTTCTCACTGCTGTGAGGCTGCCCTCTCATAGGTATGTATTGTGGATTCCCTGATATGTGCTCCAGTGGTAATTCCTGACATGAGAGGGGTAGCGTAACCATGTTTGGTATGTTTGGAATAGTAGTGATAAATCCTGCTTATTGGTGAAAGCAGATTTATTACTACTATTTTAGAAATGGCACTTTTAGAAGTGGGCATTTCTGTGTGCTATGTGTCTTTTTGCCCTGCCTGATTTGTATTGACCGTCTGGTTCTGACTGACAGGGGAGAGGGGATGTGCATCCACTCCAGCCAGTCCCTGGGAGGGGATGAGATGTGTCCTGCCCTGCCTGGGTGACTCAGCGCTAGGATGAATAGACCTTGGCTGAATTTAGAGTAGCAGGAGGAGTTTCCCCTGTACCTGAATAGGCCTGGTCTGCATTTGGAGTGGTGGGAGGAGTAGCACCTGCACCTGAATAGGGCTGTGCCTGCCTTCCACAATGCTGGCTCCGCCCCCTTGTGGTGTGTCTGGAGCCAAGGCTCACACTGCAATCAAGGGTGTTGTGCACTTGTGATTATATTTTGAAGTGCCCTAGAATAAAGACATTTGGGCTATAAGTACTGGGGCTGTGACCCCATGTTTGGTGAACTGGAGGAGAAGGCACTGCATGGGACTGCTGTCCCAGAGGATTGCTGTGCCAGAGAACCGCCATCTGGACTTTGACTGTGTGCTGGCCTGAGCCTGCTTTCTGCTTGGGCCCCCAGTGTTCTCTCAGGGCTTTCGTGGCTTGCCCTCTCTGACTTAACACAGCGCGTGGTGGGCACTGCGCTTCTCACCCTGTGATTTTTACCCACTGGTGAGGAGCGCCTGATTGATTCCTACAGCGCATGATGAGCACTGTTGAACCTGGGTTGTCTGAGTCCAAGGAGTGAGGACAGGGAGCTTGGCGTTGCTGTGCAGCATGTGAGGGTGCTAGGTCGTGGCTTAAACTAGTTGCAATACTGGTTGCCAGCCTAGCATGGTGCGGTGTGTACTGATGAAAATACCGCGGGGGCGCTGCTGAAGTGGCCCGTGTAGTGAGGGCCTGACAGAGAGACCGCTGATCCCAAGGCGGGGTGGGAGCCTACCCCACATTCTTTTGCCAAGAAGGAGTCGCGGCTCGTTGCTGCCAGAAGTCAGGCAGAGGCACCAAGCCTCTTGGTGAAGCCTGGTTGTGGGCGGGGCCAAGTGGGACCGCACACCCGGGAGGAGAAATCAGAGCTCCGTGAGCTCCCACGAGGAGGAGGAAGCTGACGGGCATGCACAATAGAAGGGAGCAGCGCCTTCTGCTCCCGAGACAGCGAGGAGAGCTCCGTGTGTAGCCTGAGCAGTGAGAGGCCCTGGCCTGGCCGAGCGAGTTCCCCGGGGGCAGTCCCAGAGGAGCGAGGTGAGAGCACGGCAGTCCCACGTAGATGCGGGGAGCAGCCTACTTTCTCCCTTGGTGCGGGAGGACCGATAAGGGCGCCTGTGGGAATTTTGTTGGAATTCGGGAGGTCCCGGCCATCAGCAGCTGCCACACGTGTTCACGGGCA
This sequence comes from Calotriton arnoldi, assembly GCA_963921515.1. NCBI lineage: Eukaryota > Metazoa > Chordata > Amphibia > Caudata > Salamandridae > Calotriton > Calotriton arnoldi. The sequence continues at coordinate 482,298 of CAWUFW010002715.1, read as the reverse complement.
GCTGCACTTTGATCCCCAGTCATAAGGGAGGTACATGTCTGTCCTCCACATCGACCGGCTGCAGTTGTGCCCTAGTGTGTGGGTACGGGTAGTGAACACTCATAAGCGGCAGAGCGGTTCACCTGGGCCGCAGTGATGAATTGATCCGCATTCCTGACATGGTTGCAGCTGCGTCGCATGGTCGCGGGCAGCTGCACTCTTATTTGCTCTTCAGGGGGCATTGTTGTCTGCGAGAAGCTCGGGGTGAGACCTCGACCGAGGCCCCTGATTAAGATTGCAGCAGTCCCTGTGGTAGGCGGGCAGGGAGCCCAGGAGCCTAAGCAGGGGAAGTCAGTTACAGCGTGCAGTGTCCTAAGAGCACAGATGCAGCTCTCGTTGTTCTGACAAAGTGCGTAGTGGCACGAGGATCCATGTGATGCTGGTCACTCGTATATGGTATGCCCTAATCTTATGATGTGATGTGGTGTCCTATAGTGCACAGCTGATGTTGCTGGTTATTTCTAATATGTGCACACTACAGGTGGTTACTATGGTGCACTGTGGATCATGTGTATGCATAATGTGTTATGCTAAGTACAGTTCCTACTAGTAGTTACTGGTCATCCTAATTGTGATGATGATGACAATGGCCCAATTGGCCAAGTGACCTATGTAATCCCTGTGAAGTCATGACAAGTGCCTAGTGGCACAGTGATATATATGTGATTGTGATTTAATGTGTTTTTATGGATAATACAAAGGCTATTTTTATATAACCTTGTGTGGTTTCTTTTGTGGTGTGCCTAGTGTGTCACTGCTGTGTGAGTGTGTTGCACAAACGCTTTACACATTGCCTCTGGGATAAGCCTGACTGCTCTGCCAAGCTACCAAGGGGGTGAGCAGGGGTTATCTTCCCTTGCCCTGACTAGAGTGGCGAGTTCTGCCTGGCTTAGGTGTATACCCTAGCCAGCCAGAAACACAATTTCTAATATCAATCAAGGTATTAAGGCACACATCATGTAAATCAAATTTCATCCTTATAGTGAATGCACATCTACTAACTACAGATGGTTTATTAACTTCTCATGAAATATGGTTAAACACACAGTTTGAGTAAATTCCCTAGTTCTTCAGTAAATGCACTTTAGTAATAATGTCAAATACAACACTTGTTTTAATATTGTTAGACCATATAAGAATTAAGGGGGTCATTACGATGGCGGATGGACTTCCGTCCGTCCGTCATCGTGCCAGTGCTTGGGACCGTCCGCCTGGATTGCGGAGGTCCCGCACACAAGATTACGATGCGACCGCATCGTGTATCTCTGACATTGCTGTGGGTGCTGCTGGCTGCAGCAGCCGCCGCAATGCCAGAAATTCTGTGTTTGCATTTCCCTGCACTACGTGGCAGGCACCACGGGGTGCCTGCCACCTGGTTTAGGGAAATGTAGGAGGGTTCCTTAGGTACCCCCCCAGTGCATACCCAGCTCCCCCAACACAAGGGGGGTCCGCTAGAGGGCCCCCAAATGCAATCCCCGCCAGCCTGTGAATGGAGGTTTCACCGCCATACACCAGCTGGTGGGGAGGCAGCATCGTAATATGGCGGACGGTGCCTGCTAGGCACCGCCACCATATTGTTGATGCAGGGTGGGTCCGCCAGGCAATTGTAACGATTGCCTGTGGCGGACCCGTGGTTGACGGACTTTGCGTCCACCAGCACACCGCCGGCCATTGTAATTTGGCTGGCAGAGAAGTGCTTTACATGGGCAGGCTGCCGGTGGCAGTTTCACCGCCATCGTAATCAGCCCCTAAGTGCTAACTGCACATTCATGTCATGTATCTTTTATGAAGTTGTGACATGCTTATGAGGTGCAAAGGATGGTCAATTGTGGCTGCACCAGTGATGCTGATGAAGACTTTGGTAATGATGATTATAGTGCTCTGAAGGAACCAGAGACTGGTAGAACACTTTTGACAAATGGGACATCCCCTAAAGTTTGGCAGATATCCCCCAGCCACAAAACACCAAATGAGCCCCTAAGAGATTTTATTTTTCTGCACTAACTCCTAGGGAAAAACAGCCTAAAACCTATTGTCAATTGTGTTCACAGATTGTATGTCCCTTTGATCCTGTCACCAAAATCATGTCCATTCTCAAATTATATGATACCCAAAGGTAACATAGATAATATAAGGCATTGGCTCACTGAAGCACAATTCTAGCCAAACTGTCACAACATTCAAATTCAAACATGTGCAATTACTTGGATACTTTGGTTTGTCTTGCAGAGAAGCATAATCAGGACGCATAATTTATTTTTAACAATTGACAATGCTTTTTTTCTCCCTTTGGTTAGAAACGATCTGGCTGTGGGCCTAACATGGGCCTTGAACGGCTTATCAAACACTAAATTCTATGGTTTTCTTCAGTTTCTGAAGCATCATATGTAGCTTCATAGAACATGTTCCTCCTATTAATTTGAAGATTGTGCCGTTGGCCAACAATATACCAATCACCAATCTAGGTGTTCTAAATAAAATATTTGCATGGAATATATTTCAATTTATCTCAACCTGAAAAAATGCATGATCCTCATTCAGTTGTGCATAAGACCTGATCAGGGTCTGATCCTGAGAAAGTCCTTGTAACAAATTTGTATGAGCTGCATGAAATTGGCTATATTAGCCCCTCTCGATATACTGCAGTACTGCAGCACCTGGTTCAGAATGCAAGCATTTCTTTAACCTCCATTCTTTCATTACCGTCTTCTCTGGCATAGAGGAGAAATCAAGTCAACTCTTCTCTTTACTATCTTTAAAGTCTCAAATGACCTGCAGTGTTTTACAGTTTTATTCTGTTTCATTTCACCTCAGTTGATTTTCAATTGTTTCTTGATATTGCTCTTCAACCTTCTAGCTGGATTTGGCCTTGCATGCCACTTTTATGCCAATAACACCCAGCTTCTTCTTCAGGTCTATTTGAAAAATGGCACCATTGCCAAGTCATTGAGCTGACTTGAAGGCATTGAGCACTGAATCAAGAATAGATAGTTTCGTCTCAAAGGCACCAAGAATATTCTAATATTTTAGAGGCGGGTCTTCTGCAGTTTTTCAACCGGATGATCCACTTTTTTTTTTTAGGAAACCTATAGTTTTGCAACCAAAAGAAAAATATTCGATTCATATGGGAAAGTAAAGCCAAAACCAGATTCTGTAAGATGTGTCTCCAGAAGAATATGCTTTTTTTCTCAGACAGGTATGGGTGTCCGATAGACAGCAGTAAATGGTCACTTGGACTATTGAAACACAGTTAATGCAATTACAATCATCTTTGATTCATAGTTTACAAATTTGAGTCAGCTGTATCTGGAGATCCTCCTATAGATTTCGTGCTAAAACAGAGCCAGCTCTATGGCTGTGTGTTTAATACATTACAGCATGCATGGCAGGAACTATTCTCCCTGCAGAATAAAATGAATTAATATGTTTCCGTGAGGAATTGACATTCACCAGATAATATAGTATAACATGCTTATTTAAAAGAAATATATGCCACTCCTGTTGACGCTATCTCCGATGATCTGATAATATAGAAATAAAGCACCTGCACAGAATCGAGGATGGTGTAGTCCTCAACAATAGATGAGTAAATTTGTCCCTAACATAAAGTTCGTAATAGCATTCCAAACAGCAAACAATAGTAATAATCCCTGACTCTAGAAGGCTAGTGATCAGTAACTTTGAAAACCATAAAGGTTGTTTAAAATATTAAAGTGCAACACAGAAAGCAAAAGCATAGCTTAGTCACTTGAGTTGCATAATTTTTCAGTCATAAGCATAGAGGTTAGAAACCATTTAAACTATATTCAGCTTGGGAAAAATCTGAAAAACGGTCTAAGTCCAGAATATGCAGGAAATCAATAGAAAATTGGGCAGCATCCCTAGGGCACATGGAAGAGACCAAAAGATCATATGGCTCACCACTAAAAACACATCCTTTTATATCAAAATTCATCATAAAAAAGCAATGGAAACCACACAGTCAGCATAAAGTGAACAAATTCAACAACACATCAACAAATCATAATACAGCATTATAAAATATAATATAATGCCACCATCCTAGCACTATCCTCCTAATTGAAAATTAAAGAATTTCCCCTGATCTAATGTCATCAAACATGTTAGCACAAATATGGTTACATAAACAATAGCAGCCTTATGAAGGAATGAAAGAATAAGCCTACAGAATACAGAACAGGGAGAGTACTTGAAAACGCCAATCTAACTAAAGTACTCCTTCCAAAGCTCTTCAGGAAAAGCGTGTCAATACAAAGCAGTTGGTACACATTTTACTGTATGTGGGGTCAATGAGAAGTGAAGACATGATTAATAATAAATTGTAAGAAATTGGGTTTTTAATTGAGAGAGGTGGAAACCCCACTCAAATAAACACAGTCCTTGTCAGGGTAAACCACAAAAGTCACTAAATAAACCTGTTCTTAACCCTCTGGTAGCTTGGCACAAAAAAAGCAGACAGGCTTAACTTTAAGGCAATGTGTAAAGTATTTATGCAGCACTCATACAGAAATTAAGCGAAACCACAACACAAGAAAAATCTCAAGCCAATTTAAAGAATGGAGTTAATTTTAATAAATATAATGAAACCAACATCACAAACATCCAATCATTAGAACCAGAGATGTGAGTTTTTAAAGTTTTAGGTGCAAATGGCGCCATAAAGCACAAAGCGCCACTCACAGTAATCCAGTTGTGCTAACCTGGGTAAAGTCACAAGTTCAAGCCAAACCAAAGTCACAAGTTCAAGCCAACCACGATGGAGCGTTGGTTGGATACAGGTACCAGGTTCATTGCACTGAAGAGTTACAGTTCACATTGGTAGGGTCACGATGAGGTCACTGTCGGCATGAGAAGCAGATCACGAATTGCAGACAGTCACTATTTTGGCACAGAGAGCCAGTCATCGCTGTAGCTTCGTGTTGACCGTCGACGTGGGCTGTCATTGCTGGAGCAAAGTACAGGTCTCACTGGAGCTTCGTGTTGGTGGTTGATGCCAGCTGTCGCATTGGTAGTCGTCACGGAGGGTTCTTGTCAGCGCAAAGTGCAGGTCCAGCTGGAATTTCGCGTTGGAGGTCATCACACATGGACATTTCTTGGCGTAAGGAGCCCAAAACTTCTTTATCTTCACTTTGAGTTCAGGAGTAGTACTATCTGATGCCAGACAAGGCTACAGGATATTAGGGGTAACTCTTGGGGTTCAGGAATCACTCCATCAGATGCCAGCAGCAGGGCTGAGGCAGGTCCAGTTGGTGCTGATCTGCTGTGCTGTTGCAGGGAGGCCTCTGGAAACTTGTTGCAACACTGCAATTCAAACAGGAGCTCTGCCAACTGACCCTTAGAGTCACTTCTGGGAAGCCTGGGTTCAAAGCAAACAGGTCCAATCTTCCTTCTTCAGATATCAGGGATGTATTTCTTCTGAATGTTCCACAGGTCCAAGAGTGTTCTGATGAGAGGCTCTGAAGATGCTACTTTTATTCTCAGTGCCAGCTTCTGGGTGGGGATGCCCCCTTTGTCTAACTATTCCCCATTTCTGGGTTTGTCTCGGGTAACAAAGGGCAAGATGGACTAGGTGTGCCCTGCATTTGTCACCAGCAGGGCAGGTATACCTTAGAAGTCAGAAAGGGAGAGAACAAGCCCTGAGGCTACCCTGTGAAGCTCAGGAAGGGTGAGTACAACCTCCGGGGACATCCTGCTTTGTAGGAGAGCACACTGCCCCACACCCAAGCTCCTTTTTCTCCCTGTCTGGAAGGTGTGCACAAAACACCACAGGAGAGCCATTCACAGTCACATGACCCTAGACACTGGCAGATATACAAATGACCAAAAAGTGGCATTTTCAGAATAATAGCTTAAAATCTGACTTTACCTTTAAAGAAGAATTTCAAATACAATTCATTTGAGTGGAAACAGCATTTCTCTATCTGGTCTTAAACTAACATCATCACTTATTAAGTGTAATAAGGTAACCCAGAGTTAGTCTATGGGAGAGATAGCCTTACAACACATAAAAACAACTTTAGGAGTTTTTCACTGCCAGGACATTTAAAACGTAAACACACGTGTCATGCTATTTGCATACCATGCACCCTACCCTATGCTCCTTTACGGCCTACCCTAGGGGGTGACTTCTAAGTATTAAAATGGAAGGTTTAGGCCTGGGCAAAGCTTTATTCTGTGCACTACAGGCTGAAGTGGCAGGCCTGAGACATGTTTTGCAATACCACTTTAATGGGTGGCAAAATGGGTGCTGCTGCCCGCTAGTAGCAATTAATTTACAGGTCATGCAATACCATTTACTTGGTACTTATAAGTATATTAAAGCCAATTAGGTGTAGGGAAATTTTACCATGTTTGAGGGAGAGAGCACATGCACTTTTCCCCTGGTTAGTAGGGAAAAAGTGCACAGATTCCTAATGCCAACAAAAATGAGTTCAGAAAAGCACAGAAGTGAAGGGAAAACGTTTAGGGGAATATCACACCAAGGATGTCTGGTCTAACATAAATCCAAAGTAGAGTTGAGGCCTAATCAAGGATGTCACCAACCTGGGGATGAGGACTTGGTAGATTATCTCCCCTGAGCAGACTGCACCCTTCTTATTTTGCAGGGCCGATCCGTCGAGGGAATCCAAGCAGGAAGTCAGGCAACCTGGGACGGACCAGAAACCCCTTTGGACTTGCTAGTAGCTGAGAGGAAGGAGGCAGAGTCTCGAGCTGGAAAGCAAAAAAAGGAAGAGGAAGACTGTTTGTATTGGTCCTGATACGGAATGAGGGAGTGCAGTGAAGAAGTCCCCGGCCACAAGAGGGACAAACTCGAAGAGCCGCAACCAGTAACTCGAGCTTCCTCACTGAATGGAGGGAAAGAAGATGACCGGAGAAGAGTCTAAACTGAATCCTTTTCACCAGCCAAGCCTCACTTCCAGCCATGTTCTAGGAGGGACGTGACTCTGTCAGGTGTGCACAAGGCTCCTAAACTGAGCTGAAAAGTGGGAGGGCAAACTTTAAAGGAGAGGCGGGAAAGGAGAAAGATTTTACTCCGGTGGTCTGTATAGATGTGTAAAGATTGAAATTAATTCCCCACATTAAGAGGCTGATGAAGTGAAAATATTGTTTTGTGATTGTTATTACCTAGTGTCTTGTTCTGGGAATGGTAGCTACTGGAGATTCTTTACTTTTTTCGTCATAGCATTTTATTTAGATCTCTCAGTCAATTCTCTATTCCTGGTCACCATTCTCAATAAAGTCACACTATAGAAAGAGACGATAAGAGACTCACTAAACTAACCTCACCCAAAGGAGTAACAAAATAAATATAACAGTGACATACCTGAACTCTCCTTTCTGTCGAGGGTGCCGGTGGATAGAAATTCCAAAGGACCTAAAGAAAGGAAGAAGACCAAGGACTTTAATTTGGGATATCAACTCATCATTATAATAATATTAAGAAATAAAATATACTTGTCTTTTTTCTAAGAAATTGACTCTGATCTTATATTCTCGCACCAAGTGGTGGAGATGCCAGGACCTGACCTTCCATTGATACAAAATGGATGCTTTGATTGAACATCTGGTGCCAGGACAACGCAAATTAGAAAGGGCCCTAGAACGCCAAATGTATTCAGCTAAGGCTGATAGGGTAATATTCTGGGATGCCTTAAAGACTCAAACTGAATATCTTAATAAATTGGCCCAGCAACAATTACAAGTGACGTCCGGTCTGGTTAACAATAGATGACCTATAACCACTGGTCCTATCAGAACCTTACAAAAGTTATTGCCAGGAGAGGATCTTGATTCCTTTTTGGTAAACTTTGAAAGCACCACTAGAGTTACTGCTTGACCCATAGAATGTTGGCCTTTTAATTTTGCCCCTTTATGGACAGGTGAGGCCCAAGCCGCCTACCAGACATCAAACCTTCGAGGAGAGTCCACATATGAGGAGGTCAAAAAAGTGATATTGTATTTAGCCGAACTAGATGAAGAAGCTTATCGCTTGAGATTTAGACAAGAGAGGGAAATCCGGGAGATACACCAAAAACCTCCACTTTAAGTTGAAGACAGATGCTGAGAAGTGGTTACAACTACAAGAGCATAGTAAAGAGGAAATTATGGACAAAATATGGTAGAGCAGTTTCTAGAAGCTTTGCCCCATCATTCACAGAAGTGGTTATGCTAACACTCAGGACTTACCATTGATCAAGCAGTGGGAATTGCAACCACTTTTTCACGAGTTAAACCTCCCTTTCACCAAATAAATGTCAAAAAGAGTACAAAGACTCCCACTAAACAGGGCAACTATCATAGTGAAAATACACCCCTGAAACCTGCTAACGAAACAAAAAGAACATATCCGTCAATGCCGGAGCTTCAGTCCACCTCTGGTCTGCAATGTTTTGAGTGTGACGAGTGGGGCCATATAACCCACTTTTACAAAAATATGAAACTCATAGAAGAGTCAATGGAGATCAACTATGCCCCGAGCTCCATCGACTTCACTCAAGAAATGAAGCCTTGTTTTTTGTAACTGTATAAATTAATCAAAAATGGACAACCGCTCTGTTGGATTAGGGTTGCAAGCAGTCCGTAATACAGGGAGAATTAGTGTTCCAATCACAAATCATACCAGGAAAATTCATTAACATCAGGTGTGTGCATGGGGATGTAAAAACCTATCCAGTAGCCCAGCTGATGCTTACTACGATATCAGCTAAAGAGGTAGAAGTTGATGTAGGGGTACTTAGAGGTCTTCCTGAAGATGTTATTCTTGGGACTGATAACCCACACTTTCTGGAATTATACTGAGACAAAGTAGTCAGTCAGGTAAAGGAGTCAAAAGAACAATTGGAAGACAAATCCCTGACCCCTCAAGATGCTTTCCTAACTCCAGAACTCTGGATAATAGATCACAACTTTTTATTTAAACAGATGAACGATACTCTTCTCCAACCTATTTGGGATAAGGCCTGAGAAAACAATACACAAACTAACTCTCATTTTCAAATATAAAACTGACTCCTCTATAGAATAGCAGGACCCACTGATCCACCTCAACTGCTAATCCCCAAAGATTTCCAAGATCAAATTTTGTTTAATGCTCATTCCCACCCACTAGCAAGACATTAAGGACCCAAGAAAACAACCTGTGAAATCCTTCAAAATTTCTATTGGCCTGCCATTTTTGCCCATGTAAAGAAATACTGTCAGGAATGCGAAATCTGTCAGAAGAAGAATCCTTATCGCCTGCCTCTGGTACCCCTACAACCTTTGCCTATGATAGGTACTCCATTTGAAAGAATTGGGATGGATTTAATCAGTCCCTTACCTAAGTCCTCAAAAGCGCATCAGTATGCCCTTGTGTTAGTTGACTAGGCTAACAGATAGCCTAAGGCATTTTCTATACATATCCCAGATACGAAAACCATCTCCCAACACTTGATAGAGCTTTCTCTCAGGTTGGGTTCCCAAAAGAGATTCTCACAGATCAAGGCACCGCTTTTGTGTCACGATTGATGACACAGATATGTAAACAATTAACTATTCAACATATCAAAACCTCAGTATACCACCCTCAGACAGACAGCCTAGTGGAGCGGTATAACAGGTTGCGCAAACTTATCTTAAAGAAGATGCTGTTGGGTGAAGGGAAAAACTGAGACCAGATGCTCCCACTAGCCTTTTTTGCATTGCGAGTCAAGTGCAGAGTAGCCTAAGTTGTTCCTCTTTGGAACTACTATATGGGACGAAACCACACAATCTCCTAGAGATAACACGAGAGGCCTGGGAGAAAGATATAAAACCAGAAGCAGATAACCTTCTAGGGTATACCCAACAGTTAAAAGCCCATATAGGGAAACTTCGGGAATTGGTCCATAAGAGTTTAGAGAAAAGTCATAGAAAACAAAAAACATTTAAGATCAAGGGAAGACACTGAGGATATACCAACCAGGTGACTAAGTTCTGGTATTACTACCTACCTTAAAAAATAAGATGAAATCTGAATAAAAATGCCCCATTAAGGTTAGTGAAGGAATTGGAAAGGTCTCCTATAAATTATGGGTGGGACTCTATAAAGAACCAACCTTCCATATAAATCTTCTAAACAAAATGGCTGGATCCTCCACTAAAACTTGTGTGCACCACCCAACCTGAGGTAAAAATCAATTAAACTCTAGAACAACTCCCCTTAAATGAAGAGTTGTCCAAGAAACAAAAAAAGGGAATTAAAAGAAATTCTACAACCTTTCTCAGCTATATTCTTTGATATACCACAAAAAAACTAACCAGAGGGAGAATGCTATTCCCACACCAGAGGGGAAAGTAGTAAAATTGAGGCCTTAAAATTCCCACTGCAAGGCGAAAAGCTATTCATACTGAGGTCGATTTTTAAAAAAAAAATGAGCATTATAGAACCCTTCCAGAGTAACTAGTCTTCTCTCATATTTCTTGTTCCAAAACCCAATGGGAGTATACGGTTCTGTATAAACGTATGTGCTGTTAATAACATCTCCAAGTTTGATGTTTATCCTCTTCCCAGGGTCGACAAACTAATCGAGAAGTTATGGGATGCCAAATATATCAATCAATCAATCAGGGTTTGTAAACCGTGGCTACTCACCTTTGAGGGTCTTAATGCGCTAGGAGCGGGGGAGGGGCTGATGAACCGTCTGAGCGCTGGGGTTCAGTCGAATAACCAGGTCTTGAGATCCTTCCTGAATTGGGTCAGCGACAGGGATTGTCTGAGGTGGAGAGGCAGGGTGTTCCAGGTCTTGGCAGCGAGGTAGGAGAAGGATCTTCCTCCGGTTCTAGTCTTGTGGATCTGAGGGACGGTAGCCAGGGCCAGCTGGGCAGAGCGGTGGTGTATGGTGGGTACGTGGAATGAGGGGGGCTGGTTCAGGTATGTTGGTCCTGCGTCGTGGAGGGCTTTGTAGGCGTTTGTGAGGAGCTTGAAAGTGACTCTTTTATTGACTGGGAGCCAGTGGATTTCTCGGTGGTGTTTGGTGATATGGCTGTGGCGGAGGATGTCGAGGACCAGCCTGGCTGTGGCATTTTGAATGTTCTGTAGTTTCCTGAGGAGTTTCTGGGTGACGCCGGCATAGAGTGTGTTGCCACAGTCGAGTGTGCTGCTGATGAGTGTATGGGTGACCATTTTTCTGGATTCGATGGGGATCCATCTGAATGTATTTCGAAGGCAGGTGAAGTGTGTGGAAGCAAGATGAGGAGACGGCATTGATCTGATGGTTCATTGTGAGATAGGAGTCCAGTATGATGCTGAGCTTTGTGCATGGTCCTTAGGGGTGGGCAGGGTTCCAAATTTGGAGGGCCAACCGGAGTCCTTCCATGCTGGTTGGTGGGTCCCAGGATGAGGACTTCGGTTTGACCAAGTTGAGTTTGAGGCAACTGGTGGCAACAGCCTTCATCCCGCTGTGGAAGTTGTTTCTGGTGGTTGTGGGTTCATTGGTGAGGGAGAGGATCAGTTGTTATTGTGGCATGATGTTACTTATTGTGACATCACTTCCTGTGATGTAATTCTTAATTAAATATGCTAATTAGTGCCCACACTAGTTTTCCTAGCACTTGTATGCTGTAAAGATGGGGGGACGGCTTCCTAAGGTCAGAGGTGGTGCAGTTTGACCCTTTGCCATTACCCAAAACTGGGGACTAACCAACAGCGCCCCAAATGTAGTATCAGCAAGTGGACTCCCAGGCCTTGACCGCTGATTTTGGGAAGCAGTTTTATTCCCAGCCTTGCTATTGACTGATGACTGAATAGGAGAAAGCAAGGCACCCTCCTCACCTGCTGCCCTTCTAATATCGGTGCCTAAGCTGTCATTAGGCTCAGTACTGAGCCCCTCAGAAGCACCCCTCCTTCTCTGTTCCACCCTGTGCACTGCTCTCAGACAGGATGCTCAGTCACAAACACGCTGAATCTCAAGGTCACCCTAATACAAGTGCATTATATCTTATAGCACTTTCAATGCGGCAAGGGGGGTATCAGCCCAATCTCCAGTCTCTAAATGAGCCCCAGGTCTTTTTCATGGTTCCTCCATGACCTCATGATTCTCTGACCATTCACTGACCCTTTGCACCTCAGGGAGGGAACCAATCAGGACGTCCCCTGGTTGCTGCGCACTAGCCGGCTGCCCTTCGTTGATGAGGTATGGGTGATCTTTGGTGCTGATGTGTTTCTTGCTCTTTTGTCTGTGCTTATGCTCCAACTACCTGTGGTCTTATGAGCCTTTCTTCTCTTCCACACATGCCTACGTGCATCCTTATTGTGCTGGTGACCTTTTCTGCCTCCATTCACTGGGAAAGTTGTCTTTACGCCAGCTTTGCTTTACAAATGATCGGGCTATAGATGCTGCACAAACAGTAAATAATCCTCCAACAAGATACTGCTGCTGAGGTGAGTTACAACAGGTCAAATGTCCTACACTGAGAAAATGACAGACAGTAATTGGGTGATCCATACAGCAGTTTGTACCTGGACACCTATATAACCACTATGGACCTTACCAAAGGCTATTGGCGAGTCTCATTAAAAAACGAAGTTCAAGAAAAACAGCTTTTTCCATGCCATTTGGGTTATTCAATTTACTGTACTACCCCTCTGACTCCACAGAGCCCCTGCTACCTTTCAACGTCTGATGAATTTAGTACTTAAAAACCATCAAGAATATTCATGAGCATTCGTAGATGATATCATTATATTCAGTCCTACACATTTAACAAACGTGACAAAAGCTCTAAACGAATTAGCAAATGCTAACTTACATATAAATGCATCTAGAGCGTATTATAACAAGGTAAAATACTTAGGATACCTCTTAGGAAATGGGATCACAGAACCACTGTACAAAAATATTAAAGCTATTACTAAAGTCCCTTTCCCTACCAATAAAAAATAAGTCAGAGCCTTTTAAGGGTTAGTTGGATATTACTGAAGGTTTATTCCAAAATACTCTACCATATTGATGATGGGATACAGAGGTCCATCCTGAATATCAGTCAGAGACTATTCCCCTGTGAAACTGCATATCCAACTATAGAGAAAGAATGTTGAGCTATTAAGTGGGCAGTTGATAACCTTCGTTATTGTCTTGATGGCAAACCTTTTCTACTGTACACTGACCTTTAACATCCTTAAGTCTGAACAAAGAAAACAATATTGGGGTCCTCCGGTGGTTCCTTTCACTACAATCCTTTCAGTCTGGGGTTTGCCATAAACACGTGAAAGATCTACTTGGCGCAGTCTTCCTATCAAGTTTTCCCCTTTTCCTCAATTGGGAAAATCCAGGGATGGAGATATGTCACCAACCTGGGCATGAGAACTCAACACATTATCTCCCCGGAGCCGACTGCGCACTTCTTATGTTACAGCGCCTGTCCATCTGGGGAATCCAAGCAGGAAGTCTGCCAACCCGGGACAGACCAGAAACACCTTAGGACTTGAGTGTAGCTGAGAGGCAGGAGACGGAGTTTCAAGCTGGAAAAGAAAACACTGAAGAGGAGTACTGTTGGCATTGGTCCCAATATGAAACGAGTGAGAGCAGAGAAGAAGTCCCTTGCCAAGAGAGTGACGAACTGTAAGAGCCACCACACCAGGAAGCTGAGCATCCTCACTGAATGGAGGGAAACAAGATGACGGGAAAGGAGCCAAAGCTGAATCCTGTTCGCCGGCCAAGCCTCACTTCCAGCCACGTTCAGGAGGGATGTGGCTCCGTTAGATGTGTGAATGGCTCCTAAACCGAGCCGAAAAACAGGAGGGCAAACTTTAAGGGAGAGGCAGTAAAGGAGAAAGACCTTTACTCCAGGGGTCTGTATGGACATGTACAGATTGAAATTAATTCCCCACATTAAGAGCTTGATGAATTGAAAATATTGTTTGTGATTGTTATTAACTCGTTTCTTGTTCTGAGAATGGTATCTACTGGATATTCTTTACTTTATCTGTCATTGCATTTTCTTTCGATCTCTCATTCAATTCTCTATTCCTGGTCACCCTTCTCAATAACTTCACACTATAGAAAGAGAAGAGAAGAAACTCACTAAACTAACCTCACCCAATGGAATAACAAAATAAGCATAAAAGGGACCTACCTGAACTTTCCTTTCTGTCGAGAGTGCCGGCGGGCAAAATTTCCAAAGGACCTAAAGAAAGGAAGAAGAACATGGACTTTAATTTGGGATATCAAATCATCATTATAATAATATTAAGAAATAAATTATACTTGTCTTTCTCTAAGAAACTGACTCTGATCTTATAGTCTCGCACGAAGCGACAAAGGCCTAGTTTGGATTATGCCAGGAAAACACAGTTCTGAACATCCTAGCATTGTTGTTTTAATTGTGAAATATGAATGTCAATTCAACTAAAAATACCATCAACACTCCCAAGAAGATTTCTTGGCGCTGCTGTTAGATAACAGATATTTTTGTCACCTAACTTAATAGATCTATATATTATTTTTGGAGAAAAAAACTGTTTAAGAAAACCTGTTTTGGAAAACCTTTCTCCATGCGTTTATTTCTTCATTTTTTCCAAATCAACTGCATTCTGAGAATGTTAAATATATCCTGATGAATGCCCTTCTCTAAAAAAATAAAAAAAGAGAGACAATAGACTCTTTTTACGGGATTGCATAGACCCCTTGGTTTCCATTTAGAGGAGACGCCATACTCCAGTTTGTTTGGGGGGAATATACCACTCACCTCTTTGCCCTCTTCTTTCCTTTATCACTCTTTCTATGCTCTGGCCTGTAACTCACCCCTTCTCCATGAGCTATGTATTTATTATTTATCCCTGAAAGTAACCCCTGATTATGACCTAGTGCATTTACTTTTACCTGTACATTTACTAATACATTTACCTCTACCCTAATACCTCTTTCCTTGCTTATACCCTCGCACAGTTACTAATACTTACACCATAATAGCACTACTCCTGTCTGTCGATACCCTAATACATCTACCCCTCTTAACCAGAGAAGGTCTACCCATTCAATCTAGAACCTCTGCCCCTCCCTACACCCTAGCACCTCTACCCTTATTGTGCTCCTCTAACTTTAGACTAGTACTTTAACTACTTCCTCCCTATTCACATACCATACCCCTTCTCTAGTACCTCTCCCCATGCCTATACCCTAGCACTGCTACCCATATCTTGCTCCTCTAGCTTTACACTACTACTTCAGTAACTCCTTACACTCTAATACCATGTACTACTTATACTCTGGTACTACTACCCCTGTGTATTTCCTTGTACCTCCCCCTCTATCTATACTCCCATACATCAAATCCTACTGAAATCAAAGAGCTTGAAATTGCCCCTACATTTCAAATGTTTACTCTTATTTAGTACCTCTATCTGTATCTTAAAATGTTTACATTTACTTATACTCTAGTTCCTCTAACCTTACCTTATTTTCTCTACCACATCTATACCCTAGTACACCTAGACCCTACCTACACACTAACATTTCTACCCATACTTATGTTGTAGTATCACAAGCTATATCTTATTTCTTCTACTCTGCCTCCTGAAACTGATGGTGATTTTCGGAAAATGCCACAAAATGCCACTTTAAAATGGCATGAGAATGACCGCCCCATGATCCCACCAGATGACCGGGTGGACTCTCTAGTCCTTCATTGCAGCACGATGAACAGAGACATGAGAAAAGATGAAATAGTGGAGAAAATGTTGGACTTTGAAGGGGTTAGATTTACTACTCCCACTCCAATATACAAAACAGATGGAAAAGTGTTGGACGTTGAAGGGGTTAGATTTACTATTCTCGCTTGAATCTAAGCAACAGTAAAGAAAGTGTTAGTCTTTGGGGGTTTAGATGTACTATTCCCACTCAAATCTACATCGAAGTTGGGTTAATGTTGGACTTTGGAGATGCAATATTGATTTTGCCCATTCTCACTTGTCTGCCATGTTGCAACTGATGTTCATTTCTCATGGACTGAGCAATCTACATACAATGCTATTGATGGCATGAGTGACACCATACAAAGTGTGTGCCTCAAATATATATAAGGCATGAAGGTAACTCAGCTGGTTAGAAGTGGCAAGTGACCCATTGACTCTGCACTGCTCACATGATGACTAATGCTAAATATACTAGCAAGTTCACCTGTATTGTACACAATACAGCCTTGGAATGGTCAAATACACATGTTATTTCTCCACAGTTTCGGCTTAAATATTTGTGAGCTGTCATGTTCATTCCTTAATCCAAAATGGAACATATCAGCACATCTAATGAGCTGCTCAATTCTATTGGATGTATTGAATATCTCCAAATGTCTTGTTAACAAGTTCAATGCGAAGCCCTCAGTTATGATAACACTCCTGGAGACGTGGCCGTGGATGGCGGTCTTGACCCATCTGTTCAGCCTGGACAGACGGAAGCAGTGAGTCTCACCTTGCCCACACCAAGACCTCCAACCCCAGCTGCAACACCTCAGCCAACCCCAGTGTGCCCAACCTGTGTACCTAGCCCAGTTACTGCCATCTTGTGCCCCCCAGTACTGAATTCTGAGGTGAGAATCACCAACGTAGTCACAGAGGAACCAGGACCCAGGAGGAGAGGGCAAAACAGGCCAAGAACATAGGTTCGGGGGGTATGGGTCATGGGAAGGGTACTGTGGGCCCGCTGAGGGAGGCCACTGGAGCCACTCACACCCTGGCCACCATCAACCAAGTCTTTTGAGTCTATCATGAGTCCCATGATGTAATGGGCCAGGTATTGAAGGAAATCCAGGAGAGGAAGCAGCTGCAGAGGGATGTACACCAGGAGCTGGCCACCCACAACAAAAACACAGGCCCCATAATTGGGGTGCTGCAGGACATCAACACAACCCTGTACAGGTATTTTCCACCACCATCTACCTCTTTCTGTGGTCCAACTACATCCGGGCCATCTACATCTGCACCAGCCATGGGAAGGGAGGCCCTGCCTGTGGAAGACACGTCTGCAGACACCCCTGTACCTGCAGCAGTGTACCCCCACTGTGTCTGCAAGCAGGGACATCCATGAAAAAATACAGGAGGTGCGGAAGGCAAGACAACACCCACGACTCCCAGCAAGAAACCTTGACCTTAATTTCCTCCAATGTGTGTAACACATTAACTCTGGGAACTATTTCTGGACGCTTTTTCCCTTCTGGCGGGAGCAATATTTTGGACTTTGGACTTCAGACAATTTAACATCTACAACTATGGTTTCATTTACCATGACTGATTACTTCACTTTTTTATCTTTGATTTTGCACTATGTATCTCTTCACTTTTACCACTTTAATAAATACACAGGCCACAAACTCATTGTCTGCTGTAGTAAATCTCACATCTAGCAATGTATATATGTACTCCCATGTAAACTTTACAATGTCAAAACAAGCTACTTGTGTAGGCTTGGATATGCTGCATGTACACAATGTTTAGCTCAGGATCACAACCATGTCACACCAACACATACATACAAGTTTCTAATCATCGGCTGGCATGATGTCAGAAACATAGCAAATCATACATGACAAAAATATTCTATGTCAGTGATCACATTTTCAGATGCAGACCATAACAACATGAAAGAAGGGGATACATCAGACAATTTCCTATAGAACAGGAAAAATAAAATTGGTCCATGTTATCAGCTCGAGCCATATCGTCTACCTCACAAAAGGAATCCCACATCATTTAAACCAATAAACAGACACATGGCAGTACAACAGTTTCTGATCACAGGGTCATTCCAAACCAGTGATGCACCATCCAGTGGAATGTCACAATAAATGTCAATGATGTGCCACAAGCACTTTGGCTTACAATGAGGAGCCACATTAACAGCTACTTTACAGTTTATACACAATGAGGATTTAGCCAATATGAAGGGAGACAAGCATGATTTGGACCCACATCAACATTTTATTGGAGCACATGATGGTACACATATTGTATTAGGACCACTACATGACAAGGAACAAGTCCAGTGGATTCCTCTTAACTTCCATCTATCGCTGTGCAAGCTGTCATGGTGCAGGTTTTGTACACCCAAAGTCTGTGACAGACATTCCCAGGAACAATCCATGTCCACTTCACACGTCCAAACAGCGTCATATGCCTACTAATGTCACAACTCTGAAATGTCCAAATGAAGATGCCATGGCAAAGGTTCCTAAAACAGACCAAAACAAAGAGATTAGCTATGAAACCATACAAATTACACAATTTATATAGTTAATTTCTGGAGAACACAGTCCATGACACAAATCTAAGCTAAACAAAGCAACACTAACAAAATGAGCATGTGACAAAACCTTCCTCCACAAAAACCTTTCACCAGAATTTGCCAGAGCTTTAGCTTCCTGATATTTTCCCTAGACTTATTCCTCACATCATTACAACAAGAGTTGCTTTAATGGTCAAAGTCATGACATCTCACAACATTCTTATAGTTGTCGATGAGATCTTGATGTAAGTTGGCTCCTTCCTCTTCACCACTATCATCATCATTTGGCAGTTCAGAATCCTCACCCGCTGGACCTTCATGGTCTCCATCCTCTGTGATATAAGGTGTATTCCATCGCAGGGCGAGACTGTGGAGCATGCAGCAGGCCGCAGTGATTTGACACACCTTCCCGGGTAAGTAGAGAAGGGCTCCCCCAGTCCTGTCCAGACATCTGAATCTAGCCTTCAGGAGCTCAAAAGCCCGCTCCACTGGCCACTGTGTTCTTTTATGGGACTCATTGAAGCGGACTTCCCCTGGCATAGTTGGATTCCTCAGCGGTGCCAACAAACATGGACGGTTGAGATAAGCTGAGTCTCCTAGATGGAAGAGAAACATAAGTGCAGCAATAAGCTGCTCACTTTCTGATCACACTGCCTGACATCACCTACACAAAGTTAGGATAGATCAAACTTACCAACAAGCCAGGATCTCTCCGGTAGTAGTTGTGACATCAGCTGGGGTATGGTGCTGTTCTATAGTATGAAGGAATCATGGGCTGATCCTGGGAACTGAGCACAGACATTTGAAATGTACAAATCTGGTAAGCAGACAACTTGCATGTTGATAGAATGGAAGTGCTCCCTGTTACTGTAAAACTTGAACCCTCGCTTGTGGTTGTACTAAGGCAATATGGGTGCCAACAATGGCATGCGACCAAATCCATAGAAGCCATCCTTCACATTGGCTACATCCTCATGTCTGGGTAACTGGATGTAGCTGTCAATTTGTCTCATCATTGAGGAAAGCACGTCTTTTAGTATACCACTGAAAATTAGCTGTGACATACCATCAGATATAGTCACGGTGTATAGAAAGGAACCTGTGGCCAGAAAATCAATACTGCCATAAGTTTCACAATAGGTGGAATACATGCAGGATTATCGTTTTTAGGAAAAGAATCAGGCTCCAAAGGATGACATAATTCCTGCATTGTTTGCCTATTCAAACAAAACATCTTGTTGACATTAGTCCCAGGTGGAAACTCTGCTCTTCTCATGGAGTTTGCAGAATTCGGACACTCCACACTCCGCGGAGGAGTGCAGAGTTCCTGAATTCTGCCTTCCAGGTGTAAAGCGGAGCTTTTTTTCCATTCGCGCGTTCAAGATTTGTTTTGTCACTTGCTTGTAAAAGCCACGATATTCTTGAGCCTTTAGCGAGCAGGCACAAGACTTTCCACCCTCTCACACGACTGCCAGCTGCGCCTGCACCAATGTAGTGCCAATTGCAGTCGTGAACACTCCACTCGAGTAGCTTTTGTGCTTGAGAAGCAGCTAAAGAGTTTTTTGAGTGGGTTTTCTTCTCCAACGGACCGTTGGAGTTATTTTTTGTAGGAGAAGCCTTTTTTTGAAACTTTGTTTTCCAACATGTAGGAAGTGCCCCAAAGACCACAACTTCCTGTTCCTGTCCAGGAGGCTCCTCTCAGAGCTTTGTCCATCTCCTGGTCACTTTTCATTTGAATGTGGAGCAGGAAGGATCACTCTCATTGTCTCCTACATATATAGCATTGGATTTAAGGATTTTGTATTTGAGGTTTCACAAGTAAGTTAAAAAACTCTTGTATAAGGATGTAGTTTGTTTGATAGAGGGCGTGCACCAGTATTTATTTGAACTTTTATTTAATTTTTCAAAGTTATTGTGGTGGATAAGAATAGAGCAACCACAACGGCGGACTATGGAAGCTGCACTCCACTCTCTGTTTCCTTATATTCAATGCATATGTGCACAACAATTCCTGTACCTGCCGTCGTTCGGTACAACTGCAACGCAGAATAGAAACTTGAGTTTACTTTGGAATGGTGCACCAACAAACTTCTTATCCTTTTGTAAATGAACAATGTTGGACATTTCAGCACATGTTCTCCATGTTTGTTAAATTTGATTTAGTTATTTATTTTACTATGTGGCCTAGTCTACCAAGTGGCCATCCAGCAGGCCAAGGCCAGTGCTAGTCATGGGTACACGAAACAACTGTTTCTGTGGTATATGTTGTTTTAAAGCATCATTTAGGGCTGAGATGGCATATGACTAAATGCAAAATGTGTTTTTTTTGTATTTCATATTTTTTGTGTACAAAAAGTGTACATGTGGGGTAATATTTGAGGCTGTGTTGTTGTAAAGATTTTATAGCTCAGTTAATTTTCATTTTTGGCATTGCTGAATTTATAGTAGTGTTTTCTTCAGTGTTACAATGCCTCCTTTGTCTGTGTGTTTGCCATAGGCCACCATTGATTTGTTTTTTGTTCTCCATGCTATGTAGCCGGGGGCCTTTTGTGGAGTTTGTGTCCATAGGCCTGAATGTGTTCTCTTTGCTTCCCATATCCCCTTGCTTGCTGTTGTTGTTTGGCCATGTTGTTATGTTTCATATAGGTAGCTCGATATACTGCTCAGGTAGCAACCAGACCTTTCACCTATATTCCCCTGACATTACACTACATAACAGTTTTTAGTACTGACCTTTTACCTAGTTACGGTAATGCCTAAATGACATGGGGATTTCCCTGAAAACTAGCCTCATCCATTATGCATGAGGATTCTTGGAAACTCAGCAGGACTACCATCTCCTGCATAATAACTATGTATAAGGGTCATTCCTTCCGTCATCCTAAGTCTGACATGACACAGCAAGGTAGATGCCCTGGGCGTACTCTTTGGGTATATAAACACCATATCTTTGCTGAGGCAGGGAGAGGAGAAAAAGGACTTCCATGCTGACACACTGACGCAAGACGCTGAGGTTCCTGCATGCAAATACTCCAGCTCGCAGTGGTCTGATATCCCTCACGGGGTATCCATCTTGAGACTAAGACGGGGTCCCACAGTCTCTCACTTCAGGTAATGAGGTTGACTTTATCCTAGAGGAATTCTTTGCTCCACACCTACATACATGCTAGGTACACTTAGGTAAATGTAGTTAGGGTTGCATCGTAGGAGTACGCATTCATTACTGTCATGTATTTTATATACTTGCCTGTATTCATTATTTTAGCATGATGGTAGGGATCTACCATCCTTTTACTCTGTTGGTGCTTATAATCATTTATATCTGTTTCTGTCTTATGGTTCTTTCAGCACACATATTTTACACTAGAATGACGCTGGCCCAAACAATGCTTATTGAAAACGTCCCCACCCTTTATTCTGTGTATTTCTCTGAGACAAAGTGAGCACGAGTGACTGAGCGAAAAATAACTCACTGTTTCCACGATCCATGATGGGACAGAGTTGTCATGTTCGATAGTTGCCAAGAACCATTCTCTCCTTGGTAAGAGGAGTTTACAGTGGCACTGTGAGCTAGCTGGTATACAGGCGAACATTCTCGGTGGGGGTGTCTGGAATCAGTCGGAACACCAATCCCACAGTCTATGTTGTCTAAACGCGCAGATCCTATATTGGTTTTTAGGAACTACACGACATGGCGCCACCACCATTGGTTTGGTACTTATTTAACAGTCACATCTGAGTAGTTCAGTCATGCTGTTCTCAGAGACCCCTACTCACATTTATCCAGAGACGTCTGGAGTGGGAAGGGAACTATCCAACTCAGTTGAGTAGGCATATCCTATGTATTGGCTGAAGTTTATCAAGCTTGAAGGACAAATAGTTCCTATTGCGAATAAAACCTTATCTCAGTTTACTTGAAACTTTTTCCTTCTTCAAAATAATGGCTGACGAAGACGCCACTGGGCCAGCACAACGTGCAACTGCAGCAAGGGTGGAAGAAGATGAAATAAACATTTCAGAAAATGTCAGAACTGCCATTACTTTAAAACTAGCAGACTATGGAGTCACAGCTAGGGGTGTGACAGTCACATTCGTGATTGAGGCACACGAATCATACAGAACAGAGGTATTCTATTCATGGGTTAAATTCCCACAAGCAGATGCACAAATACATACATTTCATTTTTATACTGAAGATGAAATACCAAATGAATACTGTCCGTATGAGGACATTGAAATTCCGCTCACCTACCAGGAGCACATAAACTGGTTTAAAGGCGCCCTCCCACACACAAAAGAAAAAGTGAGACTCGGTCGGCTCGGAAGAGATGGAGCAACTTGGCCAGTCCTAGCTGCATAAACACCACATTCAGACATTGAGACAATTCCAGTAGCAAGACTTACGTCCACTTCATAAAGAAATAATAAAACTTTACAGAAACCTGACACAGTTCGTGATGAGAACACTCACACTTCAGCCAGCAAGGGCTACACCAGAAGGACAAATTCAGTGATCTACAACTAAAATAACACCACAAATGCTACACGCAGTTGTGGGTAAAATGCCCACTAGACGTGAGCAAATGCTATTCTGGATAGCTCAGAAAATCACACAGTTAGAGGCAGTATTTCCACACACCAGCCCTCAAGAAAAACACAGAATGTTAACAATCTGCTTGCCAATGGGGTAGCTCCCCAGATAGAGGATTGTACCACTTGGGGTACAGTTTTTGCTGCCATATATACCAGAACTCATCGTATCCCTTCATTAGCAGTAATACCAGATGTATTAAGACAAATACAGAATAAGTATGGAGCAGAACCTGCTCTGAACTTAGGGATGAAAGTGTTAGGTAATTTTGCCCTGGTATCAGCTATTATATTAGCAAACATAAAAGGGGAGGCAGCAGCAGTGGCAATACGCCAACACCTGAGGGACTTCACTCCTTTACAACAGGAATGTGAATTACCTAAAATTATCGAAGACACCTATGCTGAATTAGGTAGAATTACTTTGGGAGCTAGAGCAACAAAACCTCAACTCATGGGTGGTCCTGAAAAGGATAACACCAAGCAAGCACCTGATTCTTCTAAGAAGAAATGGGATAACTAAAAAACAAAAGAATAGATCACAAATCAAGGGGTGGGTCTCCTCAACAGGAGCCCTCCAAAAGGAGGTACAACCTTAGGAATCATGATAACATTAAAATACCTGACAGGTATCAGGATACTGATACACGTTCCTCTCGTTCCTTTCAGGGTTCTTCAAAAAACTCCAAGAGGGAAGGACGGTCAGAACACAGACAAGAAGAGCGTACAAAGTCCAGAGACACGCAAAGTGCTCCAGACTATACTTCCAAAAAAAAAGAGAAGCCAAAATCAAAACCTCAATTTAAAAAGAAGAAAGTCGCAGGTCTTAAAGTTAGACATGGCCAGAATTCTGAGGACTCAACTACTGAACGGGGAATGGGCTCTGACAATGCTAGACAGTGCAGCAGAAGTAACAATAGCTTGCCAGAACCTAATGGAATTTCTGGTGACAGAGGAGTTGAATGAACATATTACAGTGGAGACACCTGATACTAGCAGGGCCGGACTGGTCATTTCTAAGTAAACAAAGCAAAACCAAATGGTTTTAAAGTATGCTTTAAAACCATTTGTTTTGCTTTCTTTATTTAGAAGTACATATGGGTCCCCATCCACAAAATCAGCCCCCACCGCCGTGAAATCGGCCCCCAGCTTCGCAGCCCACCAAAACGCCCGGTAGCCAGTCCGGCCCTGGATACTAGGGTAAGTGTCCCACATAAGTTACATGAAATAACACTCCAAATGGAGGGGGACAAACCCAGAAAAATCAAAGGTCTCTTTTGGGAGAATCTGGCTTAAGCCTATGACATCCTTTTAGCTGAGAAAGATTGGCCGCCTGAAATTGTTATGAATTGCCCAAAAGGGGAAACGGTAATTTTACCGGCTTTTTCCAACCTCGTTCCAATATACTTAAAACATACATACACGCAGGAGTGGGCGGTAGCACTTGCTCCAGCATTATATTGCAACCATGTTGGGTGGGATGCTGAGTCACCTCACCATGTAATCCCAGTAAAAACTACTCCAACTCCACAGAGACAGTACCCAATAAAACAAGAAGCGAAAAAACAGGTCAGGGAGATCCTAGAACAACTTGAATACCAGGGTGTAATTGAAATTTGCACCTCTTCAATGAACAATCCTTTCTTTCCCGTAATGAAACCCGATAATTCATACCGTCTAGTTTTAGACTACAGACATCTGAACACATGCACTAAAACATTTGCAGTACAGAATGCACACAGTGCCGCATTGATGAGTAACATTGTGCGGAAAAACACAAAACAACATTAGATATCTCAAATGGATTTTTCTGCCAAAATATAGCGCCTGAAAGCAGATATCATTCTCAGAGCTTGGTTCTCAGCGCCAATTTTGTTGACTCCCCCAAAGGTATAAGAATAGCCCTGGGTTGTTCTCCGCTAGGGTAACAGAGTTACTTCAGAATTTGGATGAAGAGGCATTGTCCTATGTAGATGATATTTATCTGACAGATGATTATTTAAAGGATCACTTGACCAGGGTGAGCAACATAATTTTGGGGTTCGCCTCTGAGGGCTACAAATTCAACTTTAAAAAATCAAAAATACCATAATATGAACCAGGCTAACCTTGGAACTGGAGGCCAAACGACCCATTTGAAAAAACATCATGCAGTCCAGTGGGAGGAACATGTTAAAAAAATTGCTTAACGTGGTTGTGGTGGTGAAAGTGAGGCGAGTCAGGGAACATCAGCTACAAGTTCAATAACGGTGGGAGGTGATGATGAGGAAGAAGAGGGTGACATCCTTGTGCAAAGCAGCCCTGTCTCAAGCAGTGTGCCAGCAAAATCACCCACCTCAGCTACTTCACAATGGCTCAAGACTCAGAGTCAGATGGAGACACCATGGCATACAGTGACGGCTCCACCACAACACGCACAAAGTCTACCACCACCTACTTCTTAAAAGTCACCTGTGTCAGTGGCCCCAGAAAGGAAGAAACAAATACAGGCTACTATTATGGGCATGTTTAGGCAGGAGAGGCCCTATGACCGTAACCACCCAGCGGCACGCTTGTACAATGGGAAGCTGGAAAAAATGTTAACACTGGACCTCCTCCCTTTTTCTTTTGTGGAAGGATGGGAATTCTTAGAATTTGTGGCAGCTAACTGCCCAAAATGGAAGGTTCTAAGTCAGATCTATTTTGCCAGAGTTGCTGTTCTAGCGCTGCATCATGATGTGCTGCAATTGGTTGGACAAGCTTTGCAGCAAAATAATGTTCACATTATCCGCCTGACAAGAGACATGTGGACCAATCGTCATGTGACTGATTACATGTGCATCACTGCCCACTAGGGGGGCAAAGCAAAAGATGTCTGTAGGACTTGGCCCTGAAGAAACTTTTAAGAATGTTCAGCGGCATGCAACAGTGGCCATTTTCGCCATGGAGAAATCACATACAGCTGCAAACTTCTTGGACAAATTTAACCCCAGTGTGTCTGAATGGCTGCGACCCAGACATCTCGGAATTGAATTTGTTGCCATGGAAAATTGAAGTAATATAGCTACGGCCATGGCAGATGGTGGCTATTTCAGGGTCCTGTGTTTGGCCCATTGCATTAACCTGGTGTTGCCAGACTTTCTAAAAAAAGAAGACATAGTCAGCAACATACTGACCACCTGAAGAAGAATCTGCACTCATTTCAGCCATTCTTTTAAAGCCCGGAAGCAGTTGTGTATTTTTCAGCTTGCTAATAGAGTACCAGTTAAAGCCCTGATACAGGAGGTGCCAACAAGTTGGAACTCGTCCAATTACATGTTGCAAAGTCTGTTTGAGCAGTACAAACAGATCAATGACTATGACCATGGATGTGGAGAAATGGGGCCTACAGGGGTGGTTTCTCCATTGGAGCATGTGAGAATCTCCCCCACCCCCCAATGCCACAAGCATTACCATTAATTTTCAAAATACATTTATTTTTAAATTTATTCATAAGGGGTGACCCAGCTTGGCCAGCGTTGTGTGCCAGCTTCTGGGCAGGGCACGGTCAAACCTGCTGATCGGCAGGCAGCAGGTATTACATTAGGTATGCATGTCTGGTTGGACAAGTTTCCTAGGGTTTCCAATCACAGATGCGCACTTTCGTCCTCCTGAGCCAGCACTGCTTAGGAGCCAGGGGGAAACAGTACAGCTCCACTGGTCTCCTTTGGAGCACTGGGTTCACCTTCTCCCACCAATCCTCGTGTTCTCATGCTGTTTACTACAAAAATTGATTTGTTCTGTTCATTGCAGTTCCCGTGCTCAGAAGGCAGCACAGCACAGGGGTGGGAGTAACACAGACCATGGCCAGTCACTGTCTGGCTTTATTTTTAAGCCTTGCAATGATTGGTGATGTTCTTTTCCTTGGTCACAGTGTCAAAACCCTTCACTTTGTGAACAGCACTTCAATACATGTTAAGACGAGAAGATACATTTTTTCAAAACACTCTATGCATCTTGTGTGAAATGCTGTCAGACTCTGAGAGTTGAACCATGATTACTCCAGTTTTCTTTTTACCTGCTGTAGCATTGAGATGTTGTCCCTCAATTCGTCTCCGTTGCTCTCAATTGATTAAATCAGTCACATTGAAGAGCACCAAACAGGCCAAAAAGCACCTAAAGGTTGTGAAATTATTGGAGGCATGTTTTGTGTAATTTCTGAGAAAAAAAAGCGTTTCTCTGTAAGAAAATGAAAATCTGTTAATTCTTTCTGGCGGACATTTCTTTATTTGGGGCACCAGGGACGTTGTGTGTGTAAAAGCATATCTTTTAAAATGATTTTCCAACATATATATATAGTGCTTTACTTCCCGAGTAGATGTTTCCCAAAACAAAACCATCAAATAAGATCGCAGCCTCTGGGTAACTCTTTAATGTAAATGTTGTACCAAATGGAAGACAAGTGTTGTGCTTTGACTTGGATTGGTCTGGTGGCTACCGTGAAAATTGAAGATTGTTGTTTATGCTGAATGGATATCATTGCGGTTTAAAACGCAGAGGAAAAAGCAGACCAAATGTTAAAAATATACATTCAAGTTAGGAAATTCCCCTTTGAGGACAGTCTCGGCTCCCGTCATAAACAAAGAAAACAAAAAAACAGAGGGGGATATTCACAATGACGGGCGATAACTATCGCCAACATCATTTATCGGCAGAAAAGTTAGCGCCGCCTAACCCTGAATATTATCGCCACGTTAGCGGGGTATTATCAAGCCCACTACATGGCGATAATAACAGGGAACGGCGGAGAAAACAGCCGATAACAACATCGCGATGGCGATAGTGATTCGGGCGTTAGCCGGCGATACGTGGCGATCGGCCTCTTTGATACATCTGGCTGTCCGTTCTGTGTTAAAGGCTTACTTTGTGTTGTTCAAATTTGCAGTGATTTTTCCATGTCCCACAGTTTGAGGTACCAATCCTGCATCTGAGAACTCCCATCGTGTCGACATAGCTTGCTCGGTGAAAAGAAGTAGGGAAGCGTCTCTTCACTAATCCCAAAGCCTACAAGGATGCCTGTGGGGTCCCTGGGAGGTGAATTCCAAGAAACATCTGTTTAGCCACTAATAGTTCCCTGCAGAAAGTGCGAATGATAAAGCACACCTGTAAAATATGTGAAATCATGCCTACGTGCTGCACCCCTCCAGCATTTGACAGGGTTGGCGTCATCTATGGCTTGCAATCGATGGTGAGACCAGTGTCATCTAAGTAGCATATTAGCTACGCTCTCCATGCCCTGCACATGCGTGATCCCCTCGTGTGCGGCCCCCTGAATTGTCTACGAGTGCCCCACTTCCATACTTGCATGTAGCAAATACGTTCTTGCTCCTGGAGACAAAAGCCCCTTTATACCTTTTCAATGGATTCTATTAACCACTTTTCAAACACGTTTGATGCACCTGGCTGCTTACCAAGCATGGAAAGCTTCCTCATCCACCCCTGGGTTGTATATGGGTTTCCCACACAAGATGATGGACGGAATGCTGCACATTGGCAAACATTCACCCCCAGTCACAGATCTGGGTTTAATCCATCGTTATTTTGCTTCACCACGCCACCCCAGTTCAGACATAGCCATATGCAAATCAGTCTTGACCCTGTGCCTCATGGGAACAGTCCAGACCGAACTGCCAAGCCATGTCTTCCCTGGACCGGAATCAAGCATCCTAGGACCGGTTTCAGGCTATCAGCCTTCATCAGCCAGGATAGCTTGACTCCAGTGGCGTAGTGAGCACGGGACCCACGTCTGGGCATACCCTTCCCACTTAGGGCGAAATGCAAAACACACAAGATGATGGACGGAATGCTGCACATTGGCAAACATTCACCCCCAGTCACAGATCTGGGTTTAATCCATCGTTATTTTGCTTCGCCACCCCAGTTCAGACATAGCCATATGCAAATCAGTCTTGACCCTGTGCCTCATGGGAACAGTCCAGACCGAACTGCTAAGCCATGTCTTCCCTGGACCGGAATCAAGCATCCTAGGACCGGTTTCAGGCTATCAGCCTTCATCAGCCAGGATAGCTTGACTCCAGTGGCGTAGTGAGCACGGGACCCACGTCTGGGCATACCCTTCCCACTTAGGGCGAAATGCAAAACACACAAGATGATGGACGGAATGCTGCACATTGGCAAACATTCACCCCCAGTCACAGATCTGGGTTTAATCCATCGTTATTTTGCTTCACCACGCCACCCCAGTTCAGACATAGCCATATGCAAATCAGTCTTGACCCTGTGCCTCATGGGAACAGTCCAGACCGAACTGCCAAGCCATGTCTTCCCTGGACCGGAATCAAGCATCCTAGGACCGGTTTCAGGCTATCAGCCTTCATCAGCCAGGATAGCTTGACTCCAGTGGCGTAGTGAGCACGGGACCCACGTCTGGGCATACCCTTCCCACTTAGGGCGAAATGCAAAACACACAAGATGATGGACGGAATGCTGCACATTGGCAAACATTCACCCCCAGTCACAGATCTGGGTTTAATCCATCGTTATTTTGCTTCACCACGCCACCCCAGTTCAGACATAGCCATATGCAAATCAGTCTTGACCCTGTGCCTCATGGGAACAGTCCAGACCGAACTGCCAAGCCATGTCTTCCCTGGACCAGAATCAAGCATCCTAGGACCGGTTTCAGGCTATCAGCCTTCATCAGCCAGGATAGCTTGACTCCAGTGGCGTAGTGAGCACGGGACCCACGTCTGGGCATACCCTTCCCACTTAGGGCGAAATGCAAAACACACAAGATGATGGACGGAATGCTGCACATTGGCAAACATTCACCCCCAGTCACAGATCTGGGTTTAATCCATCGTTATTTTGCTTCACCACGCCACCCCAGTTCAGACATAGCCATATGCAAATCAGTCTTGACCCTGTGCCTCATGGGAACAGTCCAGACCGAACTGCCAAGCCATGTCTTCCCTGGACCGGAATCAAGCATCCTAGGACCGGTTTCAGGCTATCAGCCTTCATCAGCCAGGATAGCTTGACTCCAGTGGCGTAGTGAGCACGGGACCCACGTCTGGGCATACCCTTCCCACTTAGGGCGAAATGCAAAACACACAAGATGATGGACGGAATGCTGCACATTGGCAAACATTCACCCCCAGTCACAGATCTGGGTTTAATCCATCGTTATTTTGCTTCACCACGCCACCCCAGTTCAGACATAGCCATATGCAAATCAGTCTTGACCCTGTGCCTCATGGGAACAGTCCAGACCGAACTGCCAAGCCATGTCTTCCCTGGACCGGAATCAAGCATCCTAGGACCGGTTTCAGGCTATCAGCCTTCATCAGCCAGGATAGCTTGACTCCAGTGGCGTAGTGAGCACGGGACCCACGTCTGGGCATACCCTTCCCACTTAGGGCGAAATGCAAAACACACAAGATGATGGACGGAATGCTGCACATAGGCAAACATTCACCCCCAGTCACAGATCTGGGTTTAATCCATCGTTATTTTGCTTCACCACGCCACCCCAGTTCAGACATAGCCATATGCAAATCAGTCTTGACCCTGTGCCTCATGGGAACAGTCCAGACCGAACTGCCAAGCCATGTCTTCCCTGGACCGGAATCAAGCATCCTAGGACCGGTTTCAGGCTATCAGCCTTCATCAGCCAGGATAGCTTGACTCCAGTGGCGTAGTGAGCACGGGACCCACGTCTGGGCATACCCTTCCCACTTAGGGCGAAATGCAAAACACACAAGATGATGGACGGAATGCTGCACATTGGCAAACATTCACCCCCAGTCACAGATCTGGGTTTAATCCATCGTTATTTTGCTTCACTGTTCCCATGAGGCACAGGGTCAGACTGATTTGCATATGGCCATGTCTGAACTGGGGTGGTGGAGTGAGCTAAAGAATGATGATGGATTAAACCCAGATCAGTTGACTGGGGGTGAGTGTTTGATTGGCTCAAACGTTCCGTCCATCATCCCCTTTTGTATCGCTTTGTTCGCCCTAAGTTGGCGGGGGTATGCCCAGGCGTGGGTCCCTTGCTCACTTTGCCACTGGATTCAAGCAAGCCTGGCTGATGACGGCTGGAATGCCAGAAACCGGTCCTAGGATGCTTGTTTCCGGTCCAGGGAAGACATGGCTTGGCAGTTCGTGCTGGACTGTTCCCATGAGGCACAGGGTCAGACTGATTTGCATATGGCCATGTCTGAACTGGGGTGGTGGAGTGAGCTAAAGAATGATGATGGATTAAACCCAGATCAGTTGACTGGGGGTGAGTGTTTGATTGGCTCAAACGTTCCGTCCATCATCCCCTTTTGTATCGCTTTGTTCGCCCTAAGTTGGCGGGGGTATGCCCAGACGTGGGTCCCTTGCTCACTTTGCCACTGGATTCAAGCAAGCCTGGCTGATGACGGCTGGAATGCCAGAAACCGGTCCTAGGATGCTTGTTTCCGGTCCAGGGAAGACATGGCTTGGCAGTTCGTGCTGGACTGTTCCCATGAGGCACAGGGTCAGACTGATTTGCATATGGCCATGTCTGAACTGGGAGTGGTGGAGTGAGCTAAAGAATGATGATGGATTAAACCCAGATCAGTTGACTGGGGGTGAGTGTTTGATTGGCTCAAGCGTTCCGTCCATCATCCCCTTTTGTATCGCTTTGTTCGCCCTAAGTTGGCGGGGGTATGCCCAGACGTGGGTCCCTTGCTCACTTTGCCACTGGATTCAAGCAAGCCTGGCTGATGACGGCTGGAATGCCAGAAACCGGTCCTAGGATGCTTGTTTCCGGTCCAGGGAAGACATGGCT
The DNA here is from genome assembly GCA_963921515.1 of Calotriton arnoldi. Lineage (NCBI taxonomy): Eukaryota > Metazoa > Chordata > Amphibia > Caudata > Salamandridae > Calotriton > Calotriton arnoldi. Next base: position 450,615 of record CAWUFW010002715.1, on the reverse strand, counting down.
TGGCAGTTCGTGCTGGACTGTTCCCATGAGGCACAGGGTCAGACTGATTTGCATATGGCCATGTCTGAACTGGGGTGGTGGAGTGAGCTAAAGAATGATGATGGATTAAACCCAGATCAGTTGACTGGGGGTGAGTGTTTGATTGGCTCAAGCGTTCCGTCCATCATCCCCTTTTGTATCGCTTTGTATATGGGTTTCTCAGAATTGACATGTTCGGGGAGGGGAAGCCATTCAGCCACCGAACTCTCGTTTGGTCCCGTACATTTACAGTAGCTCTGATAGGCTGAGAGTTGGTGATTGTCTCATGTTGAGAGGCCACTCTTTTGGCATTTTCCAAAGGGGCCCCCCACTAACGTGATCTATGAAGCCTCAGTGATTTTGGATTTTGGCTTTGGACCATTCCAGTAGGTTGTGCAGCTAACACGCCTGACAGTACAATAGACTATTGGGAATGCCTAACCCCCCTCTTGTGAGTCGCTTACACCCTACTCCTGCTGAGACAATTGTCCTTCTTCGATGTGTTGTATCTGTAATGAGTAACTACGTTCAATTTGACTAGGTCGTGCCTGGAAAAGGTTGAGAATGTGGAGGAAATGTCATCATGTTTTCTGCAGTAATGTGCCCCATTCATGACCCAGAATTACTATGGGAGATATTCTCAAGGACTGGCGATACCTATCGCCAATGCCAGTTAGCGGCAGTATTTTTATTGCCGTCTAACCCTGAAATCTATCGCCATGTAAGTGGCGTATTATAAAGCTGTCGCTACATGGCGATAGTACCAGGGAATATCGGTGAAAACTGCCGCTAACATCAGCGCGATGGCTATCAGAATTCGTGCGTTAGCGGGCGATAACCAGTGAAAGGCCCATTAGCGGCAAGCAAACTCACGTTAGTCAGCCCAACTTTAGTTTTCTTGCCTCTAATGCAAGAAATTCCCTATCAGCCAACCTCCAATAGTAAATAGGCATGAAATACAATGACATGCAGAATGGAGAAGCCAGGGCCAAGTGCAGCACACATCAACAACCCCTGCAAGACAGCCAACATCCAGGATGACCAGGATGAGAGCCATGATGCTTTGCTGGACCTGCGTCTGGAGCCTGGAATGGGATGTGAAGGAGCTGTGGATTCGATGAGCCGTGACGGTAGACATTGAGGCGCGACGATTGCCCATACCTGGTGGGGAAGTCTGGCAGCTCGCATGGAGACACGTTGCAGAGCTGTGTGAGAAGACAGCCTTGCGCACCTTGGAGCTGGTAATGGTAGAGGCGCTCATGCGCACCAACGTTGTGAGGTCCGCATCGCATACTACGAACCACCACTACACCGGGATGCACGGAGTGGATTACCAACGGTGTGTGCCATCTCCCTGCATCACAGGCCGGATGATGTTGGGCTGGCCGTACGCTTTGGAGGATGAGGCCCCTGTGCAGCGCCGAACTTGTGTGGTGTGAGCGCTGCAACTACATGCCCAAGGGGGCCCTGCTGCATCAAATGTTTCTGGAGGTCCACCAGTGGACTAGGCGGCGACTGCTGTACCCAGCCTAGTGAAATCACACCTGGCTGATGCTCCTGCTGGCTGAGTCACAGATTTGGAGAGAGTGCAGTGGATTGCACCACGGTGTCAATGTCCAGGTAAGGAGGAGCTGGGATCCGTAGTGCAGGAGGGAAGGTGGGTGAGTCGCTCAGGCCTATCACACGTAGATGACGCACCCCCAGTGGCGGCTCTTCCGCTATGGTGGAAGAGCGTTGCCCCACTGCCTCAAGCAGTGCAGAAGAGGAACAATCATCACATGATGATAACTAACTGATGTAATCATGCCATGTATCCTCAGGGGGTCGGAGGGTGGGTGGGACTACTCCAAACACGGAGCAGGGCATGGGCGGATTGGCATGCCCACTCAAGTGCGCAATGACTGTTTTGTCGGCACCCTCAGGCCGACCAAAGCAGTCATGCGCACTTCCCTGTTCGCAACGCAGGCTGCATTACATCCTGCATGGAGAATATGCCCACCCCTTCGGCTCCTGGCTGCATGACTTGTCCCGTTGCAAATTAGCAATCACACTGCCACATTGCAGCGTTGTGATTGACTGTGAGGGAGCCTGGCTGCCAAATTCCTGTTCCAGGAAGCAGAAGCAGGGGAGCAGGAGCTACGAAGACACAGGGCCCGGCTTTGAGGTAAGACTTCCCTCATTACAATATTTACGACACCCACTCACACACACATCCCCGCGTCCAGACACCATCCAGTATTCTTTCCGGAGTTTACCACCTCACAGCTGTCCAACACCCCCCCCCTCCACACTTCTCAGTGGCGGCCGCTGTGCGCACATGCACAGCGGGACTAACACTCGTGAGCCAAAGGCACATACGTAGTTACAATGCATTACATGACATTGCATTCCATTCCAATGCATACTAATACTAGGCACATTGCAACAGTAGGTTAGGTGTTGCACTGCGGAGACATGAACATCACTATTCCCACTCCAGTGAGTGCAACCCTAAACTAACGTTTGCACCCCAATCCCAAACGTGAACCCAGGAATTCCTTTTTGAGCCCCCAATACACACCCAAAACTCAAAATTGACCCAATTGCACACCCCAAAATTCATATTTTACCCCAAATCACACCCCAAAATTCATATTTTACCCCAAATAACACCCACAAAATTCATATTTTACACCAATTGCACACAAAATTTCAAATCCGACATCCGATACCCATGCACACACAAAATAATTTAAATTACCCCATTACTGACCTCACAATGTGTTGTTTGAGTTGCGTAGTTAATTATGTACTGTCTGAGTTGTACCGGACATCTCACATGCCAAAGGCAAACCATAGCCTGGTCCGTCTGCGTCCGTCTGCCCCTGGACCGCGCTCAGCACCAAGGACCCTTCCTCTTGGACACTACACCGCTACGACGCCAGCACCCTCCTCGCCATCAACCCTGGATGCCACATCGCCTGCCAGGACCAACATCTACTCCGGACCGGACATCGCCATCGCCATCACTGACGGCTGCATTATCACCCGCAAGGAGCAGCACGCCCTTCAGGGACAAGGCATTGTCATCACCTACAGGGGCACACTCCGACTGACCACGCACTCTAATGACCCAAGGGTGACCATGTACCACCTCAACTCCCAGATCCGGACAAAGCCCAAGCACATCCACTGCAGCACACTCATGTGCAGGACCCCTGGACATTGGACACCCATTCTCATGTACCATTGTTGACCTCATTGTACCCCAGGATCTCCCATCCACCGACGACATCCTACTATGTGATCTCAAGTTCCACCTGGGCAACCCCAGTGACCAGGACACCACCGCCTTCTGGGGAAGGTCACCAACATCAGACGCAAGCAGCAACTCATATCAACAGGCCACATAGCAGGACACACGGTCGAGCACGTCACCGCCGCAAGCGGGAGCTTTAACTTCAGCAACAACACCGAACTCTCCTGGACCAACTACCATTGTATACATCACGTCTTCACCTTGGCCACCGGATGCCAACGCCATCATCGCAACCCCTCGCAGCTGGATCACGACCACCGTTGGATGTCTCGTCAACTCTCTCAGCACCAACACTCCGCCACTGCTTCCAAACGATGACACCGCAGCGCACAACCGCCACCGATGGATCTCCAACAGCGTCGACATTCGGGCACCCCTCATGAACTACACTGCGTCAGTACCTTCCGCCTGCCTGATGGCAGGCGTGAGGGTGACGCAGTGCCACAGGGATAGGCTGGACCCATGCATTGCTGGAGTTGCGTCATGGTTGTGACACAACTGCAGCAATGCGTGACTTTAGCACAGACAGATACATCAGGATTCCTGACATAACTGTCATTACTTGCGTCATGGAGCGCTGTCCAGTGAGTACAGCGCATCCATGCTGTCGCAAGAAGGGCGTAGTGAGAAGTGTTGCAACGCTGTCTTGTCGCAGCGCTGCAACACTTTTCATGACTGGGGCACAGGAATGCGCACTATCTTATTGATGGTGCGCAGTCCTGCCCTGTAATTTTGTGACAGGGCAGCGCAGCAACATTGCTTGCAGCGCGGTCCAGCAACAAAACCTGCAGAAATGAGGCCCCAATGGTTATCTCCATTTTAGGACCAGATGTTTTCTGGTCTTAAAAACTGCCTCTAGTTGCAGTTTTTTGGTCATCTTAAATTAAGGAACCCCCTTGTGAATAGGGAAATCTTGGGTTAACATCAGATTTTGCAAGGGAACACCTCACTTGCATATCATTAGCGTTAATTATCGCTGCCAGAAGTTGCGATGTTGTAAATGGTCCATTTCGCCTAAAAGCTGTCGCTAACGGCTGTTAGCGACAGCTTGTGAATATTGCGTTAAAAATATCGCCGCTTTATCGGCAAAAAAGTGCTGCTAACGCGGCGATATTGGCTTGTGAATATGCCCCATAGAGCGTGAGATCCGAGAGGGTCAGACCGGATTTTTCTCAAATGAGACAACTTTCAGGTTTGAAAATTAGAGGACATATTGAGGCTAAAATTGAGTTCATTGGCTGGGGAAGCAAGGATGAAAAGAATGGACAATCCCCAGCCCCAAAATGGGGCAGTCGCTGATGCGCGCAAATGACAGAGACCCCACTATGTACAGCCCTGGAGACTAGAGTAAAAGACACCAGTCCCAGGGCATATATTGAGTGTGATACGGTAGGTGGAGCTAGAGGGTGTGCAGGTGAGAGAAAAGGAATACATACAAGAGGAAACAGAAATATTGCAGCACATTTCCAGCAACAAAAGCAAAAAACTGGCGAGGGAAGGGCTGCAACACCGTGTCACTGGATGGTCTTTCTGCAAATATTACTCATGGGTTTTACCAGCTTTTCTCTGAAGACAACACTCACAAGCGAACTTTTAGGAGGGAAGCTGTACAACAATGAGGGGGAAGGAGCGGGATGCTGGCAGTAGGTTCCACTTGGGCTCAGGCAGAAAAGTTCACAGGGGCGGCTCCTCCATTAGGGCAGAGGAGCGTCGCTCCACTGCTTTCTCGCAGTGCGAGAAGCAGAAACATAAAATTGTATTTTAAATACACTTTTATGTTTCTGCTTCTTGCACTGCGAGAAAGCAGAAGGCAGGTTATGCCTGGTTGGGGCGGGCGGGAGGGTATGCCTGGTTGGGGGCGGGCGGGTCCGGGAGGAGTGGCTTGCCCACTGTTGTGGGTCCTGACTGTTTGGTCGGCCCTCTGGGGCCGACCAAACCAGTCATGCGCACTCTACATTTTCTCTATGTAGGCTGCATGTAGCCTACATAGAGAAAATGGCCTCCCTACAGGCGCCCGGCTGGGCGCTGTCCGCACCAATCATTGCAGCGTTGTGATTGGCTTACGGTAGGGGAGGGAGCATGCCTGTTCCTGTTCAGGAGCAGGAGCAGGAAAACGCCAAACGTGGGACCCGGCCCAGGAGCAGAGGCGGCGCGGGACCCGGTCAGGTACGTTTTTTAATTTTTTTTATTTTAAACCCCCTTCCGCACAAACCCCGTGCGACCCCACCCGCGAGTATTGCGAGACGCGACTGAAAGTTCATTATATTCATCTCCCGCCCCCAAGCCATGTTGTTCGAGATGCAAGGGGAGTCCATAATAAGTGGGTGTGTATATCTGCAGTGGTTCAGTCAGTCATCCACTGCCCTAAGCATCCGCTGCCAAGGATTTAATGGGCCGTGTTTTAACTGGTGCCTTCAGCCGCCTTCCATATTTTTTTATATGTTTTTATGATTATTTTAAACTTAGTTGACATTACTATTTCTTACAACGGTTGGATTTTATATTTTTATACGCAACGACATTGATAACCAATCCATGTGATTGATGCTTCGTTGTGAGAAATAGTTAAGGATTGTATTTGGGAGATGATGTATTCCAGCAAGTGTCCTGTTTTCTGGTTAGTTAAGATGCCATGTTTTTCTTGACCCATTCAGCTTTGGCTTATGCTCTTCATTATAGGTTTTAGGATGTTTTAGTTATTGTCATAGTGAGTAAAAGGTACATTGGTTGATGTTGGTACCAAGGATTCGAACCTCGAGCTGGGGAGGTCGAAGCATAGGCCATGGCACGGCTAAACTATGGAACACGCTCCCGGCGAATATGAGAGCTGCCAACTCTCTTGTCTCTTTTAGAAAAGACCTGAAAACCTGGTTATTATAAATTAACTTATTTACCCTCCTTTTCTACAGGGCTTACAGTTAGGTTCAGCGCCAAGACACCTCCGGGTATTCATACGCTTTAAAAGTCATATTAACATAACATAACATAACATTTTCTATCATTACAGAGTCTCCCAGATCAAAAATTTCAATTCCTAAATATTTTATACTTATTTGTTTCAATACAGTAAATACAACCACCTTATTTGAAACCTCATGATTAAACTGTGTCAGTTAATAGTCTGGTTTCCACCCAAAAAAAGTGGCCACTGTTAAATATTCTGGTAAAACTAGAAGCCAGTCCACAAAATAGGTCTAGCCAATCGAGATATAATCAATTGAACAAAAACTGTCTCCTCTTCTTCAGGTCAGACTGTTGGGAATATCACCTTTAAATGTGACTATTGAACAACAACATATTCAGACATACCATGCTATACAGTGAAACATGACTACATTTAACTCATAGCTTTTTATTGATTAACAGAGTAATCCTGTTAGCCATCATGGTCCATTAAATTTGAGTTAAAATATTATATAGTGGCAATGTGGGGTTAAAGTATCCCAATATTCTTTTGGACTTTGGGTAGACGATGGAGACATACTTGCTATAGTCTACCCTTTTCTTCCGTTTTCTAAAGTATGTATATAAATATGACAAATTAGCAGGTGCCTGCTGGATCCTTTTGTCTATCCAATTTTTAGATATTTTGATAACAGGTTATCCATACCACAGTTTGCCTGATCCCCATTCCAGGACAGATGTGTTGAGAGTGATGACCACAGCTCCCTTGCCTCTGCCCCTTTTTCCTGTTGAAACTGCTACTTGAAGGAAATTTGCATAAAAATTGTCAAAAAGATGAACATCTACTGGGTCTCTGGTAGATTGATGGTATCAGTATCTTTGATGAATGACGTGCGAGATAGCCGGATGCCTTGATAGCCCAACTCATCAATTTCTTAGGCAGGCTACTAAGGTAAAATGAATTTCAATTTGCTGAATATAAAGCAGTTGCTACCCATGACCAGTTCTGCACTTCTGATTCAGAACATTTCTTCATAGAGTTGTTACCAATCTCCATAATAATTGTTTATACTCCAGATGAAATCTAAATTAAAATGACATCACTTCCCAAGCCTTTAAATAAAATAAAAAATATGACTGCATAGACCACAAGTTTTCTAGACATCAGTGTTTTCACACAATTTAGTAAGTATTAAGGTGTTCAATTCGGGATTTTGTTGAAATTCAAAACATCCACACCCACTGAGTGCATTAGGTCAAGGTTCTTCATTATCACAGTCAACTCTGCCTTTCTTATGAAAAAATTCTACATTAACAATGCCTTCTAATTGGAGTACTTGTAGAGTCGGTATTTTGGCAAAATGAGATCTGTTTGTGTGGTTTGGTGCATTAAGAAAGATTGACAAAGAGCAGAAAAAATGCACCAACGATCTCTGTTACAAATGAGAACATTATTTCCGATATATGATTTTAGGTTGCCGATGTAGATGCCACAATGCTCCAACTCTATGTCAGCAAATATTTAATAGGCATGTGTACTATGAATGATAGTTGTAATTGTAAATGTAAATTTCACTAGTAAATGTATTTATATAGCGCTTACAACCCGTGACAAGGCATTGAAGTGCCATTTACAGTCAAGATGAGCTGGATTACAATAGATGAAACAATAGATGAAACATTCAGTTCAATTTTAGGTTAAAATTCTGTTGCTGACAGATTTAAAAGAGAAGAAATGAAAGTAATATCACTTGAGATATAAGGATCCTCGATTTCTAAAGCACGTTTACAGAACTTAATTTACCAAAAAGATTTTTTTTTGTTATCATTTTAATTTGTTTCCTCTTTTTGGAGTGTATGTCTGGAGTTTTCCCCTTGCGGTAATTTGACTACTAAACATTATATTTGTTTCAACAATCAGCATAATTTACATGTGGTTATTAAAGAATTTAGGGCCTATTCACAAACAGCATTTTGTGGTACATGAAGAAGTACTACATTAGTACTCATAAACTACAAAATGCACAAACATACCTGTGGAGGCCTCCACCTCTAATATCTTTCCTATAAAGAGATGATCTCTGCAAACATGGCAGAAATCTCCATACACATTGGTATACAATATTGTAATAAATGTGGGAGGGACCATGGGGAATGGCTAGAAAATGTGGAACACTTACTAATACTTCCCACTTTTTCAGCACATCCTGTTTACCTTACTACAAACTCTTGCACAGTGCACTATTCTAAGTGTAATCCAAGATAGCACTATCTAGCTTAATTTCAGGTGGCTGGGGTGCCAGTCAGGGGTGTGCAAGGGAAATGAGCAGTCCCCTCCTCCTCAACTGCACCAAACTGGTGCTGGGACCAGCTGGACCTCCCACTGGGGTGGTGCAAAGCTGTCAATTAAGAGTTAAGGGTCCAGGAATCAAAATACATTTTTCCTCCATTTCTCCCTTTATATTTAACTATGAATGGGCAGGCCTCACTCTGGTCTCTTTCAATTTAATGAAGTTCTTGAACCCACCCCTAGCTGTTATGTGTCACATACCTCATGCCAAGGTCTTCCTGCCAAAATGTGTAAGCCATTGTTTCTGCTCTAGAAGCATTTTCACACCTCAAAAAGGGAAGCACTGACAGGCCACCTGTTGGTATGCTAATGCTAAATAGCCATCGGAGGCTCCGGCACACAAAGTCTAACTTTTTTTAAAATCACTTTCCCTAAATATTTATTACAAATCTGAGTTTACCACTGATGTGGATTTTTTATAAATATTTAAAATTTGGGTTTGAATTAACTTGTATCACGGCCCAAACCAAAATTAGTAGAGTTATGATTTTATTTTGAACTTTACTGTGGGTGCATGCCAAAACTAAATTCTTGTATATAACACTTTTACATACTAAGGGCCCAATTACGCTGGCGGTCGGATCTCGCAGCGGGATTGGGACCGACCGACAAGTAGTCGGCAGTCCCACCCATCAAATTGTGATGCGACCACCATGTAGGCCATCAGAATCATGGCTTTTTCCATTGCGGCTTGTGCTGCAGCCCGAAAAGGCCTGCAGCACAAGCCGCAATGGAAAAAGGGATGTTTTGAAACATCCATGCACTGTGTGCTAGGCATCATGTGGTGCCTGGCACATGGGGCATGGATGTTTGGGGGGCACCACAGGTGCTCCCCAGGCCACATAGCGGAGGCCCCTAGGGGACGGCACCCCTGCTAGGTGCCCCCAAAGTCCCTTTCCAACAGTCTTTCCATGGTAGTTGGATCACCATGGAAAGGCTGTCAGAAAGGGGCATCGTAATCCCTAATGTGGTACCTGAGCACGCATCTCCCCTATTGTAGGGAATAGGATCCGACTGACGGGCCGTCGGGCTCCTTGAGCCCGTTGGAAGCTTTGGTCGGTCCCTCTGACCAATGCAGTCCAACTGACCTCATCATAATGTGGCAGTCGGACTGCTCTACTGGATGTCTTTCGGACCGCCACCGACGGCCTGTTGGTGTCAGTTGGACCGACATCAGAATGAGGCCCTAAGTTCCCTAACCTGTGGGCTAAAAGACCTACTTATGGGTAACTAGGTTAATATTTAAAAGGAGGGTTCTTTCCTGTCAAAAAGCTTTATTTTGTATGTGTGCAGGTTGAAAACTGCAGAAGTCAGGCACACAGATAGGTCTGGAGGCATGTTTTCTTTGACAGCCTAGGTGGTGGCACAACATGTGCTTCAGTCCACATGTGACTTTTAACTTTTCCATGCCATTGGACTATTTTGCTACACCATATAATATGGCCTTACTGGAAAGTTAAGTAAGCCATTAAGGGATTAGCCAATTTTGCTATGGTGTAAGGGTTAGAGCACACCTTTACTGGAAAAGACCCCAGATAGCTGAAAGATCTGGCCATCCAACTTCACCTGTGTTGCAGCCCAAGTTTAAGCAATCTGATGCTGAGTAGTCAATCTAGGGGCTGTGTTGTGCATACTTCATAAATAACAAGACAGCCCATCGTATGGTTTTCAGGACAGCACTGAACACATCCCTGTTTATTGAGCCATTTAAGTCTCAGAGAGTTGCCACCAGGAATCCCACTTTATCTAAGAAAGAACCTCATCACTCTGCCTTAGGATCTCACATGAACCCAATCATAGAGAACACACAGTAGATTTACAGATTTTATGGACAGCCAATCGTCCTCTTATCAGTGAGGAACAACTTCAAGAACTATGATGTATCCTTAGGTAATTTGTTGGCACTTTGAAAAGAAATATAGATAAACATGCATCAATGAATTACCACAGTGAGAAATTCTCTTTCAATACTATTTATCCTTTCATATAAATGTATTATCTGTGAAGTTGAATGTCTTATATTAATCTAAGTAGTTTTTACCTTGCATTGAGCACAATGAAACTGGGGAAGTGGTTGGCTGCTCTAAGAGGAAATTAAATATTGGGCAACTGCAAGTCGGTGCTCACTGCCCAAGCCATCATTAAGCCAGACTCGGTCCACAGAACAGGTAACATGATGAACATTCCTAAGATAATACATGCAGGTCATTAGTTCCAGAGATTTGGTAATTACAACTGTGATCATGCATCATATGTGACTGTATGTGGGCTAGAAGACAGCCATAGCCCTCAAGTGACCAACTCCACCCCCTGGCCAGATGTTCACACTCTCGCTCTGTGTTCAGGGAAGAGACACCTGCAGCTCCCAGCTTGTGAACCCTGGTAACAGCAGGTGACTTTGTACATCCTTTCATTGAGTTCCACTGAACAGCAATAAGAGACTAGAGATTGGAGGATAGTGCTCCCTCCCAACTAAGCCCCATCTGAAAGTGTTGCTTGATATTTGTTTTAGCCCCCCATCAACAAAATAAAACCCTGACAAGTCCAGTTATGATCATCGCATACCTGTCACTGGTGCATAAGATTTTAAATTCATCATTTTAAAACTATGTAAGGGCCCCAGTGCTGCCATCATCTTGAAGAACGTACTAGGGGGCAGATTTACAAGAAAGTGACGCATCTGTAGAGATGCGTCACTTTCCCTGCACCACCCTGAGAAACCCTTGTGCCACCATGGATGCGCCGTATTTACAATATGGCACACCATGGTGCAAGGATTGACAGAAGCGTCAGAAATTCTGACGCATATGCTGGTGCAAAAGTCACGCATTGCTGGAGTCGTGTCGCAAGCATTTGCAACTTCAGCAATGCATGTTGAGGCCTATCCTCATTGTGTTGCGTCACTCCTTACGCCTGCTTCAAGCAGGCGTGAGGTTTTGACGCAGTGGCGTCCTAGAAGTGGCGCAGTGAAATCTTGTAGATTTCACTGCATCACTATTACGAGGCTTTCCTGCGTGGGAACGCCCAACCTGTATACATTATACCTGACGCAGGTATCATGTGATGCAGAGCTTTACAACGTGACGCATTTCCCTAGATGCGTCACATTGTAAATGGGCTGCATTTTTACGCCGTCGCTGCATCACAAAAAGTGATGCAACGGTGGCGCAAAAATGACACAATGGGCTTGAAAATCTGCCCTTATTGTATTTTTATTGTATTGTATTGTAATTGCATTTATATAGCGCTTACTACTCCTGACGAGGCGTCGAAGCGCTTTTTTGGCGAGTAGCACGCTACTCCGGAACCCATACAGGATTAGTGTTGAATTAGTATAGTGAAATATGAAAGTAATTTGAGTGGTGGATAGGTTAGTCAGTTATTTGGATTCAGAAGGATAGCAGAAGGATAGAAGAGGGAACCTAAACAAAAGCAATCCTAAGGGGTATTTTCCTCTTTCTATTTGTGCTGCAGAATGCAGCACTCATAGAAAGAGGAAACAATGAGAAATAAAGATATTTCTCCTGTTTGCACCTCTATCAGGGAGGAGTACAATTCTGATGCATTCCCTGGTCTATTCTTATTTTATTTGCAGATTTATATAGCGCGAACTCGACCCGAAGGTATTGGAGCGCTTTACATGAGCACCAGTTACGTTACACAAGGACACATTCATTTTTTTGATAGGCACAGGGAGATTAAGTGATTTGCCCAGAATCACAGGATGTGTAGTTAACCCCGAGGCTCGATCCTTGGTTTCTCTTCTCCAAAGTCGGCAGCTCTAGCCGTAAGACAACATCCTCTCACGTCTGGAAAATCATCGGAATACATGGCTGAATGAGTGGGAACACCCACGCTACACCCGTGTAACGTCCTCACCACGCAGTGTAATGCAAGGAAACGACTTGTGCTGCCTTGTGTTACACTAGATTTACCAATCCACTCAGGGCCAGGCAGAGTGGGCTTGTGCAGCTTGATAAATCACATTGTAGGTTTTGCGCCGCCCTGCGTTGCCACGTGTGGCGCAGGGTGATGCAATGCCTATAATAAATTGGGAACAGCCTTTACAATGATGATTTTACCTCGTTGTGCCTTTACCACACATTTTTTAGCATGCATATTTTTACCACCTGCATGCCTTTACAACGCATGCCTTTACCACACATTTAAGGTAAGTTGGTGGCTGTGGGGGGTCTTCCGCCACAAATACATTGTTTTTATATATAAAAACAATGCGTGGTAATGGCATGCGTTGTAAAAGCTTATTCGTGGTAAAAATATGCATGGAAAAAAATGCATGGCAAAGGCATGCAATGTATTTACCTGCGTTGTACCATCATACAACCATAATAAATATGCCCCTCAATTTACAAAGATTCCTTCTGCGCATTGTCCAGTGTATGCACCTCACATGTCGTAAAAACAGTGAAGAAAAGTAGTGAGTCAAACCTCCCTATTGAGCCTTTACATACTGCTACAATAACAGAAACCTTGGCACCTGACTTTAACACATTGATTGACCCATTGTTCCGCTTAGGCACAATATCAAGGGCTCTGAAGAACACCATCATCAGTTCCCTATTGAAAAGAAAGATGGCATCTGCAAAACCAGCGTTCAACTTACCCTTGGAGGTATGGGAAGGAAAGCATCAGCTCAACAAATAGCAAGAAACAAAGAACATCCTTCACGTTCCAAAGTCAGGTTTTAGGTCATTTATGGGCAATGTGGATGTCTGATCCTGCTCGCCACCTGAGTAGTGGATAACACAGAAAACCATGACAAACTCCTGCAATGCCTAGAAAAATGTACCTCGGATACTGGTCCTGCAATTCAGTGGTGTGAATGAATCCTGACTCTCGATTCAGGGTCAAGCAACCTGAATTGGCACTTCTTCCTCCTCAATAAGCGCTCTGTTTCCACTGTTCCTCGCTCTTGAAGCATTTTCAGCATCTTATGGCCATTGCCTCAAATGCTTCCACAACATGGCCTGTAGCTCCATGTGTATGTAGATGGCACTCTGGGACATCGAGCTAGGAAGAATGGGCGAGCAGCAGCAAATGCCTATTTGAGGCATGAATGTGTCAAATAATAAAATGTTGGTATCTGGACCATACCAGGGATTGCACTCCTTTCCACATTCCCTTAGAGAGGAAACTACCTGAGAAAGTGAAATAAGTAAAAAAACTAAAAAAAACATAGGAGTCTGATTTATTTATGAGTTCCAGTTACCAAATCACACCCATCATTGGAAATACAACTAAACAAGCTACCTGCCCCACCCCCCCACTCCCCCGCATTGTCCTAGTTGCCCTTGCAAACATGTACTTTGGCGTTCGAGGGGGGTTGCAGCCTTAATTATCATCATTTCCTGCTTCATGAAGTTCGATGCTGTGGCATCCTGGAGCAGGACATTATCACGGAGGGGCAGGGCTATCCATGCAGAATAAAATTGGAGAAAATAGAAAAAGTTTTCTGATGTTCCCCGATTGCTAGTTTGAAAAAAAGGCACTGCATTACAGTACACCACTCCTCACCTATGCTTCTTTGTAAAAAATATTTGTGTCTTTTGCTTAGAATCCAAGCATTATGAAGAGGCATTAAAGTGATATGTTGGCACTTTACAAACAGTTAAAATAACAAATAAAAACATCGGAAAAAAATCCTTTCATGGATCATAAAATAAATGGCAGGCAATGTTATGTAAACAAAATCGTCAGACATATGGCTACAAGTTCTGGGGCATATTTACAAGAAAATGATGCAGCATGGCACTGCAAGCCATTTTGCTGCACTGGGGTGCATCATTAGGAAAGTGCAGGGATGTGTCTTATTTACAACAATAGAACACATCCCTGTGCTTTCCTCTGCGCTGATGCACAGTAGGCTGCCTAGCGCCAATGCAGGCACCCTTGCACCATGCAGGGACACCTTCCTGCGCAAAAACAATCTTTGATGGCGTTTTCATCCTGTGTGCACACATGGAAAAGGAAAAAATGAGGAGAAATAAAGGTATTTCTCCTCGTTGCGCCAGTTTTACGCCTCCCCGGGGGAGGCATTAGAATCTGTCGCATTCCCAGGTTTACGAAACCTTGTAAATCTGGGAATGATGGGTGTTGCATGGGAACACCCACAGCAACACCCAAGGAATGAGGGGGTCATATTTACAAGGCCATGAAAAGCCACGCAGGGTGGCCTTGTAAATGTGGGCCAGCATACTGCACCACCAGAGCGTCAAAAAAAGTGACAGTCCGGTGGTGCAAGGGTCTTGTAAATATGCCCCTCTGTTTGTATGTGTGGCGGAGCAACAGTTATAGAGGAAGAGCTTGACATATGTCTAACTCTGACCAAGCCCTACTTATCTTGTATCCCTCTGGGTTGTGCTTTGACAAATATTTTATAAAATACATTGGTCTCCCAATGCTGCTGTGTATAGTCACATGAGCCTGTCTTTTTTTAAATCCTTGACTTAGGACTTTTTCTGCTCAGCTTGCATATATGTATAACATTGAAAAAGTATAGACTTATGGTGCAAGTGTTTGACAGTACTCATATAATATGAGTTTCCCATACTGTCATACCTATGTGGTTCTGGTGAAACATGTTTTAATATTGTAAATATGAATTTAAGGAATGTGTATAGTGTGATCATGGCCTTAGAGGTACCGGATTTCCGGGATCTACAACAATGTAAATATGTAAATAGAGTTCTAATGAATGATCATATAAACTGTGTTAATAATTCAGTCTATATATACACGTTTGTTTGTTTTTATGAGGTTTCAAAATATTGTATGTTGTCTATGTCTTGTAGCCCTGAAGTAGTCCTTAAATAGGACGAAACGCGTTGGCTACTGTGAAGAAAACAAAACAAAATTTAAAGAATAAAGGAATGTGTGAATCACGATATTTGGTGGAACTATTTCTTTACCTTTAATGTGTGCGGATCAAATTATTTGTGTAACTGTCTGTTGTGAAAGTTCTTTTCACTCATTAGGAAACTAAGGGGTCTTGTTTCCTTTGATCATCGCACCATATGCCAACAATATTCCCGAAATTTAGATAAGTGCGGTATTGTATCCTAGACCTCCTTTGTGAATCATTTTGCAGTCTTACAAATGCACCACTACCAATGTAGCCACAAATATTTCAGGATATGGGGGGCATGGCCAACAGCTGGAGAAGATGGCCGCTTGCTAGCGCGGCTCCGGCACCGTCGACTCTTGACCCTAACTAATCCTGACTTTCATCCGGCTACAAGAGTTATGTTCCTGTGCATGGGTTCCCCGAGAAATGGCTTGGAGGTGCACAGTCCATCCCAAGCAAGATCGGCAGCGGAACAGGCGGACGGCGCTGTTGCGGCCTTGAGGAGCAGGACAGCTGCGGGCTCGCGTAGCCTGGTGCCTGGACGGGAAGAGGTGGGTCCGGGCGAGTGACCTGTGAGCACCCTGCGCGGTTGACGGAGCGCGCGGCCTTCTGCCACAGAGGGACCCGCTTGTTTAACCGTATGTGTGCTCCTATCCTGTGTACCCCTTGTGAGCAGTAAAATTAATTGCCGGGGCCGGCGGCGCTTCAGCGGCCTGTTTTCCCCGCGAGATGCAGGGATTCGCATGAGCGCCTCGGGGCAGGATCAGCCCTCAAATTATTGCCTGCATATAAGGACTGCTGCACTTGGGGCTGCCGCCGTGCCTTATTGCCTGGATTGAGGTGCTGTGACATACCATCGCTCTCGGCGGCCCCGATCCTGAACTTTCCCTCGACTGGGGACCCCGCCCTGTGGTCTATTTTGTGAGATTGGTGCATGTTGGGGCCTGCATTCGGTTCTCTAGACATATCTGAATGGCCTGGAGGAACAAGTAAGCATCAGATTTTGCTGTTCTAACCCGTGGAGAAGTGCGCTGAGCTGTAGGAGTGTGGCGGAGCGCTGGATTGTCACTGGGCCTTGACAAGGGCCCGCACTAGCGGAATTGGAGCGGGCCTGGAAGAAAGTAGCGGAGTCCAGAGGGGGCGGGTGCTGCCTACCTGGGTACTAACAACTAGTGCCCCTGTTCCTGACCTACCTGTGGTACTGCCCTCTGACTGGCGTACTAGAAAGGCCACATAAGCAGTTCGTCCCGGCGCCTCAACCCAAAAGTTTTTCATCGAGAGGCTGTTGTTCTTCGGCTGGGGGGAATCCGACAGGCCACATGGTATTCACTACGGTAGGCGGCGGTAAGTACCCCCTAGCCGTGGTCTCTGCGGCAGCAATTCCAAACTGGCGACGAACAAAGGAGGTCGTAATGCACACTAGCAAAAAATTGATAAATTTGCATTACAAAAGACCAGCCAATTTTAGGTTCGGAGCACAACGCCCAACAGAAGGCGGGTGAACAAGAACCACCCATGCTCCAAGACGGACTGGCAGCCATCAATGGCATGCGCACATCACTTGAGGGTCGTATTGACTCAGTTCCCACAGACATATCCGTCCTCAGAGCTGACCTACGTAAAATGGACTCCTGGGTGAAAGAGGTGGAGGATGTCACACAGGAACTTGTCGCAGATGTGTCCACCTTGAAAAATCAAGTCTCTGTACTACAACAAAAGACTGAGTCCCTGGTGACCCAACTTGACGATTACGAAGGAATGTTGCGACGTTATAACGTTCGCATCCTAGCGGTGCCGGAGAGGGCAGAAGGGCCAGCATCTGACCTGTTTGTGGAAGACCTTGTGATAAAGCACCTGCAGCCTAAATACCTTTCCAACTACTTCTCCATTGAGAGAGCCCACCGTATCCCGGGGGGTAGGCCCAAACCGGGGGCGCCCCCACGACCTATCCTGGCGAGAGTGTTCAACTTTCGAGATCGAGACCACATTCTCCAGGCGGTTCAATGTGCCCCTCCTCTTAGATTTGAGAACAGCACAATCACTTTTTTCCCTGATTTCACCGCAAAAGTCCAAAAACAAAGACGTTCCTTTTTGGAGGTAAAAAAGGCTCTCAGGGAGCGAGAAATGAAGTATGCTATGCTGTGCCCTGCGAAATTGCGTGTGGCGGCAGAGGGCAAGAGCTGGTTCTTCACAGACCCCGCGGAGGCGATGGATTGGCTCGACGGCTGGCGGAAGACAGGAGAGAAAGGACGTTCTGAGCGAAAAGAACGATGAGCGCTGAAGACGCAGAACCGACAACAACCCGGTCACGGATGGGATGACCTACATATACCGGTGACCCCTGAATACACCCAGGAAGCCTGTACCAAGACTCGACTTGTCAGCAATCACCTAAAGACTCATATCGTGTTGCATCACCATTGAGGGGGCAGGACGGGCTGTGAGTTTGATATAGACCTCTTAATATATCGATGTCCAATATGGCCTGGCCACCGGTCAAGATGGAACAGGACTGCACTACGGACCTGAGGAGTCATTTTCTGGGAATGCGATGAGTATATCTCACTGTATAAAAAGGGTTCCTGTAGCTTAAAAAATTTAAATATTTAAGGAAGGGATGGGAGAGACGGGTTGAGCCCACGATTCCTCCATTCCAGGGGTGGGAGGGCGATGGGCACTCTGCACTGTTGGGGTAGCTGGTCACCAGATTCCGTTATGCAGGGAGGCAGGGAGGGGGGTGGAGGGAGTTATGGGTGGGAGGAGTTGTAGTTTAGTTTGTAGGCTTAGTCTAGCACAGCAATGCAACATTACTATAGACTCACAACTGACGCTTGACTCATGTACATGGATGTTTGATAATTTCATAATAAGGTCTTGGGATTGTTTCTTCTGTCTGCTTTCATGCAACACTTGGTCGCTGATCCATTGGCATACACGCAACACAAGTACTTACAAATTACATCGTCACTGTAATTCCGGCAAGATGGGTATTCTGTTACTGATACACAATGTTTGCACTTGTATCTCTACTAATGGGATCAAAAGCGGAACTTAAGTTACTGACATGGAACGTAAACGGGCTTGGGGACAAACTGAAACGAGGATAGTCCTCCAATATCTGAAGAGACAGGCTCCCGATCTGGCCCTTTTGCAGGAAACCCATCTGACTGGTAATACTTGTAGGGCTCTAGCCAGATGGGGTTATCAATTAATTGCACATGCGGGGTTCACTTCAGGTTCCCGTGGGACAGGGGTGCTTCTGTGGAGAAACTGCCCTTACATGGTAAAGAAAACTTGGACTGATGAACAGGGCAGGTTTGTGGCGGTGTCCGGTTCCTGGGAAGGGAAAACACTTAATGTGCTTTTGGTCATTGTCCCCCCCGCATTGCAGCAGTCCACTCTGCAGGACCTTAGCAAATTTATCCTGGATCTCCCAATTGGCATGCTAGTGATCGGGGGAGATTTCAACCTCACAGTAGATGGCTCATTGGACCGTTTGCCCCCACGTAGAGATCCTGCTTCTGGGTCCAAACTAGCTGAATTTCTATCGGCTCTTGGCCTAGCTAGTGGACATCTGGTGACAACTCAACCCCACGACCACACAATTCACCTTTCATTCTGGGGCCCACAATAGTCAGTCGCGAATAGATTACATGCTCACATACACGCAGGACCTTTCCGAATTCAGCAAGGCACGCTGCCTTGCTCGAGGAATTTCAGATCATTCCCCTGTTCTTACCAAGATGACGGTGGGTCCACAAACCAGGTGTACGACCCTGAATATAAATCTGTGGGCGCTCAAAATACACACATTAAGACGGCACTAGTCAAGGACACCGAATTATACTTTAAAGAAAATATTGGCTCGGTGACCTCAGCCCAAATCTTGTGGGGTGCTTTTGGGGCAGTTATAAAGGGGAGGGCCCTCGCCCTGATGGTAGGCCATAAGAGGGAATTAACAAAACGCATAGACCAACTTGAGGTAGACACCCTGTAGGGGGAAATGGCACTAGCAAAGTCTCCTGACCTTGTTACACAACAGTTATTAGCGGTCAAAATACTGGACTATAAACAGCTCCTCACGGAGGTGGCTAAGGCAAAACAAAAATCAATCTGCCATAAGATCTATGAACATGGGGAGAGAACGGGTAAGCACTTGGCCTGGTTGGAAAAAAGAGAGCAATCATCGAGATGGGTACACCAATTGCAAGGGCCCAAGGGGGAAGAAATCACTAATCCCCAACAGATAGCAGAAACATTTGCCACTTACTTTGACTCGGTTCATACGTCAACTGTGACAGTTTCGCCACTTGCGGCGTGGGAGCTTCTCTCGACCATTAATGTCTCTGGTCTGTCGTTGGAAGAAAGGGATTCCCTAGAAGGGGAGCCTACAGAAGAGGAAATTCAGCCGGCCATTCGGGACATCTGTTCGGGCAAGGCTATGGGACCCAACGGACTCCCAATCGAGTTCTTTAAATCAACGGCTACCAAGTTATCTCCCCATCTTTGCCAAATGTATCTAGAGAGCCATGAGAGAGGGATGCTGCCAGAATATATCCGCTTAGCTACAATCGTGTTTATCCACAAACAAGGGCAGCCACCTAATGATTGCTAGGCATACAGGCCTATCTCTCTTCTTACTGCAGAAGCTAAGATACTTGCAAAATTACTTGCTAATAGACTCATCCCCCTGATTACCGGGCTGATACACCAGGACCAGTCAGGCTTTATGCCTGGCCGGAACACAGCCTTGAATTTACGTCGCCGTCACGGGGTGTTGGGCAGACAACATACGATCAGAGAAGATGTGGCAATGTTGTCCCTCAATGACAAAATGGCCTTTGATACCATCAAATGGAATTACATGTTCGCTGTCCTGGAAAGAATGGGATTTGGGCCCAAGTTTATAAAATGGATCAAGCTATTGTATGCCAGCCCGACTGCTCAAGTGGTGGTGAACCAACACACTTCCAGACAGTTTCAGTTAGGAAGGGGAACCCGGCAGGGATGCCCCCTATCGCCTTTAATATTTGCCTTAGTGCTGGAACCTCTGGCAGTCAGGGTGAGGGGAGACCCTCTGATCCATGGACTCAAATGGACCAAGAATCATGAAGATAGAATTTCACTATATGCGGACGATATTCTGTTATATATGGCCTCTCCGACATCCACCCTTCATCGTATCCTTCATATCTTCCGCATATTTGGCAATCATTCAGGATACACAATAAATTGGTCCAAATCACAACTATATCCACTGCAGGGCCCGTCACCGCATATACTAAGGGAATATGAGATCCCTGTAGCACCGGAGGGCTTCCGGTACTTAGGTATTTATATAACGACGGATTCAGCCCGTTTTTATGAAGCAAACTTGCAAGGGCCCTTGACGCGCTTTCGCGCTGACGTTAAACACTGGCACTCCCTTCCTCTGACTCTTCTGGGACGTGCAGCTCTTTTTAAAACGCTGGTGCTGCCTCGTTTTCTCTATGTGTTGCAAAATACCCCCGATAGGATCCCCGACTCCTATTTCTCCAGTATTGATAGTGCCATGCGCACCTTGTTGTGGGATGACTGGGCTCCACGAATAGCGATGCAAAAGCTGTCGTGGGATGGTATGATGGGGGAATTGCACTACCCGACCTCAGGTCATATTACCAAGCTTCTCAACCTGTGGTGATTAACCGCGGGGCTAATTTGGATCGGGGGGACCCGAGTTTCCGCACAGACTGGTGGCTCATGGGACAAGGCGGATATAACAAAGCACTCTATACGAATCCCAAGAAATTGTGCCTTACCAGACCGACAGCACGCACGATTGAAGCCTGGCACAAGGTTAATAAACAACTGGGCTGGCACAATAAAATCACACGCGCGACCCCACTCTGGGAACCCGAACAACTGGGTCGTTTGAGTGCTTGCCCTGGGTTTGATAAGTGGGATCTGATAGGTATTTCAAGGGTGGGGGACATGTGGAATTCTAAGGGGTTGATCACTTTCGCTGACCTACAGAAAGAATATGACCTTGCACAATCCGAAACATTTAGATATCTACAGATCAGCCATGTGCTTAAAACAGCAATACCGGGGGGCTGCCCACCTCCTGAAGCTTCCCCACTAGAAGACCCTATGGTCAAGAAGGCCATATCCCTCACATATAAAAAACTGATCAATAACCGCCCGGATCTCTTAACACGCTTGCGGCAGCACTGGGAGGCAGATCTGGGTGTGCTGGATGGGGATGATTGGCGAGACGCCTTGGCCTCCCCTAGAGAGGTGACCATCCCCATGAGATTGCGACTGGTCCAACTCAAAACCCTACATCGTCTTTATCTTGCCACAGGAGTGTTGGTTAAGATGAGCAGGAGGACTGATCCTTCTTGCCTCAGACAGTGTCACCAGGAGGTGACCTTTTTCCATATTATCTGGGAATGTCCAGTCGCCCAAATATACTGGAAAGCTGTTATCGAACAATTAGAGAGTGCTGGGGGGAAGAAGTTGACGGCTACCCCGAAATTGTGCCTATTAAATATATGGGATGCCACTGACCTTACCCAGACCGAGAAATCATGGGTTTCACTGGATGGGCTATTGCAAAACGAAATATCGCACAGAGGTGGGATGTGGGGGAGATGCCATGTATTAGAAACTGGGCCGCTGACATGGACAGAGCCATGATTGCAGAGAAAGATGTTTTCAAGCACAGAGGATGCCCCAAAAAATGGGATTGTAAGTGGGCTGCATGGAATGCGCACAGGGGAGATATTTGCTTATCTCCAACTGTGGACCTACGACGTAGTGAATTTAGATTACATGGCCCATTTAATGCTGTCGGAGAGACACTAGACTGAAGAGCCATGGTGGTATTGATGCATGTAAAATAACCTATACATACTTTGTATCTGACTGTATGTTTTGGATGAACTTCATTGCTGTGCTTTTTTGTTTTATTATGATCAATAAAGAGAGTTTAAAAATAAAGGGGCATATTAGCAAGAACCACGTTAAAATTATCGCCGTTTTAGCGGCAGGAAACTGCCGCTAAAACGGCGATAATGGGCTTGCTAATATGCGTTATGGAATTCCAATAGAAGCCCAGGTTAGATGTCCTGCACATCTAATCTGGGCTTCTATTGGAATTCCATAACGCATATTAGCAAGCCCATTATCGCCGTTTTAGCGGCAGTTTCCTGCCGCTAAAACGGCGATAATTTTAACGTGGGTCTTGCTAATATGCCCCAAAATATTTTAGGATATAGCGAAACACTCCACCTTTCCAATCCCACCAACCTGCATTATGAAAAAGATTGATCCTAGCATTGAAGCATACTTATCTTTGCTTTTTTCATCTTACAGTCATTTTTATGGCTAAAGTTGGTTCTTGTTTTAATCCTTTACATGCGTGACAGATTTCTCAACTACTATAAAATATAGAGGCATGCCATAGTGAGTGCATAGAGCAAAAAAGACCTGTATTAAGCCCTCCCGTTTCACTATCATTAATTAAGCCAGAGGGAGAGGTGGAGCACATGTGGTGTCAAATACACTTTAATTAAGTGTAATAATTCCGCTTTTCCTGAGTTAGACGAGAAAAGACAGATTTTTCTTCCCAGATTTATGGGCTGTTGCAGGTATAAAATCAGCTATTCAGAGCTGATCTGTGGCACCACAGTGCCACCTTCAGGATAACGAGAAGCAACAAACTTTCTCCTGTTGCATTGTTAAGTTGCATTAATGATCTATGTATAGAGCAAGAAGTGTGAAGTCGGCTGTCAAGAAAAGAAAACGGAAACATGGCGGGCCCTGCAGTGCCCGCTCACTAGACCTTTTCAATGCACTACGTTAAACATGTATTCCTTCTCGTTCACCTAGTCTGGCAGGCACGCTAGCACTGGAGAGCTCTTGGAGAAAATTTGCTTATAAGTACTACTAAGTGAGAGTAAATCAGTTTTCAAGTAAATTAAGCTGTCGAGGTCATTATGGACACTCATGCACTGCACTGTCGTGGTAGCCTAATGCATTCTGGGTGTTGTAGTTTTGCCTTGCTACCAATGAACTAATTCGGCTAACAGATCTGAAAACAATGATTTGTAGGTGAAAAGTTCTGGACTGGAGACAGTGTCCATACTTACCTGGAGGTAGGTGGCATTCATATGTGTAGAGCCCATTTTATTTGTTTACCTAAGTTAAAGTTAGTTGGTCAAATAACGCCTTTTAAAATGTATGCTCTCAAAATGAATTTCCTCAGACACGATACTACCCCAGTGATTTGTCCATGTCTGGAGGCAAGATTTTATTTTTTTATTTGGTTTGGAAAGTGCTTGTGACAGAAAGCTCCTTCACTGGTCACTGGAAAGGCTGCATGTACTTATGCTATAACCTTCCCAGACAGTTCAAGAAACTTATAAGGAAGCCTGGGGACCTCTTGATGCCCGCTTAACTTATAGCCTTTCAGAAGGCTATGCTGCACTCACTGTGTTCCTATCAGTTTTCAAGTGAGGTGGACAGGAGGTGAGTCCCATAGTTAACACATTTCATTAGGTTTTGTTAGAAATAAAATAGCAATATGCTTTATCTTTACAATTGGAGATTGTTTCCTTTACACTTCACCAAACGTATCCAATAACAAACGTATTTGCTATGAGGAAAAGATTCAACCTCTATTTAAACATCCTGCTGGCAAAGAAAAAAAAAATATTTTTTCTTTGCTGGACACTCACCTACTCTAGTAGTGGCATGCTTCATCATCGCGTCTCATCCTGGTCCTTAAAAACTGGGGGGCATATTATCAAGCGGCAGCGATAATTATCGCTGGCCGCTGTTAGCGTGAGGAATCCTATCGCCGGCTATCGCTGGAAATTATCGCCATGCTAGCGCTGTATTAACAACGCTTAGCGCAAAGGCGATAATTTTCCAGTGATAGCGATGTTTTACATGGAACATCGCTGGTTTTCCAGCGATGTCCCATGGAAAACGGCGATATACTTGGTGATAGGGCCTGTGGTCTTAGCCACACAATCCACCCCCATGTTAGGTATGCCTTAGTCAGGAATTTAGCAGACGTTAAATTCCTGTGTTAAGGCATACTTAACGCAATTTAAAATATCGCTAACCCACGTTGCTAATATGGCGATACCTGGGTTAGCGATATTTCCCCTGTTGTTTTCACAGGCACGCCCCTTTGCATCTCATTAGCGATGCGATGGGAGGCGTGCAGAAAACGGACGCTAAGTCAGGAATCACGCGCTAGCGTGTCCTTGTTAATTCGGCGATAAAATTATCGCCGCTTTTCGTCCGAAAACGGACGCTAAAGCGGCGATAATTCATTAACGCCGCCTTGTTAATATGCCCCTGGGATGGGCGAACCATATTCCAGGGAGCACTTTGAATATTTTTCTAGCCAGGTTCTCAACGCGGATAATAAAAATACCTCAAACCACCCAGGTATCCCTTTATACGTAGTTGTTTGGGTATGGTAAAATGATTTGTTATGAGGTGGGTAAGTCCTATTACGTTTCAGCCCATACAGGAAAGACCATTTGGGTCCACGGCTTTCATCGGGACACACAAAACACTTTGCCCCGGTGTTTCTTTCAATCACATATACCATGCAACACACTCATGCATGCATAGTGGGGTATTACTTGCTTAAAATGCGCTGCATTGGCGTCTTGATTCCCAACTCAGGAATCGTTTATAGGGACATGGTGAGGTGGCGGGGGGGATGTCGCTGTAGTCACATATTCGTCAAAGGAAGCATGTCAATATTCAACCTACTTTCAGTCCCACTTCTCCAACCAATTCCTCGGTGCGGCTATAAATTATTCCAGAGTAGAATCAATATAACTTGATATGCAGTGTTCTATGTAGTGCTGTATGATTACAAGTAATACCATTGCCATGGATATGTTTATTCCAGATCAGATGCCCTTATCATTACTGCTACCACCACTTACTACTGCTTGAATATTTTCAGGCACAGTCATACTAAAATCATCCCCAGCGATTATGACACCCAAAGCATCCCAAGCTCCATTTCTTTCTTCATTACAGAAGGAAAATGGACAATATTGCTCTGTCCACCCTAGCATGAATCACTGGTGTTTTGCATTATGTGGACAGAGAAAGGCCCAGCGTACAGTTGAAAAACAGAGGACAATCCATATGTGTGCCAGAATATGTTTCGTCAATGATACTTTCTAAGATGAGTGAGATTTCAGAGCCAAGTTTAGGCAAGATCATCTGAATTACCATGGTCAACATGAAAGTTTATTTCAAAAGCTTTCAATTAGGAGATGGCAAAATGTTTTTTTTCCAGTTGTGGCTTTTCCACAGCGGCTTTTGAGTGGCACCCTACCACCCATGAGCTCCCAGGCAGGGCTGCCTGCTTGTCACTTGCAGATTGCAGGAAACCATGTTCATGAACACATGAGTGTGATTTCCTGTATACTGGTAGCATGCATGAGAACAGAACCCTTCAGCTGAAGTTAGGAGAGGATGAGGAGAAGGGAATGGTCAGGGCTGAGGAGTTTGAAAAAGCATCTATCACCAGATTACTATGTAAGCACATGGCAGTCCAGAGATTACTGCATCGTCTGGGCACGTTGAGTGCTTAATTCAGCGGCGTTCTCACACACAGGCACAATCTATATAATTTAGTGGATGTACTGCACATGCCTCTGGCATCACAGTACATCTGCTAAAATGGGGATGCCAGGGCGTTCATCATTGCATCCCTTCAACCAGCTGGAAGTTAGACCAAACTGATAGGGAGGGTTCCTAAGCCTTCTTTCAGCTTCTGATAGGGCTGGTACAGCCCGCCCTATCAGAAGCTGGAACAGTACTTAAATCACTTTGATCTGGCCATGCTGTTCAATCAGGCATTCTACCTGCAAGCTGCAGCATAACAGCGAAGGAGTCCTGGCGTGCTGAACTCGTGCCTTCAGCCTGCCATGCAGAAAGAGTGGAGACCCCTTAACTTGAAGCAGAAGAGACAGCAAGGTAAGTTGAATAAATAATGATACTAATATTGGTGTGTGTGTGCGCGCGCATCAGGGAGTGAGAGTGTGAGATACTATGTGAGAGACAGAACAGATGAGTTTTTGTGCATGTGACAGAGAAACAGTGTGCATGCGTGTGAGAGTGCATATGCATGTGTATGTATGTGAGTGTGGCCTAGTTTTCATGCATAAGTCTTGGAGGATGAGCTCAACACCTTTGAGGAGGACAAGACTTGGCAACTGGATTTTAGTCAATTTACATGCACATTTTGCTGTAAAAGTCAGCATTTGGTTCTGTTTTTTTCAAACGTTTCTCAGGAGAGACAACTACTCTACCAGAAATCAGCCTCACTCACTTTGCTTGCTCACCAATTCCTGTCCAATGCATCAATAATTTCAGCCCGAGTAGTAGAAGCCATCAAGTTGATGCGAGCAGGGGGTGCCCTAGGACCAAGTGGCATCCCGGCTGCGGTATGTAAGTGGAGGACTCAATGGGCCTCAGTAATGGCTCCTTTATTCCAGGAATATCTATTGGAGGCAATCATTCCAGAATCATAGAGAGTTCAATGTTGGTCCCTATCCATAAGAAAGGCTCTCAACCTTGCCCTGGGAAGTATCGCCTGATTGCGCTTCTCGACATAAAAGAGAAGTGCTTTGCTAGCATTTTAAACTGGGAGCTCCAAGCCTGGGCAGAGAAAAAAGAAGTTAGTCCCCCTTACTCAAACTGGCTTTCAAAAGGGCTGCCACATTGAAGATAACCTCACCAGCACCTCCCACTTGAGTGAAACTCCAGTGACAGCAAAGTCCAAGACCATCTACGCAGGGTTTATCGTTTTTCACACTGTATTCAACAGTGTATCAAGATCAAAACTCTGGTCTAAACTGAACACCTGGGGCAATCCTCAAAATGTACTACTAGCCATTATTGCCCTATACTCTGACACCTGAGTAAAGATAAGCGTCAGTGCCGGATGGACCACAAGGACAAAATCTGGACAAATAAAGTCCTGAAGCAAGGTTGCATACTGGTGCCACTACTATTCAACCTGTACCTGGCTTACCTGCCAGGTCACCTGGCGAAGGCGACGACTTTTCCACCAAAAATGTCTGGCCTTAAAGTTCAATTGCTTCAGTATGAAGACAATGGGGGATATTCTCAAGAACGTGCGATAATCATCGCCAAAATAGGTTAACGCAATAAGTATAGCACAGTGCACACCCACAATGACTCTGGATCATGTCCCTGATCCCCTTGGCACACTGCAGCACACCTAAGCCAGCAAGTAGGCCCCCGTCGACTATGTGCCCAGAGGGGGCCCTTACCACACATCACCAATGTCACAACCAACCAAAGCACATGTGCTAAACCAAGCAAAGCGTCGTGTCTGTGAGCCACACTTACAATGCAAGTGACACTCCATGATGAATAGCATGGCTGCAGTCAATATATCATGACATGTTGCACGCCACGACACTGAGGTGGCTGAGTGTGGACCACATCCGTAAAGGAGCAGATCACACTCTGACACATCCACGTGCACAAACAACATGATGGCGTCCGCACCACGAGACTCAATCATAAAGGGTCCATGACTTGTGGCGCACTGGGTTAGTGGCACCCGATGCACTACGGCCGGCACGGGCCTACCGCCACGGGACGATGACTTGCGGTGCACAGAGTTGGTGGCACCCGATGCACTGCGGCCGACACGGGCCTACCACCATGGGATGGTGACTTGCGGTGCACAGAGTTGGTGGCACCCGATGCACTGCGGCCGGCACGGGCCTACCACCACGGGACAGAGACTTGCGGTGCACTGAGGTAGGGGCACCTGAAGAGCTGAGCGGGTGTGCAGCCTGTGTTGATGCGTAGACCTCGATACGCCGTCCTGCCAATCAAGATTTGATTTGAATTGAGAGCCCTGCTGGACCGCAGTGTATGCCGAAGGCAGCAGTCAGCACACACATGAATCCGCTGTGCAATGCCGAAGGCTGCGCTGGGGGCCTGTGGTGCAGAATCCAGCGATCGGCTGAGGAGGTTGCACCGGCACATGGTGGGCCCTCTTGGAGACACGCCGGTGGCGGCAGGTGAGCATTGAGGCCTGGGTCGGCAGGGGCGGCCAGTCATCACTGGGCGGCGGACCGGTCTGGGGACCAGGGCTGGGGTGCAGCAGGCGCACAGGATCGCGCAGGCACCACCGGTCACGGCGGCGGCCTCGTGGCTGGGTGGGGCACCGCCCTGGCAGGCACGACCCTGCATGCGATGACGAGAGGTGCGCGGGTTGGCTTGGGACGTAGCCACCTCGTCTCCAGTGTAAATCTGGCCGTTGAAGGTGGTTGGCTACGAGTGTGTAGGCCTATGGACAGGATATGGCGGACACAGAGACACACGCAGTAGTTACTTTGGTGGCCATCCCGGAACTGAACCACGCCCAGAGCCCAGGGCTATTTCTTCACGACATACGCCGGCCAAGGCCACTCCGCTCATGCTTACAGGGGGGACGACAAAGCTACATGTCCAAGGTCTTCCACACTGCCTGAGGTAACCTGTTTGCGTCCACTGTCCACAACACTACAAACACCAGCAGTATATGTCCACATGAACATGTCTGTGCTCTGCATACTGAAGTCTGTCCAGCACATCACCGCCACACTTGGCATTGTGTACATTCTTATTGATGGGTCACTTGCCTCCTTCGCACATACTTGGTTCCCACCTCTCCACACATTCTGCAATTGTGTGGCAGAGGTGCCATGCCGTGGATGGTTTGTCTACATCGCTGGCCACGGTTACCACAGTTACTTGTGTTGTCGTGTCTGGTAGTTGTGCATGTTGATTGGCATGTTGTATGTGATTTTGTAACGTGTGCATTCCCACAGTTGTGAGTTGTATGATTGTGGAGTTGAGGTGTGTGGTGTGTTCAGTTGGTACTTACCGACGAGCAGTGCATTTCCATAGGTGCCATCCTCAAAATGCTGGTTGGTGATGGACTTGCGAAAGATGTAGGAATCATGCACACTGCCTGGCAAGTTTGCGACAACATTCGTGAACAGGCCCCGGTGGTCCACTTTTGCCTGCACATTGATGGAATGCGTGTGGTTTCTGTTGCGGTTATTGTGTGCAGTGTCGGCAGGGGGCACAAGTAGTACATGTGTGCAGATCAATTGCCCCCAACACGTGCGGGAAGCCAGCTATGGCGTAGTTCCCTTGCTTGGTCTCCAGCTGTTCCTGCGCAGTGTGGGGAAGTGAAGGTGCAGGGGTATCAAGCTGATACAAACTGTGATGCTTACAGGTATGATAAATCCTGCATAATAAGACCGTAACAGAAGTTCGTGTGGTCGTAACCTTCCTTTTCTTTCCTACAAAGGTTACGACCACACGAACTTCTGTTACGGTCTTTATGCAGGATTTATCATACCTGTTAGCATTCCGGTTTGTCCAAGTGCAATACACTGTACCAGATTATGTTTGTGACTATATACGGACGCTTGACCATTGTCACCATTTATCCAACAGGTTTCTGAATACTGACTTTCGGAATATGGAATTGTATTGGGGAGTTCCTGCAGCATATGCAGTTAATTGAATCCACACGTTGCCCTCATGAAGTTCCCCGTTGGGAATGGAACACGTTGGCTGAGCTTTTCGTATTGTTAATTTATGTATTTGTAATGAAGAACTGTTTTTACACTACTGTTGACTACTGGACTTCATGACCTTGGGCACCCCTATTTCAGTAACTACAATCTTGGATCTGGAGCACAGAGGCGTCAAGTAACGGCTGGAGTTGGGGTTGGTTGCGCAGGAACACTACGAATTGGAACTAGTGTGTGGTGCAGATACAGGGGCCCGCCGTTGCTTTTGTGGACATGCATCCAAGACATGTGTGAGGAAGTTTGATAGGGCTGGCTGTGAGACTCCTCCGACTCTGGCAGTTGCTGGTTGGAAGGTACCAGAGGCCAACAGGTGCAGCACAACCAGCAGCATTGTCTGCGGAGGGATGTTGGTTCTCCGCTGTGTTGGTACCGTCAGCCTGTGGGCAATGTGGGTCAGGATGCGGAGGATGGTTGTCCTTTTGAGCCTGTAGTGGGCAATGGCATCCTCTGGCGTAGAGTGTCTGAGGATGGTGCGTTTTAGGAACGTCCGCTGTCTTCTTCTGCGCTGCCTAGGTGGTAGTCCGGGAGGGTGGTCCGGGGGTAGGGGGTCCTGGGGGTGGTGGCGGGGGGTGTTGTGGCCCTCTTGGGTCTCCAAGCAGCATGATCATTGGCTCCATGGCATCTGTTGGTCTTCAGATGTGGCTCTGGGCTGGGCTCCCTTTCTACTGCAGGTTGTCGTCCTGCTTAACACCAGTAATAGGCAGGTGTTAAATCCCTGCTGCTAACGCTCCTTATCGCCTGTTTTTGGATCGCTTTGCCGATCTGGCTGGTCGTTGAGAATATCGCGAAGTGGTGTTTTCGTGTGTTTTTGCACGGGAACGCCTACTCTGCATATCATTAACGTTAGTTGTCGCTCTCATCCGTGGCGATGTTTTTTGCGGCAGCTATCGCTGGAAAACTGGCAATATCGGCAGTGTGCACCAGCTTGAGAATAGGGCGATAAATCTATTGCCACTTTTGCGGCGCTAAAGAGCCGATAAATCGGCGATAAGTCCTTGAGAATATGCCCCGATACAGTCCTTTTGAAACTAACGACAATTTGCCTCCAGAGGCTCTTTAATGCGCTCACCAGCTACTGCAGGACCAATAACCTAAAGATAAATGTAACGAAAACGAAGGTAATGATAATCTCTGGCAAACTGAAAAAAGGCTGACATTGTTCATTGAGGGGAAGGCCACTGAAGTGGTTAAAGCTTATAAGTATCTGGGGGATGGCTGGCACGTAGAGGCTGCTCGGCACCACACATCAATGCCCAACGGGGGACAGAAAACTCCCTAGAATGGGCCTTTCCCAAACTGCAAAAAACACTGAAGAACCCAGTTCTATCCCATATCTTGAAGGTAATGGGATGCAAATTTCTCTCTACCATTGCCTGTGGGGCAATGACATTCAGGGACAAAATGCCCAACTCGCTGGAGAGGGTGCAGTTCGTATGTTATATAAGAGTATTTTTGTTCCCAAATGTGTACATCGTGTGCCCAAATTTGACAAGAGTTTAGGCTAGCCTCGCAGTACTGGATACTAAACGCAAAGTTAAATCACAAGTTAAAAAATTTAATCTGGGAAGTGATAAGCAATCTGGCAACAAACTGGCACAAATACCTAAATCATGCCCTAGAGGCACTGAAGGCAAGTGAATTTCGGACAAGCGGCTTGCCGGTGCCCTTGGCTGCCAAACTGTTGACCAAACAAGCGAGGCTAATATCAACAGAATATGATATACAAGCCGTGAAGAAACTGGCACATGGAGAGATTACCTCAATGCTGTATGAGTCAGTGATCCTTCCATCCTATCTTTCCCTGCATTTCAGCTTGAGCATGAAGCGTCAGCTATGGGCTTGCGATTTGTATTAATCCCTTTAAAATCCTACTGGTACGGACACAGGAACCTGGAGGACTCTGACAGTCACCTCTGAGCAAAGGGAGAGGAATCATTGACACATATAATTTGCATCTGGGACAAGTTGCTCTCATTAAGGAAGTTCTGGTTTCAGATGGTATGGCATAACATAATCTTTAAATGTGCATATCATTAGCAGGTACAAAGCTATGTCAAGTTATCTTTAACAGCTTTATTAATAATAATAATAATAATAATAATAATTATCGTCATCGCCAATAGACACTAAAAAATATTGACATTTCATTTGCGCTTTTATTTTCAACAAAACCAAATGAAATGTGTTAACCATTAATCTAATTAACAATCTGTTCCACAAATGACAATTCTGACCATCCTAATAAATCTACAAATTTGAAAAGCGGACTTCATCAGCACTGTTGCACAAAGTTATCATCCTGCACATAGGGATTGCCACATTGGGCTAACCAGCAGAACAAGAAACAAGGGGGCATATTCTCAAAAAGCCATCGCCGAGTTAACAGCACTTTATCGCAGCCAAAGTTGCGATAAATTTATCGCCCGATTCACAAACTGGTGTTAACAGCCCATAACACCAGTTCCCCCGCGATAGCAGCCGCAAAAAACATCGCCACAGATGACCCCCGCAACTATCGCTAATGAGATGCAGAGTAGGCGTTCCCTTGCAAAAAGCCGCGAAAACACCACTCCGCAACATTCTCCACGACCAGCCAGATCGGCGATAAGACCACAAAACAGGCGATAAGGCGCGTTAGCAAAAGGAAATTAACACCTGCACTGACCTGGTGCAAAGTCGGACCACAGCCTGCACCACAAAATGGAGCCCAGCCCAGAGCCACACCTCAAGGGCAACTGATGCCATGGAGCCACTGATCATGCAGCTCGGAGCCCCAACAGGGCCACAACACCCACCGCCACCACCCCCAGGACTCCCCCTCCCCGGGACCCACCCCCCGGCCAAAGACATGCCACATCAACTACACGGAATCATGTACCAAATAATCCGCCTGATGTCGCACAATCACATTTGGTGACATGCATGTGTCGTCACTAAAATGAGCATCACACATTCACCTTCGATGTAACAAATGAAAATTTATTCAAAGAAACACAGAACAGAAATGAAGACACATGGCGGCTCCCCTCGGGACAATCCGTAGGTCACAACCTGCAAGACAAAAATCATGATGAGAAGGTGTGTCTTGCGCACATTAAAGGACAGAGAGAGAGCGAAGGAGAGAGAGAGAGAAAGAGAGGGAGCGAGAGAAAGACGGACAGAGAGGGGGAGCGAGAGAAAGACGGACAGAGAGGGGGAGCGAGAGAAAGACGGACAGAGAGGGTGAGCAAGACACAGATAACAGAAGAGATGGACAGGGAGAGAGAGTGCCGACAATGCGCACCCAGGCCACACTGCTCACCTGCTGCCACAGGTGTGTCTCCAACTACGTGCCTGTATGTAGTGCAGTTCACCAGGTCACACATCTGAAACAGATCCGTGATATGAAACAGAGTCCAGATACATGAATGGCAAAGTACATACAATTGCACAAGACATCATCGCCTGTCGGCCCCTGCGCACCCAGGCAGATGTACCCCAGCCCCTCCAACCGCACAGCGGTGCATGCCCGCCCCTGCGCACCTAGGCCTCACTGCACACCTTCCGCCCTTGGCGTGTAGCAATGAGGGCCCACCACGTGCCGCTGCAAGCCACATGCCCGGGGCCCGCGGACATGGCACCCTCCACATCATGCAGCCCGCTCAGCAGCCCACCAGGTCTCACATATGATTCTGGGTCTTGATTTTGCCATGGCAGAGGACATACCAGTGCACCCGGCATCATCGCAGGCTGCACACCCGCTCAGCCCTTGAGGTGCCACTAACTCTGTGATCCGGGATGCGACGCCACGTGGCGGTAGGCCCGCGCTGCCCCCTGGCTCTGGCCTACACTGCGGTCCAGCAGGGCACACAAATCCTGAGCAGTCCGGACGGCCAGGACGGGGCATCATCGCAGGCTGCACACCCGCTCAGCACTTAAGGTGCCCCTACCTCAGTGCACCCAAAGTCACCGTCCCGTGGTGGTGTGCCTGTGCCGGCCGCATTGTATCCGGTGCCACCAAGTCTGTGTCCCAAAGTCATGGACCCTGTATGATTGGGTATCGTGTTTCGGATGCCATCATGTCACCTCCGGTCCTGGGGAATGTGATGTTGCAGGGCCCGAGGCCCTCATGCCTACATTAACACCACACGGATGCACCCAGATAGAGAGTGGAAATGGCGTCGAGCACGTGCGCCCGGCCCTTTTTATTGGCAGGGTCACATGTCCTGTGACGCGTGTGCTGGATGGGTGTGGTGTGGGTGTAAACCAGCCGTGAGGAGTGGCTGTGGCATGCTGACAACTAGACCTGTGAACAGCAGATCACTACAGAAAAGACATGGGACATGTAGCGTTGCCGTCCCCCTGTGAGCGTAAGGGAGTGGGCTGGCCTGGCGTATGCCAGTCCAGCGTAAGGGTTTGTAAATGACCCCGGGGCCCTGGGCGTGGTTCCGTACTGGGCTGGACAAGGAAGTAACTCATGCGTGTGTTCCTGTTGTGGTGTCAGCGCCACCCGGACCGCATTGGGCAATGTGTCACCCTGTGACCCCTGTTCTACGACATGAGCCACATGGATATAAGAGGAGTCCAATGAGCCTACATTCATCCATACTTCCACACTTGAAAGACCATAGACATGACATATCTGTGTGAATATGAATGTTTAATGCACATTCATTGGAGTGTTGCATCTGGAGCAGTACAGGGCCATGCAAACCCCACATGACGATGTTGTCCCATGGAGGGCCAGCCAGGGTCCTTCAGGGAATGACAAGTCCAAAGGAAGAGGAAGAGTTCAGTCCGCAGTCTGATTGCTGTGTCAATGGCGATCAAAAAGCATATGTGTGAATTTGAATGTTTTATTCACATTCAGTGGAGTGTTGAAGCTGGAGCAGTACAGGGCCATGCAAACCCCACTTTACATTGTTGCCCTGTGGAGGGCCAGCCAGAGTCCTTTTGGGAATGACAAGTTCATCGGAGGAGGAAGAGTTCAGTCCGCAGTCTGATTGCTGTGTCATTTGTAACCAAACAGAATATGGCAGTCCATGTCGAGGTCCACGGTGAGTGTCGCAGAGTGCATTGGGGGACAGTGGAAGGTGATGATGCAGAGGGCAGTACCAAGCTGAAGCCGGACCTATGGATGAGATGCATGGTGCTGCGTCCTTCTTACCACGAGGGCAGAATCATCCGCATCTTCGTTCTCTGCTGTTTCATGTGCCTCACGTATGGGTGGCGGTGTTCTGTCTCCAGCACTGTGTGGCAGTGACACATCAGTGGCTGGAGGTGGAAGGTCTGCCGCACTGTATGGCACTGACACTTCAGGGGGCAGAGATGTGGATGGAGTGGTGGCAGCAGCATGCATCCGCGCCAGGCCTTGTGGCAGCAATGCCATGAGGATGGTCCTGAGGTCATTGAGGAACCCAGCTACCTCTCGCTAGTGTGCAGCCATGGCAGCCGCTCGTTCCGCATTCGCCCGCTCCATGGTCTCCATTAACCTCCGCATGTTTCCCAACTCCTGTGTGACATCGCTAGAGCCACTCTGACTGGACAGTTGTACTATTCTCTGAGTCAGGGCTCCAGCGATGTCAGCGATGTCAGCCATGGTCTGTTGGAGAGCATGGAGCGGACTGTGGGTGTCCGTTAGGGACCATGAGTGGTCCCTGATGGGACTTAGACACCCACGTATTGCATTTAGTTTGTCTGCCATGCGGTCGAAGCCCACCCGCACCTGTTCAGCCAGATTCTCCTGGCACCCCAAAACACGGCGTTGGAAGGCCATGTGTTCTTCGTGGAGGTCCTGGGAGGCAGCAGTGGTGGTCTGTGCAGGGGGTGGGGTCTCCTCGTAGCAGCTTGGCTGCCCAGCTCCTGGAAGTGGGCTGCGTAGGCTGTCCACGAGCAGTTGGAGGGTGTCAGAGTCGAAGCTGTGGTGGTCCTCTTCGTCTCCAGAGAAGAGAGAATCGGGCTGCTCTGCAGGAGGTGTTGATTCTCCCTCTGTAATGTGAAGGGGAGATGCAGTTTAACAATGTGTCCACATGTATGTTGTTGCATTGTACATGTTTTCATACAGACAGCATGACTGGGTACATTGTGGCTGTTTGGGAGGAGCTGCCTATTTGATGGGGGACAGTGGACATTTCGACAACAGACGTGTGTGTGTTTGTACTTGTACATTATCAACGCACATTTCCCTGCAATGCCAAATGTGATTGGCCAGTGTCTGCACCCAAGCGGCACCTGTTGTGTCCTGTGTTCTGTTGTAGGTGTTTTGCGGATTGTGTCACATCGTTGTCAATGTAGATGTGCTCTGCAAGTGATGTGTGTGCTGCATTTTGGGGGAGTCGCCCCTGCAGCTCAGATTTTGCTGCCCCTTATCCCTTTCATGAGGTATGCCTTTGACTTCTGTGCTTGTACAGTGCTGACATGTTGCATACTTGGGTACATTAGTCTCTTGGTGGGAGTTGGTGGTCTGGGGCATGGTTTGTCCGCAGATGTGCTCAACTTAATTGTGCATGTGTGCCATTGCGCCCATCTCCCCCCGTCCCCCCAGGCCCTGGTTGTTACTCACCCTGTTGCTGTTGTGTCGGGTCCTGTTGAGCAGTGTCCGGGCCCCCAACTCCTGCCACCATCTCCCCACTGATGACTGTGGACACCATTTCCTCCATGTCGTCCAGCTCCTCCTGTGGCGCTGGGCTCCCACCTCCAGTCTGCATTGCTGCCTTCAGGTTGTTGGCGAGTTTCAGCTTAGTTTTGCACTTGACATCGTTCCAGCGCCTCTTGACCTCGTCCATTGTCCTCTTCAGCACTCCGACTGCATTCACCTTGTCCACGATGGACTGCCATAGTCAATTTTTTGTTGCCAATGACACAGTGGAGGTGACGAACAGTTGTTGATGGTGTTCTGTCACCTCCGTTATCAGGATCCTGTTTTCCTGTGGACTGAACCGCTTCTTCCTACTCTTCTTGTCCTTGCCCTTCCCTGACCCCGAAGTCCCAGGATGGTCCTCCGGGGGGCTTGTGGGGTTCTGATTCTCCTCCGTACTTGCTCCGACAACGTCCATTGTGCTTCGCTGTTGTTTGCCATTTGTTTGTCTGTTTTTTTCTACTTTTATGGTGATTGTTCCCGCCTGACGCGTGTGAATTGCAGGCCTGTAGCTGGGTTTTGCTGATTTTCGTATCGCGATTGGCCTCATCGCAGCTTTTTTTGCATTCGTGTTTCACATTTTTGCGGCGTGGCGTTGATTTTAACGCGGACAGTTGACGTGTTATCTGGAGACTATCGCATGGTACCACCGTGTTGTGAATACTTGGTTAACACGGCGTAAATTTCCCCCAATAGACTGCGATGTTGAAGGTTGCGTTAAGTTACTTTTGTGATGGTTATCACACGTTCTTGAGAATATGCCCCAAGGATTTAAGCATCAGAGTGCTAATCTCACAATGTATCATTCATTACCCGGGCTTTCTTTCTCAGGACCTCCCCACTGAATCTAACCTTATAGGAGAATTCACATAGGGTAAGGGAAAATATCACCCCATATAGACTGGCATTCACTTCTGAGCAGATAGTTGGAAATAAATTGTGGATGCTCAAATATGGAATACTTGGATTGTAGCCACTCCTTTTTTGGTAGGAAGTATAGTCTGGCACCAGTTACAGAGTGAGTCCAAAAAGAGCTGTCCAGAGGGTGTTAAGCACAAAGTCTCGGAATCTCTTTGCAATGACTCCCAACCAGCTAGGATGCCAGTCTTGCTCTGATGTCACCATATTCTCCAGGGCCATTTGAGTTTGGGAGTCACATGGGCTGCGGAGAAGTTGAGGTATTGTAGGAAATTCAATCTACCATGAAGAGTCCTCATTTTTTCGTATTCTTGGCTTGCTGGGGCATGAGGCCTACTAATCAGACTCAGTATGCTTTATGTACTATCACATTTTTCTTTTATAAGCGACATCCAGACTTTTCTGACATGAAGTTAGGTCACCAGTCTGACATGGAAAGCTATAGATGCTTTCTCTGTCCATGGAGACCAGAAGAAGGTGGGCCAGGCAGAGTAGATAGCATTTAGGCATCCTTCAGTCCACTCCCTCCTTGGGGTCCCAAGAGAATTAGGGGAAGCAGAAAACCAGGCCACCCTGCTTCCCTTAGGTGTCTGTAGACCTTGCCATCTCGATGGAAGCAACCACTTTTCATCTGATGACTTCCAGTGCAATCCTTCCTTCGTTTAGTGTCACTGCCTGTACTTCAATTATGATTGGACACATAAAAGTGCAATTGCTTTTAGGCTTGTTTGAAGTAACTCTCCAGTTTGGCTCGTAGAAACGACAGATACTGTCTTACAAAGAACCCAATCAGTGATAAAGTCTCCTTCAAATGACATGGTTTTTGATTTTCAGAGAGATCTGTGAGCCCATCGTCATTAAACCAGCACCCAATAATGTTTAATCCATATAAAGGGTCATCATACATTGATATGACTTGATTTGTCTTGTAAGTTTAAATCCTAGTTACTGATTGTTGAATGGAATAGCTAAAAAACACTGGCCATCAATATGCAAATCGGGGCAGTTTTGGACCTGTAAACACAAACCGTTCGTGTGTTTTGCAAGCTATGGGAGACTATGCATTTGCGCTTGCTGCGGACAGTATTAGTGGTAATATCAGAATGAAAAGTAAAAAATGGCCCAGCAGACTATAAAACATAAACAGCCAAAGTAACTGCCCACACACTGACCTCTCGGACCAGCTCTTCGGCACAGCTGGATAGCTGTATAGGCCAGTCCGACCCTGGATACACCACCATCAATAATCAGTGTGTACCTCATCCTTCTTTATAATACTTCCATAGTGCTCCACCATCCCTCCCCTAAATACCTACCTCCCTCAAGTATCTTGCCAATGGTTATTTTCTAATGGGAGAGGAAGGCATGGAGATAAGATGGAAGTCTTGCAGCTCAGATGCTTCCATAGAATGAGAATGTTAGAGCCCGATATACCACCACAAGCCACTCAATCGCTTAAATATGGGCACTGAGTAGACCGGGAACAAAGGACAGGAAATTCCCTCCTGCTCTTCTGTGGCAGCAGGAGGACGTAAAGTGATTACCTGCAGCGGGAGGCAGTCATCCTCAGCATCGTGTGCTGCACCACAGCATCCCTGATAACTCTAGTTCAGAAGAGCAAAGCAGAATTGTCACGAGGCTCCTCTGCCTCTGCTCTTCAACCTCTCATCTGGAGGTAAGTGGGAGGAACGTAGAAAAGAGACGGGGGAGAAAGAAAATTACAGAATGAGAGACAGAAACAGCGATAGAGAGTGCTGTACCCATGCAGGTCTCTCTCTTTGGCTTTGCTTTTGTGTGCCAGGTTTCTCTGAAGGAAGCAAAATGAAAGGACATTTACAGGTAGGAGAGGGGAGCTAGGGGCAGTGAACTCAGCAAATAACTCTGCCTCTGGCATTTAATGACTACCCTGGCGCATAGGAGCTGCAGTGCCATACAATGGTAATATCTTTGATACCATAGCACATGAGGTTTCTCCATGCACTTTCTCTGAGTAAGATTGCACATCTACATGATTTCATTACCTAGGTGTGTAAAGCTGTTACTTCACACAAGCCACCACCACACCAGACCTCAGTTCTGCCTTGACTCCCCTTCCATGCCATCAACAGTTCAATTCCAGTCTTCCAGGAAATAGTGGTTGCACAGAAACAAAAATCATTGACTCCAACTACTTCTTTTACCTAAGTCACTCTGACTTCTCAGCAAAACATGACACAGGCAGTACTAGGTAAGATAGATATCGTAAACAAAAATGTCTATTGCAAGCATTTAATTAGAATCCACTTTTTAATAAAATGTGGAATAATTATTTTCTATGGCTATTGTACCATGGAGCTGGTTCCTGTAATCAAAGCCCTGTCACAGTATCTGATTAATGGTGATTCAGACAGAGACTGTGTGCTATATGCCAAACTGCCAGCTTCCTATGTCATTGTCCTAGGTGAATTCTTGATGTCAGTCTTCATGTCTCTCCAACTGTAGTCTTCATGTGATCTGCCATTATCACAGCAGCATTTCCATGACAAGTAAACATACCCTCAAAGGACTTCTCAATCGCATTCAGTGCTCGATTGTTCACCAGCACGTCCTTGATGTCCATTGTGGTACCCTTCATATCTGTCTTGAAGAACTAGTGGGAAATTGT
The DNA here is from genome assembly GCA_963921515.1 of Calotriton arnoldi. Taxonomy (NCBI): domain Eukaryota; kingdom Metazoa; phylum Chordata; class Amphibia; order Caudata; family Salamandridae; genus Calotriton; species Calotriton arnoldi. The sequence goes on along the minus strand of CAWUFW010002715.1, from coordinate 410,345 downwards.
CTGCTTGGCCAAGGCCTTCATTTGTTTTCAGTTAATATGGATTGTTTCTATGTCAGCATGGATGAATGCTAGGTTTCTTTGATAGCATCCTAGTCATGTAGGCTCCATATTTCCACCACGTACATGCACTCTGCAGGTCTGTGGTCGATGTAGGCATTTGCAAAGCTCAAGGACTTCATGAGCTTGTCTAAAAGAAGCATTGTGCCAGTCAAGCCCCAGAATGTATGCATGGCTGGCTGCTCTTTAGTTAAACAAAGTCCCAGGTAGTTTGCATCAGAAACAGGGTTATTAATTCGGCCGGGGGTATCATTGTCATCTTAACAAATCTATTCTGGTTAGGTTAAAACAAATTCCCTAGAGAATCTCTGCTTAGCCTTTGGTAGCTGTAGCACATACAGCAGGCAATTCCTTATAGAAATGCAAGTAAAGTTCAATCAGTACCAACAAATTTAAAATTCAGAAATCAACACAATAACATTTCCAAAACAATTTAGAAACAAGCAAAGAATGTAATAACTAAAGTTAAACCAAGTTCATGGTATTGAGTAAAAGATACTGGAGATATGAATTTTTAAAGTTTTAAGGCAAAAAGAGCTAAGAAAAAGTAAAGCACCAATGAATAGTTACTGTTCACAGTTGACTGAGACTTTCAAGCTAACCTTGATGGAGAAGAGGGCGGACACAAAAAGAAGGAAGTCTGGTCAAAATTTGTACCTTCTAATTGAGTCTCTGAAATGGTAGTCAGAATCTTCCAGCAGGGCTTCATCGTAGGCAGGGGCCAATGAGAGTCCCACAAAGTCAGATACATCATCATTGAGCTCCCTCTAAATCCATTGGTTTTTGGTGGTAAAAGTTCTGAAATTAGATTTTGTAGCCACTGAGGTTGCTTCATAGCTAAGAAATATTTATTGGATTTTCCTAGCCTAAGGTTTTATATTCGGACTTAGTCACATTTTTGGAAGTCGAAATCTTCAAGCAGAGCAAGGGTGGAAACTGTGGACAAGTGTGGCTAATGAGATGGAATACTTTTGTTGCAAGGGTCCGCTGAAAATGTTTTATGCATGGCAAGACACTCTGAGCAAGATAAACCTGGTTTCTTTCTGGTTTACTTGCCAACCTTGAGTGATACCTTCCTGGGCATGCCTCAGCATGTTGTCCTGGTCCTCTTGGGGTGGAAGAAATAACTAACTTCTCCTTTTCTTCAACTAATAGGAAAGTTCTTTCTAGTCAGTCCTGCAGCCTCGATCATCTCAGGGTAGGCTTTCAGGCACTAGATCACTCTACTCTCGGGGCTCCTGCAGGTACCATTCCTTTGTTTTCAGTTGCTTCCCCCCTTGGAGTCAGGAGACGCTTTGCTTTTTGTGTCCTTGGAGCAGGCACACAGGAGGTCAGGCCCCCGACCCTTGAGAGCAATATCAGTTTCTGAGGGTCAGCAGAAGTTAGGAGTCTTCTTTCCTGCAGCAGGAGTTAAGAGATTAGAGTCTTTTCCTTGCAGCAGAGTCAGGAGTACTTGGATTCTTCGCTTAATGCAGGGCCTTCTTCTTTGGCTGTAGTGATCCCTAGCACAAGAACATTCTGAGGAGGTGGTGTTTAAGGTTTGCTCTGTGCACTAGCCAGTGACCCAATCCTATTTTGTTGCAGTTCCCCACCTCCATCTGTATCATTTTCTTGTTGTTTTACTATAAAGTTACCCAGGAGCCCCTATTGCAATATGGCAGAATCCTTCGGCCACCAGGCTGGCCCATCTTCAGCTCCTTGGCCATTTCCCTTTTTAAATGAACTCTCCCCCACCTGACGTACTCCAGACTGGTATCCTCCCAAACTGTGATAGGAGCCTGGCTCTCTAGGAGGAACATGGAAACAAATAGGAGGAGTCCTACCTGGCATCTCTAAGTCAAAACAAGCAGTGCCAATGGTTGCCCTTTGTTTTGCCAACTGTTCCTGTCCACTCCCAGATAGGTAACCTCTGCTACGTGGTCAGCAGTTGACACCTATTTGCTTTTCCTGAGTTCAGAGGCTATTGTGGTTAACTCTCACAGCCAAGGAAAAATGGGGCCAAGAAAAAATTACAAATCTGGACTTCTTATGCAGAAAAGGCAAATTTGCTACACATTAATTTAAGGACTGCGATTATTAAAAAAAAAAAGGTTGTTAAATTCAGTATGACTCAATACCATTCCATGGCAATTTATTGTAATTTTAGATTATTACTTTTGCATTTGTTCCTTACTGCACATACTGTGTTCCATGATTAGAATTCCTGTCAATTTCCCACTGCATGCATAAGGGTCAGTGGCATTGCTAAGGGGGCGGTGGAGGTGAGCAAGTCGTATCTGTCGACTACCACGATCCCCCCGCCCCTGAGAACAAGTCGTCCGTCAGCCACCAGACACCCCCTCTCCCCCCAGAACAAGTTGTCCATCGGCCACTGCCCCCCTGCTCTTACCTGCACCAGGCTGAAAACGTAGGGTCCGCCCGGGGTGGCAGTAGGTCTATCTACGCCACTGATAATTGTTTTAATTGTTTATCACTTGAAGACTGAATCGCTCAACTTTTTCAATCTCTTTTCCTTCAGCGGTTGAAAAGTTATCGTTGTCTTCAGTTCTCTATATGAATTTGTCAATAACCATGATTGCTCTTCCCTTGCACTCTATCATGATGGTTTATGTACTTCCACATAACATGCTCATTGCTATTTTTCTTCTTCATTGAATGTGTAATCTAGAACCTGATTTACTAAGTTGTATTCACAAATGATATGTGCAATTTGCACATTCACTAGTTTGCTAAGGGGTATGCAATTTGCAATCCCACCTATTTACTCATAGGTTCTACAGAAACTCTGACATTCTCAGGGGATTAAGAAACACCCTGCCCAATGAATATAAATTAAGTAAGTCGCAGTGTGTGTCCCCTGCGAATGGCAGCAAATGCAAGGGACAGCACACCATTATTCAAATGGAAAAACATTTTTGGGTTTTTAAAAGCAGTTCCTGTCCATTAAATTGAGACTTGCTGATCGAGAACACATCAGTGGGAGCATGCACTGGTTCCATAGACCACTGATTGCTTGCCTCCAGGCTGCCCGATATAATTCCCTGAGGGTAAGCTTTCCCCTGTAGACAGCATCCTATATCCTATTTACAAATCGGTTACTTCCCACTCTGAGTTGTACATAACTTTTCAAAGATTTGTGCTCGAAATTGAGATCACAAACCATAGATGCGTACTGCTGCAAACAACATTGTGGAGTTCCCGCCACTTTTATGTCCTATCCTAAATGCGATTTGCAGAAACTCTGTAGTTTTGCAAATCACAGGGTTTGGAACACCAAAATAGTTTAAAACATCTGGCCCCTTGATTGCTTAATAGTCTGTTTCCACTGATAGATTTAATGTAGTTAACCTAGCATATGAACTAAAAAGTACTAATATATAATTTAAAATGTTTCTCCTTCCTACATAATTGTGGTTTATGGAAACAAGTTTAGATTTCCTTTCATTCTTTTCCTGCTCATTATTAATGATGACCATTCTCTTGGTCTGTCATGTGCCCCTTATTTGTTTTGTTACTAAATAACTGTTAATGTTACTTATTGTTGTTTATGTCTTATGGTTTCTTTTCTCTGTGGTTTTGTTTTTTTGAAGAACGTTTTTATTAGCATTTTACATATCATGAACAAAGCAATAAATAAATTGTAAGATCCAAAAAGAAGAAATACTCCACTTCTTCACACCTTCACCCCCAGTACTCAGATCCTACCTACGCCTGTAGACCATCTTTCAAAAAATATTCTGTAACTGCAACTTTTCATAAGTGTAACTATCTGTCAAAATTTCTTTATGCTTCTCTATGCCCAGTCATTTTAATTTAAGGGGCACACCCCTCCCATGTTATACCCTGAGGAGCTCTTTCGGCTGGTCATCCCATAATCAGACAATTGCAGCGCCTTTAGACTAATTTGGGAATACATTCCGACTTCCATTGATCTCAAATAAGTAAGTAGAAGACCCCACTCTTTTGAAAAAGTTTGTCTTCATATATCAGTGCGTATGTGATTTTTTTCCATAGCCAGTACCTGACTGTAGAACCACAATGTACTGTATAGGGTTTCTTTACGTTTCCAAAAAAAGTGCTATCAGTTGTTTAGAAACCATTTTTGGCCCCAAAGAATCCTATGTGTGAAGTGTATGGTTGTTTCTCTGTCAACTTAACTGCTTATCACGAATAAGACTGCTCGGGTCTTAGGCGATTGGGTACCTAAGATTTTTTATTAATATGGCTCCACCATATGTGTAACATTCTGCCCACATGTGTTCCACAGCACCAACAATTTGGATTTGCTCCTGGATAATTATGGTTTAACCTCTCTCAGGTCATGTACCATTGGTAAATGTAAATGTAGGGCCATTTATAAAGCACACCTGTTGCTAGAAGGAGTGTCCTGGCACTAGTACAGAAGTGGAACGATCGAGGGGAGCATGGGGTCAATATCAGTTGTTGGAAAAGAGCCATCTTTTTTACTTTTTTCGGAACATAGCGGTTGCTTTAATGCGTCTTAATTCCAGGGGGAGTTTGTTCCATAGAGACGGACCCAGGAAGGAAAAGGATCTGCCCCCGGTCCTTGCTTTGCAGATCCGGGGGATTTTGGCCAAACAGAATTGCTGAACGCAGACTTCTGAGGGTGTAGTGTAGTTCCTATTTCCCTAATAGGCTCTGCGCATTGGAATAATATACCCTATAGGTTTGACATAGGACTGAGGTCGGTATGTGCCTATCGAGTATATTAAACTTAATTACTTTTGTGCCAGCTAACTCAGAGGCCACTAGAAACTCCTTGTAAACAAGAAGGGAGTAGTTTCTGGCAACCGCATAAACATGACAACTTTGTTTCCCTTTAGAATCGGAACACTTCTCAGAATCGTGGAAACAATAGAACAGTTTCACTCAGCTAGTCGTGCATGCTTAGTTTCCTCAGAGTTACACAGAAAGAATAGACGGGCGTTTCAATAAAAGGATTTATTGAACAGTCTTGTTTCTCGTGTAAGAGATATGAGCTGTTATGATCACAAGACAGTATGCAAGATATATAATGTACAGCGTAAGCAGTAGAAAGAAATAATACTGCGCTAGCATTATCTTTTAGCATATATTCACATACATAAATAACATGAGCTAAAAATGCGAGTACTCATACGATGCTTCTCTACGCTAGTTCTACCCCAGTGTACCTAACCTAGTCTAGGTGTAGGGCAAGGTAAGAAGTAGGTGAAGTATTCTCTAGTATGGTATACTAAGAGTATGTTAAGTCTAGTATGCCAAGAGTCCCTCTAGGTTCTAGTCAGCTCCAAACCTTGTGAATGAGAGAGGTGGGAATCTCCTGCCGGATCTCAAACTTTAACACCCCGCGAAGGGAGTCAGAACACTGGAAGCTGGATTCTCTGCGAGCAGGGATGACAGCGTCTTCTCAGTGCGTCAGGCCGGGATACGGGCTCCTCTGAAGTCGAGGTCTCCTCTAACTTGCTTGGGCAAGGGAAGGTATATTTATACCTGGTAGGTGCCTTGGAATGTTAGCATTGACGTGAAGTCGGACAGAGGAAGACGTCAGGAATGAACCCTTAAGGAATAGTGGTTCATGCATAATAGATGAGTTCTTGGAGAAATCAATAATCCTGTGCTGGGCTTAGGGTTTGGTTTCTAAGAACTCGTTGTGATGTTAGGGTGAACGGATGTCGGTGACCATGCCTGTATTTGGAGTGCATGGCTAATGCCTAAATAAGGACTGGGATTCTATGCCTATATAAGGGCAATGCGAATTGTGCCTATATAAGGACATGTTTCAGGAAAACCTATATACGGACACCTAAAGCGGAATACAACACCCACTCCACTTTCGAATGAACGATAATACTAAATGCTAAACATTAAACTTGAGTACTACATATTGCTAAAAACATTTCTAAAAGCATTTTAAAAGAAGTTTTTTAAAAGAACTGTTGCTAAAACATGTAATGCAATATGTACTGTACATTTTAAAGCATTTTTTCATTCTAAGCATATATTGGAAATAAATGCAACATGAATGAATAAACAGAAATATATACATATGATGAAATGGTTGACAAGTTTTCAAAAATCAAAGCCATTGCATATCATGGTATTAAATGAAATTTTAGACAAATAAGGTGACATTGTGTCACTGGAAGTATTCAAAGAAGTCCGTTTTATAAGAATAGTTCTACTGTAAGCAGATTGAGTTGCCATGTATTTTCAAAAAATAAAGAAAAAGAAAAAGTTCAATTTTAGGAAGAGTTACAAGATTTGAAAATATGAAGGCCAAATTCATTGCTTCCCTGGTACACTGTGAGCCGAATCAAAGTCAGTGTATGGGTATGGTGTAAACATGAAATCATCTATTTCTGTAGACAAAATATCATCTACCGAAGTTGGTGACATTTGGAACACCTCGTTCAGAAGGTTAATTGCACAGAGATGAGAAACATCGCCTTCAGCATCAGATGCCGCAGCAATGTTCGCGTCCGTTGTTACCTGTGTGCCTGTTGATCCATCTCGTACCTCAGCAGCAGCAGGAAGCGTCTGTGAGATCTCAATGAAAGCCGTCATCAGGATTGGTAGCCTCTGGGGACAACACAGAGCATGGGCCGTTATCGGGTCCAGCAGAGTATCGATATCCGTTGGCATGACTGATGGGAGTGTTAGACAGGTATCTAGCACACATTCTTCACCGCAAAGCAGGCAGCGTAGAACAGGTAAGATGCAATCCTGCCAGATTGGTCTGAATGACAGGAACCATGTTGTATTAAGTTCCCGTAGACGAGGCATGCCCAAAAGCTGCACTATGCGCTCACAGCACTTCCCTTCTAGGAGAGATTTCTCCACATAGCTCGGAGTGATGTTGGTGGATAGGCTTGCCATAGCGTAATAGTAGAAATAGGAACAGGATTCCTGCAACAAGTGCTAGAATTAATGGCACACCACCAAACACCGAATGTGCGAAGTTTGGGATGATTCCGAGGACTGCCTGGAAGGGTGCTAACAGTCCTGAACAGATGATCTTAAATACATGTACAATACCGCTCGTATCAGACATGTTAAAGATACATCCCATCATTTCTGCGAAATGTATAGGGCAGTTTGTACGAATTAAAGCCTGTATCTCAGCCGAAGTCCTTGCAATTTGTAAATCATAGATTTCTTTGGCCGAGGTCAGAGGCACGGTCTGTTGCAAAAGCATGGCTTTCCTTCTGCTTAAAGTATCAAAACGTATAAAAGAAACATTCAATGAAGGCCATAGAGGCGACTCCCTGACTATGGCTATTGGGGGGAACAATACTTGCATACAGCAAGTAACCCTGGAGTTGACCGTTACCAGATATGGGATGCCTGGCAACATGCCACAGCAACTCTGATCATTCAACATGAGGTAACTCCCGTTAGAAAGTTGGCCAAACGTTGGATTAATCACAGTAGCCGGTGTACCCTGCTGGTGGCAGGACAAATTTGGCACAGAACCATTTCAAGCCCCGTGTAAAGAAATGTCCTGACATATGAGTGAACCGCTTAATGCCTTTTCACAGTTTGTACCGCTTAGAAACACTTCACGATCCCCACTCCAACATCTGTATTCGTAAGGCAAATCCCAGGATGTCTTAATGTATTCTTTACCCAACCTTTCATATTTGCCTGCTTGCATTTGTTTGAGGCAATACTGAAACTGAAAAGAAGTGACAGGCAGAGTGATTTTGCCATGGATAAGCCATTCTGTAGCTGGTTTTTCTGCTACCGTAAATGGTAATTTTTCCAGTTTTTCAATGCCCAGCACTGTATACTTTGCTCCCCTTTGTGCCAGTTCGATCTGTTTATCAGTTAGATTGTATTCTGCAAACAGAGCCGACGTGTTGATAAGACGCCAAGGCACATAGCCTGCACGCAAAGATTGAAGCGTCCATCCTAATAACATAATAGAACGTAACTGAGATTGGCCTTGTTGTAACATGGCTAAATCTTGTTCCAGTATGTCAATAGCAGAGGATACAATACTGTCCAATGAATAAATTCTGGAGGGCAAAGTTGTTAACCCATTGTCGACCACAGAGAGAGTTTTCTCTAAATTAATACGATCAAGTTCACGTATTCGTTCTGCGGCCTCCATCTGTGACACCTTCCATGAGCCTGTCCCATGCAGTGCTTTGCGGATAAGCAGTAGGATCTTAAAGATGATCCTCTTCCCAACAGGAAGCCAATGCAGGTCACTCAGAAGTAGAGACACATGAGTTCTCTGAGGATATTTGACTAGTTTCCCTCGAGTGGATGTCCCTACTCTGTTTGGTTAAATTTCTACAGATATCTACTCAGTCTTAGTCAGAAAACTCCTTACCCATAGACGTCTCCCAGTTTACTTGAAATCTCCATTTGGGTGTGCATTTCATTTCTCCTAGAATTTTGCATTGGCAGTGATCAGCCCTATCGATCTAAAATGTGTTCTCACAAACTGACCCATTGCTGTTAATTCTCTAGTGCTGTCCTGCTTTTTAGTTGGGTGTAGCGCCCAGTGTCAATGCTGCAAATATTGTAACCTTTCAATTCCTTTAATACTGAAATTGTATTTGCATTCTTCAAAAGTCTTGATGTGGTATTTATTAAATAAATTGGACAGGACTCTAAATTCTTCCTCCTGTCAGTTCACAACCCTCCCTTGTCACAGCCTGGTTAGAAGTCTTTATTATAATGTAATGTTCGGAGATGTGGGGGAGGTAACTCGATCTCTACTAGTCACCCTTTCCCATATTTCCAAGACCGTTTAAACCGGTATGGCAGTATTGGCTTTCAAGGGTGTCTTTTCTTTGAGAGCCAGGTAAGGTCCATTGAGGTCCTCAAACAACTATTCTGTCCATGTGCACCCATTTGTTTTATCTGTTTCCTTTACCAGCCAATCAACGATGCATCTTAGGTGTGCAGCTGTATAGCATTGTATAATGCTGGGATTTGCTAGTTCTCCCTTCTCTCTTGGTGCCATCACTAACTGCTTACTGACCATCACCAAACAAACCCTAAGAGTTATTTCTGTAATCATTTTAAATGTTTCACCAAGATGTGAATAGGGCATAGGAGAATGTTCAGTTTCAGCTGGGGTAAGCCATTTGCTGTAGCGTAATTACATAAAATGAAAGCAAAATTATTGAGATTACACTGAATTCTGAAAGCAGCACTATTAATGCAGCCTCGCATCCAAACTGGACTTGAGGATGTATTTTGCACTATGAAAATCGCACTAAATGCAGCAGACCACGAACAGCAGCTGCCAGCAGCCGCTTGCTAAGTTTTTTGTTCCTATGCACCTACGGTAGGAGTTTTGTGCCAAATTGAACATAAGTAACCAAATGTTCCCCCCAAGCCAGGAAATACACAGTGGGCTCCAGGTCCTAAGGTCTTTGAGAATATTGGTCCATAATGTGTGCCTGTTCACAGGGTACCAAATGTTTAAATTTGGAGTGATATAAATTCCAAAGTTTTTAAATTTGCCCAAGGACTATTTGAAAGGGCAGCTATCTTCAATTAACTGTTCCATCTCTCGGAGGATTGCTTTTGGCAGTATCTCCAATTTTTGTGTATTGATTTTATATCCCAAAACCGCCTCAAAGTGTCATAATTCTGTAAGTAAATTTGTCAAGGATGTTAAGGTATCTGTTAAAGTTAGCATGACAATGTCAGCATAAAGGTAAATCTTACATTCATCTCACTCATACCGAAACCTTTCTATCTATGGCACTCCCAACTTTATCAGCCAATGGTTCTGTCACTAGGGTGAAAAGAAGGGGGGTTAGACATCATTGCTGCCTACTCCCTTGTATATAAATCATACTGCATTTCATGCCATTAACTCACATATTTGCTGTGGGCTCAGTTAATGCAGTCGTGGTTCTGCTTTTCTGTACTGCTCCTTACTGCTTTGAGTTCTGGTCAATGTACTCTTTTTGATTCAGGGAGATGGTGTGATGCTCCTGTTTCCTTACACTGGCCCCTCAAATTCCAGCCAGGCGGTTCACCCTTATGTTTTTGTGAGAAAGTGGATTATTAGTCGGGGTGTATTGCAGTCCACCACAAGTAATAATTTCTCTATTCTTGTTAGGTCAAGCAAAGGTTTTTGTAATTTAAACGTGAGCTCAACCCCTTTTAGCTATGGCACAGAGCAGATATGGTTAACTTAATACATGTGTACAGCATTTAGAATCACTGAAACAATTAAAAAGTTGACAACACATTACAATAAAAATCTCACTCCAATTTCATAAAAATACAGAACACTTTAATGAATAAAATGAAACCAAAATTACAAGAATCCAAGAAGGGCAACAGGGGATATGAATATATAAACTTTTAAATAAAAATAGCACCAAAACGCAAAGTGCCAACTGTGGGCATCTGGCTGCGCTAGACTGGAACAAAGCGAATTTTTAAGGATGATCTTGATGGAGCACAAGTTGGACACGAGAACCCGCTTGGTCCAGGTCAGAAGGTTACCTTCACACTTAGTAAATTTTCAATGTTTTTAAATGGAAAAGCTCTGATGGGGAAAATGCCAGAGTTTGGTCAGGAATTCGGCAATGAAGATCAGATGCTACTTGGCATCAGGCCCCATGAAGATTTCTACCTTCAGACGTAGACTCAGGGTGTAGCTGACATGGGTTCGACACTGTCGGATGCCTGTTAGCATCAGGCTAGCTGAATTGGACTTGCTGATGTGGAGAAGAATGTAGCAGGAACTACTATGAAGCCAGGAGCAACAGTGATGCACCCTCGTGGATCAGCTTGGCAGATTGATCCCGGTCTTCTGTCAGTTCTCCACACAAAAAGTCTTGAAAAAGTTTTTAAGTCCCAGCTTTTAGGTTTGGGCAGGAGGAGTACCATCTGACATCAAACAAAGGCTCCAGAACTTTAGAAATAGGATTTGAGAGTCAGGACTCACTCAATAGAAGCCACCAGCAGAGTCCAGGGCAGGTCCAGTTGAAACTTGCCAGGTGCACTCTTTCAGGAAAGTGGGTTTCTTACAGATTCTGTAGCTTAACAGGAGGTCAGCCAGCTGAACCTTGGAGTCCACTTCTTTGTCCTGGGTACAAATGGAAGCAGGTTGAACCCTTAGGGTTCTCCTTACAAGTCAATAGCTACTGCAGTCATTCTTCTGTTTTCCAGAGGTCAAGAGGTTGCCCAGGGGTGCCGCATTTATCCCTGGCACTAGCATATGGGTGGGGGTAACTCCTGATCCCTCATAGACAAAAAGGCAAATGTTCCCAGGGTAACGCTGCCCACTTTTACAGCTGTTCCTGTGCACCCTACTGCAAACATTCCCACAATTCCCCTCTCTATCTAAAACCAGGATGCAGAACTGTTCTTCCCCTGTGCAGAGCTCCTGTGCCCACTCTTGAGGTGTGGCCAGGGAAATGAGCAAGCCCTACTTTGTGGTCACTCAAAACCAGTTCTGGGGCAGCTCCTCGTGCCCTGGGATTGGTGCCTGGCTGGCTAGAAAGACAAAAGAGGGGACAGGCCTGGGTATTAGCTACATTTGACTGTGAGAGGGTAGGTCTCTTTGAAGACAATTAAGTTTAGTTTTCTGGGCACAGTCCAGATGGTCATCTTGTCAGAAGAACAGACCACCTCTCCATCCCCGAAGACTTTGTGATCTGCTCTGGAAATAAGTTCACACCTCATCAAGGAGCTATTCAGCTCCCATGTGACAGTTGGAAGCTCATGCCAAAGGGCTTCTAGTGGCTTTTGACAGGCAAAAGGTGACTTTTTAAAAATACCTTTTGTAGAATGTTTAAGACAAATCCAACTTTATTAATTAGTTCAATTTGTAATAAATATTTTAAAAAGTCCAATGATTAACCTTTTTAACAGGTTTCTAGACGAAGATCACATTAGTTATTTTTTAAGAGCTTTATTTTGAACATTTTGTTCCATAGCCTGGAGAGAGAAAACCCATGTACACATCCATAAAATGTTATCACTGTGTGTGGCGCATTATGGTCAATGTCCCAATGCTTTCCTACAAAAAGCTAACCCTGCTAAAGTGAAAATAGCTTTTGAGGCTTTGTCACTATAAGGACATGTTTTACACTAAACGTTTGAATGCCCTACTTATAAATATCACGCACCTTTCCTTATTGGGCACTAAGGCTTACCTAGGGGTGACTTATGAATGTTCAAAAGGAGGGTTTAGGCCTGTCAAAAGGGTTTATTTTGACAGGTCAAATTCACAGTTTAAACCTGTACAACCAGGTTACTGGTGCTAGGCATTCAGTCATATTTTGCACTGCCACTCTAGTGGTGGCACAATGTGTGCTACAGTCCACTGGTGACATTTAGCTTACAGTTCCTAGGTACACTTTGTTCCACATACTAGGTAGGGGTGGACAGAACTTGTGGAGTTTCACTCCATGGAATTCCACAGAGTTACGTAATAATTCCGTAAGATTCCACGGAGTCCCGCCAATGGGCAGAAAATATGCATGTGGTGCTGCCCACGCTGCAATTTAGTGCTGGTAGCGCGAACAGCACTGGAAAATCTGTGCGAACGGCACCATGCAGGGATCAAGAGCACATGGCCATTTGGGTTGATTTTGCTGCCACTCGAGTATAAAATGCACTTGAGCTGCAGCAAATAAACTTGAGAAGCATCCCTCTGACTGCGACTGCCTTCGTTAGAAAACCTCACTAGCGGAACCCAAATCTCGCTTGCGCTCGCCAGTTCACATCAGGAACAAATTCTGCCATGCGGCGATTGGCAGAACTTGGCCCAAACTTTGAATTACAAGAGTAATGCACAGTTTCCAAATTCTGTCATTACCGCCGGCAGAATGAAACATTCCACCCACCTCTAATGCTAGGATCCTACAGGTAAGTTGAAATTGCCAATTAGGAGGATAGCCAATTTCAACATGATTAAGGGTCACAGCACCTGCACTGGGCCTAGTTAGCAGGGTCCTAGTGCATAGAGAAAAAAAACAGTAGCATTAGTCCAAAAGATTTTCCTTCAATGTTCTATGTAGATTGTTTTAGTGCTCTATATTGAATGCTTTTAATTATTCATTTTTTATGTATTATTCAAAGAGTGCACAATGACTCTCAGAATATCAGTGTTATCTAATGAAGAATTATCAAATAAAAATGTTTATTAGTATATGTATTTATGTCATAATTTGCATTTCAAATCAAAGGATCATATTGCAGTTGTATTGGGTTAATGATATTGCATTCTTGTGGTGAATTTTTTTTTTTTTGCAATTACGTTTTTAATATGTAGATTTAGACTTGGAGCCTGATTAAAAGTGCAGCAGTCTTCTGACTGCCGCACTCGTGGTGGCGTTCTGACCACCGCACTCTCGGTGGCACAGCAGTGGCTGTCCACGGCTGCCTGATTACAACTTACACCGTTGTACAGGCAGTGGACCGCAGCCTGTGCTAGGGAACTGCCATTCCTCTGCGCTGGCACGGCAGAGGCCCAATGCAATATGCCCTCGGCAGTTCCACCGAGCATATTTTGAGTTCCTCAACCACCAGCCTTTTCATGTCAGTGAGACCGCCATGAAAAGGTTGGCAGTGGGGAAACAAAGGGGGCCCTACAGGGCCCCCATGTCACTGCTGCCATGGGGATGCATTCAGGGGGGGCACAACATGTACCCCCCTGTCTGCTTCAATCAATCAATCAATCAATCAGGGAATTGTAAGCACACTACTCACCCGTGAGGGTCTCAAGGCGCTGGGGGGGGGGAGACCGCAGTTCCGTTCAGTCGAAAAGCCAGGTCTTGAGTGCCTTGTGTGTTCAGGGAGGGCGTGCGTCTGATGTCGATTGGGAGCTTGTTCCAGGTCTTGGCCGCGATGTAGGGGAAAGCTCTTCCCCCTGTTTTGGCTCTGCGGATGCGTGGTGTTTCAGCGAGGACGAGTTTGGCGGATCGGAGGTTTCTCTTGGGTACATGGAAGGTGATACTCTCGTTGAGGTATTGGGGTCTGGTGTTGTGGAGGCATTTGTAGGCGTGGGTGAGTATCTTGAAAGTGACTCTCTTCTCGACGGGGAGCCAGTGGAGATTTCATAGGTGTTGGCTGATGTGCTTGTGTCGAGAGATGCCAAGGACGAGTCTCGTGGCAGTGTTCTGTATCGTCTGGAGCTTCCGGAGTGAAGACCTGTTGATGCCGGCGTAGAGGGCGTTTCCATAGTCAAGTCTGCTGGTTATGAGTGCGTGGGTGACTGCCTTCCTTGACTTGGGAGGGATCCGTTTGAAGGTCTTGCAGAGGATGCGGAGCGTGTTGAAACAGCCGAACGCAACGTCATTGACCTGTCGGCTCATGGAGAGGGAGGAGTCGAGTACGATGCTGAGGTTTCTTGCATGGTCTGTGAGGGTCGGAGGGCTGCCGAGGACAGTGGGCCACCAGGTGTTGTCCCATGCTGATGGGGTGGTTCCGAGTACGAGGACTTCCGTCTTCTCCAAGTTGAGCTTCAGGCAGCTGTTGCTCATCCAGGATGCGACATCCTGCATTCCTTCCTGGAAGTTGAGTCTAGTGGTGGTGGGGTCCTTGGTGAGGGAGAGGATGAGCTGGGTGTCATCGGCGTAGGATACTATGCTGAGGCCGTGCTGTCTGACAATGTGGGCAAGGGGGCCCATGTAGATGTTAAAAAGGGTTGGGCTGAGCGAAGATCCCTGGGGTACTCTGCAGTTGATTTCCATGGGTTCGGAGAGGAAGGGTGTCAGTCTGATCCTTTGGCTTCTGCCGGTGAGGAGCGAGCGGATCCAGTCGAGGGCGGTTCCTTCTATGCTGGCGTTGTGTAGTCTGGTGGCGAGGGTGCGGTGGGAGACAGTGTTGAATGCTGCTGATAGGTCGAGCAGGCTCAGGGCTGCGGTGTGGCCTTGTTCGAAGAGGGTGCGGATGTCGTCTGTGGCAGCAAGTAGGGTGGTGTCGGTGCTGTGGTTGCTGTGGAATCCGATTCCACCTCCTCCGATGCATCCTACTGAACACCCGCTCAGCACGCAAACACACCGTCGAGCTCTGGGACCTGCTCGACACATCATCACCGGACGTCGCCTTCCTGACAGAGACCTGGATGAACAACTCCTCGGCACCCAACATCGCCATAGCCATCCCAGACAGCTATAAGATCACCCGCAGAGACCGCACCAACGGAGTAGGAGGAGGAATCGCCATCATCCACAAGAACACCATCAGGGTCTCGACCAGCACCGACGACATTCTCTGCACTGCCGAACACATACACTTCCAGATCCACACGGACCCCAACACCACCCTTAGAGGCACCCTCGTCTACAGACCCCCTGGACCCCGACCCCAGTTCAGCGACTCCATCGCCGACTTCATCAGCACGCACGCCCTGACCTCCACCGACTACATCCTCCTCGGAGACCTGAACTTTCACCTGGAGAACAACAACGACAGCAACTCCACCACCCTGATCGACAACCTCGCCAACCTCGGACTGAGACAGCTCGTCACAACGCCGACCCATTCCGCCGGCCACACGCTCAACCCCTTCTTCTCCTCAAGCTCCCACGTCTCCTTCAGCCACACCACAGAACTCCTCTGGACTGACCACCGCTGCATCCACTTCACCTTCCAGAAACCCACCACACACCACCGCACCCAACAGACCCCACGCCGCTGCTGGAGCAAAGTCACCGAAGACCAACTACAGGCAAACCTCGCGCTCAGCCCACCCACCGACCCCTCCAACACTGACGACGCTGCCCGCAACCTCAGACGATGGTTAGACGACTGCGCCAACACCCTCGCCCCGCTGAAAAAACCCACCTACAGAGACACCAGCAAAAGAGCCTGCTGGTTCACCCCGGAACTCCTAGCATCCAAGCGTACCTGCCGGAAACTAGAGAAGAAATGGCACAGTGAAAAGATACCGGACAGCCACGCAGCCCACAAAGACGCCATCCGCAACCACCATCACCTCATCAGGTCCGCCAATAGGATCTCCTTCAAAGACCGCCTCGACAACAATGCACACAACAGCAAGGAGCTCTTCAACATCGTGAAGGAACTCTCCAAACCCAGCTCCAACACCAACGACATCCCGCCGTCGCAAGCCCTGTGCGACTCCCTCACCACCTTCTTCCACCGCAAGATCGCCGACATCCACGACAGCTTCAACACCCAGACAGCCCCAACAGACACCGACACACCAGACCCGCCGCACACCATCGACCACGACCCCTTGCCAGCCTGGGCCAACGTGAACATCGATGACACCATCAAAACCATGAGCACAATCCACTCCGGCTCCCCGTCAGACCCTTTCCCGCACCACATCTTCAACAAAGCCAGCAGCTCCATTGCACCCCACCTGCGCAACATCATCAATCTCTCCTTCAAAACCGTGACCTTCCCAGAGAGCTGGAAACACGCCGAGATCAACGCCCTACTCAAAAAACCCAAGGCGGACCCAAGAGACCTCAAGAATTTCCGGCCCATCTCACTGCTTCCGTTCCCAGCCGAGGTCATCGAGAAGATCGTCAACAGACAGCTAACCTGTTACCTCGAAGAAAACAGCATCCTGGACCCATCCCAGTCAGGGTTCCGCAGCAACCACAGCACCGAGACTGCCCTCATCGCCGCCACCGACGACATCAGGACCCTGCTGGACAACGGTGAGACCGCAGCCCTCATCCTGCTGGACCTCTCCGCCGCCTTCGACACTGTCTGTCACCGCACTCTACACGCACGCCTCCACGACGCAGGGATCCGAGACAAGGCCCTGGAATGGACCACCTCCTTCCTCTCCGGCAGAACCCAGAGAGTCCGCCTCCCCCCATTCCGATCCGAAGCCTCCGAGATCACCTGCAGCGTACCCCAGGGATCATCCCTCAGCCCGACACTGTTCAACATCTACATGGCCCCGCTCGCACGCATCGCCAGACAGCACGACCTCAACATAATCTCCTACGCCGACGACACTCAACTGATCCTCTCCCTCACCAAGGTCCCCCCCGCCGTCAAATCCAACCTCCATGAAGGAATGAAGGCCGTCACCGATTGGATGAAGAGCAGCCGTCTAAAGCTGAACACGGACAAGACGGAGGTCCTCATCCTTGGCTCCAACCCTTCAGCCTGGGACGACTCCTGGTGGCCAACGTCACTGGGGGCAGCCCCTACACCCACCGACCACGCACGCAACCTGGGAGTCATCCTCGACTCAACACTCTCCATGGCCAAGCAAGTCAACTCAGTCTCCTCCTCCTGCTTCAACACCCTCTGCATGCTCCGCAAGATCTACAGGTGGATCCCGACAGATACAAGAAGAACAGTCAGCCAGGCCCTCGTCAGTAGCAGACTCGACTATGGAAACGCCCTCTACGCGGGAGCCCCGGCCAAGCTCATCAAGCAACTGCAACGCATTCAAAACGCCTCTGCACGCCTGATCCTCGACATACCACGCCACAGCCACATCACCCCCACCTGATAAACCTGCACTGGCTCTCCGTCGACAGGAGAATCTCCTTCAAACTCCTCATCCACGCACACAAGGCACTCCACAAGACCGGCCCAGCCTACCTCAACAGACGACTCTTCTTCTACGTCCCCAACCGCCAGCTCCGCTCCGCCGACCTCTCCCTCGCCACCGTCCCTCGCATTCGAAGAACAACCACCGGTGGCAGATCCTTCTCCCACCTCGCCGCCAAGACCTGGAACACCCTTCCACTCAGCCTACGACAGACCCAAGACCTGCTGTCCTTCAGGAGGCTACTCAAGACCTGGCTGTTCGACCAGTAGCGGCACCCCCCTCCCTCTTTCTTTTTCCCCAGCGCCTTGAGACCCTCGCGGGTAAGTAGTGCGCTCTACAAATTCTGTGATTGATTGATTGATTGATTGAGAGGGGTCAAAGATGGAGTTGTCTTCAATGAACTTTGTTAGTTCTGCGTTGATGGTCTTCTCAGCAACGTTTGCCGCGAAAGGGAGGAGCGAGATGGGCCAATAGTTCTTGAGGTCCATGGGATCTGCTGAGGGCTTCTTGAGCAGGGGTCTGACTTCTGCGTGTTTCCAGTCGTCGGGGAAAATTCCGGTCTTGAAGGTGGCTTTGATGGTGCGTCGTAACTCTGGTGCGATGGCGGCTCTGTGGTAGATGTGTGGTGGGCAGGGGTCTGTGGGGGCCCCCGAGTGGATGCTTTTCATGGTCGAGGTGGTCTCTTTGGTCGTGACCGGTGTCCAGAAGGAGATGGTGGGTTGGTTGGCATTGCCGGAGGGCGAGGTGGTTGTGCGGTCAGTTGTTCGGTCGTTAAAATTGTCGTAGATGTTTTTGATCTTCAGGTGGAAGTAGGCTCCGAGCTTGTAGCAGAGGTCCTGGAAGGGGGTGATGTCCGTGGCTTCGCTGGGGGGCTTGGTGAGTTCCTGGATTACGCTGAAGCGTTCCTTGGGATTGCTGGAGTTGGAGAGTATTTTGTTGTGGATACAGGTTCTTTTGGGGGTTCTGATGCTTTGGTGGTATTCCGTCATGGCGTTCTTGTAGGTGGTGTGGTTTTCAGGCACTCTGTTGTTTCTCCAGTTCTTCTCGAGGCATCTGCAGGTGCATCTGGCTTCTTGGAGGTCAGTGGTGAACCAGGTGGCTTTTCTGGGGCGTTGTCTGTCGGAGATGCGTAGCGGGGCGAGCTTATCTGCGCAGTTAGAGATCCATGTGTGAAATTCCCTGGCTGCGAGGTTGGCGTCAGTTGCAGCAGCGGGGGTGTCATGGTTGAGGGTGGAGTTGATTTGCTCCTCAGTGACTCTGCTCCAGTTCCTTTGCGGAAGGCACGGAGCAGGTTTGGGCGGCTTGGGTTTGTTGACGAGGACGGGTACGCAGTGGTGGGCAGTCCACTGGTGTTGCCTGGTGTAGCTGAAGTGGGTGTTGTTCCCTCCTGTGAAGATGGGGTCGAGGGAGTGTCCTGCCTTGTGGGTCGGTGTGGTGACGAGTTGTTTTAGTCCAATGTTGGCGAGGTTGTCCAGGAGGACGGTGGTGTTGGGGTTGCTGGGGCTGTCGAGGTGGAAGTTCAGATCTCCGATGAGTAAGTAGTCCGTGGAGGTGATGGCGTGGGGTGCGATGAGTTCGGTGATGGTGTCGGCAAAGAGGGCCCGGGGGGGTCTGTAGGCGAGGGTGCCGCGGATTGTGGAGTTGGGGCTGGTCTGGACCTGAAAGTGCAGGTGTTCGGCAGTGGGGAAGGTGTCGCTCGAGGTGGAGAGGCAGAGGGAGTTTTTGTGCGCGACGGCGAGACCTCCTCCCGGGTGGTTGGGACGGTCCTTACTCTGGATCTCGTATCCGTCCGGGATGGCGATGTCAGGGGCAGAGGAGGCGTTGGTCCAGGTTTCTGTGAATAAGGCAATGTCGGGTGAGAGGGTGTCCAGGAGGTTCCAGATCTCTACGGTGTGTCTGTGCATGGAGCGTACGTTGAGGAAAATGCATCTCAGGGCATCAGTGGTGTTGGTGGCGGGGGCTGTGGCGAAGGTTTGGTGGCAGTTGCGGCAGGAGAACTGGCCGTGGGTCATGTTTGGTGTGGACGCCTGACAGTTGTTGTTTCTTCTGGGGTTGAGTTCGAGGAGGGTGGCTGAGTCATAGCGGTGGATGGTCGGACATCCAGGGTCTCGCGCGGCCACCATTAAATAGGGGAGGGGTGAGGGAAAGCGCAGCTGGGAGGCGGGAAACGGCAAGGGGGGGAGGGGCTGCGGGGACAGCGACAGGGCAAGGGCTATGAGCCCTGAAAATAACAGCAAACAAGAACAAAAATACACAGCAGTACACGGTAACAAAAAACAAAATGACAAGCAGACGGCAAAAATACAATAACATTGACAAACTGGTCAGGAACTGTGAGGGTACAATACCGGTAACAGGGACCAGGGGCAGGCAGAGTGCGGGCCAAGAGCAGTCTCGTACCCCACAGCAGGCAGCAGGCACGGGCAGCTACAGACAGGCGGAGCTGCGGGGAGAACGAGCAAGACTCTGGCCAGAAGGTCAGAGGTCTCGCTCCGTCATCAACGCAGCAGCCGCCATTAAATAGGGGAGGGAAAGTGCAGCTGGGAGGCAGGAAATGGGAAGGGGGGAAGGGCCGCGGGGACAGCGATGGGACAAGGGCTATGAGCCCAGAAAATAACAGCAAACAAAAACAAAAATACACAGCAGTACACAGTACCAAAAAACAAAATGACAAGCAGAAGGCAAAAATACAATAACATTGATGAACTGGGCAGGGACTGTGAGGGCACAATACCGGTAGCAGGGACCAGGGGCAGGCAGAGACCAGGCCGAGAGCGGTCTCGAACCCCTCACCAGGCAGCAGGCAGCGGCAGCTACAGACAGGCGGAGCTGCGGGGAGAACGAGCGGGACTCTGGCCAGAAGGTTGCACCTCAAGATCCAGCATGGCATGGACTTCACAGTCCATGCTGGCTGGTACATTTTTGTTGTCGTAATTAGGCAGGAGGTCTTTGCCCGGCTTTGGCGGTGTTGTGCCAGCAGAGAGCCAGCGCAGCACCACCTAAGTCGAAATCAGCCCCTTGGATATTACATTACTTTCTTTTTTCAGTAAGTATTCATTTTTCATACACCATCATTGATACTAATATGGTTATTGTCAAAACAATGTTGACAAATTAATGGCTGGTCCATAGTACTTTTCAAAGTAATGGGAGGTCACAATAATGGTGAATTAGTAATGGCATGATTCAGTATTCTGTAATCATACCAACATAATGATATAACTGTTCCATGGCATTGAGGTACTATGCCTTTGCCTATGAAGCATTCTTGCTTATGATGCTTGATATCAGGCTTTACCTGAGCATATATTATTATCAACAGTAGGGCGAACAATGATGTACTTGGCATGTGATGGCAGTACATGAGCCTATGGTGCTGTATAATGGCATTTGCTGGCTTTAGCTTTGTGTAGTATATCATTATTTGAGCATGGAAGTCTGTCTGAATGATGCCGCACTAGGCCATTGATGGCAGTAACTAGGCAAGTGAGTTTCTACTTGACTATTGGATGGAGATTTAGAGACATATGATGGATGTTTCTAGACATATAAGGCTGTACTTTGGCACATGAGGATGGCATTTATGCATATGAGGATGACAGGTGGATGCAACCTGGCTTATGATATCTGTGCCACTTAAGCCCCTCACATGTTGCTAATTCTTGATGCACTCACTATGGCCAAATTGCAGTAAGTGATCGAGGGTGTGCACATGGGCAAATTTGATGTAACGGTGTATATAAGGCTGCAGCTGCCACATGAAGTTAGTTTAAGGAGATGTGCCACAGCTCCTGATAATGATGGCAGTATCTAGGAAGCTGTGCACTGCATTTTACATTTTATCAGTTATAAAATGCTTCACCTGAGCATAGATTAGCCGTACCTAAACATACTCAGTTGGAACAAGCAGATGTTAGCAGTACATGAGGCTGTGTCCAGAAAATGATTAATGTTGTTATGTACCCCAATGTACCCCAATCTAGGCCTAGGTAGCTACACAACCTTTTACCTACATTTGTCCTACCTTGCTCTACATAACAGTTCTAGCACTGACCATTTACCCAGTTATGTGCTGAATAAATGTCAATCAGTTTCATTGAAACTAGCTTCATTTATCATGCATGAGGATTCCCTGCACATGATGTACTTAACAGGATTAACATAATCTGTATAAAAGTCATGGTCATCTTCATCCTAGGGCGAAATAAATACTTTGCATAATTACAGGTATTGATTTAGGCTCATTTACATAATCATACTCACAACATATTGATTGTGTAAGGAACCCCAAGGCTATCTTTATGGTATAAAAGAACCATACTACCACTAGATAAGCAGAGGAGAAGCTTCCACGCTGACACAAGATGCTGAGGTCCTTGCACGCAGAAGCTCCAGCATGCACTGGTCTGACATCCCTTGCAGGGTGTCCAACTTGAGATCAAAATGGGGTTCTTCGTTCTCTCCCTTCAGGTAATGGGATTGGCTCTTTCCTAGGGGATTCTTGGCTCTACACCCACATAGATGCTAGGTACACTTAGATACACTTAAGTAGGGCTTGATTGCATCATAGGAGTAGGCTTGATTAACGTCATGTACATATATGGCTGCATATATTCATGTTTTAGCACAATGGTAGAATTCTACCTTTTATTTACTCTGCTGGTGCGTGTAATCTTTTACATTTGCTTCTGTCTAATGAGTGTCGCAGCAAACATGTTTTATACTAGAATGATGCTGGTTCAATAAATTCTTATTGAAAACGTCCCCATCATTTATTCTGTGTATCTCTCTGAGACTAAGTGAGCACGATTGACTGAGCGAAAAGTACTGCACTATTTCCACGATCCTTGAAGGATCAAGGGTTGTCATGTTCAATAGTTGCCAGAAACTATTCGCTCCTTGGTAAGGTTAGGGGGATTATGGCGGCACTGTGAGCTAGCTGGTCTAAAGGCTAACATATCCTTTGGGGGTGTCTGGAATCAGTCTGGACACCAATCCCTCAGTTTATGTCGTCTAAACGCACAGATCCTATAGGAACTTCACAAAAAACATTTGTGTTTTCAAAACATCATTATAACTATACTTAAGTATGACTGATTTTTACCTTACATAAAATGTCTGCTTATCACAACTTTATGATTGTGGCTCAATGAAATCACAATGAATCTTGCGGGTGAATTAGAAGTTACCATGGTGCCTCAATATATGGTAACCTTCTGCAAATACAATTCTTCCTCTTCCGCATTTTTCTGAGTCTTGCCATGATTAAGCGCAACCCAAAGATAGCTAGAACATTTTGGGGGTGCACTTCAAAAACTCGCATACAACATCAAAATACTTCCCACATTGATCACACTGTGAAACATACAATCTACTAGCCGTGCACAATCAGCTGAAAAGGTACTTACTTTATCACCCGCATATCACTTTGATGCCTCAAAGTGTATGAAAGTGCTAAACAAATGCTACAACACAATACAAATAAATATCAGAGAACACCAGATACAGAACAGAAAAAGAACTCAGGCCTATTGTGCCATTGCAGAACCTGAGATTTGCAAACTCACGGGGGTCTCAGCCACGAAAGGATAGTTATGATGTACAAAAAGCTCTTTTCTAAGTCAAAAAGGATTTTTCCAAATTTTTCTTTTGTGACACTTTCCAAATTGGAAATAAGATGTGAATGAAAGGGGTGTCCCCATCCTGGGCCTCATTTATGAGGCCACTTG
The DNA here is from genome assembly GCA_963921515.1 of Calotriton arnoldi. Classification (NCBI taxonomy): domain Eukaryota; kingdom Metazoa; phylum Chordata; class Amphibia; order Caudata; family Salamandridae; genus Calotriton; species Calotriton arnoldi. Next base: position 387,077 of record CAWUFW010002715.1, on the reverse strand, counting down.
CGCCGCTGGAACATCACTTTTTGTGACGTTTCGTGGCGCATGAGCCTGCTTCATATTTACGAGGCAGCACTAAGCCACTTGTTTTGGCTTAATGCTGCCTCGTAAATATTGTACCCTTTAACGCAGTTTTCTGCGGTAAAGGGGTGTGCAATGGGTGTTGCTGGGGACGTTCCCAGCAACATCCATGGCGTTTTTGACACTGCCCCAGATTTACGAGAAATCGTAACTCTGAGGCAGCGCCATAAAACCTACGCCTCCCCAGGGGAGGCACAACGAGGAGAAATGTCTTTATTTTTCCTGATTTTTGCAGGATTCTGCAGCACACATAGAAAAAGGAAAAAGCCTTGTGATTGTTTTTGTACAGGAAGGTTTCCCTTTCTGCACAACAATAATCATCCCTGCAATGCAAGCACCCTTGTACCATGGTGCAAAGGGGCCTGTGTTGGCACACAGCAGCCTATTGTGCACCAGCGCAGGGGAAAAGGACAGGAGTGCGCTGTATCTGATAGATACGGCGCATTCCTGCCCTTTTCATTTGCCGTAGGGCTGAGCAGCAGGATGGCCTGCGGCGCTGACCTATGGCAAAACCTCATAAATGAGGCCCCCAATTTATAAGTCACAAACATATGTATCAATTGTGTGTGGCTGCTCTTTCAGTCGCAAACCATTGATACAGCCATTAAGTTGGAATACTAACGGAATCACAAAGGGGAAGCTGTTCCTTGAGGACAGCTCACTTTCACCTTAGGGAATCATGCAGGGTGGCCTCAAGGAGAGCACCCAGAGGATCCCTGTACACTCCCCTGATATTTTCTGGAACAGGAACAAGCAGTTTCTTTAAAAGTAGACCATTGTGTGATCCAACGTATTATTACAAAGGTTACATTGAAAATTGCACACCAATCCGCAAACCAGTTATTGTGCATATCGCACACCCCGGTTTGTAAATATTTTTTTTTTTGCATCGGGGCCCTTAGCCTCATCAGATGAAAGACTATGTCAAGCAGGAGACTACACTTATATAACTTTTACACAGGACTAAATCCACTATAGTAATGTCAATAGATGTAAGCTATGGCAGTCTCCTCAGTCACTTTGTCAAACACTAGATTTTTTCTGGCGCTTTCCGTGCATTCAAGCCATCACATCATAAATAGTGAGTGCCCGCGGGGCCGTGCATACAAAATGTCACTGCGGGCACCACTTTCTTATCAAAGGATTGGATTCAGCAGGTTAGCTGGAAGTACAAAGAGCAGAGTGTTCAGATCAGGTGTTGAATATTGATGATGGTGGTTTTTGAGCTGTGCATAGTAAGTAGGTGGTATCAAATTAATCACTAGCAATCTCTGCGCTAAGCTTTTAGAATGGACTATGAAACATTCTCGAACAAAGTATGCTATTGATTTCATAGCCATTGCGAAGTGCGTTTACAAATGTAATAGGCTCGGCCAGTTATAATGTATAGCATTAAGAATAACCACCATCATGGCAGGGGAAGCACCGAACAAGGGAGGGGCTTCATAAGGCTAAGGATATTTACATTATGCCAAGAAAGACCAGTATTATGACTAGAGTGGCTTCCTTCGTGTCAAAGATGCCAAGTTTTTAATGGAGGAGTAAAGTCTTGCATAGATATTTAGGGCCTTATTATGAGTACAGCTGTCCATAAGACCGCCGTACTCGCTGTGGCGCTTGGACCGCCACAGAACCGCTGTGTCTGCCGGGGATCCAGGATCCTGCGGCAGTCATGCAGTGGTCAGGAGCAACAATATGCTGTTGGTGCTGCTGCGGCACAACCAAGCAAATTATGAGTAGTCCTCCATGAAAAGGGTGGCGAAGAGGCAACTAAGGGAGCCCTAACAGGGCACCCTGCCACTCCTGGGACAGGGTGTGCCCCCTGGTTTTGCACCCCCAGTTCTTGCACGGTGTGGCATGCATTCTGCATCTTGCAGGAACATGCAGTTGGCACTCACAGCAGCATTCTGCATGTTAGGCTCTCCCATGAGCCTAACACACCACCACCACCAGATCGCCGCTGCACTACCCGCCCATCATGGATGACAATCGTAATCCAGTGGACGGGAGCACCACGGCCTTGGCAGTCCTCCAGTGGATGGCGCGGTGGCGGCGCCGCTGGAGCACCGCCAAAGTCATAATAAGGCCCTAAGTCTAGGTTAACCTGTAGCTGACAGTGTTTTCCGAATTTTCTGTATCTGCTCACTCATGTAGGATTTCCCCTTAAATTGGGAATATTTCCTAGCAGGAGCCAATATTTTCTTGTGAATGCATGTAGTGCTGAAAATCGATGCCCTGTTTTAACCCGAATTAACTTGCAAATGTATTCCTCACAACTTAGAAACTGGCTCTAAATTCAATTTTAAAAGGGTGCAAAAGTCTTCTTTGTAATGTGCGAACCAACATGAACTATAGGAACTAATCAGTCTTTTTGAGAATTGTGGAAAGTTTACCAGAGTAATCCTTTGCAACTTTCCTCACTCTCACACAAAATATGACGGCAATAACTGCCATTAATGCAGGGCAGCTCGCATTGTAAAAGTAAAATGCGCTATCATGATTATGTTGCTCACTATATACCAAGAGCATTCAAATTATGTCTGGAAAGGGCCTTCTGTTATTCTTGATGCCCTCATAAGCAGTTCTTGGCCACAAGATGCCCTACGTGGCATGAGAGATAGTGGTCATGTAAACACATGAGAGAGATACTACCAGGCTACAGGAACACTACCACAAGCATACTCACAGTCTCCGCCACACACAGAGTCTCAAAAGGATAACCATGCTGGCAGACACACAAACAGATCCTGTCTGTCTTCACACAGTTCTGTGTGGCAGTCCCAGCTCTCACATAACATGTGTATTTGTAAAGCGCACGATTACCCGTAGGTGTCCTGGCGCTGAATAACAGATGTTTATTGTTACCCAACGGTACTCATTTTATCGACCTGAAAGGCTGAGTGGACCCGCCAGGATTTGAACCTGTGACCATGAGGACGAACACAGGGCCCTGCAGTGGCTGCTTTAGTCCACTGAGACACCAGACCCAGCTTAGTTAACAGGACAGGAACTTCAATATGGCCCACCACATTGTGAGAACAGTTGCTTTGTGATTATGCAAGTTGTAGGCTCAGTAAGACAATCACTCTTTGAGAGTGAGTGCCTGTTATCTGTTAGGGAAATGTAGTATTTTACATGACACTATCTGGAGTTGTTTGATTTGCCTTGCTCTATTTATACCATCATAATAAAGTTGAAAAGAATAGAGCTAAAGCACTATTAGGTTCAAAACTAAAAAATGTCATCCAGTACCTCCCAGGGAAAACTTCAACACTCTTTCCTTTTTAAGTATTCCTTAAGGTGGTAAGTCAGAATATTAAGCACCGAAATATTGAGCTACAAACATATATTTATAGTTACGTTTGGTAATAATTCCATAATATATTTTTAAAACACTCTGAAATTCAATGAAAACACATGGTTAAAGTGCAATTATGGTTAATAATCACTGAAAGTTATCAGTTATGGTTCAGTAAGCTAATCATAACGTGCGCCCTATCATATGCTGTTTATGTATTCACATATAACTCATGACATGTTAAATTACATCATTAATGACATCACTGATGAGATGTCATCTCAATTTCTATTTTTTTAATCATATTCCGCATGTATTTTGGCTATGTATAGTAGAGAATTCCAACAGGCCCTTTATATAGCCTGTAGCAGACAACTTACTCCTACAGCTGTTAGCCATGTTATGCATGGGTTTTCTGCAGAGCATGGCCTACGGCAAGGCCATTTACCTCACCTGTACAATGGATTGTCTTGCCTGACTTGATTACCAAAGGGCCATTTGGCAACCAAACCCCAATGTGCCCAGCCTTCGTAGTAGGGGTGAGCAGAAGACCTGGCCACTGGGGATGTCATGCGCCCCACCTTTCATGGGCATCAGACCCCAGTTGTACATGGTCTTCGGCCATTTGTGCTCGGCTCTGCATGACCTCTAACCTAGCCTTGCAACCCACACCTCACAGAAGGGAAGCCTATTTGTTTCTATTGTGCACAGCTGGGGAGGGCAACAAGGCCTGGCCTCTAGCCAGGCATGTGACCCACCATCTTTAGGTGGATAAGTAAACTCTGACAACGCAGGTGCCTTAACATCGCATTTGAATACAACGCATTGTGAGGTCAGTAATGGGGTAATTTAAAGTTTTTCGGGTGGGTATGGGTTTCGGATGTAAAAATTTAAAATTGGGGTGTGTTTCAGGGTAAAATATGAAAAATGGGGTATTTTTGGGGGTAAAATATGAAAAATGGGGTGTGTACTGGGGTAAAATATGAAAAATGGGGTGTTTTGTGGGGTAAATTATGAAAAATGGGGTGTGCTGTGGGGTAAAATATGATAAATGGGGTGTTCTTTGGGGCAAAATATGAAAAATGGGGTGTTCTTTGGGGTAAATTATGAAAAATGGGGTGTTCTTTGGGGTAAAATATGAATAATGGGGTGTGCATTTGTCTCAAATGAGATTTTTGGGTGTGTGTTGGGGGCTCAAAAAGGAATTCCAGGCTCCACGGTTGGGTTTGTGGTGCAAAGGTTAGTTTTGGGTTGCACTCACTGAAGTGGGAACAGTGATCTTTATGTCTCCGCTATGCAACACCTACTCTACTGTTGCAATGTGCCTAGTATTTGTATGCATTGGAATGGAATGCGATGTTATGGCATGCGTCACAACTACGTATGTGCCTTTGGCACACGAGTGGTACGCCCGCTGTGCATGGGCGCACAGCGGCCACCATTGAGAAGTGCGGGGGGGCTGGACAGCTGTGACGTGGTAAACGCCGGAAAGAACACTCGATGGTGCGTGGATGCGGGGGGGTGTGTGTGAGCGGGTGTTGTAAAAAATGTCTTGAGGGAAGTCTTACCTCGAAGCTGTGTCCCGTGTCTTTGTAGCTTCTGCTCTCCTACGTCTGCTTCCAGGAAAAGGAAGTAGGCAGCCAGGCTCACTCCCCTGAGTCAATCACAACACTGCGATGCAGCGGTGGGATTGGTAATTGGCAACGGGACAAGTCATGCAGCCAGGGGCCGGATGGGTGGGCATGTCCTCCATGCAGGCTGTAATGCAGCCTGCATTGCGAACAGGGAAATGCACATGACTGCTTTGGGCGGCCTGAGTGGTCCGACCAAACAGTCATTGCGCACTTGAGTGGGCATGCCAATCCGCCCATGCCCTGCTCCGTGTTTGGAGCAGTACTACCCACCCTCCCACCCCCTGAGGATACATAGCATGATTACATCAGTTAGTTATCCCTTGTTTTTAACTTTTAATTCGGTTTTTTTGGCTTCTCGGAGCCCGCACTTCCTGCTTCCCACCGCTGCTGCCCCTGTGACCCCGCACCCCTGTCCTCGCCCATTCCTGCCTCCCAGCTAATCGTTCCTCCCCCCTCCCCTACTAAATGGCGGACGCTGCGCGATCGCACAGCGGACGTGCGCTGCTGGTGCGCAGAAGGCGCGCCTAAGCCAAGCCCGTCTGCGCCCGTCCGCGACCCGACAGCGACCAGCGCCAGGAACCCTGGATCGCGGGCCACCCACTGCTACAGCACAGCCACCCTCCACTCACTCAACCCCGGAAAAGTCATAGACTGCCAACAGGCCTCGCCAAACACGACCCACGGCCAGTTCTCCTGCCTCCACTGCCGCCAGACCTTAACCACCAACCCGGACTCCAACACAGCCGACGCCAGCACCGGCGACACCCTAAGATGCATCCTCCTCAACATGCGCTCCGTGCACAAACACGCCGTGGAAATCTGGAACCTACTCGACTCTCTCTCGCCCGACAATGCCTTCTTCACAGAGACCTGGACCAATGCCTCCTCCTCCCCTGACATCAACACCGCCATCCCGGACGGATACAAGATCCAGAGGAAGGACCGACCCAAACACCCGTGAGGGGGCCTTGCCATCGCCCACAAGAGCACCCTCCGCCTCCCCACCTCCAGTGAAACCTTCCCCTCCGACGAACACCTGCACTTCCAGATCCAGACCAGCCCCAACTCCACACTCTGAGGAACCCTCGTCTACAGACCCCACGGCCCCGGACACCCTTCGCCACCACCATCACCGACTTTATCGCACCCCACGCCATCGGCTCAATGAACAACATACTCGTTGGAGACCTGAACTTCCACCTCGACAACCCCAGCGACCCCAACTCCACCATACTTCGTGACAACCTCGCCAACATCGGACTTAAACAACTCGTCACCACACCGACCCACAGAGCAGGCAACACCTTTGACCCCATCTTTGTGGCAGGAAACAGCATACACTTCAGCCACACAACACAACGGCCATGGACCGACCACCACTGCGTACACTTAGCTGTTGACAAACCCAAGGCACCCAAACCAGCCCCACGCACACCAGGGAGGAACTGGAGCAAGGTTACCGACGAGCAACTCAACTCCACCCTCACCCGAGACAACCACACCTGGGCACCCGACGCCAACGTCGCAGCCAGAGAACTCTACACTTGGATCTCCATCTGCGCATACGAGCTCGCCCCGCTACGCAACCCCGACAAACAGCACCCCAGGAAAGCCGCCTGGTTCACCACCGATTTCCAAGAAGCAAGACGCACCTGCAGATGCCTGGAGAAGAACTGGAGAAACACCAAGACACCCGAAATATACACCACCTACAAGGACGCCATGATGGACTACCACAACCGAATCAGGACCACCAAGAGGAACTTCATCCACAACAAAATCTTCGACAACTCCACCAACTCCAAGCAACTCTTCAGTGTCATTCATGAATTCACCAACCCACGCAGCTAAGCCACATACATCACCCCATCCCAAGACTTCTGCGATAAGCGTGGAAACTACTTCCTCCTCAAGATCAAAAAACTCTACGACAACTTCGCCAAACATCCAGCAGACGCCACAGCTGGCCCCCCAGACACACCAGCCAGCCCACCATATCCACCTGGATGCCAGTCACAGCCGAAGACACCGCCTAGACCATGAAAGGCATCCACTCGGGGCCCCCCACAGACCCATGCCCTCCTCACATCTACCACAGAGCCGCGGCCGCCATCGCACACGAACTACAATGCACCATCAACACCCCCTTCAGAAAAGGCACCTACCCAGATGACTGGAAGCGTGCATAAGTCTGGCCCCTGCTCAAAAAGACCACAGCTGACCCCACCGACCTCAAGAACTACCGGCCCATCTCGCTCCTCCCCTTTGCGGCCAAAGTTGCAGAGTAAACAGTCAACTGGGAACTGACACGTTTCATTGAAGACAACGCCATCCTTGACCCATCCCAATCTGGATTGCGCAGCAACCACAGCAACGAGGCCGCCCTACTCAGCGCCACAGATGACATCCGCACCTTCCTGGACCAAGGCCACTCCGCAGCCCTCATCCTACTTGACCTTTCAGCGGCCTTCGACACCATCTCCCACCGCACACAAGTCGCCAGACTACATGACGCCGGCATACAAGGAACAGCCCTAGACTGGATCCGATTATTCCTCACCGGAAGAAGCCAAAGGATCAGACTGCCACCCTTCCTCTCTGATCCCACGTAAATCACCTGCGGAGTCCCACAGGGGTCATCTCTGAGCCCGACCCTCTTCAACATCTACATGGCCCCCTCGCCACCATTGTCCGACAACACAGCCTCAACATCGTATCCTACGCTGATGACACCCAGCTCATCCGCTCCCTCACCAAAGACCCCACCACCACCAGACTCAACTTCCAGAAAGGAATGCATGACGTCGCAGTCTGGATGACCAACAGCTGCCTGAAGCTCAATGCCGAGAAGACAGAAGTCCTCATCCTTGGAACCACTCCTTCAGCATGGGACAACACCTGGTGGCCGCCGCCCTCAGAAGCCCACCTACTCCCTCGGACCACGCCAAAAACCTTGGCATCGTACTCGACTCATCCATCACCATGAACCGACAGGTCTACACCGTCACCTCCAGCCTCTTCAACACCCTCCGCAAGAACTTCAAATGGATCCCCCCGGAGTCAAGGAAGACAGTCACCCATGCACTCATCACCATCAGACTGGACTATGGAAACGCACTCAACGCCGGCATTTACAAGTCCCTACTCCGCAAACTCCAGACATTACAGAACACCGCCGCCAGACTCGTCCACGGCATCCCCCGGCACAAACACATCAGCCAACACCTACGTACACTCACTCCACTGGCTCTCTGTGGAGAAAAGAGTCACCTTCAAAATCCTCACTCATGCCTACAAATGCCTACACAACATCGGACCCAAATACCTCAACGACAGACTCAACTTCCACGTACCCAAAAGAAACCTCCGATCTTCCAACCTCACGCTGGTAGAAACCCCGCGCATCCACAGAGCCAGAGCAGGCGGAAGATCCTTCTCCCACATTGCATCCAAGACCTGGAAGGAGCTACTGGCAGACATCAGATGTGCCCCCTCCCTGAACACCTTCAGGAAGACCCTCAAGACCTGGCTCTTCGGCTAACAGATCTGTGGACTCCCCCTCCCCCCTCAGCACCATGAGACCCTCACGGGTGAGTAGCCCGCTTACATTTCCCCTGATTGATTGATTGAGTTATCATCATGTGATGATTGATCCTCTTCTGCACTGCTTGAGGCGGTGGGGCAACACTCTTCCGCCATAGCGGAAGAGCCGCCACTGGGGGTGCGTCATCTACGTGTGATAGGCCTGAGCGACTCACCCCCCGGCCCTCCTGCGCTATGCGTCCCACCTTCTCCTTAGCTGGACATTGACACCGTGGTGCAATCCACTGCACTCTCTCCAAATCTGTGACTCAGCCAGCAGGAGCCTCAGTCAGGTGTGATTTCACTCGCCTGGGTACAGCAGTCGCCGCCTAGTCCGCTGGTGGACCTCCCGATGCAGTTGATGCAGCAGGGCCCCCTTAGGCGTGTAGTTGTAGCGCTCATGCCACACAAATTCGCCGTAGCACAGGGGCCTCAGCCTCCACAGCATACGGCCATCCCAACATCTTCCTGCCTGTGATGCAGGGAGACGGCACATACTGTTGGTAATCCCCTCCGTGCAACCCAGTGTACTGGTGGATCGTAGTATGCGATGCGGACCTCACTACGTTGGTGCGCAGGAGCGCCTCTACCATTAACAGCTCCAAGGGTCGCAAGGCGGTCTTCTCACACAGGTCAGTAACGTGTCTCCATGCGACCTGCCAGACTTCACCACCATGTACGGGCGATCGTTGCGCCTCAATGTCTACCGCCATGGCTCATCGACTCCATAGCTCCTCCGCATCCCACTCCAGGCTGCAGACGCTGGTCCAGCGAGGCATGCAGGCTCCAGACGCAGGTTCAGCAAGGAATCCAGGCTCCAGACGCAGGTCCAGCAAGGCATCCAGGCTCCATATGCAGGTCCAGCGAGGCATCAAGGATCCAGACGCAGGTCCAGCAATGCATCATGGCTCTCATCTTGGTCATCCTGGTTGTTGGCTGGCTTGCAGGGGTTGTTGATGTGTGCTGCACTTGGCCCTGGCATCTCCATTCTGCATGTTATTGTATTTTATGCCTAGTTACTATTGGAGGTTGACTTATAATCAATTTTTTGCATTAGAGACAAGATAACATAAGTTGGGCTGACTAACGTGAGTTTTCTGCCGCTAATGGGCCTATCACTAGTTATCGCCCGCTAACGCCGGAATTCCTATTGCCATCACGCTGATGTTAGCGGGAGTTTTCACCGCCGTTCCCTGTTACTATCGCCATGTAGCGACGGCTTGTTAATACGCCGCTAACATGGCGATAGTTTTCAGGGTTAGGCGGCGATAAAAAAATGCCGCTGACTGGCGTTAGCGATAGTTATCGCCAGTCCTTGATAATATGCCCCATACTGTTTGTACCCGGGTGATTACTTAATCATATGTTTGTTGCCTTTTCATTATTTGCCATCCTGGACATTTGAAATTTAATTGTAATTAAACTTGGGAGGCAACCCCTCGTCTAATGTATTTATGTATTATCTGAATTAGACGATCTGTGATCATCTTTGACATTATATGCCATTAAAACAAATAAAAAACGTGTTGGATCTGACCGTATTTCCTCCATTCTGTTACTCACACAACACGATAGTGCAAAAAAAGTGGTTGGTGAACTTTTGCACCGGTGCAAAGTGTATGTCATCTTGGAGCAGTTGTTTCTTTTATTTGTTGACCTTCGCCCAACAGTCATCACACAGCAGGTAGGAGTGGGCTTTACAACCCAGGTGGTAGCAAATTCTAATCAGGGTTTCAGGATACTCACTATGAAGGTACATGGGGAAAATTTCACTTAAAGTAAATTTCATGTTGTTTCATGTTTCTAAAATCTGCTAATTATATTAAATGGTTCGATGAGCATGACACAGACACATCAGACACTCCGTCACCACAGTAGTATACCAATGGAATAATATCTGCCAAACCACTCTAATTGTAATCTTCAAACCATTTTTGACGATTAAATGAAAATAATTAAATGAATCCTCCTGGTAAGGCAGTGTCAGATCAACCAAGAATAACAAAGGTTTTGGGAGTGTTTGGTGAAATGCCCTTCTCTCCCGCTGCAACGGAAAAATTAGTCAAGTTTTCTGTATATTCACAATTAATAGTTATGATGCAGTAAAGTGCTGCATACTACATCGGGACAGCCTCAAGGCGCTCTGATTATAAGGATAACTTTAAGAGTGAGAGCGGATACTAGTTCTGGAGACGAAGGAAACAACCAGGCACTCAATCCATCAGTGTAGCAATACTGAACACACGCTACTGTCTGCTCATAACAATATTAATTAATATGTAAAGACAGCCAAAGCTCTAAGCTGATCAGTGAAACAGGAACGGCAGCGTTCTAATGCACGCGGAGGCTGATCTCCACCATCAGCAGCAGCCTTGTGCTTCACCGCCCTCAGTGCTGGACAGTACTACTCGAATTGAATTCATCTAACCAGGACCAGCTCTTCAGCTAAATGTAATGCCTGCTTGCACCTCTCTCTACTTTTCATTGTGATAGAAGCTGTATCGAAATTAGGTCAGAAAATTGAACTAAAAACGATTGTGTTTCAGTCACATTGATTAAATAATAATGCTTTTATTTGTGAACCTTTTGGTAGGTAAACATTATAAACCAGGGGCATATTATTGCCGCATTAGCGGCACTTTTCCTGCCGCTAATGTGGTGATCGCTAGGTATCGCCCACTAGCGCCTAAATAACTATCGCCATCGCGCAGAAGTTAGCGGGAGTTTTCACCGCCGTTCCCTGAAACTATCGCCTGTTATCGACGTGTTGGTAATACGTCGCTAACGAGGCGATAAATTTCAGGGATAGACGGCGATAACAGAACTCCCGCTGTCAAGGACCCCACAAGCCTTACCTTCTGCCTGTAGAGTAGTCTCGCAGGGATGATATGAATAACATCCACCGTCTCCCACCTGCTCTCCTGTCCTACAACAAACAATACCAGACTGGGGCGTGGTGAAGGCCGGGGGAAGGAATCCTCAAGAAGTGACGTGCCTTACGGTGTGATGAGGCGGTGAATGATACCCAGTGGAGTTGTTGACTCTTCCTGGATGACAGCCTGGAAGCACAACCAATAAGCAGTTATTACTGCCCTAACTAGCATCCACACACACACGCACTCTGAAGGGGGAATTGTAGGAAAGGACAATGATAGTCACCTGGAAATGTTGCCCTACAATGACTCTCCAGATAGTGCTCCTGCACACCAAAGGACTTGGAATGGAAAGAGAGCGCTCCTGCGCTGAACACCAAGGTATCAAGAGGAAAGGATTCAAAGGAACAATAGTCACGGTATGAAGCGCTCCTGCGCTACAACTATGGAGCAATAGTGGCAACGTGCTCCTGCGCTTACCGCAAAAGGGGGGAGGAACAATGGTGATGCGCTCACCGTGCAGCCAGCAAGGGAATGGGCAATGACGCACTCCTACGCTCACCGCAAAGGGGGAAGGAATATGGTGATGCGCTCCTGCGCTCACTGCAAAGGAGAAAGGAAGTATGGTGATGTGCTCCTGCGCTCACCGTGAGGAGGAAGGGAAGTTAAATGAAAACAAAGGCACCGCGCTCCTGCGCCTGCCTTCTGACAATATCAGGTTGATCAAAGTAAGGGTACCAAACCACAAGGTACAAAAGGAGAAGATTAAGTGCTCCTGCACTCGTCTCTTCTGTGACTGTAGCAGCGCTTCAGCGCTGTCAGGGACTGGAGGCTGGAGGATGGCTGCGACGCGTTCCTACGCGTGAAGCAAGGAAGGAAACCGGAATTCCTGCGCCGATAGCAAGGCAGGAAAATACTCGTACCGTTGGTATCCGGAAGGAAGGAAGGATCCACAGGCTCTGGCTCCATAGTAATCAGCAACTGAATCAGAAGCACCGAGGGTTGAGCACCGTGGGGCTTTATGCGGTCTCACCCGGAAGTGCTCTGGTGGTGACCTGCGGTACTGCTCTCTAGTGGGAGAGCTAGACAGACAACCAAGCAACACGCACTCCCCGCATTGTATAGGGAACATGACAGTACCCCCTCTCAAAATAGATCCCCCTCCCCTACACAGGGGTGGCAGGACGTGGTTTCAGGGGGTGGCGAGCGTGAAAAGCACGTACCAGCTGAGGGGCGTGACGTACATGGGATAGAGGCTCCCAGGACCTCTCCTCAGGACCATACCCTTTCCAATCTATAAGGTAGTAAAGCTTCCCTCTGGTCCTACGTGAATCCAGTACAGCACGCACCTCGTATTCCTCGTGGTCATCCCTGAGTACAGGCGGCGGAGGCGCAGAGGCCAGGCCATCGGGATGAGCCCGCTTCAGGAGAGACACGTGGAAGACAGGGTGCATTTTCATGTGAGGGGGTAAGGAGAGTTTCATGGACATGTTGTTGATGACTTTGGCTATGCTGTAGGGTCCTACGAAACATGGCAGTAGTTTCTTAGGGCCATGCACGTTGAGATTCTTGATGGAGACCCATACCCTGTCCCCCGTTTTGTACTCTGGTTCGGCCTGTCTGTGTGTATCTGCATGGTGTTTGTAGGTTTCTTTGGCTTTGGCCAGTTCAAACCGAGCCTGATGCCATAGATCACATATCAGGGTGTGATAAGCTTAGATAGTGGGCAGAGGACTGGTTTGAGGTTCTTCCCAGGGCACGGTGCGTGGATGTCGACCCTGAATCAATCAATCAATCAATCAGAATTTGTAGAGCGCACTACTTACCCGCGAGGGTCTCAAGGCGCTGGGGAAAAAGAAAGAGGGGGGGGTGCCGCTACTGGTCGAACAGCCAGGTCTTGAGTAGCCTCCTGAAGGACAGCAGGTCTTGGGTCTGTCGTAGGCTGAGTGGAAGGGTGTTCCAGGTCTTGGCGGCGAGGTGGGAGAAGGATCTGCCGCCGGTGGTTGTTCTTCGAATGTGAGGGACGGTGGCGAGGGAGAGGAAGACAATAAAAAGGCGACATTCCTATGGAGGCGTATTTGTTGTTATTGTAGGCGTACTCCACCATCCACAGGACGTCTGACCAATCCTTCTCGACTGATATAAGCAAACAACGAAGGTATTGCTCCATGGTTTGGTTGGTTCTCTCCGCCTGACCGTCGGTTTGGGGGTGGTAAGCAGAGGAAAGACGCACTTCCATCCCTATAGTGTCGCACACAGCTCCCCAGAAGCGGGATATGAATTGAGAACCTCTGTCAGTGATCAATACGGAAGGGATTCTGTGTAGTCGAACTACGTTGTTCATGAAGATCACTGCTAGTTCAACAGCGGATGGCAATTTCTGCAACGGTACAAAATGCGCCATTTTGGTCAGATGGTCCACTATGGTGAGTATGGTGGTACATCCATTCCTGGTTCGGGGTAGCTCTATGATGAAATCCATAGATACTGTGTGCCACGGGTATGGAGGAACAGGGATAGGGTGTAGCAAACCCACAGTGGGTCGAGGTTGGGCTTTTCCTTGTGCACAGGTTGAGCAGTGGGCTATATATGTGCGAACATCGTTCTGCATAGATGGCCACCAGAAGTGTCTTTTCAATTGATCCAGGGTTTTATGGTATCCAGGGTGCAAGGACAGTACATGGTCAGGGCACATATACAGGGCTTGTTGTTGATGGTGCGGTAAAGGTAGGAAGTAGTTGTCTCCCTTGTAGAGGAACCCACCACGTGTAGTAATTCCTATCAGTTCTCCAATCCATTCTTCTGGTTTCTTCGGTCTGAGATCGTCATGTAACTGGGACAAAAAGGAGGAGGAAAGGATTACGCCTTGGAAACACCATTCCGGTAGGAAGGAAGAAGGTGTTGGTTTGTCAATTCCTTCACAGGTATCCCCTATTCTCGACAGACCATCTGCTTTGGCATTCTCTTTACCAGGTCGGTATGTGATTATAAAGTCATATTCGTTGAAGAATAGTGTCCATCGAAGTTGACGGGAAGTAAGAGCCCTGGCAGAGCGGAGGAATTGTAGGTTCCTATGGTCCATGAAGATGATTACAGGGTGTCTGGCATCCTTCAGGTAATGGCGCCATTCCTCGAATGCTGCTTTAATGGCTAGAAGTTCTCGATCGGAAACCGTGTAGTTTTGTTCTGCTGGTTGTAGTTTTCGGGAATAGTAGGCTACGGGATGTAGTAGACCAGATTTGGTGTCTCTCTGATGTAGCACTCCTCCCAGAGCGCTTTGTGAGGCATCAGCTTTGACGATGAATGGTTGTTCCGGATTGGGGTGTATCAGATTGGGTGCACTGGTGAATCTGGTTTTCAAGTCAAGAAAGGCCTTCTCAGCTCCGGGGTTCCATGCGAACTTAATTCCCTTGTGCACCAATCATGTGATAGGAGTGATGATATCAGAGAAACCCAAGATGAAGTGATGATAGTAGTTGGCGAAACCTAGGAATTGTTGGACTTGTTTCAGATAACTCGGGGAAGGCCACTGTAACACGGACTCAACCTTTTTTGCATCCATTTTAACTCCTGCGGGGGTCAAGACGTGTCCCAGAAACTCCACCTCGGTAGTGTGGAACACACTTTTTTCCAGCTTGACATACAGGCCGTGTTGTTGTAGTTTCTTGAGAATGGTACGGACGTGTTGGATATGGTCTGGAACACTCGTGGCATAGATCAAGATATCATCAATGTATACCACACAATATTGATCAATGTATTCTCGTAGTACCTCATCGATGAAGTATTGGAAGGCAGCAGGAGCGTTGCAGAGTCCAAAGGGCATGACTTGGTACTCGAAGAGGCTGTATCTGGTTCGGAACGCTGTCTTCCATTCATCCCCCTTATGGACTCTTACCAGATGATAGGCCCCACATAGATCCAGTTTGGTATAGATCGTAGTGTTCTTCACCTGAACCAATAGGTTGGAGATCAAAGGCAAGGGGTATCGATTTTTGATGGTGATGTTATTCATGGCTCTATAATCGATGCAGGTTCTTAAATCCCCTCCCTTCTTTGCTGCGAAGAAGAGCGCTGAAGAAACGGGTGACTTGGAATGGCAAATGAATCCGTTTTTTAAGTATTCGTCCAGATAGATGCGCAGATGGTTACTTTCCTTTACTGTAAGGGAATACACACGACAACAAGGTAGCTTGGATCCTGGCATCAGATCTATCCTGCAGTCAAAACTGCGATGGGGAGGAAGCGTGTTGGCCTTTTGTTCATCGAAAACTGATGCTAAATCGGCGTACGCTTCTGGTACTTCTCCCTGTGTGATAGCACCCATTCCTGTGAGAGGAAGGGTGTGGGCTTGTACAACCCGTGTGTTGGTGTTCCCCTGCTTTGGGTAGCAGGTATGATTGCAATACGTTGAACCTAGGGTCATTAGTCTGGTCACCCAATTGATGTGGGGATTATGGGTTACAAGCCATGGGAGACCCAATATTAGTTTGAACTGGGGTGCGTCTATGACATCAAAGGCAATGAACTCTTTATGTTCAGTCCCACACGTCATTGTCATGATGTCTGTCTGGTAACGGATCAGTCCAGAGGTCAAGTCTGTGCCATCCACTGCTTTTACCGTTTCTGGCCTATCCTTGGTTACAGCAGGGATCCCGAGGTTTTCCATATATTGGGTGTCAATTAAATTCCCTGTAGCTCCCGAATCGATGAGAGCCTTCACGAACCATGACTGGCCTTTTTGTGACTGCAAAGTTACCGTGATGCCCACATGTTGGTTACGTTTGTGAGGGGCAAAGGTAGAGGTCTTGTTAGAAGAACAACCCAGTAGACCGACCTTTCCTTCTACTGAGTTGTGTCGTTTTCCGACCATTCACCACGTGATACCGGAAGGGTGTAGGGTTTACTTGGTCTTGTTTTACTCGGTTTCACAGGGCATTCCTTGACAAAATGTCCGCTTTTGCCACAATACAAACACTGATTTTGGCGACGTTGTTTTTCTTTTTCGACTTTAGACAGGGGACCACGTATGCCGCCTATTTGCATGGGTTCCGGGATATCCAGTGCCTTAGTTCCCTCGGTTCTGGGTTTCTCCCGGAGTACTGGATATCTGGATTCGATTCCCTTGGTTTTTTCTGTTCTACGTTCCTGCATTCTGAAATTTAGTTTAACAGTCAGGTCGATGAAAGGACCAATGTCTTCTGGGGGATCCGATATCTGTGACATAAGGTCTTTCTGGTCTTCACGCAGCCATCGGTAGAACACAGACACCATCTTGGTCTCAGGCCATTTGGCTTCGATTCCCAACCTATTGAACGTGGTGATGTAATGTAATAGGTCTGCGTTACCTTGCTTGAGGTTGAGAAGTTCGTTATTGGCTGCCTGCACTAATGTGTGTCGGGCAAACATTCTACGCAGGGTTTCCTTGAACACAGGTAAGTTATACAGCATGGGATCATCATTTTCCACTAATGCTATGGACCATTGTGCTGCGTCTCCACCCAGATATGAGAGGATGAATGCGACCTTAGATGCATCATCTGGGAAGGCTGAAGCACGAGCCATGAAGTGCAGATGACACTGGTTAAGGAATATGCAAAATTTTGAACTGTCTCCATAAAAGCGTTCCGGGGCTGCCAACTAGACAGAATCAGGGGCTATCACCTGTATAGGAGGGATAGGGTCTTGTGAAGGGGACGAGGACCCCCAGGGATTGAACGTGAGCGGCTGTAATATGTCTTTCTGCTTGGGTCTAACCGTGGGCGTCTGACCCCAAGCACCTGTCTGACTAAGGGCCAATTGACCCTGTAAGGCGGTGACATCCTGCCATAGACTCTGGTTTTCGGTTTGTATGCAGGTCAACATAGCAGCTATGTCCTGCAGGGTAATGTCAGGGTTGCTCATGTCACCCGGGCGAGACAAACAGCTTGGGCTTCTGATTCTGTCAAGGACCCCACAAGCCTTACCTTCTGCCTGTAGAGTAGTCTCGCAGGGATGATATGAATAACCTCCACCGTCTCCCACCTGCTCCCCTGTCCTACAACAAACAATACCAGACTTGGGCGGGGTGAAGGCCGGGGGAAGGAATTCTCAAGAAGTGACGTGCCTTACGGTGTGATGAGGCGGTGAACGATACCCAGTGGAGTTGTTGACTCTTCCTGGACGACAGCCTGGAAGCACAACCAACAAGCAGCTACTACTGCCCTAACTAGCATCCACACACACGCACTCTGAAGGGGGAATTGTAGGAAAGGACAATGATAGTCACCTGGAAATGTTGCCCTTCAATGACTCTCCAGATAGTGCTCCTGCACACCAAAGGACTTGGAATGGAAAGAGAGCGCTCCTGCGCTGAACACCAAGGTATCAAGAGGAAAGGATTCCAAGGAACAATAGTCACGGTATGAAGCGCTCCTGCGTTACAACTATGGAGCAATAGTGGCAACGCGCTCCTGCGCTTACCGCAAAAGGGGGAAGGAACAATGGTGATGCGCTCCTGCGCTCACCATGCAGCCAGCAAGGAAATGGGCAATGACGCACTCCTGCGCTCACCGCAAAGGGGGAAGGAATATGGTGATGCGCTCCTGCGCTCACTGCAAAGGAGAAAGGAAGTATGGTGATGCGCTCCTGCACTCACCGTGAGGAGGAAGGGAAGTTAAATGAAAACAAAGGCACCACGCTCCTGCGCCTGCCTTCTGACAATATCAGGTTGATCAAAATAAGGGTGCCAAACTGCAATGTACAAAAGGAGAAGATTAAGAGCTCCTACAATCGTCTCTTCTGTGACTGTAGCAGTGCTTCAGCGCTGTCAGGGACTGGAGGCTGGAGGACGTGCTGCGACGCGTTCCTATGCGTGAAGCAAGGAAGGAAACCGGAATTCCTGCGCCGATAGCAAGGCAGGAAAATACTCGTACCGTTGGTATCCGGAAGGAAGGAAGGATCCACAGGCTCTGGCTCCGTAGTAATCAGCAACTGAATCAGAAGCACCGAGGGTTGAGCACCGCGGGGCTTTATGCGGTCTCATCCGGAAGTGCTCTGGTGGTGACCTGCGGTACTGCTCTCTAGTGGGAGAGCTAGACAGACAACCAAGCAACACGCACTCCCCGCAATGTATAGGGAACATGACACCCGCTAACTGGCGTTGGCGATAGTTATCGCCAGGCATTGATAATATGCCCCACAGTCTTTGCCATGAGCAGCAGTATTAGGCTTCAAGGCCCAATATGCAGCTAGGTCCTGCAGACAACCCACTTAGGGCGGCAAAACCATTTTTTTTAAAATATTTTTTTATTCTGTTGTTTTTTCAGAAGGTTCTTTGTTTGGAACTTTTTTGTGATTTTGTTTGTTAAACATTTTTCTTTTTTGAAACAATACAGTTACATCTTTTTTTAATTCTTCATTTTTAGGTCAAGCCTGGGCAGCGCATGCGCTGCTCTGCGAGGCATGCTGTAATCTGGACTGTAGCTTGAAGCACCTCCCATCTTTTCTATTCGTTCCTGTTTGTGCCCTTCATAAATGCATGCTTTTGTGTATCAGCACATCACGTGCTTCAGGGACACTGTGCTTCATGTTTCAGTCGACATTTGCATCGCAGGTTTAATTATTGTTTTTCTTTGGAGGCCGTCTGCCTTTTAATGACGTACCCACTTTCATTTTCAGCATAGCGTCTTGGTTCCTGCTCGCCATGTGCCGTCTTCCTCTTCACTCCGCTCCCAACACCCCAACGAGATTGCTGCTTGTATTTTAAGTGATTTGCCCAAAATCACAGGATGTTGAGCTGACGCCAAGACTCGAACTCCTGAGTCAGCAGCTCTGAAGGCACGCCTTGCACAGCACATTTGATGCCATCCATTTCAATGCTGTTTTTTAAATGTTGCCAGATGGAGTCATTTTTAAGCTCAAATGCTGTTCAAGACACATTGTGTGCCATCTCTCCCCACACCACCCCCACCCCCTCGCCACTTTCATTTTCACCGTGGCGTCTTGTTTCCTGCTCGCCCTGTACCGTCTCTCCCTACTCCTTCACACCACACCCACCACCCCTCCGAGATCGCTGCATGTATTTTAAGTGATTTGCCCAAAATCACAGGACACCGCTTTCATTTTCACCATTGTGCCTTGTTTCCTGCTCATGGCAGCCTGCTCATCCTGTGCTGTCTCTCCCTACCCCTTCACCCCTCCCCCACGACCCCTCTGCGATCGCTGCTTGTGTTTGAAGTGATTTGCCCAAAATCACAGGACACTGTTTTAATTTTCACCATTGTGTCTTGATTCCTGCTGATGGCAACCTGCTCGCCCTGTGCCATCTCTCCCTACCCCTTCACCTCGCCCCCACCACCCCTCCGAGATCACTGCTTGTATTTTAAGTGATTTGCCCAAAATCACAGGATGTTGAGCCAACGCTGACACTCTAACTCTCGAGTCGACAGCTCTGACCGTACGCCCTTCATAGCATGTTTGATGCCGTTTCATTGCCGTTTTTTTAAAATGTTGCCAGATGGAGTCATTTATAAGCTCAAATGCTGTTCGAGTCACATTGCTGTTATTTGTTGCTTAATGTGGCCTCAAAGGTGCTGCTCTTATGTAAGGGGAGAAACCTGGTTACGAGGTCAGCAACCGCATATCACTCAGTGGAATTTACTCTCATTGGCGTATATGCAGTGCTCACCGCTAGTGGTACGCATTCTCTAGGTATATTTGCACCACCACAACAAATTAAGGGGCATATTAACAAGGCCCGGCGATAAATATTGCAAAGCGCGCTTAGCGCATGCATATTTATCGCCGGCTATCTCTGTAATTTATCGCCCGGTTAGCGCGTAATCAACAACGCGCATCGCCGAGGTGATAAAATTCCAGAGATAGCGTGGATATCGCCGTTTTCCATGGTGGAAAACGGCGATATCCTAGATGATAGGGCCTGTGGTCTTAGCCACAGAATCCACCCCCCATGTTAAGTATGCCTTAGTCAGGAATTTAACAGACGTTAAATTCCTGCGTTAAGGTATACTTAACGCGATTTAAAAAATCGCTAACCCTCCTTGATAATATCGCGAAGCTGCCTTCGCGATATTATCCCTGTTTGGTTCCACAACCACGCCTACTTTGCATCTCATTAGCGATGCAAAGTTAGGCGTGCTGGGAACGGGCGCTAAGTCAGCAAAACACGCAATAGCGTGACTTTGCTGATATGGCGATGAAATTATCGCCGCTTTTCGCCCGAAAAGGGACGCAAAAGCGGCGATAATTTCATATCGCCGCCTTGTTAATATGCCCCCACGTGAATGCCTCAATATTTTGCTTCCTTTGTAATGGTTTGTTTACATTGCCAATTGCGTGCTGCCAATTCCACCTATGAAACTGTTCCCATTATTTCCCTGCCTCCAGAGTTCCTCCAGCAGTGTACCATTAAGGCCGACCCCATTGCTGCTGCGTGTATTGACTTGTGATGAAGTCACACAGTGAAAGGAGTTGAGCTAACTGCATTTCATAATTGTTAGCAGTGGCTCGGATGCTTGCATGGCCTCATTAGCACTAGTCTCCCGGAGTATAGCCAACAGCTCCTCTCGTTTCCACACCAGAACGGAAACTGGGCCTCTTTCTTCCGCAGCCATCTCTCTTTGGAAGAAGAGTATTTGGGCAAGATAAGATAGTATCTAAATTTGCATCCCTCTCAACAAGCTGTAAGAATGGTGTCTGGTGGAAGGACAGCTATGTGCCTTGTTACTATAGCAATCCTATTCTTTTGTGAAGTTTTAAAATATATTGTAACCTAGATTTAACACTTATGCCCTTGACAGTTTCTAAGCTGCTCAGATTTTCAGGGTGTGGAATACACCCTCTGGAGTGTTTGGTTGACAGTTGCTTGTAGTAAGACTTTTATAGAAGGTGTGTGAGGTTTATTTATTTATTTATTTGTATAGCGCAGCTAATACCCTAAGGCGTCTAGGCGCTTGTCATCCAATATCCTGCCAGCAGTGAGATAGAAAAGTGCTAAAGTCTAAAGTATAACCTAATTTATGCTTTAAAAAGCCAAGTCTTCAAACCCTTCCTGAAAGAAATTAAGTCAGGCGAATTTTTGAGTTTGTATGGCAGACGATTCCACAATCTGGCTGTGATATTTAAAAATCTTTTGCCACCCCAGTTTGAAAGTCGTGATTTGGGGACCTCCACCAACATGTGTGAAGAGGACTGCAGCATTCTGGTCGGTGTATCCCAGCGAAAACAGTCAATCAGATATGCAGGGCCCTGATTATGCAATGCCTTAAAGGCGCTGCAAAGTGCCTTAAAATTAATCAGTTTTTCCACTGGAAGCCAGTGTAGAGCATTGAGGGCCAGCTTGGCGGAAGAATATTTTGGCATTCCAAAGAGCAATCGGACGGCAGTGTTCTGTATAACTTGCATTTTAACAAGGAGAGCTTTGTTTATTCCAATCAGAAGGCCATTGCAGTAGTCCAGCCTCGACAGGACCAGTGCCGAAATCACTGTTTTCTGTAAATCCGGTGGTATGAAAGGAAACATTTTCCTCAGAATCTTCAATGTGTAACAGGTAGATGAAGTGATAGCTTTCACATGATGGGAGAAGGACAAGGAGGTGTCAAAGATGACTCCCAGATTTGTTGCCTTGGTGGCTGGAATGTGGGGGGGGGCTAATTCCGTAGGCCACCAGTGCGAGGACCAGAAAGATGAATCTCTGCCAAAAAGAAGAACCTCCGTCTTATTAGAGTTCAACTTGAGACAGTTTTCTGACATCCATCTGCTCACCTGTCGCATACAGGCGTGGAAGTTATGAGCTGTGCTGCGGGTATCATTCGAAATAGAAACTATAATCTGGGTCTCATCTGCATATGACACCATGGCAAATCCATAGGATTTAATAAGCCTAGCCAGGGGGACCACATATAGATTAAAAAGGGTCGGGCTCAGGGACGAGCCCTGTGGGACCCCACACCGGAGTTTGAAACTCTGGGAGCTAAGACCATCCATTTCCACAAATTGTTCTTGGTCCGAAAGGGAAGATTTAAACAGTGATAGGGCGGCACCAGCTATGCCTATTTCTTGGAGGCGGTGTATTAGGAGGCTATGATCCACCGTATCAAACGCTGGCGAAAGATCCAGTAGGATCAGTGCCGCCATGCCTCCATTATCTACAGAGCGACTGATTTCTTCTGACGCCATGATCAATGCAAGCTCGGTGCTATGTCCACTTTGGGAACCATACTGTGATGGATCCAGAATATCATTGCTAATGATAAATGTGGCCAGTTCTTAGTTCATATATTTTTCCAGAAGTTTTGCCGGTATTGGCAGGCGGGTGATAGGACGAGAATTGCCTGGATCTGTTTTATCCAAGCTAGGTTTTTTTAGAAGTGGTAGAATGGAGTTCTTTTTCCATTTTTTAGGGAAGATACCAATTTTAAAGGTGAGATTGAATATCTCCGTAAGATGGCAGGCAACTAATTCGGTCGCAGAGTGTATTATCTTAGGAGGGCATGGGTCCAATGGTGAGCCGGATTTAGTGGCAGAAAGAAGTTTGGTGACCTGCTCGTACGTTATAGGCGGAAACTCTGAAAAGTGTGCAGAGTTGGGGCTGCAGGGATTATTGGGGTCATGTAGGTCCAGACTTTCTGCATCAAATGATGTAGACTGAGGGTAGAAGATACAGGGAACACTAGCGTCCTGTAACTCCCCTCTAGCCACAACAGGGAGTGCAGACTGAGTGATAATATCAACTCCAGATCGCGCTGTAAACATGTCGTAAATACATAGTACCTTACTACAAAAGGTAGAAGCCAAGGTATCGCAAAAGGCTTGGTCAGGTACATTGTCTCTGGGATCTTGTACTCGGCTGAGTTTTTGGACCGTAGCGAACAATTCTTTAGAATTATTCTTCGCTTTTTCAATTTTTGCCGAGAAATACTTGATTTTAGCATTATGGATCGCTCCTTTGTACTGAGTTAATAATTCCTTATAACGCACTTTTTCCTTTATATCATAATTATGTCTCCAGCGCCTTTCTTGTCTGCGGCATTGCCTTTTAAGTAACCCTGGGCAAAGCACTACGCTATGCTCGCGTAGTTTGCGAAGTTTGCGCTACTTCGCACTACGCGAATTGCACGTAGCACAGTGCAAACATTCGTAGCGTAGTGCAGCGGTCATTTTTTGCTTGCTCGCGGTCCTCAATGTCAAGTTGGCGACCGCGAGCAAGCAAAATGACATCCCGGCGAGACTTTTTCCTCGTTCGCGATCAGCAACATCAAGTTGCCAATCGCGAGCGTGGAAAATAAACCTCCCGGCGAGATTCTCAACGCGGGGAGGTCAGGTTTCTCATTGCGAGTGGTCACGTATGCTCGCGACCGCTCGCGATGAGAAACTACCAGTCCGCGTTGAGAAAGCTGCAGCTCGAGTAGAAATCTACTCAAGCGGCAGTAAAAGACAGCTCGCACTGTGCAAGATGCCGTTTTCAATGATTGCACAGTGCGGACAAGCATCCGGCACTGTGCAATCATCGCGAACAGCGCACTACGCAGTTCGCGTAGTGCTACGCGTAGCTCGCGTAGTGCGAAGTGCACTTTACGTAGCTTCGCGTAGCGCTACTTCGCGAACTACGCCCAGGGTTACTTTTAAGAAGTCTAAGCTCTTCTGAAAACCAAGGTTCGGTGGGAACCGTCCTTGTGGTTTTCCCAGCTTTTTGAGGAATTATTGCTTGAACTGACAACCCAATCCAGTTGTGATAGTCTAAAGCTGCTATCTCCGGATCTTGGGATAGGAGTAGGAGGGGTCTGCTCATGCTTAATTGAGTGTTAAACTTGATTTTGTCCAGGCGATGCCATTGGTATCGCCTGAGACTTCTAGTAGGAGGCAGCCTGTTGCCGGCTGTAGGAGGCAGTGTAAGAGTTAGCATAACTGCTGCATGGTCAGACCAAAGTAGTTGCAAGATACTTTTAAATTCCAGAAATGGACAATCTGAGAAAACAGCGTCCAGGAGGTGTCCGGCTCTATGGGTAGGACCTTCTGTCAACTGTGCCAGACCTACACTGGTTAATAGGTCCATAAGGGCAATCGAGTCCTTATTATGCTGGTTATCTAGATGAAAGTTAAAATCCCCAAGAATGGTATAGTCCTGGGAATTAACTTTGTGTTCGAGTAACTGCCCCAAAGTATGTAGAAAGTTAACCCTAGGTCCAGGGGGTCAATAAATCAGCATTCCATTAAAAGAGTATGTGTGATTGATGGCTATCTTGAAGAGAGCACTTCACAGTTAGAGCCAGTAGAGATCTCATTAAAGGATGCTTTCAGGAAGTCCCGATAAACAATAGCTAGCCCACCCCCTTTTTTCCCTCTGCGATCTTTTCTGGTAATAGAGAAACCTGGCGGGATAGCCACCACCAGGTCAGGACCTGAGGTCTCAACTGCCCAGGTTTCCATGACAAACAAAATGTCGAGGTCCTGCTCTTCAACAAGGTTCGCAAATTCAAACTTGTGTTTGATAAGCAAATGTGCATTGATGAGAGCACACTGAAGCCTATACTGGGCCCTAGGACCCACAGGGACAGAAGTGGCCCTTTCATTATCCTTGTGAGATCTACCGGCATGTAAACTTTTGATGTTTAAAAGCATTAATTTATATATATGGCGTCTCTGAGTAACTAGGTTTTTAACATAGTTAAAGACTGGACCAGAGCAGCGCGAGATAGAGGCAGATATTGCCAACAACTTGTTTCGTGAGTAAGTAAGCATCCTTACTAGCAGGATCCTAAAAAGCAGTAGAGTGGCTGGCGCTGAGCGCGAGCCGAGCATGGACGGGCGCAGACGGGCTTGCATTCGGCGAGCCGGCGACGCGCCCGCTGCGCGCGTCCACGTCAGGGGCAGGTTTACGTAGTTAGGCAGCTTCGGCTCTGAACTAGAGGAGAACAACTAGACCGTCGACCGCTCAAAATGGTGGCCGTCGATTTAGCAGTCAACCTCTCCCCGCCCAACTCTCTCCACACAAACGGCACAAATGGACTGCGATGGACCGGAGAGCGGTGAAAATGACAAGGAATAAGTGGAGACGTTTAAAAAGAGGTAAGACCAGTCCTAAGAACTGCGGGCTAAAAGCATAGTGCGAGGAGCGCAAATAGTGCAAATTGTGCAAGGAAGCTAAGGAGGACTGTAAACAAAGAGCAATTTAAAAATTTTAAAGAAAAACCTCGTGAATGGCTAGAGATGTGGACACCTTAGAGTGTCATGTAGGTTGTTGTGTAGGCTGCGTGTCCACGTCAGGGGCAGGTTTAAGTAGTGAGGCAGCGTCGGCTCTGAACTAGAGGAGAACAACTAGAGCGTTGACCGCTCAAAATGGCGGCCGTCGAGGTAGCAGTCAACCTCTCCCCGCCCAACTCTCTCCACACAAACGGCAAAAATGGACCACGGTGGACCGGATAGCGGCAAAAATGACAAGGAGTAAGTGGAGATGTTTAAAAAGAGGTAAGACCAGTCCTAAGAACTGCAGGCTAAAAGCATAGTGCGAGGAGCGCAAATAGTGCAAATTGTGCAAGGAAGCTAAGGAGGACTGTAAACAAAGAGCAATTTAAAATTTTTAAAGAAAAACCTTGTGAATGGCTAGAGATGTGGACACCTTAGAGTGTCATGTAGGTTGTTGTGTAGGTGTAGGTTTGGAAATGTGCTTTAAACATGACACGACAACAGCTTTGTGTATAAGAGAATCATGCTCATCAGTGACTTGGCACCCCAAACTTTCCGGGGCCGCACAATATGCTGCATTACTAAATCTTTATAAGGTCCCAAAGGCGAGACCTATTGCATTGCAAATGCTTGTTTAAAATGTGATATGTCCTTGTGAAATTTTTTTTAGACAGGCATTCATTGCTCGAGAGATAACAGTCATTTTCATCTCCCCTGAATACATCACCTTATTGCAGTCAGTGGAAAAAACTGCAGGGAGCGCTCGTCATCCTCTTCCACTTGTTGCTGGACTTCTCTTGGCACAGTTTCTTCCTCCCCCTCCTCATGGGAAATATTTCTTTGGAACAGCTTCAATGCACTAACATCCTAATGAGTGGCCAATTTATTGCATCAAAACAAAATAGGCATTCCGAAGACAGGATGACTACACCCGCCACCGCATT
Source organism: Calotriton arnoldi (assembly GCA_963921515.1). Lineage (NCBI taxonomy): Eukaryota > Metazoa > Chordata > Amphibia > Caudata > Salamandridae > Calotriton > Calotriton arnoldi. Next base: position 360,487 of record CAWUFW010002715.1, on the reverse strand, counting down.
ACAGTACGCCATTCTTTCTTGCAACAGATTACCACAAGATATTCTCCACAGAAGAAAGATCAGAGTGATGCATGCTTTGCCACTGTAGGCTTGCATTGCTTGGTATGCCGGCATAGTTTATTTCCATTTGACAACATAGTGAATGAGTATGAAAAAGAGGTGCTTGTATACCAGGAGGCTTGAAAAATATCTTTTTTCTTTATCCAAGTTGTTGTTTCATTACTGAAGCTGCATTTGTGTCCCCCCCCCCCAAAAAAAAAATTAAAAAGCTTAAAAAAATCTTTTTTTTATAAAAACTAAAAAATGGTTCTCTATAAAACCAATGTTTTTGATTAAAAAAATATGTTGTTTGTTTTGTCTGTCAGTGAGACCGAATGAGAGTGAGTGAAAATGATGTACATGAGAGAGATGGGTGAGTGAAACTGCATTAGAGAATAAGTGACAGATTGTAATTAAACAAGTGAGTGAGATGGACTGTGTAGGAAAGTAGGATCTGCTTCTTATGGTTACCCCCACTTTTTGCTGATGTCTCACTGTTTTTGGACTAGTCTGACTGGGATCCTGCTATCCAGTACCCCAGTCTATCTGCTTTCTCCCTTAAATTGTTATGTATGTACTTTAGGTACACTCCAGATTAGATACTGGGGCACCCTTATCAGTCCCTAGTATATGGTACACCATATACCCAGGGCATAGGTACCCCAAAAGCCTCCCATGGGCTGAAGCATGTATTATGCCACCCATGAGAGGCCATTCATAATGACACAACAGGTCTGCTACAGCAGCCTGTGTAAGCTGGTGCTTGCACCACTTACTTAGATATAGGTTCACTATATCTATCTAAATCACTACACTTAAAAACCTATCAGTCACCCCTATGGCAGGCCTTATCAATCCTGAAGGCAGGGTGCTGGTCTTTACGTGAGAGGGTGCCCCTGCATGAGCAGAGCCCCTCTGCAGCCTTCGGAGACCATTCTCCGGGGTTGTCAGTGATGCAGCCAGACATATAGGTTAAGTTGCATTATAACCTCGCGGTAAATGCTAACTTTAAAATGGCTGCTTAGAAACATGTTGTGTTTGGTGTCAAGCACCTTGGAATCTTACCTCCACACCAGTAACTGGTGTGGGAGGTATGATTCCACCCTTCTAAAACCACTACTGTGGGTCACCGGTCTACCCGCTACCAGCTTTCTTGAACTGGGCAGCACAAAATGGACGCTGCCAGCCACAGACACGATTCTGCTCTCCTGCTGCTGAGCCAAGCTCGAGCAGAGGAAGGCATGACAATAGGCATCCTGTCACAGGGAGGTGTGACCACCTCCCAGACAGGGTTTAGTGTATTGGGGCAGGGTGGGTGCACTCTGAGAGTGCCAGAAAGTCTGCACTGGGGGCACATTTGGTGTCCCTGTGCATAGTCCATCTCAAACCAGTTCTGGGAGCCATTGGCTCCTGCCCTGGCCCAAAACTGGACAAAGGACATGGGTGTAGCCACCCCTCTGTCCTGCCACTCCCCTAGGAGGGTCCCCAGAATCTGTCCAACCCTTTCCCGTGGGTATAAAGTGGGTTACCAGGCTACAGGATTTTAGATTTTAGCTGGACAAGATTCTGCTAAGAAGAAACCAAGTACTTCGACTGCCTGCACAACGATTGCACGACTGAAGAATCTCCCTTGGAGTAAAGGAGTTACTCCCCTGCAGTAGCAGGCACCTAAGAGCATCTGACTGGCTTGCTTCTCCAGAGCTCCCGAAGACTCAGAAGATTTCAGGAACACAGGAGGTGGGTTGCCGAAGGTCCCTGAGGTTGATCTGACCTCTCAGCGATTCTAAGACCAGTATCCCTCGTGGGGACCGCGTACATTTGCAAGAGCATATGCTTGTTGGCAATCCCCGAGCTTGTGCCTTGGACTCCGTGTAGTCCTGACCCCGAGCAGCATTTGCACTGAAGATATCCGGCCTCCACTCACCGAGTGCTCTGTGGGCTGGTGCCTTGTAAATTCGCTCGAGGTCTCCTCGCAATCCCTGGTCCGTTGGGCTGTGGGTCCTGGTGAGGGTCACCTTGTTTTTTCTTGGGCTTCCCTGATTGCTCCAGATGTGCCCTGACTCCCCATTGCTTGGAGAGTCCCCTGGACCTTGCTGGTTCACACCGTAACCTGTTTGTCCTTCCTGCGTAGGTTGCATTTGCCAAGGCTTGTTGGTGCTCCATCTGGACACCGACCCCTCAGCACTCGACATCCTTCGTGGGACAGCTCACCTCCAGGTCCTGGTCATCCTCGATGTCTCCTGGTCCCCGTGGCTGCAGAATCAAGCATCCCTTCTCCGCACCTGAAGCACCCGACATCGGTGGGCATTCGACTACCGAGCCCCTGGTCACCTGAACTGTCCCAGACTTTGTCCCCTCTGCTTTCAGGTTCCTCTCACCTAGAATCCAGGCTTGGATTCCACCGGACACTCTTCGCCTTCCTGGCAGCAGTACTTCTTCGCAACTCTCCATTGAAAACGACGAAGGTTTCCGACACAACTTGACCCCTATGCACCCGGCTCCTCTGGGATAGGTAACACGGGTACCTCAGTACTCACTGGTGGGTTGGCTCTAGAACCTCCTATGTTCCAAAGTGTTTGCTTGAAGTACTCGTATAAGTGTCCTTAAACTATAACTTTTCAACTGCGACTTTCCCATAGAGTTATACGGATCACGTGGTCGTGTTTCCTCACTGCGCCCATCCTCCGTGGGCTCCCTGTGTCACTGCCTTGGGTGGTTCCTTGGGGTCCCAGCGATTCTACGTGCTCTAGGCACTGTGTCTAGTCAAGTCGTGATTGTTATACCATTTTTTTAGTATATGGTTTGGTCTCCCCCTGGAGCCCGCTGGCTATTGTGCTACTTACGAATGTTCTATTGATTCAGTATTGTGTGCTATGTGTTCTAATCTCGTGTAGAGATTAGTAGAGAGTGTTACATTAATAAATACCTATTTTTATATAACTACTGTGTGGTTCTCCTTTCATTTAGTCATTCAGGAGGTGATATTCTGGTAAAACAAGCTGCTTTACATTCCTTCAAGATTAAGCCTGAAGGCTGCTCTCCACAGCTACCACTAGGATATCTTTCTAAAGGTTATCTTTGACCTCATACATCATAAGGGTCATGTGGACTGGTACAAGGTGCCCATTTTAATTAGTGGACAGCATATACCAGGCCACCTTCTCACATTGGTGTGCAGCGGTTGGGATTCAAGCTTGCTATTGTTTTACCAGATAAATCTCATTGAGTAATTAACTGAAAACCACTAAGTATTAGGCACATGTAATACATCAAGATTTGAATTAGTAAGTTCTACTGAACTTGGAGTTGGGTAAGTCAAGGGTCTAGCACACCCTTTCTCCAACTCAAGAGAGTTTATTCTCCACTATTTTAGGTAGGTGCCTACACCACATAACACTAGTATGTCTTCTAGAGGAGAAGGCAGTAGCTCTCTGCCAACTAGGTACAATGGCCTCTCATTCCAGGAATTGAAAGCCATGTGTGTGTGTAGGAAGTTGAGGATAGGGAGAGGTGCAAACACCCAATGTCTCATTGAGATTTTGCTCTTGGATGACCTTAGGAAGACACTAGGGTCTGATGAGGTAGATAGAGTGGGTGGTGCAGGGAATGAGGAAAGGCCAGGTAGTGAAACCTTCTTTGACCTGGACTCAAACCCTGGCCAGGAGGATCAGAATGATTCTAACCTGGACTACAAAGATCTTCCTATAGGTTGGGAGGAAGGTCCCAGTGGCCCTCTCTTTACTCCACCAGGAAGAGTACAGAGTTTACCTAGGAGATCCAGATCTCCCTCTGTAGAATCTCGACACTCAGGAACTTCTGTAGGGACTTCCATATCAAATAAGAGGGAATCCTCTTATGATAGACAGTGCCAACTTCTGGAGCTTGAGAAAATCAAGCTTAGGCTCAAGAAGGAGCAGTTGGCCCTAGACAGGGAATCCCTAGAGCTCCAGAGAGCTACAAAGAGATTGGGACTAGAGTCCCATGGTGGCAGCAACAGTGTCCCTAGGGTTAAGGAATATACTCATGATCATAGGAACCTGACCAAGATAGTCCCTCCCTACCAGAGTGGGGATGACATCCACAAATTGATAACTGCACTAGAGAGGGCCTGTAAGGTACAGAGGGTCCCTTAGGAGCAGTGGGCAGCTATCTTGTGGCTCTCCTTTGCTGACAAAGGTAGAGATAAGCTCCTCACTGTTAGAGAAGAGGATGCTGACAATTATTCAATCCTGAAGAGTGCTCTCATTGATGGGTTTGGCTTAACCACTGAACAATACAGGATTAAGTTCAGAGACACCCAGAAGACACAGACTCAGGACTGGGTAGACTTTGTAGATTGTGCTACTAAGGCTCTGGAAGGCTGGTTACTTGGCAGTAAAGTGAATGATTTTAAAGGATTGTACAATTTAATTATGAGGGAGCAGATCCTTAATAATTTCCAAAACCAGTTGTTGCATCAGTACTTGGTTGATTCTGATCTGACCTCTCCCCAAGAATTGGGAAAGACGGCAGACAAATGGGTCAGAACCAGGGTGAAGCAGAAAACTCAGAATCAAGGTGGTGACCAAAAGAAGCAAGATGCTAAAACTCCAGATAAGGGTGGGGAGAAGGGTAAAGACCAGAAGTCTTCACAAGGGCCCCAAAAACCTGCATCTGGGGGGGAGTCACAATCTAACAAGGGTAAAGGAAAAAAGAAACCTTGGTGTCATATCTGTAAAGAGAAGACCCATTGGACAAAGGATGCCAATTGTCCAAGGGCCAAGGATTCTACTCCTACCACCACTGCCCCTAAGCCAACTGTCCCCCCTAGCACAGTCTCAAGTGGTGGTACACAGAACAAGGGAATAGTGGGGTTAACCTTGGGATCTGAGATGGATTCTGGCCTAGTCAGAATTCCAACTCAGGCTGTTTTGGTCTGTGATGGAGGCATGGATATTGCCTCCTTATTTGTCAGTCCCAGTAACCTGGGCAAATACAGACAACAGCCTTCAATCAATGGTAAGGAGGCCATGGCATACAGGGACACAGTAGCAAGTGTCACAATGGTGACAAAAGATCTTGTGGGCCCTGACCAGATCATACTTGGTGAGATGTACCAAGTGACCAATGCTAGCAATGTCAGGACAGACCATTCCTTGGCAGTTGTGAATTTCACCTGGGGAGGGGTAACTGGCCCTAAGAAGGTTGTGGTTAGCTCAGACCTCCCTGTGGAATGCTTGTTGGGCAATGATTTGGCTGAAGTGGAACTCAGGACACATGCAGAAATGTTGGGCATCCCTGCAGATGTGTTTGCCATGACTAGGTCACAGGCAAAAATGTTTTCCACTGAACAGGCCCTGGATCCTGAAATGATGGACCAGGTGCCTTCCAAGAGAAGGAGCAGTAGGGGTAAGGCAGTGTCTTCCCCCCTGCCTCAGAGTGAGGATCAGTCTCCTGAGGGAGATTATCTAAGTCCCTGTGAAGGAACTGTCTCAGAGGAACTTGAACCTGACCAGGTTGAGTTCTTGGGGACAGGGGGCCCTTCCAGGGCAGAGCTGAGCCAGGAGCAACTGAACTGCCCCTCTCTTGAGCCCCTCAGACAGCAAGCTGCTGCTGAGGCTGCTGGGAGTGCCATTGGGTCCCACAGGATCTACTGGGATGATGGACTTCTATATTCAGAGGGTAGAGACCCCAAGCCTGGTGCTACCAGGAGGTTGGTTATACCTCTGAAGTTTAGAGGTTTCCTATTAACACTGGCACATGACATCCCATTAGCAGGACACTTAGGCCAAAGCAAGACCTGGGACAGGCTTGTCCCTCACTTTCACTGGCCTCACATGTCAGAAGACACAAAGGAGTTTTGTCACTCCTGTATCACTTGCCAAGACAGTGGAAAGGCAGGTGGAACTACAAAGTCCCCCTAATACCACTACCTGCAGTGGGGGTTCCCTTTGAGAGGGTTGGGATTGACATTGTTGGTCCCATGGATCCTCCAACTGCATCTGGACACAGATTCATACTAGTGGTGGTGGATCATGCCACTAGGTATCCAGAGGCAATACCCCTTAGGACCACCACAGCTCCTGCTGTGGCCAGGGCCCTCCTGGGAATCTTTTCCAGAGTGGATTTCCCTAAGGAGGTGGTATCAGACAGAGGTGCAAACTTTATGTCTGGTTATCTTACTGCTATGTGGAAGGAGTGTGGAGTGAATTACAAATTCACCACACCCTATCACCCACAATGCAATGGGTTAGTTGAGAGATTCAACAAAACCCTCAAGGGCATGATAAAAGGTCTCCCTGACAAGCTCAGGCGTAGATGGGATATTCTTTTGCCCTGCCTTCTCTTTGCCTACAGAGAGGTTTCTCAGAAGGGGGTTGGCTACAGCCCTTTGGACATCCAGTTAGGGGTCCACTTATACTTGATTAAGGAGGGATGGGAGTTACCTCTCAAACCACCTAAACAGGACATAGTGGACTATGTACTTGGTCTCCGCTCCAGGATGGCTGAGTACATGAAGAAGGCATCCAAAAACCTTGAGGCTAGCCAGGAAATGCAAAAGGCCTGGCATGACCAAAAGGCTATTTTGACTGTGTATCAGCCAGGACAGAATGTGTGGGTGTTGGAGCCTGTGGCCCCAGCAGCTCTCCAAGACAAGTGGAGTGGGCCCCATACCATTCTTGAGCAGAAGGGAGAGGTTACCTACCTGGTGAACCTTGGAACTCCCAGGAGCCCCCACAGGGTGCTCCATGTGAACAGGCTCAAGCCATATGTGGACAGGGCAGACATGGGCTTGCTCATGGCTAATGATGAGGGACAGGAGGAAGAGAGTGATCCACTCCCTGACCTCCTCTCACAGAACCCTGATGATGGCTCAGTTGATGGTGTAGCCTTGGCAGGCAGCCTCACTGAACAGCAACAGACTGATTGTAGGAAGGTCCTCAATCAGTACAGACACATGTTTTCACTGACTCCAAGTCAGACTACCTGGTGTACACATGAGGTGGACACAGGTGACAGTCTGCCTGTTAAAAATAAGATTTACAGGCAACCTGACCATGTCAGGGACTGTATCAGGACTGAAGTCCAGAAAATGTTGGAACTGGGAGTGATTGAGCCCTCAGATAGCCCCCTGGGCTAGCCCAGTAGTCTTAGTACCAAAACCTCAAACCCAGGGTGGTAAGAGAGAGATGAGGTTCTGTGTTGACTACAGGGGACTCAATGCAGTCACTAGGACTGATGCTCATCCAATTCCAAGGGCAGATGAACTTATTGACACTTTGGCCTCTGCCAAATTCTTAAGTACATTTGACCTGACAGCTGGTTACTGGCAAATCAGATTAGCTGAGGAGGCTAAACCAAAAACAGCATTCTCAACCCCTAGTGGGCACTACCAATTTGTGGTGATGCCTTTTGGCTTGAAGAATGCACCTGCCACATTTCAAAGGCTGGTGAAGAAAGTTCTCACATGTCTGGAAGCCTATACTGCAGCTTATCTTGATGATATTGCTGTCTTTAGCTCCACCTGGGAGGATCACCTGGTCCACCTGAGAAATGTTCTGGAGGCCCTGCAGAAAGCAGGCCTCACTATCAAGGCCACCAAGTGCCAGATAGGGCAGAGTAAGGTTGTGTACCTGGGCCACCTTGTTGGTGGAGGCCAGGTTCAACTATTGCAGAGCAAAATCCAAACCATTATGGATTAGGTTGCTCCAACTACCCAGACTCAGGTCAGAGCTTTCTTGGGCCTGACTGGGTACTACAGGAGGTTTGTTAAGGGCTATGGATCTATAGTGACCCCCTTAAATGATCTGACCTCTAAAAGAATGCCGAAGAAAGTTCAGTGGACAGTTAGCTGTCAAAAGGCATTTGATGACCTGAAGCAGGCCATGTGCACTGCTCCCATTCTGCAGAATCCTGATTATTCCAAACAATTCATTGTTCAAACAGATGCATCTGAATTGGGGGTAGGGGCTGTGTTATCACAATTGAATGAGGAGGGTCAGGATCAGCCAGTAGCTTTCATAAGCAGAAGGCTGACCCCCAGAGAGAAACGTTGGTCAGCTATAGAGAGGGAAGCCTTTGCTGTGGTTTTGGCTCTGAAGAAGCTGAGGCCATACCTGTTTGGCATTCACTTCATTGTTCAGACAGACCACAAGCCCCTCTTATGGCTAAAACATATGAAGTGGGAAAACCCCAAACTCGTGAGGTGGCCCATTTCCCTACATTGGAACATAGACCTGGTAGTGACCATGCCAATGCAGATGGACTCTCCAGATATTTCCACTTAGAACATGAAGACTCAACTGGTCAAGGTTAGTTTAATGTCCTTGCGTTTGGGGGGGTTGTGTAGGAAAGTAGGATCTGCTTCTTATGGTTACCCCCACTTTTTGCTCATGTCTCACTGTTTTTGGACTAGTCTGACTGGGATCCTGCTATCCAGGACCCCAGTCTATCTGCTTTCTCCCTTAAATTGTTATGTATGTACTGTAGGTATACTCCAGATTGGATACGCTGAGCCCACCACGCACCACCGCACCGAACAAATGCCTCGCCGCTGCTGGAGCAGAGTCACGGAAGTCCAGCTAACCACAACCCTCGCCCTGAGCCCACCCGCCGAACCCTCCGACCCCGACACCGCCGCCCGCAACCTCAGACAGTGGATCGACAACTGCGCCAACACCCTCGCCCCGCTCAAGAATCCGCCCAACAGCCACACCAGCAAGAAAGCCACCTGGTTCACCGAAGACCTCCAGGCCTCCAAACGAACATGCCGAAAACTGGAGAAGATCTGGCTCCACGAACGGACAGCGGACAGCTACGCCGCCCACAAGAGCGCCACCCGCAGTCACCATCACCTCATCAGATCCGCCAAAAGGGCCTCACTCAAAGACCGCCTAGACAACAACGCACACAACAGCAAAGAGCTCTTCAACATCGTGAAGGAACTCTCCAACCCCAGCTCCAACACCAACGACATCCAGCCGTCGCGAGACCTGTGCGACTCACTGGCCACCTTCTTCCACCGCAAAATCGCCGACATCCACGACAGCTTCAACACCACGACCGCCCCAGCAACCACCGAGACCACTGCCCCCACAACCACCAACCGCCTGCTCTCCTGGACCAACATCAACGACGAGGACACCAGCGAGATCATGAACACCATCCACTCCGGTTCACCGCTAGACCCGTGCCCTCACCACATCTTCAACAAAGCCAGTACAGCCATCGCGCCCCATCTCCGGAAAATAATCAACATCTCCTTCGAGACAGCAACCTTCCCGGAAAGCTGGAAGCACGCCGAGATCACCGCCTTACTCAAGAAACCCAAGGCAGACCCCAAGGACCTCAAGAACTTCCGACCCATCTCTCTGCTCCCGTTCCCCGCGAAGGTCACCGAGAAAATCGTCAACAAACAACTGACCCGCTACCTCGAGGAGAACAACATCCTGGACCCTTCCCAGTCCGGCTTCCGCAGCAACCACAGCACCGAAACCGCCCTCCTCGCCGCCACCGATGACATCAGGACCCTGCTAGACAACGGAGAAACAGCAGTGCTCATCCTCCTGGACCTATCAGCCGCCTTCGACACGGTCTGCCACCACACACTACGAACACGCCTTCACAACGCCGGGATCCAAGAGAAGGCCCTGGACTGGACCACATCCTTCCTTTCCGGCAGAAAACAAAGCGTCTGCCTCGCCCCCTTCCGATCCATCCTGTCACAGGGAGGTGTGACCACCTCCCAGACAGGGTTTAGTGTATTGGGGCAGGGTGGGTGCACTCTGAGAGTGCCAGAAAGTCTGCACTGGGGGCACATTTGGTGTCCCTGTGCATAGTCCAGCTCAAACCAGTTCTGGGAGCCATTGGCTCCTGCCCTGGCCCAAAACTGGACAAAGGACATGGGTGTAGCCACCCCTCTGTCCTGCCACTCCCCTAGGAGGGTCCCCAGAATCTGTCCAACCCTTTCCCGTGGGTATAAAGTGGGTTACCAGGCTACAGGATTTTAGATTTTAGCTGGACAAGATTCTGCTAAGAAGAAACCAAGTACTTCGACTGCCTGCACAACGATTGCACGACTGAAGAATCTCCCTTGGAGTAAAGGAGTTACTCCCCTGCAGTAGCAGGCACCTAAGAGCATCTGACTGACTTGCTTCTCCAGAGCTCCCGAAGACTCCGAAGATTTCAGGAACACAGGAGGTGGGTTGCCGAAGGTCCCTGAGGTTGATTTTCTTTTTTTTTTTTTTTCATAATAATTCTTTTTTTATCCAAATTTTTATAATTCAAAAACAATACATACACCGACCGAGAAGAACCACAATAGTGATTATATGTCCCAAGCAAATGAAACCATCTAATACATTGTGAACAGACATGTGATATATACAGAACTTGGTTTCCACAATTATTGAAAAAGACAACGACCACAACATGAATTGATAATAATTATAGCCTCTGTGTACAATAGTCAGAGCTATTTAAAATGGTTCGCTATCAATCGAGTCGACGACGTGTATCAGCCAGGACAGAATGTGTGGGTGTTGGAGCTTGTGGCCCCAGCAGCTCTCCAAGACAAGTGGAGTGGGCCCCATACCATTCTTGAGCAGAAGGGAGAGGTTACCTACCTGGTGGACCTTGGAACTCCCAGGAGTCCCCAAAGGGTGCTCCATGTGAACAGGCTCAAGCCATATGTGGACAGGGCAGACATGGGCTTGCTCATGGCTAATGATGAGGGACAGGAGGAAGAGAGTGATCCACTCCCTGACCTCCTCTCACAGAACCCTGATGATGGCTCAGTTGATGGTGTAGCCTTGGCAGGCAGCCTCACTGAACAGCAACAGACTGATTGTAGGAAGGTCCTCAATCAGTACAGACACATGTTTTCACTGACTCCAAGTCAGACTACCTGGTGTACACATGAGGTGGACACAGGTGACAGTCTGCCTGTTAAAAATAAGATTTACAGGCAACCTGACCATGTCAGGGACTGTATCAGGACTGAAGTCCAGAAAATGTTGGAACTGGGAGTGATTGAGCCCTCAGATAGCCCCCTGGGCTAGCCCAGTAGTCTTAGTACCAAAACCTCACACCCAGGGTGGTAAGAGAGAGATGAGGTTCTGTGTTGACTACAGGGGACTCAATACAGTCACTAGGACTGATGCTCATCCAATTTCAAGGGCAGATGAACTTATTGACACTTTGGCCTCTGCCAAATTCTTAAGTACATTTGACCTGACAGCTGGTTACTGGCAAATCAGATTAGCTGAGGAGGCTAAACCAAAAACAGCATTCTCAACCCCTAGTGGGCACTACCAATTAGTGGTGATGCCTTTTGGCTTGAAGAATGCACCTGCCACATTTCAAAGGCTGGTGAAGAAAGTTCTCACATGTCTGGAAGCCTATACTGCAGCTTATCTTGATGATATTGCTGTCTTTAGCTCCACCTGGGAGGATCACCTGGTCCACCTGAGAAATGTTCTGGAGGCCCTGCAGAAAGCAGGCCTCACTATCAAGGCCACCAAGTGCCAGATAGGGCAGAGTAAGGTTGTGTTCGATGTAATGCTTTATTTCGATTACTAGAATCATAAAAGCCACAGACAAAAAACACAGACAGACGTTAAAAAATATACAGTATGTCACATTAATATGAATACATGATTTAACGGAGTTATCAAAATAGCTAAAAGGATACTAGTAGAACGATTAAGACCTGTAAATTAATTAAAAAGTTTAAAAGGTTTAAAAACAGCTGTATAAAAAAACCTTCTAGCAGGGTAAAAGAATGGGCTTTGAACGCACAACCAGACATAAAATGCAAATCTTGAGAATTAGAACGATTACGCAAGCATATCTGGGGAGATGTACAGAATCAACCACAAATAGAGAAGTATATCTCAGGGTGAGGTGCTCTGCAAAACGCGAACATTTTCTCAGTGATTCTAAGTAAGTAAACTCTGCAAGTTGTTACAGTACTTAGGTAGTAAAAAGTAGGCTGACATAGGTGTTTATCCCTCAGCAAGCGTGCTAGTGCCCTTCAGTGCTTTGTTTCTGATAATCCAGGCACGACTCAAAAACTTCACCACCCCGCACGAAACAAGCACACCTGGGTCAGTTTTTAGGATACGCAGGGCGGTCCTATGGTCGCGTGTACCCATAATTTTGCAGACCGGTTTAATCCAGCTAGACCTGGCAACGGAATAAGCCGGGCAGGCAAACAGAATGTGGGGCATGCTTTCCAACGGAGTTCTACAGCAGGGGCATGCCTCACTTTGGTATTTATAAGAGTGCCATTTTGGTAAGGTTGTGTACCTGGGCCACCTTATGGGTGGAGGCCAGGTTCAACCATTGCAGAGCAAAATCCAAACCATTATGGATTAGGTTGCTCCAACTACCCAGACTCAGGTCAGAGCTTTCTTGGGCCTGACTGGGTACTACAGGAGGTTTGTTAAGGGCTATGGATCTATAGTGACCCCCTTAAATGATCTGACCTCTAAAAGAATGCCTAAGAAAGTTCAGTGGACAGTTAGCTGTCAAAAGGCATTTGATGACCTGGAGCAGGCCATGTGCACTGCTCCCATTCTGCAGAATCCTGATTATTCCAAAAAATTCATTGTTCAAACAGATGCATCTGAATTGGGGGTAGGGGCTGAGTTATCACAATTGAATGAGGAGGGTCAGGATCAGCCAGTAGCTTTCATAAGCAGAAGGCTGACCCCCAGAGAGAAACGTTGGTCAGCTATAGAGAGGGAAGCCTTTGCTGTGGTTTTGGCTCTGAAGAAGCTGAGGCCATACCTGTTTGGCATTCACTTCATTGTTCAGACAGACCACAAGCCCCTCTTATGGCTAAAACATATGAAGGGGGAAAACCCCAAACTCTTGAGGTGGCCCATTTCCCTACAGGGGATGGACTATACAGTGGAACATAGACCTGGGAGTAACCATGCCAATGTAGATGGACTCTCCAGATATTTCCACTTAGAACATGAAGACTCAACTGGTCAAGGTTAGTTTAATGTCCTTGCGTTTAGGGGGTTGTGTAGGAAAGTAGGATCTGCTTCTTATGGTTACCCCCACTTTTTGCTGATGTCTCACTGTTTTTGGACTAGTCTGACTAGGTTCCTGCTATCCAGGACCCCAGTCTATCTGCTTTCTCCCTTAAATTGTTATGTATGTACTTTGGGTACACTCCAGATTGGATACTGGGGCACCCTTATCAGTCCCTAGTATATGGTACACCATGTACCCATGGCATAGGTACCCCAGAGGCCTCCCATAGGCTGAAGCATGTATTATGCCACCCATGAGAGGCCATTCAAAATGACACAATAGGTCTGCTACAGCAGCCTGTGTAAGCTGGTGCTTGCACCACTTACTTAGATATAGGTTCACTATAACTATCTAAATCACTACACTTAAAAACCTATCAGTCACCCCTATGGCAGGCCTTATCAATCCTGAAGGCAGGGTGCTGGGTTTTACGTGAGAGGGTGCCCCTGCATGAGCAGAGCCCCTCTGCATCCTTCGGAGACCATTCTCCGGGGTTGTCAGTGATGCAGCCAGACATATAGGTTAAGTTGCATTATAACCTCGCGGTAAATGCTAACTTTAAAACTGCTGCTTAGAAACATGTCGTGTTTGGTGTCAAACACCTTGGAATCATACCTCCACACCAGTAACTGGTGTGGGAGGTATGATTCCACCCTTCTAAAACCACTACTGTGGGTCACCGGTCTACCCGGTACCAGCTTTCTCGACCTGGGCAGCACAAAATGGACGCTGCCAGCCACAGACACGATTCTGCTCTCCTGCTGCTGAGCCAAGCTCGAGCAGAGGAAAGCATGACAATAGGCATCCTGTCACAGGGAGGTGTGACCACCTCCCAGACAGGGTTTAGTGTATTGGGGCAGGGTGGGTGCACTCTGAGAGTGCCAGAAAGTCTGCACTGGGGGCACATTTGGTGCCCCTGTGCATAGTCCAGCTCAAAACAGTTCTGGGAGCCTTTGTCTCCTGCTCTGGCGCGAAACTGGACAAAGGACATGGGTGTAGCCACCCCTCTGCCCTGCCCCTCCCCTAGGAGTGTGAGGTTTTAAAATCCCGACCCTGCAATGTACTCCTTTCACGTTATATTAGGTTAGCAATGTGTGGCTAAATAGATGCCAGTTGTATTTACGTTATGCAACCCACTGAGTTATCCCCGTAATGTGCAGGCTTCAGTTAGCGAGTGTGACTCCATTTTGTTTTTCGCAATCCATATTAGGCTGCTTAGAATGTGCTTGAGTTAGGCCTCATGGCTCGTAATGCTTGCCTCAGCAGAACACTGTTTTTCGTTATTATTTTTTCCTTCCTGCTCAAGGCTGTTTCCCGACCTGCTAATAAGGAGACAATTCAGCTCTCACATACCAATCTAAGTGTGTAGTTCTGCTCCCATGTTAGGAGACGCTGAGACCCAGCACAGTGGCCTTGGGTTTCTGATAACATGTACCCATCTGGCAGGTGGTAGCTCCTCTCCCTGTGCCTCCTTTGTTCATGTCTGGCTCAGGCTGGTAGTTTTCCATGGTGGGCAGGGTTGGAGGCTCCAGGGGAAGAATGATTACTCACTGTACATTGTTGGGGGGTCAGTCCCTCGGCAGACATCTTAGGGTGCAGGTCATGATGGACTCCTCTGCAGAGCATTTCTAATAAACATGTAAGTTTGTATTCTCTACTGTCTGACCGACTCTTCATTCTTGGGAAGGCATAGCAGGTGGTTGTGAGAAAACCCGAGTGGCCCTAGCGGGCCACTTCCTTCAGTTGGCACCCGAACAGGGACCCCGCAAGGTGATCCGACTCACCCGTAATCGGGTTGTAGGGTTGGGGGGTTCGTTTGGTCGGTTGGGCGGATCGGGTTACCCAACACAAGACCCAGCTTGGTTCTCGCAGCTGCCCCACCCAGCTGATCGGGCACCCCCTCGTCTAATGGTCACCAGCTGGGGTTCTGAAAAGGCGAAACCTTGGAGTTGACCGTTTGGTCCAAAGAGTCGGCAGTGGAGAATAGCTTGACTCGACCTGTGTGCACCAGGTGAGTGATTTGATTCTTGGAAAAAATGGCGTCATTCTTGGACGATACGAGCCTGCGGGCCGTGTCTTGATGCAGTCTCCGGACTGTCTTGTTTGCAGTTTTTGAACTGCCTTGCTTGAATGACACGAGTCGACGGGCTGTGTCTTGGTACGGTCTCTGGACTGTCTTGTCTTGAACTGGGTGGGTCTGCGGACCCTTGGAAAGGCACAGAGTGTTTGCGAGCAGTTCATCGGACCGCCTGGAAATTTGGCCCGTGCTTGAAAATGCCCGGGACTGCCCGTGAACAATCTGCCAGACCAACTGGTAATTTGGCTAATGCTCGAAAAGTTCTGAGGCTGGAGCCTGTCTTCTTGGATTTGATACAGTCTCCGGACTGAGGGAGTGGTCCTTGGACCGTTTTTGTTTGGCTCCGTGACTAATATTTGTTATTTTATTTTGTTTTTGTCTGTCGATTGTTGGTGTTATACTTGTCCGTTAGGGACAGTGCCTGTGTCTTATATTAAGATGCCTTGTTTCAGCAAATTGGGGTGTTTTGGATGTCGATGTTGTTCTACTGATGCTCGACTGGAAGAGAGCCAGCCTGCACCTCCGGAGGGTTCTCCAAATGTTGACATTTATGTTAAACATGGTATTGGCCCTGTTATGTTTAGCACATTGTGGCATAAATATACGAGGGACAATGCTGAGTTACAGTGGCCACTTACTGGCTCATTTGATGAACAGAAATTGAATTTCTTGCAGGACAAGTTGTTTGCTAGGAGGAGCAGACAGTCGATGTTTGATTCTCTGAGAGTTTGGCAGAAAGAAGCAAAGCTGTAACGCATGAAGGCAGAGAAAGATGCCTGGAAAAGGCAGACGCAAACGATAACACAGAAAGCAGTAGCTTATGAAAGAGGAAAGGTAGAGAAGGGTATAGAATGTGCAGATAGAAAGTTTCGGTTACAGACAGATAAGTGCTATGTTGCTAGGGAGGAAGGTGATGATTTCGTCGAAGAACTATTGGATTCTCGTCCTCCTCCTCCTTATGCCCCTGAACGGATATACCCGGCAGTCCCAACCTCTCAGTCCTTGGCCCCTAGTGCCGCCCCTTTTATCATCCCTGTTTCTGGTACTACCGCTTCAGCCTCGGCCCCTCTTGCTTCTCTTCTATTCACACCAGCCACCGGGGCGGGTGCTGTTACCTCCCCTGCCCAATCTGTTAGTTCTGTGTCGACTGCTACTCCCCCTTTCACCCCTACCACCCTGTCTCCCTACCTGATGGTTCCTTTCTCTGCGTCCGCTTCCTCCCCCGTGAGTGTGACACACCAGGCAAAGTTGAATGTGGAAACTCCCGTGCGTGGAGCGAATGATGTGAATTGGGCAGCAGCGCGAGATCGAATGGATAAAGTGTTGGTGCGTTCTGCGGTGGGTGAGGAGGAAAAGACAATGGTGGCGAATCAGGCAGCTCAGTGGGCTCAGCACCTGATCTATAGCGTGGAGGATGTGTGGAGTGTGATGAAAGATTACGAGCCATTTATACAGCAGCATGCCCTTAAACACATGTTGGCGATGCTGATAGAATTGTGGGAACAGTGTTTTCAAGGTGTTGCACCGCAAATAATATATGACATATGGAATAGGGTATATGCTGCAGGTATGGCTCCTAATGAGGTTTTTAGCAATATAACGACATTAGTGGGTTACCGAGGTAGATTGCTCCAGAAGATTCCGACAATGGGGACACAGCATCCCGTGAGGGAAGTTCATCCCATTTACCACCCTGAAATTCCAGAACTGCGCGATTCTACCAATGCTGTGATTAGACAACGGGTCGACGATCGGTTTCAGGAGCAATGGATTTATACTCCTTGGAAAAGGAGTGAGGTCCTATCCTTAAAGGGCCAGCTGCCGGACCCCCGAAAAAACCCTACTGCATATTATAAGGAATTGACGGCGGCGGCCTCCTCTACAGTAATGACGTTAGCTGAGATAGAGTTGTTTTTCGGCTTGTTGGTACCAGTGGACATATGGAGGCAAGTCCATACGCAGGATCATGCACTAGAATTGGGGGGAACATGGGATGAGATCAGGGCTTGGGATAAGGAGTGTAAGCCTGGAGACAAGCCGAAAGCGGAGCTCCTCGCTTTGCCAGGGCGTATTATCACATACATGCATTCACTTATCCCGCTAAAGAGGGTGGATTGGGATACGTTGACCTCGTGTCGCCAGAAGAAGGATGAAAGTGTGTCGGATTTCTTTACTAGATTTGAAGGGGTGTTCTTAGATTTTAGTGGACAGGACCTGTCGCAGGAGGGTGGTGTTCGTTTATTTGTCAACAAATTTGTCACTAACTTACTTCCCGAGATTGCAACATGGTTGCAGGCTTCGGAAAGTACTTGGACGACATCATCCCCATCCGTGATTTTGAGTATGGCACAATATTATGAACATAGAGAGAATGAGGACAAGGAAAGGGTGGAGAAAAAGTCAACGGATTTGAAGACGAGGGTATTGATGCAGCAGGTTGCAAGGGGAAATGGACGAGGTAGAGGTTTGAGTTCAGCCCAGCAGCGTTCTGGCAGAGGTGGCGCATCAAACGCGCCCCTCGGGCTCAACCAATGTGCGTACTGCAAAAAGGAGGGACATTGGCGGAATGAGTGTCCGGAGTTGTTACAGAAGGGTGAGGCCCCAAGGGGTCGATGTTTTCGAGGACGCGGGCAAGGAACAGGAGGTAGAGGGGGAATGCAGTCAGAAGATACGTCACACAATAGGCAGAGCGGGAATTATTTTGATGACTTCAGAGGACGGCAGTACTATTATGACGATTATGACATGGACGAAGTGACGGGGTTGTCTCATAGCTAGGACAGCCGAGGTCAGGGTGAGGGACCAGTTCCTGTGCCTATAGATCAGAATGGACCTTATGTCACTGCTGATTTACAGGGTACTACTGAAATTTTTTTTGTTGATACAGGGGCTATGAATAGCTCTGTTTCCCGTTCACTGGTCCCGGGGGCAGCTCTGTCTGGCCAAAACAATGTTTCGGTGGGTTTCTCAGGCGTACCGGTCATTAGCCCCATTTCCAAGCCTCTTGCTTTGACCATTGGCCCATTTACGGTCGATTCACCATTCTTACTGACGTCAAATTGCGTGGAAAATTTGTTAGGACTCGATTTATTGAAACAGTTGCATGCAACAATTTTCTGTTCTCAAGACGGTGTTTACATGACTATTGGACCTCAGGTCGCTCGTGCCAAACAGTGCTTTGCAAACGATGCCCCCCTTCCAGTTGAGTTTAGAAATGTACCACATACGTTATGGGCTACAGGAGACACAGAGGTGGGGTTACTCCAGATCCCGCCTGTTTCTATACAGATCAGAGACAATGCTAAATTGCCACGTATTCCCCAGTACAAGATATCCCAGGCAGGGGAAAAGGCCCTATTGCAAATAATACAGGATTTGATTGAGTCTGGTGTGGTCGAGGAGACTACGGCGAATGTGTGTAATAGCCCTATTCTTCCTATCCTTAAGAAGGCCCCCTTGGATTCCCCTGATGCCCACCCTGATGTTTACCGCTTTGTGATTGACCTCAGAGAGGTTAATAAGATCCTAGTTCCCCAATATCCTGTGGTTCCGGACATTACCACGATCTTAACAATGATTCCCCCATCAGCAAAATTTGTCTCTGTAATTGACTTGAAAAATGCTTTCTTCAGCATACCACTCCATACAGATAGCCGATATCTGTTCGGATTCGCAATAGCCAGTCGGAGCTTTAGATTCTGTCGTGCTCCACAAGGCTATACTGAAATCCCTAGTATTTATAGCCAAGCCTTGAAAGCTCAATTGGACTCTTTGGAGCTTCCCCCTGGTAATGTGATGTTGCAGTATGTTGACGACCTCCTTATTTCTTCGGACAACGAGGACGGATGCAAAGACGCCACAGTTAAATTATTGTTGCATCTGGTGCACCATGGACACAAGGTGTCGCTTTCCAAATTCCAGTATTGTCGACAGGAGGTCACCTATGGAGGTCACCTATTTAGGTCACCTACTGTCGAAGGAGGGCCGCAGACTAACACCTGAGCGCATAGCTACCATCACTAGCATGTCTTTCCCTAGAACCCAACGCGAGGTACGCGCGTTTATAGGGATAACATCGTATTGTCGGCTCCCTACTAACAAGGCCCCTTCTTTACCTGACCACAAAAGATGTGCATGAACCCCTGCCTTGGACACCTGCATGCCAGCAAGCTTTTGAGCAACTAAAGACTGCGCTTTGCTCTGCTCCTGTGCTTGGTACTCCTGATTACCAGAAGCCTTTTGTACTCTACGTGCATGAGGTGGACAGTTGCGCGCTTTCTGTTCTAACACAGGGTTGCGGTGGTAAGCAGAGACCCTGCGCCTATTTTTCATCCATGCTCAACAATGTCGCCAGAGCGCTCCCGAGCTGTCTGAGAGCTGCCGCGGTGGTGGCAGTGTCTATCAGACAATCGGCAGGGCTCGTCCTTGATACTGCTCTCACGGTGATGGTACCCCATGCTGTGGATACACTATTGAATAAGACAAAGACGCAGCATGTTACTAGTGCGCGTCTGACTGGATATGAACTGACCCTGTTTGCTCCGCACATTACCATCAAAAGATGTGCCACTCTGAACCCAGCCACGTTACTACCCCTCCTTTCAGAAGAAAGGGGCAATGATGTCCATGATTGCTTATTTCGGACTGAGGAAGAAACGAAGGGACGGGTAGACCTCACTGATGTTCCCTTACCTGAAACCCAAGGGGAACTATATGTCGATGGCTCTTGTTTCAAGTTACCAGATGGCACCCCGACTGCAGCCTATGCAATAACAACGTTACACACTGTAGTTGAGACATCCCGTATCCCACACCAATCGGCCCAAGCTGCAGAGTTGGTTGCCCTTCTCAGGGCTTGTGAGTTAAGTGAGGGACTGGCTGGTAATATCTACACTGACAGCCAGTACGCCTTTGGGGTGGCCCATAATTTTGGGCGCCTCTGGGCGGAGAGAGGGTTCTTGACTTCGCATGGACTGCGGATTCAGAACGGGTTATTGATACATAGATTGCTGTCCGCATTGACACTTCCCAGTAAGTTAGCAATAGTGAAATGTAGCGCTCATAAGGCTATTACAGATGATGTGGGGAGGGGAAATGCTTTCGCAGACCAGACAGCCAAGGAGACAGCTCGATCAAAGATGAGACAGATGTTGGTGGCAGGTCCAGCTAGGTGGGTCCCAGACAATGGAATGTTTGAGAACACATTGGAGAATGTCAGGGAAATCCAAGGTGAGGCGACTTTAGATGAGTTTGCAATGTGGGAGGAGAGAACAGGTCGCTTGGATGAGGATGGGTGTTGGACTGACTTGTCAGGGAAGCAGCAATGGCTGCTGCCTAATTCATATGTGCTCCCTGTTGTTACCATGGCCCATGGCCCATGGCCCGGCGCACACTAGTGCCAAAGGAATATGCAAATTGCTGGACCCAGTAAAGCAGAATGATAATATCGCTAAGACAGCCACGCATTTAGTGAAGCACTGCATCATTTGTCTGAGGCATAACCCTGGGAAAGGTACCCCTACACCTGCTGGTAATTTCGCACCACCCTCCTTCCCTTTCGAGGTTCTCCAGATGGATTTCATTGAAATGGAACAAGTTAATAACCTCAAGTATGTGCTAGTAGTGATCTGCGCATTCAGTAAATGGATTGAGGCTTATCCCACCAAAGAGAATACAGCTATGGCGACGGCAAAGGCACTTCTAAAAGAGTACTTCCCGAACTATGGATTGCCACACGTGATCTGGAGTGACAATGGAAGTCACTTTAATGCAAAAGTCATTGAATTGGTGTGCACAGGTTTGCATATTAAACAGAAGTTTCATCCAGCGAATCATCCCCAGTCGGCAGGCCTGGTTGAGAAGTACAATGGTACTCTCAAACCGAAGCTAGCGAAGATCCAAGAAAGCACGGGACTGCGATGGCCAGATGCATTACTCTTGGCTTTATTATCTACCAGAGCGACAGCGCATTCTAGAACAGGGTTGTCCCCTTACGAGGTGGTCTTCGGACGCCCTGCTAATGTTTGGGGCGTCCCCAGACCCTAGCGCTTTTCTGAGATAGAGTATCCCTTGCTTGTAGACTACCTGTATGAATTGTCTAAAGATTTTCGTTCTCTTCATCAACAGACACAAGTAAGGGTGGGCGGCAAATTCCGTTCCGCTCGCGGAACTTGCGAAATTTCGGCATTTCCGCGATCCGCGCGGAACGCGGAAATGTCGAAACTTCGGCGATCCGCGGCGGAACGGAATTCGGGGGCATGGAATCACTTTCAGATATAAATAAAGCAGGTGCCCGAGTTGAAGTTCAAATTCTGTAACGCATTAATCAGCACAAAAAATTTGTGAACAAGGTCGAGGCTAAGCAGGAGTGCTTTCTGCCCATATCTACCGTCAAACATTAGCTGTAATCCCTGATGGAGGTCTTTGCATTCTTGATTTTCTCGAGCGCAATCCCCGTGTAGGTCCAGTGACCAGGAGGTTCTTTCTCCTCATCTGCTGCTCAGTGCTCACATCGTGCTCGGACCCTTTATAAACAAGAGGCATGTGAACTCGCATGGAACCCCTGCCCGTTTGGCCCTGCCCCACATACACTGGCGGTATGCAACGTCTTCCCGCCCTTTCCCCACTTTGATGGACAGCTTACTCAAAGACCCCGGCGCCTTTCCGGCGCGGTGGCAAAGTTACAGACACACAAGGTCACTAGAGACAATTCTGCTGGGCCTTTACGCAGCTGTAGTGTAGGAAAGGCACTATACATTTACCCAACGAGGTAGCACTTACTGATTAGCCAGTAGAAAGTACTCCAGTTGAGTAGAGGTATTGCACAAAATGGTGGCATCTTCGTGGATAAATATGCAGGGCAGGATTCATTCTGGCACGATGCTCCTGTCACAAAAATTAAACCTCAACAGGATGCACTTACAGATATAAATAAAGCAGGTGCCCGAGTTGAAGCTCAAATTCTGTAACGCATTAATCAGCACAAAAAATTAGTCAGCAAGGTCGAGGCTAAGCAGGAGTGCTTTCTGCCCAGATCTACCGTCAAACATTAGCTGTAATCCTTGATGGAGGTCTTTGCATCCTTGATTTTCTCGAGCGCAATCCCCGTGTAGGTCCAGTGGCCAGGAGGTTCTTTCTCCTCATCTGCTGCTCAGATCGTGCTCTGACCCTTTATAAACAAGAGGCATGTGAACTCGCATGGAAGCCCCGCCCGTTTTGCCCCGTATACACTAGTGGTATGCAACGTCTTCCCGCCCTTTCCCCACTATGATGGACAGCTTAATCAAAGGACCCCGGCGCTTTCGGCGCGGTGGCAAAGTTACAGACACACAGGTCACTGGGGTCAATTCTTCTGGACCTTTACGCAGCTGTAGTGTAGGAAAGGCACTATACATTTACCCAACGAGGTAGCACTTACTGATTAGCCAGTAGAAAGTACTCCAGTTGAGTAGAGGTATTGCACAAAACGGAGGCATCTTCTTGGATAAATATGCAGGGCAGGTGTGCAGAATTCGTGAGCGTTGTTAAGCAGATGTGCCTTCTCTCCATTTCCAACGTGAAAAGTTAGCTGTAATCCTTGATGGAGGTCTTTGCATCCTTGATTTTCTCGAGCGCATTCCTCGTGTAGAATTCGTGAGCGTTGTTAAGCAGATGTGCCTTCTCTCCATTTCCAACGTGAAAAGTTAGCTGTAATCCTTGATGGAGGTCTTTGCATCCTTGATTTTCTCGAGCGCAATCCTCGTGTAGAATTCGTGAGCGTTGTTAAGCAGATGTGCCTTCTCTCCATTTCCAACGTGAAAAGTTAGCTGTAATCCTTGATGGAGGTCTTTGCATCCATGATTTTCTCGAGCACAATCCTCGTGTAGAATTTGTGAGCGTTGTTAAGCAGATGTTCCTTCTCTCCATTTCCAACGTGAAAAGTTAGCTGTAATCCTTGATGGAGGTCTTTGCATCCTTGATTTTCTCGAGCGCAATCCCCGTGTAGGTCCAGTGGCCAGGAGGTCCTTTCTCCTCATCTGCTGCTCAGATCGTCCTCTGACCCTTTATAAACAAGATGCATGTGAACTCGCATGGAAGCCCCGTCCGTTTTGCCCCGCATACTCTAGTGGTATGCAACATCTTCCCACCCTTTCCCCACTATGATGGACAGCTTACTCAAAGGACCCCGGCACCTTTCCGGCGCGGTGGCAAAGTTACAGACACACAGGTCACTGGGGTCAATTCTTCTGGTCCTTTACGCAGCTGCAGTGTAGGAAAGGCACTATACATTTACCCAACGAGGTAGCACTTACTGATTAGCCAGTAGAAAGTAGTCCAGTTGAGTAGAGGTATTGCACAAAACGGTGGCATCTTCGTGGATAAATATGCAGGGCAGGATTCATTCTAGGACGATGCTCGTCTGCCCCTGAGTGACCCTGCATAGATTACAAGTTGTAATCTATGCAGGGTCACTCTCAGGGGCAGACGAGCATCGTCCCAGAATGAACAACACAGGCGCAGCAAAATCTCCGCGAGCACGCGAAATTCCGCGTGCTCGCAGAGATTTCTTGCCGTTTCGCGGAATTTTGCGGAACGCAACTCCGCAAATTCCGCCCACCCCCAGACACAAGCCACGTTGCAGCCAGTACCAGAGGGGCCCGGGCATTGCATACAGCCCGGTGATCACATCATGATAAAGAATTTCCAACGGAAGAGCAGCCTGGAGCCGAGGTGGAAGGGGCCAATACTCGTACTCCTTGCCACGAGAACGGCTGTTAAGGTGGATGGCAGAAAGCACTGGATTCATACATCTCATGTGAAAAGGGTGCCTCTCCCGCTTCCGTACGACCGTTGGGTCAACGAAGGCATTGATGATCAGGATTGTGAGAAGGTGCCGCATTTCATTCCCTTCTCTGACGCCCTAGTGAGGTGGGCGCAGACAGATGAAGAAAGTGATGCAGTTCTGTCTGAGGCGATCCCACCAGAGATAAGGGCCGCTGGAATCTGAGTCACGCTGGAATCTGAGTCTCGATGCCCATCTGATCCTGAGTTTCTGCCCCTTTTTGTTGATGAAACAGTGCCTGGAGTTACCAAGTATAATTTGAGGCCCCGGAAAAAGGTAGGTGCACCAGCCGAACAGTCTAGGAGTTAGGGAAGGACTTGAGCTTAGGGCGCAGGTGCTGTGCCTAAGGTGCCTGTATTAGACCTGGGCGAACAATACTGGTGCACTGCTTTGGACACTGGACAGGATAATTGAGGGTATTTGCCCAAGAGGGAGGGTGCCCTATCCTGAAAGAAGAAGGATTTGTTTGCTGCAAGGGCTGCGATCACGCAGCTCCTCCGTGGGAGTACTTCATAGCATCGTCGCTGATGAACAATAGGGGCTCGCCAGAGGGGCTCTGAAAAGGACGCTGGGTGACTTGTGCCCCCTGGTACCGTGGTTGCAATAAGTGGCTCTAGCCTGTGGACTTTTCTTTCCCTCTTGACACCTATAAGTTGCCCTTGAGGTTTCCCAAATGTATCCTTTTGGTCGTCCTATCCCTGACGAGGAGCAGCCCTTTGCGGCTTCGCGTCCCCCTCCAGATGGCCCCGTTTGGTCCTCTTGGTCTACTAAGAGTAAAATGGTGTTTGTTGTAATAATTTTGCTTACTCTGATGATCGTATTTGAGGTGGTCTGGTACTTAGAGGAGCAACATCCTGTGCACACCTTGATAGGGACTACACCGGTTCCAGCAGAGCAGACATTCGTCACACTGGCCCCACATAAGGAGAGACATAGACAGACTTATGCACAAAATGCTTTTGTTCAAATGCTTCATCAGGTACACAGTACTACTAACGTCACCAATTGTTGGGTGTGTGGGCTACTTCCTTCAGTTATGCACAAAAACGATTTGCTGGTGTCATTGCCCCTGTCATATTTGGGTAGCTGTGAAGCCTGGTTCCAACTGCTCTCTATGGTATACATGCATTATCATGCCGACGCTATGAAAATGGTGCAAGCAGACTACGATGCAGTATTGGGGTATATAGTGGTACATCAGGGATATACACCCGGGATAGATGGCAAGGAGGGTTCCCTGCATCCGGGGGCTTGTATGAATGTGTTCGCAGTTCATGAAAATGTCACTTGGTTACGAAATGAAATGTTGGATTTCCAAGGATTTAATGTCACTGAATACTTTAAAAGTTTCCAGGAGTGCAATATCACTGAAGACAAAGCCATGCCTGTCCCTGTGACTAATGCAACGGCTAGTTTCTGTGTTGAAGGAATAGGGAACATTTCAGTAGGACGGAGTCATTGTAACTACACATACCGATTGAACACTACTAGTAGCCCACCTTTGCTTACACCTCCGAATGTATACTTCATCTGTGGGGAACAGGCTTATACCTGGCTTCCGAGAGGGTGGTTTGGCGAGTGTTATGTATCCTTTCTCTTGCCCCCTGTTTACATTGCACCATCCAATTACCATAAGGATCATAGACTACAGCGTAGGGATCTTCAGGTACACAGAGTTAGGAGAGTGGTTGATCCAGACGATATTGATCAGACAGATACCTCCCTGCAGCAATTTACGGACATAATGAAGGGCATTGTGACGTTCTGGGGTCCCATGTTCAATAGTCGTAATATTCGTCGCCTTGCTAGGGTTGTTGAGGGAGTTATCAATACAACTGCTGGTATACTGACTAACATTACAGTCGAGCTTCAGGCTACGAGGCTCGTTTCTCTTCAAAACAGGATGGTTTTAGACGTCATTTTGGCTGATAGGGGTGGAGCCTGTCGCGTCATCAGCAGCAGCTGTTGTGTGTACATTCCTGATAGTGCCCCTACTGTGTATTCCACAATACAAAAATTACACAAACTTGCTTCAGATATCCATCAGGATAATGGTTTATCAATCAATCAATCAATCACAGAATTTGTAGAGCGCACTACTTACCCGCGAGGGTCTCAAGGCGCTGGGGAGAGGGAAGGGGGGGGGGGTGCTGCTACTGGTCGAACAGCCAGGTCTTGAGTAGCCTCCTGAAGGTCAGCAGGTCTTGGGTCTGTCGTAGGCTTAGTGGAAGGGTGTTCCAGGTCTTGGCGGCGAGGTGTGAGAAGGATCTGCCGCCGGTGGTTGTTCTTCGAATGCGAGGGACGGTGGCGAGGGAGAGGTCGGCTGAGCGGAGCTGGCGGTTGGGGACATAGAAGAAGAGTCGTCTGTTGAGGTAGGCTGGGCCAGTTTTGTGGAGTGCCTTGTGTGCATGGATGAGGAGTTTGAAGGTGATCCTCCTGTCAACAGGGAGCCAGTGCAGGTTCCTCAAGTGGGGGGTGATGTGGCTGTGGCGTGGTACGTCGAGGATCAGGCGTGCGGAGGCGTTTTGTATGCGTTGCAGTCGCTTGATGAGCTTGGCCGGGGCTCCCGCGTAGAGGGCATTCCCATAGTCAAGTCTGCTACTGACGAGGGCCTGGGTGACTGTTCTTCTTGTGTCTGTCGGGATCCACCTGTAGATCTTGCGAAGCATGCGGAGGGTGTTGAAGCAGGAGGAGGAGACTGCGTTGACTTGCTTGGCCATGGAGAGCGTTGAGTCGAGGATGACTCCCAGGTTGCGTGCGTGGTCGGTGGGTGTCGGGGCTGCTCCCAGCGTCGTTGGCCACCAGGAGTCGTCCCAGGCTGAGGGGTTGGAGCCGAGGATGAGGACCTCCGTTTTGTCCGTGTTCAGCTTTAGTCGGCTGATCTTCATCCAATCGGCGACGGCCTTCATTCCTTCATGGAGATTGGCTTTGGCGGCGAGGGGGTCCTTGGTGAGGGAGAGGATCAGTTGAGTGTCATCGGCGTAGGAGATAATGTTGAGGTCGTGCTGTCTGGCGATGCGTGCGAGCGGGGCCATGTAGATGTTGAACAGTGTTGGGCTGAGGGACGATCCCTGGGGTACGCCGCAGATGATCTCGGAGGCTTCGGATCGGAAAGGTGGGAGGCGGACTCTCTGGGTTCTGCCGTCGAGGAAGGAGGTGGTCCATTCCAGGGCCTTGTCTCGGATCATGGTCCCTTACTGGGTGGCTCTGGGGTCTAGTGACATCATGGGGTTGGAAGATATTACATGTCCTAATAGCCATTGCAGGAGTCATCTTTACCTGTTGCTTATGCATTAACTGTCTCCCAGCCTGTTGCACCTATTGTATGAGTAAACTTACCCCAACTCCTACATTGCCAAGAAGTGACAACAAGATTCCTGTTTCCTGTTATGATGATGCAGGAGATTCAGAATTTGATGCTCATTGATGAGGGCATCTTCGAATATTAAATGATTTCAATGATCATGTGTTGCTTGTTTTTCCCTTGTTACCTGAGTGACTATGTAATTCCTTCCTCTCCCTTTGAATTGTAAAGACCCTACCGGATAGCAATAAAGCATTTAGCCACCCATGCTAAAAGGAGGGTCTGTTAGGTTTTAAAATCCCGTCCCTGCAATGTACTCCTTTCACGTTATATTAGGTTAGCAATGTGTGGCTAAATAGATGCCAGTTGTATTTACGTTATGCAACCCACTGAGTTATCCCCGTAATGTGCAGGCTTCAGTTAGCGAGTGCGACTCCATTTTGTTTTTCGCAATCCATATTAGGCTGCTTAGAATGTGCTTGAGTTAGGCCTCATGGCTCGTAATGCTTGCCTCAGCAGAACACTGTTTTTCGTTATTATTTTTTCCTTCCTGCTCAAGGCTGTTTCCCGACCTGCTAATAAGGAGACAACTCAGCTCTCACATACCAATCTAAGTGTGTAGTTCTGCTCCCACGTTAGGAGACGCTGAGACCCGGCGCAGTGGCCTTGGGTTTCTGATAACATGTACCCATCTGGCAGGTGGTAGCTCATCTCCCTGTGCCTCCTTTGTTCATGTCCGGCTCTGGCCGGTAGTTTTCCATGGTGGGCAGGGTTGGAGGCTCCGGGGGAAGAATGTTTACTCACGGTAGATTGTTGGGGGTTCAGTCCCTCGGCAGACATCTTAGGGTGCAGGTCATGATGGACTCCTCTGCAGAGCATTTCTAATAAACATGTAAGTTTGTATTCTCTAGTGTCTGACCGACTCTTCATTCTTGGGAAGGCATAGCAAGTGGTTGTGAGAAAACCCGAGTGGCCCTAGCGGGCCACTTCCTTCAGGAGGGTCCCCAGAATCTGTCCAACCCTTTCCCGTGGGTATAAAGTAGGTTACCTGGCTACACGACTTTAGATTTTACCTGGACAAGATTCTGCTAAGAAACCAAGTACCTCGACTGCCTGCACAACGATTGCATGACTGAAGAATCTCCCTAGGAGTAAAGGAGTTACTCCCCTGCAGTAGCAGGCACTTAAGAGCATCTGACCGGCTTGCTTCTCCAGAGCTCCTGCGGACTCCGAAGATTTCAGCAACAGGGGGGGGGGGGTTTCCGAAGGTCCCTGAGGTTGATCTGATCTCTCAGCGATTCTGAGACCAGTATCCCTCGTGGGGACCGTGCAACCTGAACCCCTGTGCACCGCGTACATTTGCAAGAACATATGCTTGTTGGCGATCCCCAATCTTGTGCCTTGGACTCCGTGTAGTCCTGACTCCGAGCAGCATTTGCACTGAAGATATCTGGCCTCCACTCACCGAGTGCTCTGTGGGCTGGTGCTTTGTAAATTCGCTTGAGGTCTCCTCGTGGTCCCTGGTCCATTGGCCTGTGGGTCCTGGCGAGGGTCACCTTGTTTGTTCTTGGGCTTCCCTGGTTTCTCCAGACATCCCCATTGCTTGGAGAGTCCCCTGGACCTTGCTGGTCCACACCGTAACCTGTTTGACCTTCCTGCATGGGTTGCATTTTTCAAGGCTTGTTGGTGCTCCAGCCGGACACCGACCCCTCAGCACTTGACATCCTTTGTGGGACAGCTCACCTCTGGGTCCTGGTCATCCTCGACATCTCCTGGTCTCCGTGGCTGCAGAGTCAAGTATCCCTTCTTCGCACCTGAAGCACCCGACATCGGTGGGCATTCGACTACTGAGCCCCTGGTCACCTGAAGTGACCCAGACTTTGTCCCCTCCGCTTTCAGGTTCCTCTCACCTAGAATACAGGCTTGGATTCCACCTGACACTTTTCGCCTTCCTGGCAGCAGTACTTCTTCGCAACTCTCCATTGAAAACGATGAAGGTTTCCGACACCACTTGACCCCTATGCACCTGGCTCCTCTGGGATAGGTAACACAGGTACCTCGGTACTCACTGGTGGGTTGGCTCTAGAACCTCCTATGTTCCAAAGGGTTTGCTTGAAGTCCTCGTATAAGTGTTCTTAAACTGTAGCTTTTCAACCGCGACTTTCCCATAGAGTTGTACGGAGCACGCGGTCGTGTTTCCTCACTGCACCCGTCCTCCGTGGGCTCCCTGTGTCACTGCCTTGGGTGGTTCCTTGGGGTCCCAGTGATTCTACGTGCTCTAGGCACTGTGTCAAGTCAAGTCGTGATTGTTATACCATTTTTTTAGTATATGGTGAGGTCTCCCCGTGGAGCCCGCTGTGTATTGTGCTACTTACAAATGTTTTATTGATTCAGTATTGTGTGCTTTGTGTTCTAATCTCGTATAGAGATTAGTAGAGAGTGTTATATTAATAAATAAATATTTTTATATAACTACTGTGTGGTTCTCCTTTCGTTTCGTCATTCAGGAGGCGATATTCTGGTAAAACAAGCTGCTTTACATTCCTTCAAGATTAAGCCTGAAGGCTGCTCTCCACAGCTACCACTAGGATACTTTATAAAGGTTATCTTTGACCTCATACATCATAAGGGTCGTGTGGACTGGTACAAGGTGCCCACTTTAATTAGTGGACAGCATATACCAGGCCACCTTCTTACAGACTGTACTGCAGAGGCTGTCAGCAGGGTGTGTTCTCCAGCCAAGTCCTGCATCCAGCTCACAGTGAGCTGAAACTTCCCAATGCTAATGGCCTACAGCGGAGCATGGGGTGAAGCCCAGAGAGGCCCTGCATGCATTCCGCCACTTATGGAGAACTGCCAATGAACATGGTCTTCTGCCATAGTAGGTATTATCAGGAAGCCCTGGCCTGTGACATAGCTTTCCTGGCACTGTCCACTGCATACAGCCTTTGGCCGTGCGCACCAGGGATTTCCCCCACAGAACTTGGTCTTCAGCCAGACTTTGCATTTTACTCACCCTGGGTGACCTAACCAAATGGAAGTATACTTGAGAAGCAACCCACTCCCCATCAGTGGAGAAACCCTGCTGCACACTAGAATGTGGGATCTGCGCACCACCCTCAATGGGCATCTGACAATCCCTAAAGACGGCCTTCTGGCTGTGCACAGCTTGTTGGGCCACAGGGCCTATTGTACAGACACACAGTGCGCTCCACAATCTGCGGGCTTCAAACTCTGCTGTGCATGAGGGTGGAGGCACATGCATTACACCTCGGCTGCACACAGTCTTTGACCATCCATAGCAAGGGTGCCTTTCAGGGCCTGTTCTCTGTATCCTACATAAACAGTCAATGCCCAACCAGAGCATCTTTTTTAAATGCTAATTTCTTGAGCACAGTTAGGTATTCTTGCAAAATTAGGTGTAATTCCATAGAGTCATTTTTTAGGTTGAGCCTAGAGTCATCGCGCATGTGCAGCTCTGCGAGGTATGCTGTATTCAGCATGCGGTTTCTAGGACTTCACATCTTTTCAATTGGCTCTTGTTAGTGCCTTTCAGTAAATGCTCGATTTTCATTGGTGGACATAAATAATGAGTTCCGCCTTTTGGTCTTGCGGCGACTGTCCCTGTTACTGTCCCCATACTTTGTGATTTACTTATGGCATTTTTGGCGCACTCTTTTTTTTCTTTAGGCCAGCCCATCCTCCTCAGTTGTGTCCTGCTACCGCCCCCATCAAGCTCCTCCGTTGGTGGCTGTTCTCGGCACCACACTGAGGATCTTCCTTGTTATCATACCCACCATAAGCCGACCACCCTTCCTTAGTTTTTTGAAGGCACAGTTTTACCAACACTGAGACTCGAACCCGGTTCCCCAGGTCAGAAGTCGGCTGCTCTATAGGTTACACCGCAGCCTCTCTCCTGCCAAATATACTCAAATGTATATGCATGCAAATTAACATCTCCCTTCATTTCTACACATTACTAAATCACGTTACTTTAACTGTTTACTCATGGCGCTGACACCGCCTTTCAGTAACTAAGGGCCTCATTTGGATGGCAGACGGACTTCAGTCCATCTGCCATCCATTCGGAATGGGGACTGCCTGCCTACAAGGTGGCAGTCACACACACTGAATTATGATGCGACCGCCTCCACTGCAATGTCTATTCATTGATTTACGGCAGGTGCTGCGGTCTGCAGCACCCGACGCAGTACAAACAAGCATTGGCATAGCCAATAGGTCTCGCCTTTGGGATCTTATAAGTGTTTAGTTATTCAGCACAATATCCTTGGTGCAACAACGTCAACTGTTGCATGGATAAACACTTATAAGGTCCCAAAGGCGAGACCTTTTGGCTATGCCAATGCTTGTCTTTTGGATTGCTGATGACTCTGCAGTTTGCCCACCTGTAAAGTGCCCACCAGTAAAGGTTTGCAATAACCATGACAAAACCAAAAAAGCTTTGACAAATCCAAAAGCAAATGCAATAGGTCTCGCATTTGCGAGAGTTTGAGCTATTGGCATTGTAAATGACAATGCCTTTTATTTATGTTTTTTGAAAACCTGCTAGCGGTGCGTAAACACACACTTTGTACTTATAGTCGTTGCTTACGAGAATTAAGTCTGGCAGTAACTGCGCCTGTTTTACTGCCTGCCTTGCTTCTGGTAAGCAAGGACTATAAGAACAAAGTGCATGTTTACATACCGCTTACAGGTTTTAAAACACATAAATAAAAGGCATTGCTATTTACAATGCCAAAAGCTCAAACTCTCGCAAATGCCAGACATATTGAATTGCAAATGCTTGTTATACTAAGAGCTCAAGTTGTCCCATAACAAGAACTAACACCTCATCCAGTACATATTTTAACTTTTACGTTGGTAATTTACGAGTGGGAGTTTCTTTTTTTTTGTTGTCCTGACAACAAAGCAGGCAGTACTTGTAGTTTCACTTTTCGAAGTATGGGCCTGCAAGTCCCAGAAAGCTACGGACAAATGGTTGAACCACCACAAAAGGCTGTCTAGCCTTCCTACCATCCACATGGGGCTAGTTGAATAGTAATTCAGAATTTGTTTAAAAGTGTGCGAACTGTGTCAGAAAGACACAGTGATGTTAGGATCAGCAACATTCAAATGTTTTCACATTTTTAAGTTAAAAAAAGCAAACCCCATGTAACACCAGTCCCAGTGAAATCTAGACCGTGATATGAACCAATATCAGTAAGTTTAGTAGGTTTCGGAGATGTCAGAATTACACAGTCAAAATGATGTAAAAGTATTGGCGAGGAGTGGGGCAGAGAGGATTGCAGCACTCTTGGGATGAGGACCTAGAATTGGGAAGTGATTACATAGTCTGGGATGGATTTGAACAAATGAGAGCTCGTAGGATTTACCAGTCTTGATCTGCACCTAATCGGATTCTTTAATTGTGCCTGATGTGGTCATTCTGTAACCTTACCAGACTGGAAACATGGTGCCCCATTATCTGCAGTCCTCCATCTAACCTCGTTGCAATCAACAAACCCCACGTCATAAGCGAGGCTTGAAGTCAGAAATCGTTTTGAGGCAACTATGCAAAGAATGCTGGGACTTGTAGTTTTTCTTCCTTATAAGCGAGGTGTACCAAATGCTCTTGGCTGAAAATCATCATAAGATTTAAAAAAAAAGTCCATTTAATGACATGGGGCAGGTTGACAGCAATGCAACCTAAAAAATCCAGTGAATAACGAAGAGTACAACAGTGTCAGTAAGATGTGCAAATGTGGGCAGAGACCCTACATAACTTTCTCTGTAGCTCTGAATAACATGTTGCCTCGGCAACCTCCACCAACTAAATAACGCAAGGCCCATACCAGTGTCTCCAAAGTTCCTCAATCCCTGTGAGAGAGGAAGGAGGCCCTTTTGAAGCTTAGGCTGCGTGAGGGTGCGAGGCCCAAGGGTGCGGAAAGATAAAGAAAAAACAACATGAAAACAGAAGCCATGCTAGGCAGCGCGGCACCCAAACACACTAATAAAAAAAACACCCATGAAACCGGGCGCCGTGCTAGGCAGCGCGGCACCTGATCACATTCATTTTTAAAAAAACATGAAACCGGGTGCCCTGCTAGGCAGCGCAGGACCCGAACACATTTATTTTAAAAAAAACATGAAACCGGGCACCGTGCTAGTCAGCGCAGCGCCCGAACACATAATAAAAAAACATGAAACCGGGCACCGTGAGAGGCAGCGCGGCGCCTGAACACATTCATAAAACAAGCACAAGCGCACGCCTCGCGCGTCAGCAGAGGGAGGGGCGAAAGGAGGGGGCCAGCGCGATTCCCTTGCGGGAGCGAGCGGCAAGGCGCGATAATTAACATATGGCACCAGCTGCTCGCTCCCGCAAGTGAATCGCCAGACGTGCATTGGAAGCAATGCAACGCGTGCACGTTTTTGCAGGGAAAGCTGTGCCGATTTCTAAAGGTCTCTCCTATGCAGCGCAGCGCATGCGCGCTGCGTAGGCGAGACCTAAAAAGTGACATGTTACATATCCCTGCACTACGTGGCAGGCACCATGTGGTGCCTGCCACATGGTGCTGAGATATGTAGGGGGCACCATAGGTGCCCCCAAGGCCCAAGTCCGAGGCCCAGGGTGGAAGGGGGGCCCCTCACAGGTTAACCGCAGTGGAAAGACAAGCGGAAAGGGATATCATTATCCCCACGGTGTTGCCTGGCAGGCACCGCCACCATTCAGTGGATTGCGGGTGGTCCGAGGAGCAGTCGGAATCATTCTGCCCATCGGAACTGTGGCGATCGGTTTTTCCGACCACCATGGTAATGCGAGGGTAGGATCGGGCCTTTCGAATGTCGGGGGAATGCCACAGATGGCCTGGCGGTGGCGGTCTTCCCACCATCGTAATCAGGCCCCAAGTAAGGAAGCCGTCCAACCTTTATTTTCATGCCACTTATATTACTTTATAATGGCTAGCACAATGGCAGCCGTCATGAACGCCAGCGCAGATGCTGAAAATAAACTACAGGCAATATCGTCACGGTGAGCGAGTCTTTTCGGGTCTCCTTGTTACCTTTGGATTCTCTTTGCACGTTGTGGGGAGCACCATTTATACTTGCTCACACAGGGCAACAGAAACAAAGCGGTCTTCTACACCCCTTGTACGAGCACTTTTAGGCAACTGTAGCACGGTTCTTTAAACACCCACAGTCTTTGAAGCAGGGAAGCACAGACAGATTTGAGGGGGTGCCATCTCTCACAGTGCCCTTCAGTCTGTGGTCCGGAGGCCCGCTCCCAGTCGCCTGCTTTTGTCTTCTTGATGTGGAGGGGGCCTGGCCATTCTTACGGCTGCAGGCGGCCCGACCACTCTCAATGGTGTTTAAAGCTGCAGCAGCCTGGGATTATGCACAGGCAGTCGTCGGCACTGCCTGAATCAGCCTGCACCGCAGAGTGAGTTCGTGCTGTGCCTGCAACAATGCACCCACCCCTCACTGTATGCACTAATGAATTCCTTTACACACCATCCACTAAGTAAGGGAGGAAAAACACGATGCTCGAGTTGTGGATCCTGAGCGCAGGGTGGAGGGACAGAGCTCTCTCAGCACACTCTGCCTGCTTAGACTGATGACCAGTCTAACCTTCCTGCTATGTATTGCTTGTGAAGAGTGCGCTCTATTTAGCACCTGCACTGAAGAGTCGTGCACCATACTCCTCTTTGCGATGTACAACAATACGTTTTTACATTTACATACAAAGGCGCATCCATACATTGTCATATCTATATACAATTCTGTCCATACATACCAGTCGCACAAATCTACAAAATAGTACTTACGGAAAGCAAACATACACAAGCTCATGAACAATCTAGTACAATTATGCACACAATTGCGCACACGCATTTACCGCACTGTTACACAACAACTGTCACATACACCCACCTCCGCCATTAATTATACACAACACATAAAATGACAGGCAGCAATCACCAACCTAACACAATTAAACAACATTCACCCCCTAGCTACTGCCTAAATGCGCACCAACATGGTCCCCACCTGCATTACATCTGTACTTTAGCAAAATGCACAATAATGTGATTATTTTGATTATTTCTGTGTATCTGCACCCCGCTCTAATTTGTTGTGCTGTGTAGCACATATGGCACTCCCAACCTCTCCTCGCAGTACAGCTCCCCTTGTTGTTCAGGAAGTGGTGGAGATCAAGTCAAATAAGGAAGTACCACTTCCAGAAACCTCTCAGGCGGCCCCCAGTTTTATTTAAGGTAGTTAAACACCGTGACGCTATTATTCTTTTGGTTGAGTATGCATCTGGAGGTGAGTTCAATTGCCATGTACCCTATTTTAACGTACGTGCACACTCATGTAAGCAATCATAGATTCAAACACTTAGGGCAGGATTCACAAAGATGCTGCTGTGTCTTAACCCTTATAGTATTCCTGACTTACTCCCGAATTTCAAGAGTAAGCTAGCACTTAGCGTGGCATGGCTAAACACTTGTAAGGTCCTAAAGGCGAGTGCTATTGGCTATGCCAATGCTTGTTCTGTATTGAACCATGACAAATGCTATCAGAATTAAATTGGTAAATGCCACTTTTTGGACCTCACTTTTTCTTCCTTGACGGATCTGCATGAAACTTGCTTTGAAAGACCCAAAGTGGATGCTATAAAGGACCCAAAATGGATGTACTTTTCGTCAAACGACAAAAATGTTGTTACCCCCCGGTCCCTCCTGTCCTCGTCCCATTCCTATACAAAGTGGAGAAGACCATCTCTGCGACAGAAAAAAAGAACAGGAGCTTCTGGGATACCTAACCCACCCCCTCCCACTGGGAGTACATAAGTGGTACCAGCCCAGCATGCAGCCTGTTCTTTTTTTCTGTCTTCCGATAGGATGGGACGTGGTTTGCTGATTCTTACCTGATGGATACTTCGGTGGATGTCTCGTAGGGCTGCTGGGCTGTCCTCGACGTCCTGTTCTGCGTTCTCCTGGCCTGTCGGGCTTGCCAGGTGCCGCGTTGATAGGCGACTGGCCCTTTGCGGCTGGGGCGCCGTTCCTCCTGGGAGCTGGGCTTGGTGGTGCTCCTGGTCTCCCTGACTGGCTATTGGGGTCCTGCTGGTCTCCTTTCGTCCATGGCGCCCCTGCTGTTCTCCGTGGTGGTGCAGGGGCGGGCGTGGCTGTGGCCTCGGGTGCCGGTTGCTGCAGTCTTCTTCCTCCCTGCGCTGGTTGCTGGAGGGCGCCTGGGCTGGCGGATGTTGGCGGTGGCTTTGTGGCTTTCCCTGCCACTGTGGTGAGTACCGCGTAGCGGTTCCTGCTTTTGCCTGTCACCATTCCACCCTGTACGCACCTGATCTTGTCTGTTCTCGGGTGTTGAGCAGCGGTTGGGCCTGGATGGGTGCCGCCTGGTTGTACCAGGTGCTATGGGCTGTTACTTCTCTGTGGCCCTTTAGGGCTTGTGGCACTCGCTGTTCCTGCGTGCTGTGTTGGGTGCTTTGCGTGGCTCTCTGTGGGGACTGTGTCACTGCCTTATTTGGCGGCGCTGCATGGGGAGGGTCCTTCGGGGGTTTCCTTCGCAGGTTGTGTGTTCCCGTGCCTCCTGGCTTTCTGCTTGCTCGGCGCTTGTTGGTGGATGGCGTCTGGGCTGGAGGTTCGGGGTCAGTCTCTATGTGGTGGTGTTTGACTGTCCCCCTGGTATGTACCGCATGGCGGTTTCTTTTTTGTGCTGGGCTGCCTGTGCTGTGCTGCTGTGCTGGCCTGCGGCCTTGGCTCCCTGTTCCCCCTGCGGTCTTTCCTGTGTTTGGTGGGGTCAAGCCTGGTTGGTTCCTGTCTGGGGGTCTGCCGGGGCTGCGCTGCTGCTATGGGCTTCCTTGGTTTGTCCCGTTGCTTGCTGTGGCGGGGCCCTTGTTTCCGTCCGGCTCGTCTGGGCCGTGGTGGCGCACTGGGGTGCTGTCTCTCCTTGGGGGCCTTGGCTTCTTTTTCTTGCGGCCTCTTCTTGCGGTCCGTCTGTGCCGCTCTGCGGCTGATGGGGCGCCTCTGGCCTCGGGTCTGGTCATTTGGGGCTGCCTGTGGGGCATTTTCTTGCCCTTTGCGCTCCCTTGGTTCCTGTCCTGGGGGCGTACTGTTTCCTGTGCTTCCTTTGGCCGCCTGTTGCCTTTCCGCCTTGTTGGTTCCTGCCCTTGTCTTTCGGGTTCGGGCCTGGTTCGTGCCTGTCTGGGTGCCTGCCTGGGGCTTCCGGTTGCTGTGCGCTCCTTGGTGCCTTCCGGGGCTGTTTGCGTGGCCCCTGCTCGGGGGTGCCTTGCTTCCTCTTGGCCCCTTCTGCAGGTTCGCTGTGGCTGTTGGGCCTCTCTGTTCTTGGGTTCCCTTGTTTTCCTGAGGGGGGGGGGCTGTTGTGCCCTCCCTCTGTCCTGGCGGGCCCTTGGCCTTGGTGGGCTGTTGGCTCTGGGGCGGTGCCCCTGGTGGGCTGTCTGGCTGGCGTTGGTGTTTGCTTCTCGCCTGCTGCCGGTTTGTGTTGCCCTTTGGTCGTCTGGTGGGGTTCGGTTTCCGGTTGTGGTTTCCTTCTCCCCTCTTGTGTTTCTTTTTGTGGCTTGGTGCATGTTTTGGGGTCCTTTGCCTCTTGCCTGCCGCTCCCTTTGCCGCCTGTAGTGGCTGGGTGTCGTGGATCTTCCTTGGCTTCTGCCTTGGGTGGCTCCTTGTTCCTCTGGTGCGCAGCTTCTGTGCCCCGCCCTGTCTGCTGGTTCGGTCTGCCCTGCGCCCTTTCCCTGCTCTCTGGGTACCGGTCTGGGTGTCCTCCTCGCCGTGCCTGGTCTTGGTCGTGGCCGGTGGGTGTGCTGGTGGGGCTGCCGGTTCTGTCTGCCCTGCGGCCTTTTCCCTGCCGGTTCTGGTTCCCCGCTGCTCTCGGTGCCTGTCTGGGTGTCCTCCTCGCAGTGCCTGGTCTTGATCATGGGCGGTGGGTGTGCTGGTGGGGCTGCCGGTTCTGTCTGCCCTGCGGCCTTTTCCCTGCCGGTTCTGGTTCCCCGCTGCTCTCGTTGCCTGTCTGGGTGTCCTCCTTGCCGTGCCTGGTCTTGTAAGTGGCCGGTGGGTGTGTTGGTGGGGCAGCCGGTTTGGGTCTGGTGTCGGCCTCCCCTGGTGTGTGGGCCACGTTGAGGCTTTCCCGCTCCTCCTTATCGGCCTTGTGGTTCTGGCTGGCTTTGCCTCGGCTCTGGGACTGTGGCTTTCCCCTTGGGGCCTGTCTTTTGGGCTTGGGCCTTTCTTTGCTCCAGTGCGGGGCTGGTTTTTGGCCTGTGGTGTCTGTGGTCCTTGCTCTTTTGTTGGCTCTGCGGTGCTTGGGTCGGACGGTGTTCGGTCTTCCCTTTTTCTTTCCGTTCCCGCACTCCTCGGTGGGTTGTGCGCCTTTGGGTTCTCCGGGCGCCTCTCCTTTGGTTTTCGTGGTGCCTGGGGTGTTCCAGTGTGCTGTTGGGGCCTGGGCTTTGCCTCTGTTGGGTTTTTACCTTGCTGTCCCTGTGTTTGGCCGCTCGTTTGCCTGTGCAGATGGGTCGCTGGTGCCTTCTCTGCTTGGGTGTGTCCGGCTTTTGGCTATGGGGCCCTTGGTTGCTTCGGGGTCACCTTTGGGTCCCTGCCTGGGTCCTTTCCTGGCCGTTCTTTCTCTGCTGCCTTAGCACCTTGTTCGGTGGGGCTCTTTTCAGCCTCTTGGTGGCCGGTGGTTCTGGGCCTGGTGTTCCTGTGTCCTGGGCTGGTTTTCTGTCCTTTTTCTGTGCCGCTCCTTTGCTCCTGGCTGTTGCGCTGGGTCCATTGTGTGGGTTGGCTGGTGTGGGCTGCCGGGCTCCCTCCCTGTCTTCCTGCTGCTTCTCCTCTCTGGGTGGCCTGGCTGTGGCTGGCTCCTGTGCCTTTCCCTGTGCCCCTTCTTGGTTGGGGGTTTCTGGGGTTGGGTCGGTTGGCCCGTTGCCTCTCCTTCCAGCCCCTGGGGGTGCCGTGTTGGGGGCCTATGGGCTGGCTGGCCTGTCGGTTTGGCCTGCTGGCTTCTTGGGTGTTTGTGGGGTCACCTGCGGGGTTGGGCTGTTGGCCTCCCTGTTTGTCTCTCCTGTTCTGCCCCTCTGCGGCTTCTCTTGGGGTTCGCCTTGGGTGGTTCCTTGGTGTCCTCCTTTGTCGTCCTGGCCGGTGGGTCGGCTCTTGGTTGGTGGGGGTTCCTCCTTCTCGGTTCTGGGGTTTGGTTTCCCCGGTTCCGTGTTCGGCCCTCTGTTGTTGGCTCT
This sequence comes from Calotriton arnoldi, assembly GCA_963921515.1. Lineage (NCBI taxonomy): Eukaryota > Metazoa > Chordata > Amphibia > Caudata > Salamandridae > Calotriton > Calotriton arnoldi. The sequence continues at coordinate 320,964 of CAWUFW010002715.1, read as the reverse complement.
CTTGGTTGTACCCTGGTCTTGTGTGGGGTCTGCTGCGCGTTGCGCTTCGGGGCTCTCCCTGGCCTCCGTTGGGCGGGTTGCTGGGTTTGTGTCCTGGTGTCTCCTGCTTTCGGGGTGTGTGCCTCGGGCCTGGCCAGTTGGCCGGTCCCTGTGCACCGGGTTCCTCTCCGGGTGTGGCGGCTTTTCTGCAGCTCTCCAGTGTCTCCCCTGGGGTTGGCCGCTGGACGTTCCTGCCCTGTGGCCTGGGCCTCCTGTGGGGTTTCTGTGCCCCTGGGTTCTCTGTTGCTGGTGTTGTCAGCTGTGGGGGGGGCCTTGCTTGTGTTCACTGCCCCCTTTCTTCCTGGTTGTTCCTCTGGGTCAGTGCCTGCTTTCTTGTCGGGTTCCGTCCTCTTCGGTCTTTGAGGCTCTGCTGGTGGCTTCCCCTGGTGTGTTGGGGTTGGTCCTGTGGTTGGTTGTGTCTTTCCTTGGTCTCTTGCTTGGGCGTGCCTCTTCGGTCTCGTCTTCCTTCCCCTCGACTTTTGGTGTGGTCGTTTGTGGGTTCGTGAGGCTGTGGGTCGCCTTCTTCCCTGTTCTGGGGGGTTTGTTCTCTGTCTTTGCCCCTGCTGTGTTCCTGTTGGCAGGTGGTGTTTCTGGGCCTTCGGCCGTGCCTCCCTGCTCGGCCTGCTCTTGTCTGCTCTTGTCTGCTCTCCGGTGTTCGGCCGGGTTGGCTTGGTTTGTCCCTGGTTGGGTGGCTACCTGGTGGTGCCTGGTGCTGTGGGCTTCGCCGTTGGTGGTTTTCTCCCTGGTCGGTTGCCCTTCCTGGCTTGTTTGCACCGTGGGGGCGCTTCCGCTTCTCCTGGGCCCCCTTCCCCTGGTCGTTCGGGGGGTGGCGTTTGTTTCGGCCCCTCTGGGTGTTCCCTTGGGGCTTGGCTCTGGGTGCCGGGCCTCCTTCTGGCTTGCCCGGGGGTTCTTGTGCTCTTTCGCGGTCTTTTCCTGGTCGTCCCCTGCTTGTTTTGGGGTTTCGGCTCTGTTGGCTTGGTTGGGGGCGTGGCTGGTTGTGTGCTCCTGCCTGCGTTTTCTTCTTTCTTGTGGGCTCCCTTTTGCTTCTGTTGGGTGCCGCTTTCGGTGTGGTGCCCCTGGCGTTGGTGGGAGTTTGGAGGGCCGGGTTGTTTGCTTTGGTATTCTCCACTTTGTATAGGAATGGGACGAGGACAGGAGGGACCGGGGGGTAATGCCCTATTACTTACTGGTAATCTTCATTACTCCTGGTCCCGTTGTCCTCGTCCCATTCCTTACGCCACTCCCTCCCTCCCGTGCGGCCGGCCTTCCGGTTGTTGGCTTGGTGTTTTCAGGCTGCATGCTGGGCTGGTATCACTTATGTACTCCCAGTGGGAGGGGGTGGGTTAGGTATCCCAGCATGCTCCTGTTCTTTTTTTCTGTCGCGGAGATGGTCATCTCCACTTTGTATAGGAATGGGACGAGGACAACGGGACCAGGAGTAATGAAGATTACCGGTAAGTAATAGGGCATTACCTCGTATATCACATCACTTATGACATTAAATAGGTCATATATTAAATTACATCATTGGTGACATATATGTATCTATGCAAGCATGTAGTATTTCTACAGCATAAACCTAGCCAAAAGGCAGATAAAATCACCGATGGCATCATCCAATTATAACAATAATCTACTTATTTCACTTTAACTTAATTACTTTTAGGTAGATCATTATTTACTAAGAGTCTTGGCTAAACCTGTGTTATAACTGATACACTAATTACAGAATTATTAAATCACATCATTTGCCTAGGAATTCACCATGTAATAATACTCTATCCGCTATAATAAAAATAAATCTTCTTTACACATTAACCCCTTACAATCTTATCAGAAATTAGACTTCTTTCATTTGCAGTTTTGAGACTGATCACAACTGTTGTAAATTACCATAATATAAAGTACATAAACAGAGACATTCGGGCCTCATTTATCAAAATTTCATGCAGTGCAGCAAGTCACCTTACTGCGCTGGGTTAGAGGGAAAGGGCAGGAATGAGCTGTATTTAACATTACGCAGGGCATTCCTGTCTTTTCGTTGCACTGGCGCACAAATTGCTGCCTACCACCAATGCAGGCACCCTTGCGCCGTGGTGCAAGGGTACCTGCATTGCAGAAATAATTGTGATTGTTTTTGTGCAGGAAGGGGCACCTTCCTGCACAAAAACAATCCTCAGAGTCATTTTCCTCTTTCTATGTGTGCTGAAAAATGCAGCACACATGGAAAGAGGAAAAAACTAGGAGAAATAAATATATTTCTTCTGGTTTCGCTTCACCTAGGTAGGCGTAGAATTGTGCAACATTCCCAGGTCTACCACTATTGGTAACTCTGGGAATGGGCCAAAATCCGTGGGTGGATGTGTGGTAATGCCTGCGCTCCACCCATGGAATGCCAGCCATTTGTGCTGCATTGCGATACTCTAGATTTATGGATCCACGCAAGGCCACACAAGATGGCCTTGCATGACTTGATAAATCTTACTTAGCAGTTGCGTCACCCTTGCACCCCATTGCGTGGCGCAAAGGCAACACAACTGCTTGATTAATCTGCCCCTCACTATCCCAGTAGCACACATGCACCAGCACACTAAAAATCACAACTGCTTTCTGTCGAAAGAGCTCGACTAGCATAATAAAATAAAAATCATCCATAATCTAGCCAATCACATTTTGTAAAAAAATTCAAATGTGATTGACAAGATTCGTAGGTCATGACTCACTAGATAAAACATCAGAGATATACAAAAGTGTCAAACCTGTGAAGCCTGGTCTAGAAGTTTTGTAAATGCTTGTATCTCAAAAACTACTGAACAGTTTTACATTAAATCAAAAAAGATCACAGTTTGATTAGAGATCTACTTTTATGCAAAGTTTGGTATAAATCTGTTAATAAATTTGGGCTGTAGATGTGAGCAACATTTTTAATCCGAGCTGAAATGAGAAATTTCTTGTTTTTTTCATCCCCCTCCCTTGACTTTTTTTTCCAAATTATAGACTTTTGCACAACTTGGCATACTGAAACTTCACTGACTGAGAAAGTTATGTTATGTTAAGCAGGATTTATAAAGTGCACAGTTACTCAAAAGAGCTAACGAAACAGTAAGGGCAAAATAGAACGACTGCCAAGTTTCGTGCAAATCCCTACATTGGGCCATAAATTATGGCCAAATCAAAACAGTCAGTTTCAAAGCAAAAAAGATATATTTCTTAACAAGTACGAGGGCAGTCGACCTTTCTGCCCTCCAAGACTGCGCTTCAACTCAGAACACTCCCTTGAAGTATTTCCACTGCTATTGGTTGTAAGTCCGAGACAGTTCTCAGCATGAGAACCAGGTTCACTTTTTCTATATGTGACATATGCTATGCAACAAATCTCACAATCCTCCTGTGATCCTCTGCCTCCCCTCAGAATACTCAGTTGCAAAGCAAAACTAACAATACATGAGGTATCGACTTATGATAACAAAATGACACATTAAGGGCCTCATTATGATGCCGGTTGGACCGGCATCCGCTGTCCTGTCAGAGGCGGTGGGACCTCAGCGGTCTAGTCTGAATCGGTCGGTGCGACCGTCGGATTACAATGCATGCATCGTGTACTCCGACCGCCAGCTGACAGACCACTGACTCCCACAGCCTTTCTGCAACTGCTGAGATGGCAGTCGGAGAAAAGCAGCAGCAATAGAGCTGTACAGGGAGTTCCGATCGCTGTCTGGATTACAATTTGCGTTTCTGACGAACCGACCTTGGTGGTCCGACCAACTGTATCAACTCATCGGAAACATAAGCTTTGGGGTGCATACTCACCCACATCAGCTTCTCCCGGACAGTCACCAGTGTATATCCCTTTCTCCAGGTCCCCCCTACACTGCGGCAGCTGAACCCAAAGACTACGTCCCTGTGGGTGCTGGAATGCAGGTAAGTCCGTAGGTGGCATGTATCCCCATTGACTAGACTGTGCACAGATTGCCACACTCCAGCAATGGGGTACATGTTGCGCAAGGCATATCCCCACATATGTCATACATGTGTGTACATATCACATGTTTCCTATGAGTTTGTATGCACTTGCAGCGACATATTCAGGGGTATGTGCACCTCTATAGATGAGATCGCCGCAGTAGCAGTGGAAGCATCGTAATACGGTGGGGGAACTTTCCCGGTCTCTGCGGTCGGAATTGAATCAAGGTAGTCAGGCGGTCGATCCAACCGGCATTGTAATGAGACCCTAGGTAAAGTTAAGGTCACTGGTTGCACTCCTTTTTCTGCTTTCACTTTTATCTAATTTATCCTCCTGTTTAGATGTGCAACTGGAATTTTGACATACTACAGATAAAAAATGCTTACCTTACCTAAGCAACAGAACAGTAAAAAAATGATTCTCATCAAACGTGGGGAATTCAAGAGCTGTTTTATTTTATATTTTATTTTTGACATCCATTTACATGTTATCTTAATTTACAGTGTGCTGTGTCACCTGTTTGCTCTGTACAACCAATTCACTTGCGAATCATTATATTTTCAATGTTATTATTCTGCAACTCACATTTTCACAGAGGGTTCAGAAACATGCCTTCAATCATACAGAGTATTCTGCTAGAACTAAGCATGTTCTTTTCTGCGAGTTTCACCTATATGAATTATTCCTGGGCAAAGGGCAAACCCAGGTAAGAGTTCATTAGAGCACACACCTAAAAAAATAATTGATGAATGTGTTAATAAAGCAAACATTTCAGAAAACCAAAGCGCTTGTTTTTTTAAAAGTGAACAAATATAGCAGTTGTCTTCCTTTGTCCTCTACTATATGTAGAATTTGTAAGTGCCCTTTCTCACAAAGAAATATGATTAGAATTCCTTCTATATATATTTGCTGCGAGACCTGTATTTACAGCTGCAGTTCTAAAAGTGAAGGCTTCTTACTTGTCTGTTCCGAAGGAATGATTGTATAGGATATACTGCCATTTTATTTTTCAGCTCACTGCCCTTGAATTGATAAAGTACATATTGTCCCATGACACTATCAATGTGTCATTTTGCTGCTTTCATGATTTATTGATTTTACTGCATTTAAAAAATTGGATTATTATTTGGTTTGGGTGACTATCCTCTTCAAAGCATAATCACAACCCTTGTCAGGGTGAACTGTCTATGAGCCTAATTGCGAATTTGGCGGTCTGAACCTGTGGTGGAGGTGCTGTGGTAGTCGGGGACCACTGCACCAGTGGTCTGATGCGGTATTATGAGTACGGCATTCAGATCGCTTTAGAACAGCTGTAACCGCCAGGAATCTGAGATCCCTAGTGGTGGCGTGGCAGTGTGGGGAAGCAATATGCATGGCTGTGCCGCTGTGGCACTGCCATGCATATTACGAGTTTCCCCAATGCCAGCCATTTCATGGAGGTGAGCCCGCCATGAAAAGGCTGGCTGTGGGGAAACAAAGGGGGCCTTACAGGGCCCCCAGTCGGACCTGTGCATGGGGGTGCATGCAGGGGGCCCATTTTGTGCCTCCCATTGTGAATGCACCCTTTTCCTGCACAGCATGGACGGCTAAGTCCATGCCATACAGAAACGTCCATTGGAAGTTCCGCAGCACTGCAGTTATAAGGCTCTCTATGAGCCTTTTAACTGCACCATTGCAAGACCGCCACGGCGCCCACCAGACAACAAAATTATTCGTAATCTGGCAGGCGGGCGGCAGTCGGGTTTGGTGGTGTGGGATCAGGGTGGTGGCATGGAGGCCCGCTCCCATACCGCCACACGCATAATCGAAACCGGTGCTAGGATACTTGTTTCCGGTCCAGGGAGGACCTGGCTTGGCAGTTCGGGCGGACTGTTCCCATGAGGCACAGGGTAAAGATTGATTTGCATATGGCCATGTCTAAACTGTGGTGGCATGGTGAGCAAAAGAATGATGGATTTAACCCAGATCTCTTGACTGGGGGTGAATGCTTTGATTTGTACTGCATTCTGTTCATCAATTGTGTGTCCAAAACTGGTCCTAGGATGCTTGTTTCTGGTCCAGGGAGGACCTGGCTTGGCAGTTCGAGCTGGACTGTTCCCATGAGGCACAGGGTCAAGACTGATTTGCATATGGCCATGTCTAAACTGTGGTGGCATGGTGAGCAAAAGAATGATGGATTTAACCCAGATCTCTTGACTGGGGGTGAATGCTTTGATTTGTACTGCACTCCGTCCATCAATTGTGTGTCTTACACTAATAATCAGGCCATAAGTTACTAAATTAATTTGAGCTCAGCCCCAGGTAGCTATGACACAGAGCAAATAGACTTAACTTAGAGCAATGTGTAAAGTATTTATGCAGTATCAAAACAATATTAAAGTCAAAATGCATAACAATAAAAATCCCAAACTGAAGCAGAAAAACAGAGTAAAATATAATAAACAAAATAACACCAAAATGACAATAATTCAATAACCCACAAACAGCCAATGATAGTCAATGGTTATGGTAGACCAGGACCTGGGCGCAATTTGAGGTTGATCTTGAAGGAGTGGAGGTGCTATACACAAGCCACGTTCATCCTGGTTAAGGAGTTTAAGTCCCAATCCATCACAGGAGTACACTTCTAAAGACCCCAGTAGTCCGGGGGAGGCATTTAGAGACAGAGGGCAACAGCAGGTCCAGTCCAGTTCCAGGTACCATTGGTCAGGTGGGCAGTTGCAGGAAAGGCATCTTGTCGCATGTTGTATTTCTCTAGTTTGCAAATTAGATTATCTTTGAGACCCTTGGAGTCTTGTCCTGGGTAAAATGGTGAGCAGCTCCAGCCTTTCAGTGTTCTGCTCAGGTCACAGACAGTAGGGCCAGTCCTCTTCTGTTCTTACTCAGGTCCAGCAGTGTTCTGATGTGGGTGCCTGGAAATGCCATATTTATGCCTAGCACAAGATGGTGGGTGTGAATGAGACCTGGGCACACCATAGCCAATTAGGTAAGAGTTCCTAGGGCCAACCCTAATCACTTTGGGCAAAAGCCTTTGGCCACATTAAACTTGGACTCTGAGGACTGGAAGTGTGGGTGTGGAGTGTGATATGACAATCCACATGTCCTCCCACCTCAAACAAAAAAATATAATTTGAAGCAACTGCCTTACCCAGAATAAACCCAGAGACAGAAGTCTGGTAGGACAAAGACAGGGCTCCTCTTCAACCAGACAGTGGATACACAAGAATGTTCTTGGCATCCTGTTCCCTTACTTTCAAGAGTGTCCCACATGCTAAATGTGAAACACAGAGACAGAAGTCTGGTAAGATAAAGGAAGGTCTTTCAGCAACCAGACTGTGGATACAGAAGAATTGTCTTGGCATCCTGTTTTCTTCCTTTCAAGTGCTACATGTGGCTAAGCAGACCTGTCTAGCAGGATTTGACAATGTGCTGTCAAAAGGAGCCCCTCAGCCCCCAACTTGCATGTTCTGTGAGGTTCAGAGGACTCATCTCTGCCCATTCAGGTCAGCCAATTGTTTGGTCTTGGGAGGCATTTCACACCTTTTCCACATCTATTCAAATGCTAATCACTGGTCGAGAGAGCTGGATAGCAAATGCAAATTAGCCTCCAGGCAGGGAAAAGATAGCTTTCTAAAAGTTACTTTTCCTTATTATTTATTAAAAGCCTGGCTTAACCATTGAATTGGATTTTTAGAACTATTAAAAATAGTAGATAGAGTATCAGGGCCTTATTATGACTTTGGCGGTCCAACTGCTGGACCGCCGAAGCTGTGTACGCTGCAAGACTGCTGCACTGTCGGTCTTAAGACCACCGTATTCCGATCAGACCAAGGGGCCAGCGGTGTGCCTCCCGTGGTCTTGCACTGTCTGCATGCTTTAGCTCACTGAACCTGTTGTGTGCGCACTGCTGGCATGCACCATGTCATGCATGCCACACAGTGCACGCACAACAGTGCACCCGTAGGGAGGCACAACATGTGCCCCAGTAACATTACTAAATGGGCAACGACGCCCAAGGGCCCTGTTTGTGGTCCCCTCCTTGCCTTTCCGCCATCTTTTTCATGGCGGCTTAACTGCCATGAAAAGGCTTGCGGAAGGGTAAGTCGTAATATGGACAGCGGGGCCGGGCTCAGCGCCGCCTCCATTCTTCCCCACTCTGAACACTGCCATCACTGTGCGATCCAGGATCCCAGCAGTGCCAGCGGTGTTGTAGTGGGCTGGTTGTGGTCCGACCACCGCACTCATAATACAGAGGTCACGGAGGTCGGATCGCAACCACGGGTTCGGTGGTTTTAAGACCGCCGAACTTGTATTAAGGCCCTATATATTTTAATCCGGTCTCTGTTTTGTCTTTGGGCCAGCTAGCCTTCCTAAATTGAAAATAGGTTTTGGTTGCTTATTACTGTGAGGACATGTTAACTTTAAATTTCTGCATGTCCTACATTTAAATACCATGGGCCATATTTATGGCCAAGGAACACAGTGCAGCATCACCTTGCTGGGAAAGAGCAGGAATGCACCATATTTAAGTCAATACGGCACATTCCTGCCTTTTCCCCAGCACTGGCACTCTTTTGGCTGCCTAGTATCAATGCAGGCACCATTGCACCATGGTGCAAGAGTTCCTGTGTTAAAAGAAGGATTGTTTTTAACAATCCCCTGAGACATTTTTCTCTTTTCATGTGTACTGAACAATGCAGCACACACAGAAAGAGGAAAAAACTAGGGGTTGGCGATGAATTCCGATCCGCCGGCGGAGCTTGCAAAGCTTTTTGCACTCTGTGCTGAGTTCTGCAAAAAACTCCGCCTCCAGCCACGTAGCGAAGTTTACCAGCACTGGGGTTCCCGGGCCCACCCCTATGAATTTTACACTGATGAAAAGTCCTGGTGCATATCTTGAGGAGAGTGCTGCCTCTGCCAGGGAGGCACTGGTGTTTCCTATAACAACATCTGCTTCTTTATTGTACTAGCTTCAAAGAGTGCGTTTATTAACTACGCTTCCATGCGCCTCAGAATGTCTTAATTTGGATGCCCAAGGCCTAGCCTCATATCGTATTTACAATGGCCTGAGAAAGCCCCGTCTTCAGGGACACAAACGCTTGTGTTTCAAAATGTCATCCATCATATCCAGCCAAACAGAAGATACATACTCCGAATGTGCGCTATCTCTTCCATGTTATGGACCTATGGCAGTGGATCGCACCGAACCAGCCCCTGTGAAGCTCCTATAAGGGCTGAAGCAACGGTCTTCAGTTCAAACTCTCCAGAGTACAGTCCAGCCGCTTCTCCTTTAAGGCTGCTGGGGCAACTGTTGTGAGTGAGCGCGAGGCGCATTGACGTCAATGCAGAGTGAGGGATTGGCTGATGCGGAAGTTGTTTCCAGTGAAGGGGCCTTGCTAGCTGCTGAGAAGAGCTGGCTGCCACCCAGTACAGAAGGGACCGAGGCTGTCCGAGCCAGCGCCAGTACTGGTCAGTGCATCTATGATGAGTTTGTGTGAGGCCATGTCCCTTTCAGCTCCTCTGGGGACTTCGCGTCATGGTAGGAGGAGGTTGATTTGTTGGTCCTCAAGCAGGGTTGTAGTAGAGAACCCAGTAATGGGGTTGCTTTCTTTGCCCTTGCACATTGGTATTGATTGGCTTGATAAGGGTTATCTAACTTTTTTTCTGTGCATGGTATACTCTGGATGTGCGGTGCCTTGAGAACGCCACATTCCACCGATTATGTACACATATCGCTAGTGCACATACAAGTTACAACATCTGCATCGAGCGGAACTCCGTGGAATTCCACGGAGTTGTAATGCAAATCTGAAGAATTCCGCATAGTGAAACTCCGCAAACTGTGCCCGCCCCTGGAAAAAAAGAGGCGAAATAAAGAGATTTCTCCTTGTTACGCCTTGCCTGGGGAGGCGTAGGTTTTTGGTGCATTCCCAGGTCTACAGCTTCTAGTAAATCTGGGAATGCATCAAAATCCACACAACACCCATGGATTTGCCTCCCTGGCACAGAGTAATGCAATGCAGCAATTTGCACTGCATTGCTTTACTCAAGCTTTATGAAGCCACTCAGGGCCATGCAACATGGCCTTGCCTGGCTTCATAAATCTCATTTTAAGTTGCCTCACTCTGGCGCCACATTGCTTGGTGCAAGAGTGACGCAAAGGGGCTCATAAATATGCCCCCATGGACCCTGCCTTGTGAGCTACACAGCGTACACAGGAGTGACTTATTAATATTTTAAAGGGAGGCTTTAACCTGTCAACAGGATTTATTTTGACAGGTCAAATTACAGTTATTACACTGTCACAGTCAGGCTACAATGGTAGGCCTAAAACCATGTTTGCACTGCACCTGTATTGGATTGCATAACTGGTGCTGCAGTCCACTAATAGCATTTTACCTCTGCAGCTGGACACAATTTTTACCATATACTAAGGAATGTGTAGCCAATTTCAATACACCATTTAGGAGTAAGCTAATTCCTTCAGGTTTTAGGGGGAGGACAGGCACTTTACAACTGGTTAGCAGGGATAGTGGGCATAAGGTTCGAAAGCCAGCAAAAATATAAGGTCCAACAAAAGGAAAAAAATCTGGCATGACCACACAGAAAGGCCTGATTTCCTACAGTGCTCTATTATAACTATTAACTGATATTCACCGAGGCTCACCCATTATAAATCTGTTACCTTAAGCCTATCTGATCATAAAGCAGTGTATGAATTCAGTTGACCATTGACCAGCTTCATCTGCCCCATAAGTATTTTCAGCTGCTAGAGAAAAATACACATCGTTGAATCATAAGGACCAACAAGTCAGTTTACCTTGACCACCTATTTCCATGCTAGGCTGCAGTAGAGGCTGCTCACTCTGTAGTTGCTGATTTAAAGTTATACCAAAAATCAAAATTACAAATTGTATTGAGCCATGCCAGAATGGCCATGTCACATCTAATCTCTAACTGCTTTAAACCATGCCCATTGTCATGCTCCTGCCATTGTAAGTTTGAAAGCTTATGGCAAGTATGCATCTGCACGTGGGAAGCTTAAAATATCATCGACCTCTAATATTAAGGCCTGCACTTTATGCAGTTTTTTTATAAACTTATTTTTGAAGGTGTTTCGACAAAATATAGAACAAAAAATATTGTGAAACCATGATATTGTGTCAAGAATATCGGGAGGTCAAAATATCGTGGACAGGAATATCGAAGGTAAGAATATTGCTTTAAATGTTGGTTTTAATATTATTGTAAAAAATATAATTTTAGAAAATATCGTTGAGCATAATATCATTTGTAAATGTTATTTTATATGCATTTTATTGTAGTTTGTTTGATTTTATGTGTTAAAATTGTTGAATTTATATCTTTTGTAAGACAATTCATTATTTATGAAATATTTGAAGTTTTTATTTTTAGTTGTATTCATTTGTGAAAATAATGTATATATAGTATTTTTAGTAACGGGATGCTGGGTTTTTAGGGAATAAGGGTGGGAAGATTTAAAAAAAGTAAATATTTAAATTTTAATGTAATATTAATTTTTAATGACATGCAAATTAACATAGGAAAGTAAATACATTATTTTTAATAAATTATTATTTTTTATAAAATAATATTTCATATTTATTTTTGATGTATTGTTACATTTTATTACATTTAACAAACCTTTTATTGTAAATATTAAAAAAAGATTTTTATTATAGAAATTTGGGGACATTTTTTAATTTGTTAAATTCAAATGTAATGATGTAAAACTTTTATAAATTCAGTTTTATTACATGTTTCTAATGTAATATTCTTTTTTATAATTACATTTGTATTGGAAAGATAATATTTTAATGTTTAATGTTGACAATGATAATGTCATTGGAAAAATATATTGTTCTAATTTCTTTCTTTATTTTAAAAATATTTGAGATTATTTATAATTAAATTACGAAAATACAATTAATATGTATTGTTTATGCTTTATTATTTACTTTTTCTATATTTATATGATATAGGTATATTTATTCAATGTTATTAAACAAAATTATAATGCCATTTTTATTATTTCTATTATTGGAATACATTCTCTTTTTGGGAATATATAGTCTAAAATGTATTCATTTAAATCTAATGTAATTCATATTTATTATATATTTAGGAAATTAGTTTCTGATTTTTTGAATATATTAAATGATTCTTAATTTTGGATTATGAATGTATTTTTAATGTTTTGTTTCAAAATATAGGAATATTAATAAATAATTGTAAATATTTATTATTTATAAATAGCGATGAACATAATTTCTATGTTAATGTTAAAATGTTCGAGTTATTGTGTCTTCTTAGTACTTTTCATTTTATATTATCCATAAAAATGTATGTCTGAGTATGGAATATTGATTGTTTATATAAACGTTTTAGTGTTCAACACCTTCCCTAAAATAGTTTAAATTGGAGTGGAACGTGTAATTGTCACCCCTTAAGTGTCCAACACCTTCCCCAAAATGTTTTAGATTGCAGTGGCAATAGCAAATGTTGCCCCTTTAGTGTCCAACAGTTTCTCCAAAATGGTTTACTTTTGAATGAAAATATTTATTTTTAACCATTTTAGTTTTAAATTCCTTTGTTAAAATGTATTTCTATATAGTAGGAATAGTTTATATTATTTATGTTGTATTGTTGATGTTTAGAAAGTTAATTAACATAGTAGTTGGTTGTATATTTGTAATAAATAACACTATACTTTACATATTTTCATAGAATGAAGATATGTCCCACATTTTAAATTTTTCGACTTTTTTCAGTTTATTTAATGTTTATTTTTACATTTGTTAACATATATAGTTGCAGTTATAAAAACATGTATATATTAGCAAATAAATAATTTTTAATATATTGTTAGTATTAAATAAACAATGTAAATCATATTTAAATAGTATTGCATGTTGCACTTTTCAGTTTTCTTTCCTATTGTTTAACATTAATTCAGTTGTTTTATATGCATATTCTTAAAAAATGTTTACATATTTTTTTAAGTATATATTAAATAATAGTATCTTTTTATACTATGATTTAATTTATACTTTGCAATTCTTTTCCTTTTTTAACAAACTTTTTAAACAAGTTTTACATGTTTAATAATTTTTGCAATTTTTAAAACATTCTTTAAACATTTTTTACTTTTCTTCCCATTCATTTCTATGGAGGGATACGGCCCAATGCTTTCCCGGCCGCCGCCACCGTGGGATCCACGATCCTGTAGGTGGTGGCGGTCTTGCGGTGGGCTAGAGGTGTTCCGATTGCACTATTCGTAATAGGGCTGTCGGTCCGACTTGTAGGCGGTGGTCAGACCACCACCGCAGGCCCATAGTCTTTTTAAGTTTCATTTAGCAGCCATTTGTTTTTACCTCTACCTTCTATTTTTTAGTCTATTTTCTGAGATCCAGGTCGCGTGAAGGTGCTGCTGTTCGTCAGAACAGGTAAGTCCTTTTTAAAGTTTTTTAGGATTTTGAGGGTAGGGGGCTGGAGGGGATGGTTCTAGAGGTTAGTTATAGTGTTGTTTGTGTGTTGGTTTAAGTTTTCGTGCAGTATTTTTGTAATGTATCAATATGTTATGTTCTATTGTGTTACGTTACTTGATTTTTAATAATTAAGTGAAATGTATAAGTATTTTTTGATTGTACTGTTTATTGCAGATGGGCTTTCTGTTTTACCTTGCAGATTTTTCTTTACAATTGTGTCATATGGGCATTTGGATATGGCGTTTTTTTTGTTTTTTTTAAAGGAAATCTGTTTTGGCTTCTAATAAACCAATATTTTTTACTTTGGTTTCCTTTTTTGGGGTTTCCAGGAGTGTTTCTTTTTTAAAACATTTTTTTTTATGTTTCCTAGATATTTTGGATTGCTTTGATAGATCTCTATTGGATTGGTTTTATTTTTGCACTTTGTTTAGGGTGTTTTGGAAAATATTTATACAGTTTTTAGTGGATTATATTTTTTGACTACATGGAGAGGATGATCTTCATCTACAGAACAGTAAGGGGCCGATTCCGATTCGGGCCGGAAATCTCTCCGACCGAGCCGGATCCGGAGAGATTTCCGACTGAGCCGGACTCCCGCAGTCCGACCGAGCGAGTACGATGCGGCCGTATGCTGCCCGACTCGATTCGGTCGGACTCCCATTGAAGTCAATGGGAGCCGGTCGTACAACGCGTACACGGGCTCCCATTGACTGAATGGGCGACTCACACCGCACATGCATGTGTAGGGGGGACCCTTGGGTCCCCCCTGTGTGCGACTCGCGTGGCTACGCGTGCATTGGGGTCCGACACGGACCCCCGAAGTCTGGCTCCGACAGCTCTTTGGAGCCGGACGCTACGAGTCGGTCGGGCTGTTCGAAGTGCGCATCGTACTTGCTCGGTCGAGTTACGTCTCCATTGCGTGGTGCGAGTCGTGTCCGTACGAGTCGGTCAGAGCGGTTCGGACCCGGGAACGAGTCGGTCGGCGATTTCGCATATGCTCGCATCGTACTTGCTCGCGCGGACGCCCGTACGAATCGGTCGGAAACTAGGCCTTCGAATCGGATCCGGTAAAGCCGAATCCGATTCGGTGCCCTACCGACCGAGATCAGAATCGGCCCCTAAGTCTTTGAGTGGGAAATGTTATATTTTATCATTAATGTAAGTGTTACGTGATTGTTATTTTGTAAATGTGTTGTAATTATTTTCACACTGGATTAAGTTGGTTGTATGAGGTTTTTATTTGCTGAGGTTTCGTTTTTTATATTAATTTTATATATATATAATGTTATTATATCAGTCTTAATTAACATTGGAGTTTTATTTAATGTTTTGTCTGATGTAATAAAATATTATGCTTATTATTTATATAAAACGATTTGTAATGTTGGTTACGATTATGCTATACTTTTTGGGGAGTTTTGTAGGTCAGCATTTATTTTTTAATATCATTTTTGCTTCTATTTCTCAGTAATATACTCTTGTTGTTTATGAAGGGTTTTACTTTAAATTGTAGCATGTCACACATTCTTTTTGTTTACTTGCTAAGCTTAGGTGCAATTTAGGTTACAGGTTGCTCTTTTCATACTTTTTGGCAGCTTTGTTCTTTTTGTAGGGCTTCTAAAACTTTATAGAGTGTATATTGGGTTTTGCCTAGTGTGGATTGGAAGGCATTGTACCATCCTTCCACTGCGTTGTTTGTTTTGGTTTCCTGTGCTAAGGTGTTGTCATAGACATTCCATCACGGTATTTGGAATTTGGGTTGGCATCTGTGCCCAGAGAGATGTAGTTTGCCTACCCAAATATCTTCAAAATGATCAATCTGGTGGCTTAGTTTGATTTTTGTTTAGTTTTAGTTTTGTTGGTAGAAAAGTCTTTCCTGTAATACATTGTAATGGTTGGCTACCTCAGTGACAGGGACATAGGCTAATATTATCATTTTTCTATTTCAAAGGCAAATTGACTGCTTGCAGCATATTCCACACTTAGGGGCCGATTCCGATTCGGGCCGGAAAACATACCGACCGACTCGGTACGGGAATGTTGTCCGACCGACACGTACCGGCGCTGCCCGATCCGCGTAGTACGATGAAATGCATGTGAATTACGACCGACTCGTACGGAGCACAAGCCGAACGACCGAACCACACGGAAACCAGCTATCCGGCCGGGAAACTACGCGAATCGAACCGACCGACACGCACCAGGAATGAACCCGACAGAAACGTACCCGCGAACTCCGACCCGCGCAGTACGATGCAATGCGTGTAAAACCAGACCGAGTCGCACGGAGCCCAAGCCGTACGACCGACACGCATACAAAACCGAGCCGAAGCAACCCAATACTCTGCGACCGACGCGTATGCCGCACATGAAACCCATCAGGAACACAGCTTGAAAGACTCGGAGAAGCCCGCACGAGCCAACTGCAGCGTCCTACTCGGTCAGAAGAACGTCTCCTACATGCCTAAAAAACACAAAGGAAAAAATACAAAAAAAGGGCCAAACAAGCAATGACAAAGTCAATAAATACAGGGGGAAAAAAACATGGAACAAGGACACACCCCCAACTCCACCCATATAAAGGCCACAAATCCCTACCATGATCCTTTGCAAATTCAACTGACCTGCCAGCACAGAACCCCATCAGACAGCAACCACAGACACACTCACAACTCATCCATCACACAAGCCACACACCATTAGCACCTCCCAAATAGCACCCTCACATACACCCAGCAAAACCTACACTCACCCCCTCACTTGCACACTCACACACACATCAATCCCCACCACCACCCATCACCATGCCCCCAAAGAAGAATCCAAAGTTCCTAGACAGTGAATTGGAAGTCCTGGTAGATGAGATCCTCAGTGTAGAGCCACAGTTGTTTGGTACATTGGTCCAACAGACCCCCATGTCGCAGAAAACCAAGATGTGGGAGAGGATCGTCGACAGGGTGAACGCACAATCACCATCTTTGCGCACAAAGGAAGACATCCAGAACAGGTGGTATGATGTGCGCAGGAGGGTCAAGGACCTACTCAAGAAGGATTACGCCTTGAGTAATCGCACCGGCAGTGGCGCTCCTGCCAAACCAGAATACCTCAGGCCCTGGGAGGAGAAGGTGCGGGCCATCCTACCACCAGTGAGCGTATATGGACTATCAAACATCCCAGAGCCTGGTGAGTACACAACCAATATACACAATATTGTGTGACAATACACACACATCACTGTCAAGGGGATAGTCAAACCATGCACCCTTAGCAAATCCACAGCAACCAAAAGATAATCATCCCAAGATGTGTATGTTAGTCAGATAAACACAATACATGCCATCTCATAGTGATATGTAACTGTGTCATGACATGTACAAACCTAACAACAAATAGAGCAAGGCAGTGGCACAAATCTAACCAACAAACACAGTCAGATATTTTGCCACCACTAGAACACCACCTCACAGGGAAGCTCACTGAAAGGAAGGAATTCTGTGTATGCTGGTGAAGTGAGTGTAGCCAATAGCATGATGGGAGTTGTAGTCACAGATATTAGTCATCCTCACAATTGGCCCATCAACACCACTCTGAACCATGCTCACATCACAGGGAGTGGAAAAGAACTGACAAGATGGCTGACACTGGGTACTGCTGTGGGGAGCACAAGGCCCTGCTGGGAACTGTGCAACAACCAACTGCAGGACACCACTGACAGACATCCTGAAAGCCAACTTGCACTCCCTGCAATGGAAGCACGTTCCATGGTGGGATATCTGGCTGGGTGGGAAGGAGGACTGACAGCTCTGACCATAGTTACCAGCAGCTTTTCTCACACACCCCCTTAACACAAACTCCACACAACTCACCTGGGAGAATGCAATGCCTCACACTCTAATTAAATATCCCACAAAGAACAACCACACTGGGTTATGCTGTGTGAAGCACAGGGACACTTTTGTGACTTGTAGCCAAACAAACGCCAGGACAACACTGTCAGCCATCCTGTCAGCACAGGCATACTACCCCACATGGAAGCAGAGTCAAAAGGAAGGAAGTATGGGCATGCTGGGAAGGGGGGTGTAGACAATAGCATGATGGGAGTGGTAGTCACAGCTCAGCATCCCCCACCCACATGGCCCAGCAAGCTCACACTGAAGCATGCACACCTCACAGGGAGTGAAAAGCCACTTCAAAGATGTCTGACACTGGCCTCAGCTGTGGGGAGCACAAGGCCCTGCTGGGAACTGTGCACCAACAAACAACAGGATCACACTGTCAGCCATGTTGCCATTGCTGTCACACTCACACACAGTGAAGTCCACTCAAAAGGAAGGAAGTATGGGCATGCTGGGAAGGGGGGTGTAGGCAATAGCATGATGGGAGTGGTAGTCACAGCTCAACATCCCCCACCCACATGGCCCAGCAAGCTCACACTGAAGCATGCACACCTCACAGGGAGTGAAAAGCCACTTCTAAGATGTCTGACAATGGTGCTCTGTTGTGGGGAGTACCAGGCCCTGCTGGGAACTGGGCACCAACCAACAGCAGGACACCACTGACTGACATCCTGAGAGTTAACCTGCACCCACTGCAAGGGTGGCATGCTTCATGGTGGGATAACTGGGCTGGGGGGAGAAGGAGGTCCGGATGTCAACCAAATACCACCAATGCTGGTCATGCACACACCTCAACATCCATATTGAAATGCATCAGGTTGGCAGGACAATGAGCCACACCAATATCAACCTCTGACTGTGACAACTTAGGACAATGCAATGTACAGGGCTGCATCCAGAGGTACAGTCCCAACTGTCATGTGTTTGAACCATTGATGCCTGCAGAAACATAACATACATTGTGTGTCTCTTCCAAAAACAGGTGATGATGGGGACACAGCAGCAGATGAGGAGGAGTCCCTGTCCCAGGCTCCGATGGCCCCTGAGCTCTCTGGTGTGGAACAGCCTCTGCCCTCATCGGATGGCGAAGACCAACCTGGCACCTCCGGTGTAAATCATCATGCAGCACCAGCAGGACCACCATCTGCACCCCCTGCACCCATTCCTCCAACATCTGCCAACACACAGACCACCCCCGCTGACACGGACAGACCAAGGACACTGAATGACAACAGCACAGGGACCCCAGCCCACCGTGAAGCAACGGACAACAACCCCAGTACCAACCCCCAAGGGGGCCTAGGGTCACCTGTGCATGCCACCGCAGGTCCCGCACGTGTGGCCAGGGGTGGTGGGAGGGGTGGTAGGCAGAGGTCGCTGTTTGCAGAGGGATCTGGACTGCATGATGACCCACAACTGGCACGCATTGCTGATGCGTACCAGAATAGCACCGGAGAGGTCATCCAGGTAGTGGGGATCCTCAAGGACATTCAACAGCAGCAGGCTGCCCATCATGCCCGCTTGGACTCCCACATGTCCCGTGTGGAGACACACATGTCTGGCATGGAGTCCAAGTGGGACACATTGGAAGAACTGACAGCGGTGCAGAGGGACATATTGACATGGCTCCGCCAGATTAGCACCAACATGTCCACACCTCCCTGTGTGCCCACAACATCTGGTGCCGCAACAACTGCAACTGCCACAGGGAGGGAGGATGACTCTGGTAGAGAGTCCTCTGCACCGCAGCGGCCTGCACGTGATGGTCCCCCCAGAAAGAAGAGGGGTCGTCCGAGGAAAGACAACTGAGAGGCCGATGGCCATGTACATCCCCCAGGAACCCAACACCTGTACTGGAAATTCTCCTTTGTGTGCAAACTGTTCACCCTCTCGAATGCCACCCAACTCTCCCACATGACATGGGGAGTTTAATTTGGACTAATGTATCAGATGACTGTGGACTTTACTCAGGACATTTCTGCTACCAACACTTCCAACTTATCTGGGAACTTTGGATTCCAATCCCAATGTACAGCACCCACCATCCTGTGCACTATCCTCACACATGTATGTAAATAAACTCACTAATACACCATACTTGCCTCTGTTGTGATTCCAACGTTGTTTTTGTCATGGAGATGATGATCTGCCAAATGACACTGTGCATGCTAACTGCTACAGCAAGTTCAACACCGTCATGTGAGTCATGGCGACGTGACACATATGAGGGAGACACACCACTAGGGCTACACAACACATAGACACCAGGGCCATCTGACTCATCGCCTACACTGATGTTGCCAGGAAATACAGTGGAATGCACAGACACCACACCTATTCAGAGTCTGTGTTAACTAGCCCACAGGTGCAGTAAGCAAATGTCAGTCAGATGTGTGACCACAGACAACGCACATCCCAAAGTGAAGCACAGGTTTATTACACATTTGCAACATGTTGTTTCCACTACAAATGCAAGGTAATCCCATGTGGCAGTGGCCACACAGTCAACAAGTGTAGAAGAAATAAAGTCCAGGGGTGTGTGGCACATCATCTGTAGGGAAACGACTGCTTCCACCCTGAAAGCTGAATCATGGTGTCGGGGGATCCGAGTTGACCAAACAACTCTGAAAGTACCCTGTGAAGGACAGACATGACACACAGTCAAAAGCACTGAAGAACAGGACAGAACTGCAATACTCATGCCCAATACATGTCACAAGATACCTACACAAAACCAAGTTAGCATGTCAACACTGTTGGGGAGTACAGACTACCTGTAAGGACACATCGCTGCACGCATCCAGTCAAGTAGCACATGGCCACACTCAAACAGCAACAGAGCACCACCAACACATATCATGCAAACTCACATCATTGACATGACATCTCTGGATACTCACATTCAGCTGAAGAAGTTGGTGATGAGCTGTGTGCGGACATCACCCTCATCATCATCATCATCACCTGGCATTGTGGCCCAGGCCAGGATCCTCCACAGGTGGCGGATGTTGCTCATCGTCATCCAGCATGAGAGGCAACTCCTTCCGCACTGCCAGGTTGTGTAGCATGCAGCAAACGATGGCAATCTTGCACACCTTTGCTGGGGCATATGGGAGGGCCCCTCCTGTCTTGTCTAGGCAGTGAAAGCGGCTCTTCAGGAGACCAAATGTCCGCTCGATCACTCTCCTGGTCCGACCATGTGCCTCATTGTAGCGCATCTGGGCTGGTGTCACAGGGTTCCTGAGGGGTGTCAGCAACCACGGCATGTTGGGGTATCCGGAGTCACCTACATACAGACAATTGCACATTAGCTGAGTTGGAAAAGAGGGTGGAATACAACATTGCAGAACACACACAATGGTACAAAGTCAGTACACACTGACAAGCCAGGCACGCTGGTTCTGCATCTGTGACATCATCCTCGGGATGCAACTACTCCTCATCACACAGGCATCGTGTGCAGAACCGGGGAAATGGGCACACACATGTGAGATGCTCATATCTGCAAGACATACCACCAGAGCATTGATAAAATGGTAATGTTTCCTGTTCCTGTATGCCTGCTCATGTGCCTGTGGTGGTACCAAAGCCACATGTGTCCCATCAATGGAGCCAATGACATGTGACATCCTCCCCAGGGCATAGAAGTCACTCTTGACGTCAGTGAGTTGTTGACGTTTAGGGAAATAGATGTACTGGTTCAGGTATATCAACATTGCCTCCAAAACATCACGTAGCACACGGCTGAACATGGTCTGTGACATCCCACCAGCAGACGCCACAGTGTGTTGAAAGGTACCGGTGGCAAAGAAGTGTAGGGCTGCCATCACCTTCACCTTGGGGGTCAGCGCTGTAGGGTATGGCCGGCCAGGTTGCAAATGTGGGGCCAACCGCACCGCCAATTCCTCAATCAGCGCCCTGTTGAAGCGGTACCGTCGGATGCAGTCACGTTCAACCATGGTTGCAAGGTCAGGGAATGGTCTATGGACAGCTGGTGCCCTGCAGTGCATAGGTGAAGAAAGAAAGATTGTCAGTCACCCCACATATTGAAGTACTGGGTTTTATTGGACCCAGCGGTGCCAGGGAACACACCCAATGACCTCGAGTTCTTCCTGTCTCAGACTACAGAAACACAGAGTCTTCTTGGTGGCTTCAAAGATCAATTTATTGGCTGCAGCCAGCAACAGGTATCCTAGAAGTACAACACGGTGTATGTTCTCAGGAGACTGCTCTTCTCATGGAAACCAGCTATCTCTTTTATACAGAATATTATGCTTTAGGCAAACATTCCTTATTTTTACAGTGGGTCATTCACATATTTCTTACAACAAAAAAAGACAGATTCATGATGACAAGCCCATTTTCAGTTTGTCCAGCCCACAACCAAATACCCAGTGAGGCCCAACACCTGCAACAGATATAATCTGGACCCCTAATAAAACCGGGCACCTCCTCCTCGTAAAGCAGGTCATAAAGAAAGAGCAGTGACAGGTGTGAATAAGATTTAGATATAGATGTGTGCAATGAAGGGTTTATGGCATGCTGCACCTGGGCCCCTAATCTCGATCGGCCACTGGGAACTAAAACTGGCCGAACAGGTTCTGGCTCTGGACAGTGGAGTCAGCTTGCCCAGGTCACTGAAAGTGTACGTGTCCCCTAAGGCGCGTTTTGGCTTTAGTCATTGCCTTATGTGAGGGCAACCACAAAATGGCTGCCATACACAAAATGGAACCCGAGGGTTCACAAGGGAATCGTTAATATTAGAGTGATCCCGTCACTCGAATATGACGCAAATACTCAGATATAGCATACCTGTCATTACCGGTCTGCTGATACCAAAATCGTCATGTTACAATGATGTTAATGACACAGGTCCAGAATTTTCAGTACCACAGACCCTCCTTTTGCCCTTACATAGGCAATTTACTTACACTCATGCTAATCTGAGTCTAGGTCTATGTTCATGAATTCATTGAGATGTTGCTGTAGCATCATCCTATTACTTAGCTCGTCCCTTGATACAGGTTTCCTTACACATGATGTAACACATAGGCCGCATATGGCAGGAACACACTGTATGCACAGACAAAACAGGAAAAGGATGGCTAGAAGTATCCCAATGACCATCAGAACTTTCCATCCCCAGGTGGATAACAGTTCCCAGAACCATCCCATCAACGACCAGTCTCCTTCATCTATATGGATGGATTCAGAGATCCTATGTAGTTTGGAGATGGCCTGGTACACTGTTGGAGCGTTATCTGGAATGAAAGTGCAACAACTGGATTGGATCACTCTACATACCCCACCACGGTCTGCAAGTATGATGTCTAACGCGACCCTGTTCTGCAGGGTCATAAGGCGGTCCGACTGGAGCTCAGCAGTCAAATTATTAAGGGCACCGACAGTTTCGACTATGGTGGATTCAACCACTCGCGTCAATTGCCTCACATTCCTGTTGTTAGCCATAGGTCCCCAGAACGGCAGAAAACCCCTAAAGAAGTCTCCCGCTTCTTGTCCTGCAGTGTCTTCCTTGCTGAAGACACCCCTAATTCTTCTTATTTTATGGTAATCTGCCGCAGCTGTGTAGGTGGGAGGCAACAGGAATGAAACGAAGCATGTGCCCGAGAAGTCAGGGGGCAACCACGTGTAGGCCCTATCATGGCAGATAAAGTAGGTACCCCTAGCTGCTAAGAACAAAGGGGAAGTCTGAGACGCAAAAATATACGTTTTAGTGCAGATACTCTTCCCTAACTGAGCTTTTGGATTCTTGCCATTACCTTGCAGACATAGATGACCCTGATGGGGTACAATCCAAATTGGAGCGGATCTTTTTGCTTGCTGGTTCTCGCTCAGACTCGCTCCATATCCAGTCACGTTCCATCCAATATACGCTAGTGTCTCATCTTCCGGGATAGTTTCGTAGGAACTAGTTCCCCTTATCATGTCGACTATCCCCTTAACTAGAGCACTATTCTTTGGGTTGTCTTTGACGGAACGTAGGGGTGGATTTCGCGAGCATAGATGAACATCGTTCGGTATGCCCACACAGAACCATTGTAGCTGAATGGCAGCACTAGGTAGGGAATACCTTTCTCAGTAGTATGAGGCATAAGGCCACACACCCAACAGTTGGTTCTGTTCACTACTAGCTGGTGTTGGTGTAAGAGCTGAACAAAGGAGTTGTTCATAAACTCTAATCTTCTAACGGACTCGTGTTCAGGTAGAGGGTGAAAAGAATGTGAGGAGATAGTAGAGGAAGGCATGGGCTGTACAGTGGGTGCAGATGTCACTTGAAAAGAGAATATGATATACCCCACTAAAGACATCATTAGACTAAGTAAAATACAAAGACACATAATTAGAAAACATTTTCTGCTCATGGTTGCACATATTTTCCTCTTGAAACTTATTCTTTCAACAGGTCTCTCCATCTGAAAAGGCTCCATCCTCTAACGTGCTGTTCGCGGCGGTTGGTTTTCTTCACTTGAGAGTGTTTCTGAATGTCCCAGGGAACGCCCTAGAACAAACCAGACCCGTAGACCTTGTGTCCGCAGGCTACACACTCAAGTCTTTTCACCACGACCCTACAGCTGAACCCGGATGGTGGTTCAAAAACAGGTTTTCGGATGGGAGGACCAAAATTTCATTTTATTTGTCCATGACTCTCTGTCGCAAGTTATAACGGCTTTTTCCAGGCAATGTCTGGTCGCAAAACAAAAGTTCAGGCTCAGTAGTGTCCAATCGAAGTGGTGATGGTATTGCTCTTTGGAGAAGATCGTCACTTTCTCGCTCAGAATTTGTCCCTGTGACGCGTGCGTCACTAAAAGGCAGAAAACGAGGCACTGTTTCAGTTTCCGAGTCAGCAATTCCTCCTGGACCCACCGGTCATATGGTAGAGGCAAAGGGACCCTCTTACAGTGTACGCCGTGGATCCAGTTTTTCTTCCCTTGTACTCGCACTGCAGATCTTGTGGACAAAATCACCAAATAGGGGCCAATCCAGCGGGGCTGATCGTTCTTTGTCCGCTGAAAGTTCTTGATTAACACCCACGATCCGGGATTGATTGCATGCCCTGGATCTTTAGAAGCCTGAGGCAGTGTATTATGAACCTGTTGGTGTAAAACACGCAATTTAGCCGTCAAATCATGCAAGTAATCAAGCAGTACAGGGTGTTCAATCTCGCTGAATTTCGTTGGCCTCGGCACTCCCCATATGTTAGCCGGGCGACCAAACACTATCTCATGAGGACTAAGTCCTACTCGGGAATGTACGGTCATCCTAGTTGACAACAGTGCTAATGGCAACGCATCAGGCCATTTAAGGCCAGAGCTTGCTTGTATCTTGGCCAGTTTTAGTTTAAGAGTGCCATTATAGCACTCAACTAATCCAGCTGATTGGGGATGATTTGCAGCGTGAAATTTCTGCCGGATTCCTAAACCTTCACACACTCGTTTCATCACTTGACCCACAAATTCACCCCCATTATCACTCCACACCATTCTCGGCAAACCAAACCTAGGGAAGAACTCTTTGAGAAGGGCTTTCGCTGTGGACAAGGCAGTATTATCTTTCAGAGGATATGCCTCTACCCATCTTGAAAAGGCACAAACAACAATGAGTACGTATTTCAAATTGTTGCACCTCTCCATGTGGATGAAATCTAGCTGCAAAACCTCGAACGGATACGTTGGAGGCGCAAATGACCAGCTGGAGTTGGGGTTCCCTTACCAGGATTGTATTTCAAACAAACCATACAATTTTTGACCACATTCTCTGCACATTTGGGAATTCCAGCATTTTGCCACGCTGGAGCCAATAACTTACAGATTCCTTTCACACTGATGTGGGCCATCCCATGTGCCATTGTAACCACTGCAAGCACATATGTATCGGGTAACAACCATCGCTGATGCTCCGACAATTCAACCCAACAACCATTTGCATCCAATTTACCCGTACTCTCTCTCCACGTACTTAATTCCTTCTCCGTAGCTTCAGCTTGGATGGACTTCACACTCTCTATCGTATCTTCACACATTCCAACGTCACCAATCCATCTTGCAGGGCCCGCAACATACATTCGACTCATCACATCTCTTGCTGTTTCTTTCGCAACTTCATCAGCAAACATATTACCGCGACCAACGTTGTCAGTGATCTTCTTATGTGCACTGCATTTCACAATCGCGACTTGCAATGGCAAAGTAAGTGACTCCAGGAGCTCATTCACCAATTGACCATGCTGTATTTTCGTACCGTGAGACGTGAGGAACCCACGTTCCTTCCACAAGCGTCCAAAACTATGGGCCACACCAAACGCATACTGGCTATCAGTATATATGGTCACTTTCATTCCTTTTGATAATACACACGCTCTCATAAGTGCAGTCAACTCTGCTGCTTGAGCTGAATTATGTGGGATACGTGCAGTTTCAACAATCGTATGTAAAGTCGTGACAGCATATGCCGCAGTCGTATCACCATTCGGAAGCTTGAAGCATGACCCATCCACCCATAAGGTACCATCACACTTTACAAGAGGAGTGTCCCTAAGATCTACTCTCCCTTTCGTTTCTTCTTCTGTCCTAAGAAAGCAATCATGCTGTTCCGGAACATCTGTCTTTGTTATAATTGGCAACAATGTAGCTGGGTTCAGCGTGTTGCATTTTCTTATGTGCACATGGCTCGCTAAAAGTGTCAACTCGTAACCTGACAATCGAGCACTAGTTAAGTGCTGTGTCTTGGTCCTGTTTAACAAAATATCCACTGCATGTGGGACCATCACGACCAGCGTATTATTCATCACCAAACCAGCAGACTGTCGAATAGAAACAGCTGCTGCCGCTGTGGCTCTCAAACAACTCGGCAACGCTCTAGCTACCGGGTCCAAAATCGACGAGAAATATGCACATGGACGTTGCTTGTCCCCAAAAGACTGTGTTAACACTGATAATGCACATCCTTCTCTCTCATGGACATACAGCGTAAAGGGCTTGCTGTAGTCGGGGGTACCCAACACAGGAGCCGAACACAATGCATCACGCAATTCGGAAAACTTTTCTGACAATCTTCGGACCAAGGAAGGGGATTCGGCGTGTCTTTATAGGTCAATGCTACCAAAGGTTTAGCCATCAATGAAAAATTCGGTATCCATTGTCTGCAATAGGATGTAATACCTAAGAAAGCACGCACTTCTCTCTGTGTCATTGGCACACTTAATTTTGCAATTGCCTGAATTCTTTCTGGGGTCAATCTTCTTCCCTCTTTCGATAAGAGGTGACCTAAATAGGTCACTTCTTGTCGACAATACTGTAACTTGGAAAGAGACACCTTGTGGTGTAAATCAGACAAATGACGCAACAATGACAAAGTGGCTTCTTTACAAATCTCCTTAGTATCTGCAGCAACTAACAAATCATCGACGTACTGTAGAAGGGTAGCGCCATCAGGTAACACAAGAGTGTCAAGCTGAGACTTCAGAGCCTGACTATAGATAGAAGGACTTTCACAAAAACCTTGAGGAGCTCTCTGAAATCGGAAGCTTCGGCCTCCTAAACAGAATCCAAAAATATCCCTGCTCTCTACGGCAATAGGGATGCTGAAGAAAGCATTCTTCAAGTCAATCACCGAGAACCAAGTGGCTGAGGCTGGAATCATTGTCAGTAAAGCAGTGATATCGGGAACGACTGGAAACTGTGGCACAACTATCTTGTTTACCTCTCTAAGATCAATCACAAACCTGTAAACAGGTGGCTGAGAAGAGTCAGTACGCTTCAAGACAGGTAAAACAGGACTATTGCAAACATTACCTCTTGTCTCTTCAATTACATTTTTCTCAATCAAATCATAAATGATCGCTAGCAACGCTTTTTCACCTTCATTAGAGATCTTGTATTGGGGAATGCGCGGCATTTTAACATTGGCTTTCAACGTTACAACATATGGCGGTATTTCCAAAAGACCTACATCATTGGGACCAGTAGCCCAAAGAATATCAGGGAGAAACGACAATTCTGTTGGAAGTTTGTCCTTTGACAAATATATTGGTGAAACCACTGTCTTACCTAATGTGAGTTGTACTCCCGAAGGAGAACAATACAATGTCGCATACAATCTTTTCAGCAGATCCAATCCTAACAAGTTCTCACCACAACCTGTCGTTAGAATAAGTGGTGCTTCGATTTCACAAGGTCCAACAGAAAGAGACATAGGGCTAGAAATCGGGTTCCTAACCGGGCGCCAGAAAACCTACTGAAACATTAGTTTCGCCAGACAAAGGTGCGCCAGGAATTTAGAGTGCATAATAGAACTCTTTGTAGCACCAGTATCCAACAGAAAAGGCTCTGACACACCTGATGTAATCACCTCAATATAAGGTCCACTCTGATCTACTGGAACTGAAACAACTCCCTCTCTTTGTCTATGGCTGTCCTAGCAATCATCACCTTCCATACTCTCACCTTCTGCATAGTAGTCATCAGCATAGTACTGAGTCGTCCTACCAGACGCGTTATTCTGCTGATCAAAACTATTCATTGAATTTTGAGGAGGAAATGGGCGCGCGTTCTGGGTGAAATTTCCGCGTCCTCTAGCTCTAGGTGCTTGTGGAACACCTCGACCTCTTGCGCCAGAAATACCATTCATACGCTGCAACAAAATAGGGCAATTATATTTAAAATGACCTTCTTCCTTACAATATGAACATTGGTTAGGGCCTATCAGAGCACGTTGTTGAGGATACTCAAACCTTTGCGAATTCCTCTGATACTGTTGAGGTTGCTGATAGTCACGCTGATTACTACGAGGCGGATACGCTTGTTGTAAAAGAACCTTTGTTTTTAACTCTTTAGTTTTCTTGTCTGCTCTATCTTTCTCATCTTTATCTCTATTTTCGTAGTATTGTGCAGTAGCCAATATCTGTGCTGAAGAGGAAACGGCCCAAGAACTCTCTGAATCTTTCAATTTTTTACACAATTCGGGAAGCAAATTATGCACAAACTTGTCAACAAACAACCTTTGACCACCTTCTGTACTCATATCCTGACCACTGTGGTCGATAAATGTCTCTTCAAACCTAGTGAAGAAGTCAGATACACTTTCCTCCTTCTTCTGCTTGCATGCAGACAATTTATCCCAATTTACACGCATTGCAGGCATCAAAGTCTTCATGTAAGTAACGATCCTACCAGGGAGGTCTGCTACTAAAGGCTCTGGTTTAGCACCGCCTACTTGTCTGTCATTTGCCGCATTGATATTAATCCATGTGTCCCCTAACTCCGGCGCATGATCCGTGTGACGGATCACTTCCATAAAGGCTGTGGGACCACATTTCCAAACAACATGTCTATATCAGCTAAATTCATAACACAGGAGTCTGCAGTCTGTGATAATTCCTTATAATAACCTGCAGGGTTTTTACGGGGGTCGGGTAGAGTCTGCTTAAGAGCCAGGACTTCAGTTCGCTTCCATGGAACATGTACCCACACACGTTGAAAATGAGGCTGAATAGGTGGAACAGCATTTAGGTCTCCTTCTTTCCAAACTGGGGGAACTTCTCTCATGGGATACTGTCTGACCTTCCTTTTAACAGAGGGTTCTGGCTCAAACAACAGTCGAGAAATACCCTCACTCCTAAATGATAATAATGTCGCAACTGCTTTCTCAATATCGGAACCCACAATCGTGCCTTTGGAAAACTCAAACCGTACATGACACAACTCAGGCGGATTGGCCTCCATATCACAATCTTTTAATCTTTCAAGAAGAACTTCGCACATTTTGTCAAAAACATATCTCTGTTTCGGTGCTTGCCATTGGTGGAAGACATCCATAACAGACTCTAACTCATATCTTGTAGGGTCAGTGACCCATTTATGCGCCAAATGATCCAATACTCCCTTCTCTCTAGAATCGGGCAATTGGCTACGCAATTGTTTACGCTCTAAAACGGGGGTCGTAGTCGGTGACCCAAAGAAAGGAGACAAAATACTAGTAACAGTGTTTGTCATTCTCTGTCGGACAGAAGGAGAAGTTGACAAATGAACAGGAGGAAAAACAGGAGGAGACAAAGCAAATGCAGAGGCAGTGTCAGAAGGGATAGTGTGGAGGGAAATAGATGCAGGGGGCAAAGTCATAGGAAGTAAAGATGGAACAGGTAGTAAAGGTGGCAGCCCTTGAGGGGGCTGCGCCATAGTAGTAGGAGCCAACTGAAAAACAGCTGGTGGTTGTGGAAGAACCGGAGGTACAACAACTGGGGTTGTACAACTAAAGGTTGCGGAGGTGCTGTAGCACTCTGCGCATAAGGAGGTGGTGAATTCAACAAATGAGACATTAAAGGATCCTTCTCAAGTTCCTTCACTGTATCTTGCTGAAGAGGTGGCAAAACTGGATAACATTTATCAATTGCCAATTTACGTTGCCTGTGCAGCTGTTCACTCACTTGTTCCTCTTCATCATCCTTATACCGCATAGCAGCTTGCATTATTGAAATACCCTTTTCTCTTTTATTCTTGTTTACTAATTTAATTTCTTTCTGTTTGGCTTCTTTTCGCCATAGGTGGAAAGAGTCAAACATCGCCGGCCGGGCTTTCTTCTTAAAAAGTCTAACCTCTAAATTATCCAGAATTTCGGTGTCAAAACTACCATATTGGGGCCACTTTAGGACACCATCTTTCCTTGTGTACCTAACCCATACGTTATTATACGTGATAGGGCCCACTCCATGCTTCACGTAGAGCTCATAGGTTGGAGTTCCACTGGAGGAACCGGACACGAGTCCTCCAATCGGGAATCCCTATTACAACCAAGACAAAACAAATTTCCAAGTCTGCTAAGACCAGGCATCTTCGCTCACTAGTCTAGCTTCAAACTTCAAAGGATTATCGAATACGACAGTCTCGTGAATACACGAGTCCTTCGGCTTTGGTACTTGCAAGTTCCAAATCAAAAGATCCTAACAAATCAAAGATCCCATGGGATACCCAAAACTAAGAACCAAGACTAAGGACTGGGAGACGCTCCACTTATACTTAACTGAGGTATCGATGACGTCACCAGAAGACTCGTCTATTATCTCGCTCTACAAATCATAAAAGGGTCCAAGACAGGGCGATAGTCAGGGCAGCAGTCCTTCGTAGCCGCCGGGACGCGGGGAACCTCGCAGCAAAGACTTTCGGACCACGAACGACATACAGGGGTCGATGAAGTGGTTGGCCTTCCTCCAGAATTTTACACGAAGCTCCTCACGACCTCTGGCTTGGACCGGTACCGCTGAAATCGCCCCACGTTGGACGCCAATTGAAGTACTGGGTTTTATTGGACCCAGCGGTGCCAGGGAACACACCCAATGACCTCGAGTTCTTCCTGTCTCAGACTACAGAAACACAGAGTCTTCTTGGTGGCTTCAAAGATCAATTTATTGGCTGCAGCCAGCAACAGGTATCCTAGAAGTACAACACGGTGTATGTTCTCAGGAGACTGCTCTTCTCATGGAAACCAGCTATCTCTTTTATACAGAATATTATGCTTTAGGCAAACATTCCTTATTTTTACAGTGGGTCATTCACATATTTCTTACAACAAAAAAAGACAGATTCATGATGACAAGCCCATTTTCAGTTTGTCCAGCCCACAACCAAATACCCAGTGAGGCCCAACACCTGCAACAGATATAATCTGGACCCCTAATAAAACCGGGCACCTCCTCCTCGTAAAGCAGGTCATAAAGAAAGAGCAGTGACAGGTGTGAATAAGATTTAGATATAGATGTGTGCAATGAAGGGTTTATGGCATGCTGCACCTGGGCCCCTAATCTCGATCGGCCACTGGGAACTAAAACTGGCCGAACAGGTTCTGGCTCTGGACAGTGGAGTCAGCTTGCCCAGGTCACTGAAAGTGTACGTGTCCCCTAAGGCGCGTTTTGGCTTTAGTCATTGCCTTATGTGAGGGCAACCACAAAATGGCTGCCGTACACAAAATGGAACCCGAGGGTTCACAAGGGAATCGTTAATATTAGAGTGATCCCGTCACTCGAATATGACGCAAATACTCAGATATAGCATACCTGTCATTACCGGTCTGCTGATACCAAAATCGTCATGTTACAATGATGTTAATGACACAGGTCCAGAATTTTCAGTACCACAATATGTGGCATTGACCATACTCAATATCACATGATACATCATTACGAGACACAAGTACCTGATGTGTGTGCCGTTCTGTATGGACATATATGGCACCTTCATGGCCAACATCTAACATCACAGTTCAACATGTGTTGACAACAAGTTCCAGATTGTGCTATGGGAAATCATTAGGCTGTGTCACAGTACCCATGTACTGCTGTCACGTTCCAAACACACACCACAGTGACATGTGAGGACAGATGTGCCACAGGCATCACAGCTCATTGACAGGTAGATTCCCAGGGACCCTGTATTGCCACATGGACACTGGCATGACATGGCGTATCATGTACACGTCAGCAAAACAACCATGACTCTCACAGGTAGTGGCCCCTGTTGCCTCTGCAGGACAGACATGGATGTCTGTGACACACACACGCACAACATCAAAGTCCCTGCACAAACAACGTGGATGTGGAGACTGTCTCCCATTGTGCACATGGAATCAGAGACATCGGAAACACAACATGCACACAGACTGTGGAGGGCCATCACTATTGTGGCAATGGGTCACCCTGTGACGTACATACCTTCCCACATGGGACTCAGGGTGTATGTGACATGACATACACATACACAACCTGGAAATGTGACCATGCCACATGCTCTGAACTGAACAGTTGCACATCACAGTGGTCATGTGCACAACACACAAAGGATTCTGTCCCCATGAACACGTGCACAGCCTGGGTGTGGCTGCCCCCAAGTGCCACCAAAAACCACATGTTGACCCCCATACACACACAGGTAATGCAGCCTTACATGCCTTAGGATACAGTGTGGACAGGCTGTGGTGTTGTAGGTGTGCCCCTGAGTCCCTGGCAAGTAAATGTGGCTGGCATACGTTCACCAGTGACAACCATGGTGACATATGCGAGTGACTTGTACAGGGACGCGTCGTATAGCAATGGACCGATACGTGTGCACGCATTGGCCATTGCATATGATGTGGACGGATGCGTGTTGTCATCCGAAATACGCGTCATACAGCAATGGACCGATCGGTGTGCACGCATTGGCCATTGCATATGATGTGGACGGATGCGTGTTGTCATCCGAAATACGCGTTGTACAGCAATGGACCGATCGGTGCGCACGCTTTGGCCATTGCATATGATGTGGACGGATGCGTGTTGTCATCCGAAATACGCGTTGTACAGCAATGGACCGATCGGTGTGCACGCATTGGCAATTGCATATGATGTGGACGGATGTGTGTTGTCATCCGAAATACGCGTTGTACAGCAATGGAGCGATCGGTGCGCACGCATTGGCCATTGCATATGATGTGAATGGATGCGTGTTGTTTTTCGAAATACGCGTCGTACAGCAATGGTCCGATCGGTTCGCACGCATTGGCTATGGCCTGACATGGTAACGGACGCGTTTTCGAAGCTTTAACGAGTCGGATGCAGTGAATTCAGTTGGCCACCCACAACAATGTTGCAAATTCATGGGTGTCATGAAGTTGAACTTTTGAAGGATTCTGTGGGCGTGTATAAGTGGTGCAATTCCATGGATTGGCCAGATTCAGAAGATGCAAACAACTTGGACCTATCACTTTGGACACATGGGACAGTATCTGCCTCTGCAGCACACATATAATGCTTGCTGTTCCCCTGAGAGCTCACTTGCCAGCACTACATGCTCCAGGACGACATCTGCCACCACCACTGCTGCTGTCTCTGCATCCTCTGGCTACTGCAATGGCACGTACTGTGGATAGAGCCCCAGCCTTCAGCACTGAGGAGAACCAGGCCCTGCTGGACAGCCTCCTTCCACAGTACAGCAAGCTGTATGGGAAACCAGGGGAGCAGGTGAGTGTGCTGTCCACTGCCTTACTAATTGTGCATGTTGTCTGACTAGCAAGACGTACAGTGTGTACACCAGTGGCTAGCATGCTCACTGAGTAGTTGTCACCCCCCAAAGTGTGTAGTCACATGCACTGAACAGGTATAGTGCAGTAACAGTGCATTCCAACAAGGTTTGATTCCCAGGCAATGATACCATTTAGTAACTGCTGGCAAACTGTTCATAGCCATAGTTGCACTACCTGTGTAGATCATATGCCCCTGTGATTGAGACATGTATATCCAACTGTGTGATGCACGGAAATGTTGCATGTGTAGTAATGTCCTTTTCACTTTGTCATCCTCACAGGTTGTTGCCCACCAGAAGCAGGAGATCTGGCTGACCATCGTCCGGGCAGTACAATCTGTGGGGGTCTACAGGCGCAGGATTCCGCAACTGCCAGAAGAGGTGGCAGGACCTTCGGGGCTGGACCCGGAGGATCGCAAGGGTCCAGCTGAAGCTGTCGCCTCCTTGCAGGAGGGGCGGACACCGGACCCTGACCCCCCACATGCTCCGGATCCTGGCGGTGGTCTTCCCTGACCTGGATGGGCAGCTGAAGGCCAGACAGCAGCAAGGAGGGGGTAAGTGCTAGCCTCAACTGTGTACTATGACTGACATGCTCTATGCACTCCTTTAGCCTCGTTCCACTTCCACAGTACAACTGTCATGTCGTCCTGGACTCATGTCCCTCACTTGTGTCATGCAACCTCCTCATCTGAAAGACAGGTGTGGCCCTTACAGTCTGTGACTTAGGTCACTTGGGTACTGTGTACTTGCAGTTACCTGTGGTTCAAGTTGGGGACAGCATCAGTTACAGGAACTTTGTGGTGGGCTGCATGGGTGGTACAATTGCTCACAATACCTGTGATCTGACATGTACTCTGGGTATGGCTTTAATATGTGTTCCAATTGCTGCTCTGACTCACCACATGTCTGGGTTATGTGCCACACACCCATGCTGCTGCAGAGACCAAGGTAGGAGCCTCAGAAGTATGTACATCATGTGTGTGACACATGCATAGCCACCTGCCTAGTCTTCAGGGTAATACCATGTTGCACATTGTCCAGGACTGTAATGCCTACTCCGTACATCGAAGGCACTCTGTTCTCCCACTCCTGTGTGTCAGCATACATATTGGACATTGTGAAGAGTGCACTCAGGTGTATGCCTCTGTGTCACCGTGGTGTGGCCTTGCTATTTGGACTCCTGGAGTGTTTAACAATTTGGGGTGGCCAGCCATCTGAGTTGTGACTATGGGATCTGCACATAGGTTAATGCATAGGTCTCTGATCCCTTGACTGTGCACGATGTTGTATGAAACATTGAGGTGCAGGCAGCTTTGGTTCATTCTCATCAGACGGTGAAGTGCTCATGTGTATGGATTTGTGTTTTGCAGTCACTCAAATGTCTCATTTGATTGACGTGGGATCTGTGCACAGTGCAGACTGGTGTTGTGTGTATGCACTGCCCCTGTGACAGG
Source organism: Calotriton arnoldi (assembly GCA_963921515.1). Lineage (NCBI taxonomy): Eukaryota > Metazoa > Chordata > Amphibia > Caudata > Salamandridae > Calotriton > Calotriton arnoldi. Next base: position 286,035 of record CAWUFW010002715.1, on the reverse strand, counting down.
AGACAGTTATGACTGACTTGCCAGACAGGCCTGTGCCATGACATTCCAATCGCAAAGGGTGATCCAGCAGTGGTGTGATATGTCCTGCATGCACACCATTGTTGCATTGTCTATCAGCACATGAGGACATCATTGTGTCTGGTGATGGAACCAAAACCCGCATATCAACAGAGACTTTGCCCATCACTTTTCCTGACACATGTACTGAGTCAGTGGCAGGAGATGGCATGTGTTTGGAGTGACACATTTCCATATGTTCTCTTGAATGTCCAACAACTGTGTATGTGGTGCATGTGTGCACATATGATTAGTCGCATACAACAGGCAGCAGACAGATGGGTGCATGGACAGGTAGGATATGTGTGGCATGACTGACTGTCAGGCAGACAATGGGCTTCTTCAAATCAGTGTCAGCACTAATTGCAATGTCTAGCAAATGATGGCAGGGCTTGCTCTGTGATGTGCTGTACTTACTGTGGTGTGTGTGGTCAGTACAGGTGACTAATGTTGCTCTGTTTATCCTGATTGTTTGCAGATACATCCACGGCCACAGGAGGAGACAGCTCCACGGACCAAGAGGAGCGGCAGAGCCAGACTGGGTCCACTGCAGGGGAGACCAAGGGACCCAGTGGCACGGAGGGTGAGGGGAGCCACACTGAGGAGACCTCAGCTACGACCACCTCGGCTGGGGAAAACAGCACTTCCAGTGAGGACTCCCTTGTGGAGGCGGGTGTCAGCAGACCAGAGGCAACGTCAAGCAAGTCTGTCCCCGCCACCACCACCATCTCCACCCTCCCATCCCACATGTCCGTGGAGGCTCCCGTGTAGGGGAGCGTGTCTCCTTCATGCCAGGCACCGCACCCCCTGCCTCTGTCCCCCCTGCTGCCCTGAGTGTGGAGTCTGTGGACTTGCTGAAACAGATCCATGTAGGGCAGACATCAATGCTGAGTGTCCTCCATGCACACACGGGTCTTTTGATCCAACTGGTGTCATTCATGGAGGGCATGTCATCTGGCTTGTCTGCCCTACATCGGACCAATCAGTCCATGGCCTCCTCACTGACGGCAGCAGTGTCCCTCCTGCAACAGTCCCTCACCCCACCTACCTCTGCCCCATCCACAATCCCCAGCACCCTACCTGTCCCAAGCACACACACACCGGCACCGGCACGCACCAGCACAGACGCAAGCAGCACACAGACACACAAGCCAAAATCCAGACGCACACGCACGCACGCACAGTCAGGGGACTGATACCTCACTCACAGGGGATGGGGCCCAGACACACACACACGCATCCACGAGCACTCCGCAGTCCTCAGATACCTCTCCCTCCAAAACCCCTTCCCTTGCCTCACCTGCAACCCCCCCTCCCAGAAGCTCTTCCTCTGTGAGCTTGGCCTCTTCCCCACAGATACATCTGACACGAAGTCCAGGCGGAAGAGGTGACCACCACACACAGAGGGGAGTGCCCCTCACACCCGGACACCCTCCCCCAGGCACAGGCAGACTGAGGACCCCATTCGAAAGTCCCCCCAGACCAGGAAGGGCAAGACCCCACCACCACCACCACGCAGCTCCACCACACAGTCTCTCTCCTCCATCCCCCAGGCCACCACTCCACAGGTTCCACCACCACACCCTGCCCCAGGTTCCCCCACACACCGATACCGCATCCCCAAACTGCTTAGGCCCTCCCCCTACCACTTGCTCTTCCACCCCCAAACCAGACGCTCTGCCTGTTTGTGCCACAGGTGTGGAGACCGGGTCCCCCCTCTGTCCTGCCCACCTCATCTGCCCCCCTTCCACTCCCTTGGAGTCATGCACTGCAGTGGAGTCCACAACCACCCCGTCTGACTCGGGCACTGCAGTGGGGACCCAGTCCACTCCATCTGACCGGCCCACTGCAGTGGTTGCAGCACCCATACCATCTGACTTGTGCCCTACAGTGGTGCCGGCCCCCACTGAGTCAGACACCTCCACTGCAGTTTCCGGTGACACTCCTGCACCCTCCACCCCTTCACTGCCTCCTTCTGGCATCCCCTGATCCTGTCCCTGCGGTGCCTGGCCTGCCCCTTGTATGCCCCTCCGAGGGGGATGTCCCCTGTCCGTACCAGTGCAGGCAAGCAATGGGTGACACGTTGTCACATATCACCCTTTTGGGACTGTGTATTTGGACTGGCCATTGGCCTTAGTTTCTTTTGGACTTAAAATTTTAGTTTAACATTTGCTGAATAAAGCCTCTTTTTGTTTACTTGTGGTTTTTCTTTGGATGTACATGATGTAGATGAGTATCATCATGCATTTGCAGTTGTAATAGTGTTCAGATCAGGAAAATGAAGTGTTGCTGTGATGGACTCCATGTGGTCCATGGGATATGTGTCCTAATGTAGTCTGGATCTATAGCATCCTTTGCTGCAGTCTGAGGGTGTAATGTTCAGCATTTGACACAGGGATGTACGTTTTGCATTTGTAAATTAACATCTTTGGCTTACACTGATGCACATCTGGTGGGCTTACCACTGTTCAATGTTTCTATTTCCCTGACTGTGTGCCCATCTCCACTGGACATGCAGTTTAGCACATCAATGTTGAAGGACTCATCTGTGTATACAGTGCAACTTGCTTGACACGTGTTTTGGGTGTATGCAGATGACTGATGTGACACTCCCGTACCCAGGCTGATGTGAGCAGAGCCTTCAGTGTGTTGTAGTTGTTGACTCACTGACCGAGTGTTCTGCTGACATGTTTGAGTCGTGCACAGACAAGGTTTGGCACAGCGGACCTTCCACAGGAGTGGAGTGCCCTCATGGCAGTGTGTAATCCTGTGACATTGCCTGGGCCCGTGTTGTGTGTTTTGTGAGCATGTCTGTGTGTGTTCCCTTCCCTTTTCCTACACAGGCTGTGTCCCTAGGGATGTTCCTGTTTTAGATGCTTGCTGAGTTGTCCTGTGTTCATCCAGCATCTTGGACCTGGTTTCTCCGGGATGTGGGTGCATGGCAAACTAATGTTCATCAGGTTGTCATCCCTAGTTGTCTTTGTTGTCAGGGCTGGGGATGTGGGCAAACGCAGATGGGACACAGTCAGGATTCCCCTTGGCACTTGTTGGTTACACAAGTCATGTAATTTACAGTTTGTGGTAGCTTTCAGTGATTGTGACACGTTGTGTGTGTGACTGCTGCCACTCCTCAGGGTCAGAGCTGCAATGTTGGAAGTTGTCTATGTGTGTTCTTTGTGGGTCACCTTGGCTTCTTCATTGGTGTGTGACTGTGGCCGGGATCCCGTTGATTGGGGTGGATTTCACGTCATGCCCATGTACGGCGTACTGTGCAGTGTGTCAGACATTCAGAAGTCTTGTTGACTGGCCATGTGTGATGGGTTTCGCACCTTAGTTCCCACCACCACCCCTGGGATTGTCATGGGTGCATGTGCAATGTCACCAGTCCATGTGAGCTTCACTGCTGCACATTGGTGGAGATCAAGGTGTGTGGTGTTGAGTGTGTGCAAATGTGAGTTGTTGCACGGCTAGACCCCTACCTCCATATTGGCCTTGGCTGACAGGCCGTGCTGAATGATTTGTGCTTGTGTAGGTGTGATGGTAGTTAGTTGCTCAGGACACATGGCTGTGGTTCACAGTGTGAACGACATCTACCTTTGTCATCACAGTGGGATTATCATGCAGGCTAGTGTCACCACAATGTGGGGTCCCTGGGGGTAGTGCTGTGGTGGGTCTGTCTCTTGCTGTGTTAGTTGCTGTTCCTACAAGCTTGTGTGACATGTGTAATTTGGGCTCCCTCTCATCTAACAATGCCTGATTGCCCACATAGGGGAATCCGATCCATGAGTTACTTTTGTGTGGCACTGTATACACATCTGTGTAATTGGGATTCAGGCCTCCTCATGTGTTGTGTGGTTGCCTGGGGACACTGGCACACCCCCCCCCATCACCTGTTGTGTTTGATATGCAGTGTGAGGCTGCCTGTTTGTGTTTGTGCATCTGCACCACTGCATTGGCATATCTTTAGTGTGCCATTGGCTGTATGTTGTTTGGTGGATTTCCCCTGCTGTCCCTGGGACTCCTAGGTCATTAGTCAGCACAATAATCATGGTTTGTATGTCCCATTGCTGCCATGGTATGGTATTTGTTCACCTCACATCTACAGTCTCCACAGGATATCTACATTTGTGTGTCCATTGGTGCAGATATGTGGGTCTGCATTATGATGGTCACTTCTGTCATTGTGTAATTGATAAATGTTGACAATGTCAGCGCCCATGGGTGATGTTTGTCTGCACATGGAAAAAGGTATGTCTTATTTGCACTGCACTGTTTGCCTCACCCAATCTATGTTGCTATGGGACACAAGCAGTACTTTGCCACTGATGTGTTTGTTGTTGTGTGACCAGGAATCATCTATGCTGTTTGGCAGTTGCAGCTTTTTCCATGACAACACTTACCTTTTGGTCACTGTGATGATGGGGGCTTAGACCCCATTGCCACAATGTTCAAAATGTGCTTCAGCTATGGATCCCACACTTACATTTTGGTCACTGTGATGATGGGGGTTTAGACCCCATTGCCACAATGTTCAAAATGTGCTTCAGCTATGGACCCCACACTTACCTTTTGGTCACTGTGATGATGGGGGTTTAGGCCCCATTGCCACAATGTTCAATTGTGCTTCAGCTATGGACCCCACACTTACATTTTGGTCACTGTGATGATGGGGGTTTAGACCCCATTGCCACAGTGGTCATGGTCTGCTTGCATTGTGGAGGCCACACACATTTATGTGTGACACATGTGATAGGGGGTCACATTGTATGTTCAATGTCATGTTCAGTGTTGTAGGCATTTGACACAGACTACACACGCTTGTCATGATGTTGGGGTGATGTCTTTTTCTGACATTCCTTATGTTGGAGTATGCTGGTTGTGTCATGCATTACCCGTCCTATGAGTGGGGATGGTAGTAGTGGTAGGCATCCAGGCCCACATGAGTAGGGGTGGTGGTAGTGGTAGGCATCGAGGCCTCCCTGAGTAGGGGTGGTGGTAGTGGTAGGCATCCAGGCCCCCATGAGTAGGGGTGGTGTTAGTGGTAGGCATCCATCCCCCTATGAGTGGGGATGGTATTAGTGACAGGCATCCAGGCCCACATGAGTAGGGGTGGTGGTAGTCGTAGGCATCCAGGCCCCCCTGAGTAGGGGTGGTGTTAGTGGTAGGCATCCATCCCCCTATGAGTGGGGATGGTAGTAGTGACAGGCATCCAGGCCCACATGAGTAGGGGTGGTGGTAGTGGTAGGCATCCAGGCCCCCCTCAGTAGGGGTGGTGGTAGTGGTAGGCATCCATCCCCTATGAGTGGGGATGGTAGTAGTGACAGGCATCCAGGCCCACATGAGATGGGGTGGTGGTAGTGGTAGGCATCCAGGCCCCCTGAGTAGGGGTGGTGGTAGTGGTAGGCATCCATCCCCCTATGAGTGGGGATGGTAGTAGTGACAGGCATCCAGGCCCACATGAGTAGGGGTGGTGGTAGTGGTAGGCATCCAGGTCCCCCTGAGTAGGGGTGCTGGTAGTGGTAGGCATCCAGGCCCCCATGAGTAGGGGTGGTGTTAGTGGTAGGCATCCATCCCCCTATGAGTGGGGATGGTAGTAGTGACAGGCATCCAGGCCCACATGAGTAGGGGTGGTGGTAGTGGTAGGCATCCATCCCCCTATAAGTGGGGATGGTAGTAGTGACAGGCATCCAGGCCCACATGAGTAGGGGTGGTGTTAGTGGTAGGCACCCATCCCCCTATGAGTGGGGATGGTAGTAGTGACAGGCATCCAGGCCCACATGAGTAGGGGTGGTGGTAGTGGTAGGCATCCAGGCCCCACTCAGTAGGGGTGGTGGTAGTGGTAGGCATCCATCCCCCTATGAGTGGGGATGGTAGTAGTGACAGGCATCCAGGCCCACATGAGATGGGGTGGTGGTAGTGGTAGGCATCCAGGCCCCCTGAGTAGGGGTGGTGGTAGTGGTAGGCATCCATCCCCCTATGAGTGGGGATGGTAGTAGTGACAGGCATCCAGGCCCACATGAGTAGGGGTGGTGGTAGTGGTAGGCATCCAGGCCCCCTGAGTAGGGGTGCTGGTAGTGGTAGGCATCCAGGCCCCCATGAGTAGGGGTGGTGTTAGTGGTAGGCATCCATCCCCCTATGAGTGGGGATGGTAGTAGTGACAGGCATCCAGGCCCCCTGAGTAGGGGTGGTGGTAGTGGTAGGCATCCATCCCCCTATAAGTGGGGATGGTAGTAGTGACAGGCATCCAGGCCCACATGAGTAGGGGTGGTGTTAGTGGTAGGCACCCATCCCCCTATGAGTGGGGATGGTAGTAGTGACAGGCATCCAGGCCCACATGAGTAGGGGTGGTGGTAGTGGTAGGCATCCAGGCCCCCCTGAGTAGGGGTGGTGGTAGTGGTAGGCATCCATCCCCCTATGAGTGGGGATGGTAGTAGTGACAGGCATCCAGGCCCACATGAGTAGGGGTGGTGGTAGTGGTAGGCATCCAGGCCCCCCTGAGTAGGGGTGGTGTTAGTGGTAGGCATCCATCCCCCTATTAGTGGGGGTGGTAGTAGTGACAGGCATCCAGGCCCACATGAGTACGGGTGGTGGTAGTGGTAGGCATCCAGGCCCACATGAGTAGGGGTGGTGGTAGTGGTAGGCATCCAGGCCCCCCTGAGTAGGGGTGGTGTTAGTGGTAGGCATCCATCCCCCTATGAGTGGGGATGGTAGTAGTGACAGGCATCCAGGCCCCCATGAGTAAGGGTGGTGGTAGTGGTAGGCATCCATCCCCCTATGAGTGGGGATGGTAGTAGTGACAGGCATCCAGGCCCACATGAGTAGGGGTGGTGGTAGTGGTAGGCATCCAGCCCCCCCTGAGTAGGGGTGGTGGTAGTGGTAGGCATCCATCCCCCTATGAGTGGGGATGGTAGTAGTGACAGGCATCCAGGCCCCCATGAGTAGGGGTGGTGGTAGTGATAGGCATCCATCCCCCTATGAGTTGGGATGGTAGTAGTGACAGGCATCCAGGCCCACATGAGTAGGGGTGGTGGTAGGCATCCAGACCCCCCTGAGTAGGGGTGGTGGTAGTGGTAGGCATCCAGGCCCCCATGAGTAGGGGAGGTGGTAGTGGTAGGCATCCATCCCCCTATGAGTGGGGATGGTAGTAGTGACAGGCATCCAGGCCCCCATGAGTAGGGGTGGTGGTAGTGGTAGGCATCCATCCCCCTATGAGTGGGGATGGTAGTAGTGACAGGCATTCAGGCCCACATGAGTAGGGGTGGTGGTAGTGGTAGGCATCCAGGCCCCCCTGAGTAGGGGTGGTGGTAGTGGTAGGCATCCAGGCCCCCATGAGTAGGGGTGGTGGTAGTGGTAGGCATCCATCCCCCTATGAGTGGGGATGGTAGTTGTGACAGGCATCCAGGCCCCCATGAGTAGGGGTGGTGTTAGTGGTAGGCATCCATCCCCCTATGAGTGGGGATGGTAGTAGTGACAGGCATCCAGGCCCACATGAGTAGGGGTGGTGGTAGTGGTAGGCATCCAGGCCCCCCTGAGTAGGGGTGGTGGTAGTGGTAGCCATCAGGCCCCTATGGGTGTGTATGGCATTGTTGATCGCCATCCCGCCCCTATGGTTCCGCTGTTGCTAGTATACGTCATTGTTGCATCCCTATGTGTGTGTGACATATGTCGGGTACGTGTCGTTTGTTTGTGTTGTGGGTGTTTGACTTACCGTCTGCGCCGTACGCGTCCGTACCAGTTCCGGTAATAGATGTAGAGTATTAGTAGGACCTGCGCGATGGGATTCATGGTTGGGTCGTCTCGTTCGGGTTTCTCGTGGCTTCGACTCGTACTCGTCGCTGGCTTGTTCATCTCGTAGCCGTGGATCGTCTTGTGGCGCGAATCGGAGCTTATGTGCAGCTCTCCCGGATGCTCTGACGTGACGGACGTAGCGACGGGTTCGGCGCGTACGGAAGGCACATCGTACTAGTTCGGCCGGAAGGTGCTGTATATTTGCTTCCGTGCGACTCGATTCGGCGTTTACGGATCCGGCTCGGGCGGGGAACAGGAGCTGGAATGGGTACGTACGGCTGGGTCGGGATCTGAGCAGTTATGCGCTTCGTACTTGCTCGTTCGGACAACTGTTCGAATCGGTCGGGAAACACGCGTTCGGCTTGGTTTTTTTCCGGACGAATAGTGTTAGGTGCGCTTCCGGACGAGATCGGAATCGACCCCTTAGTGCCTGATTATGATCTTGGTGGATGGGATACTCCGTCACAAATGTGACAGATATCCTGTCTCCCATATTACAAGTTCCATAGGATATAATAGAATTGTAATACAGTGGATAGGATATCTGTCACGTTTGTGGCAGAGTATCACAGTCCACCAAGATGATAATCAGTCCCTAAGTGCAGATTGCTGGAGATGTCTCCATATGTTTTGATTGAAATTGTAGTAACAGTCTTGTATGGCTGTGTGTGGATAAATTGTTAAAATGATTTGAATCATGGCTTGTTCAAATGCTATGATAATTTTATGTGGGTAGTATTTATTTGTTTTATGTTTAATGTCAATTCAATTCAATTTTATTCATGATTTGGAACTCAAATGAGGTCCACATATAACCAGAGAATATACCAACTAAGAGAGATCACATTAATATAGATTTAAAAAAACGTTTAAAAATGCAAAAATATTTGACAGACGACTTCATTCTTAGGAAAGAAGAGGAGTTGTTGCGCCCCCACCACTCTCTTCATATTACAATTTTAAAACATTGGCCTTAAAATATGGCGACAAGGAAAGTTCAGTGTAGAACAAGCAAGTAGTACATGATTAAAATCCTGAGTACCCCTGTTACACAAATTACACAGTTTATCCTTATCTTTGGAATTAGACCAACTCGCTGTCAACTCATTTAGCAGAAGTAAATTCATGTGTTATAAATGTCAAGTTCTAAATTCCAAGACAAATACTGCTGGGCTTCCTGTAACCGAGAGGAGAAGGTTATCACCTCACATTTTTTCTATATTTCAAAGTGTCATACATCTCACCATTGACAACTAAAACTGGACGAATGCTTTAAAAACGTTTAATTTGAATATTAGAGAAGGAGACCAGTAAATCCTGCTTTTCATCATCTTTATTTCACACATAATTAAAATCCATACAGAAGAATATTTTCCAAATGCTGAATCAAAACTTTCTGAGCAGAAAACACCCCTCAACAAATTCTCCTTGCACTTCATCAGCTGGTGACCCTTCTGGAACAAACTAGGCAGGTATTGCACATGACAGCTTGTTCAGCCAAATTCTTGTCTTAACACAGGTACAGGAATGGATGAGGTAAAATTACACAACTTACACAGAATTAGGCCTTCCATCTTCTCTAAGAAATCCCACTTGAACAGATTGATTGATTTAATAGCATACAGAGGCTTCGGGGGAACTTTCCCTTATATACAGATAGCAAATACAAAATATGCCTCCTATCCACTGCATTATAAAAAGCTCTCAGTCCGTTGGCATACAATAAGGCCTTGGACAAATAGTGGTTAATGTGATACTTTTCATTCAAAATGCTCGACAATATTTTCCCCAAATAGGGGTATGATTATACTACTTTCAGCTTCTCTGAGCCTAAAACCCAGGCATATTATAAAACGTCCTAACTTTACTACCTTTAAAAATCAGTACCTTACTTTTTGAGACATTGATTTTTAAAAAATGAGTTGAAACAAACTGCTGTAAAGAGGCAACCAATTATTTAAGCCCTTGGGAGTTAAGTCCAGTTCATCAGCAGTATGAATTAGGCATGAAAAAGGGCAGCCACCAATACTGGGAGAACCGTCCTTGCAATTTGATAAATTATCAAGAAGGTCTGAAACATAAAGTGAAAAAAAAGGGAGGCAACAGACAACCCTATTTTAAAACATTTTTAGTTTGAATTATAGAGGAGACCCCCCGATCCCCACCCAATAGCACCTGACACCAAGTGGAGGAATGAAGGGCAATAACTAATGTAAGAAGGGCTTCTGGCATACCTAACTTCTTCAGTTTTTTTCCATTAGGTTGGGTGATCTACCGTATCAAATGTTGTGGTGAAAGTTTAATTTTATGGAAGGTGGTCCAAATACTAAGGGGGAAGCAGAGAAGGAAGCCAAAGAAATCAACGGCGACTCTGCACTGGCATTAGATGAATATAGATCACGTTTGCAAGAGTTCCATTCATCTTCTTTTGTTGGAACTGGAAGAGATTTTATTCTACAGCAGGCTACAGTTGGATATAATTTCTCAAACACTTTTTATATCCTTACAGGAGACGGCTTCTTTTAGCTGAAACCAATTATAGTCATCCTTCTCTATCTTGAGAGTCAATTTCCGTCTCTGTCTTATTCTTTTCAGGAAATTAATCAATGTACCTCTTTCTACAGAGAAGGAGACACATTGACTTCTCACTAATCTATTTATCTACCTATTTAAGTAAATAAAAGGATTAAAATGTAGTCTTCTTGGAGAAACTGAACTATTTGATTTGCACATAGTCACCAATTAGTGGCTCTGGGAAAAAAAAACAGTGGCTCCACAAATAATGCTGCAAAGGAATCTCTCAATTTAACAGTTAACATGGTATTTCTGTGGGTTCTACCATTTGATCTATCAAACCTTACTGTTATATCTTTAAGGTTTCATGACCCTCCTTCTTTCTGAACTAGATTAGTCAAACAGGAGAGAGCTTTATGATCACTAAAGATGTTTTCGTAGACATTCATCTCTGAGATCATACCAAATGTGGTAAAAGGAACAATCACATAATCAATGATGTGTAAAGTTTGGGGGAATATCATTCTAAATTCTTCCATTAACTATAAGGAATTCGTCATTCCTTAATGCTTCAGCAACAGGAGACGTCTTTTATCTGATTGTTAGGTGGAAAAATTGAGGGAGCAATTTTCAAGGCTTCTTCTTTGGCCTAATTCCCTTAAGTCATGATTTATAATTTTTGCTATAAAATGCCTACCAGTACTATGTAATTACAATCCTTTCACTCTCTAATATTGGAGATTAAAAAAAAGTATCAGTTACCAATTGCCTTTAAATAGAGTCGGATGCTAGACCTGACAGCATTAGGGGGGTCTTCCCCCAAACCTTTTGCCTGCTTGCCTCATATTTTTTGCTGATTCTTTTTGTTGGCCTTAGGAGTATGAGCACTTTACCATTGCCAACCAGAGCTAAAGTGCACATGCCTCTCCCCTAAAACATGGTTTGATTGATGTATCCACGATTGGCACATTTAATTTACCTGCAAGTCCCCAGTACAGTGCACTACATGTTCCTAGGGCCTGTGAAAGAAATGCTACTAGTGGGCCTGCAGCACTGATTGTGCACCCACAGAAGTAGCACTTTAAACATGTCTCAGGCCTGCCACTGAAAAGCCTGAATGTGCAATATACACTGCCATGTTGACCTGGCATTTAAAACGCTTAGCCAAGCATTAAACTCCTCTTTTATTATATCTTGACTTCTATTTATTGGATTTTTGTTCTTTTGTTCTTGTTTTATTTGTAAAATCATAATCAATTTTTCTAAACTAGTTTGGAGTCTTTTTCTGGTGTTTTCACTGTGGTTCTGTTTGAAATGTTGCACAAATACTTTACACATTCCCTCTTAAGTGTTCGGCCTGCCAGCTCTGTGCCAAGCTACCAGAGGGTGAGCACAGGTTAATCTATGGTGTGTATCTGGCTTACCCTGACTAAGACTGTGGTTCCTGCTTAGACAAGGTGCATTCCTAGCCAACAATAAACCCAGGGCCTCATTTATGTGTTTTTGCCGTAGGGCAGCCCAGCAGGCCTTCCTGCTGCACTGCCCTATGGCAAAAGAAAAGGGCAGGAATGTGCTGTATCTATGAGATACGGCGCATTCCTGTCCTTTTCCCCTGCACCGGAGGCACAATAGGCTGCCGTGCGCCAATGCAGACACCTTTGCAACAGGGTGCAAGGGTGCATGCATTGAGGGGATGATTGTTTTTGTGCAGGAAGGGAAACCTTCCTGCACAAAAACAATCACAAGAGGCTTTTTCTTTTTCTATGTGTGCTGTAGAATGCAGCCCACATAGAAAAAGGAAAAAACGAGGAAAAATAAAGATATTTCTCCTCGTTGTGCCTCCCTTAAGTTTTTGGCACTGCCTCAGATTTACGATTTCTCGTAAATCTGGGGCAGTGTAAAAATGCTATGGATGTTGCTGGGAACACCCCCAGCAACACCCATTGCATCCCTCCTTAACGCAGAAAACTGCGTTAAAGGGGACAATATTTACGAGGCAGCATTAGGCCAAAAAAAGTGGCTTAGTGCTGTCTCGTAAATATGGAGCAGGCTTCTGCGCCACGAAACGTCACAAAAAAAAGTGACGTTGCGAAGGCGCAGCCCCCAATTTCTAACAGGGGATATACAGATTCATCACCAAAAGAAATTCATTATTACCCTGGCCTTCCTTTGGTTATATTTTCATAGCCTGCATTAATTTTGAATCATGAACAAACTGACTAAATGTCCAACTATAATTGTTACTTAAAAGAATCACAATTCCCCCTTTTGTGTGACCTGTACTAGAGGGGGCTGTGGCACAGCTTATAACATGGAACACTTCAAACACAAAATCATCAGTTAACCAGGTTTCCTGTATGCATATTACATCAGCAGCCACGCTATTCAGAAATGTAATTTTATTACTGTCAGTCACTAGTCCAGCAGCATTTCAGGAAACCACTTCAGTACTACTAGGTGATTCTGTTGCTATTGAGCCTAATGGGAATTAAGGACACCTTTGGTCGTGTCATATTTGTTTAACCTGTTTTTTAAAAACTGTGAATAAATTGAATGCTGGGCACTTCTATTATTCATTTGCACATTGTGTTTTAACTTCTTTTAAAATTGTGAAAAACCAGAACGATGGTCAATTCTGCTAATCATTTGCACATAGAACAGTCTTGAAATTGAATTTGAAGGGTTCCAGGGAGGTGGGAGCATCTACAAACTCTGGGGAATCTTTTGTTTGGTAGCAGCCATTTTTTCTCTTTCGGGACATCAAGAGGCGCCATTATGAGCAGTGTGCGTTCTAGTCCCTCGACTCTTGTACTTAAGGAGAGGCGCTGCGCGGATGCAGTAAGGACGCCCTGTCTTTCCTCTGCTAAAATGTTTTATGCGTGTCATGTTTGTTTAACCTGTTTTTTGAAAACTGTGAAGAAATAGAACGCAGGGGACTTCTATTATTTATTTGCACATCATGTATTAACTTGTTTTAAAATTGTGAAAAACCAGAATGCTGGGCAATTCGGCTAATCATTTGCACATAGAATGGTCTTGAAATTGAATTTGAAGGACTCCAGGGAGGTGGGAGCAGCTGAAAACTCTGGGGAATCTTTTGTTTGGTAGCAGCCAATTTTTCTCTTCCATTTTGAACAGTGCGCACTCTATACCCTCGACACTTGTACTTAAGAAGAGGCGCTGTGCGGACGCAGGGAGGTGGGAGCAGCTACAAACTCTGGGGATTTTTTGTTTGCTAGTAGCCATTTTTTCTCTTTTGGGACATCAAGAGGCGCCATTTTGAGCAGTGCACACTCTAGTCCCTTGACTCTTGTACTGAAGGAGAGGTGCTGCGTGGACGTGCAGCGGACGCACTGCTGGCGCACCAAAGGCACGCCTATGGCAAGCGCGTCTGCACCCATTAGTGTCCCGGAAGCAACCAGTGCCATCCACTCTGCAAGACATGCCTCAAATCACTTATACCAGCTCCTTTAACCCCTTCGGTGCCCCTGTCGTCCGACGCACCAGTGCTCATGTGCGTAGGACGGCCCCCGGCCGTCCTTGCACATGGCATTTAAAATCCCTCTGGTGCGGGCACCGGAGGGATTTCTTTCCCCCCCAGCAGCCCCTGGAGCTGGGGAAGAGCTTTCCCAGCTCCCGAGGCTGTTTGTTTGGTTTCCCTGAAATGATGATCCGCGCGCACATCGCGCTGACATCATTTCAGTGAAACCAAAACTGAAATGAGTTTCGCTTTCTTCGTGGTCTTCTATCTCAGCCCCCTGAGCACGTAGAAAGTCAGGAGAGGTATCGCTGGAAAGGGGGGAATCTCCCCTTTCCAATGGTATCCCTGCCTAGTGGATCTCTGCTTGGGGATCGCTCCAGGAGGGTGATCCCCAAGCAGGGATCCACCCACTAGGCACCAGGGAGGGGGGGTAGCGGCCTGTTGGGCAAGGGTCTTTGCTCCCCCCATATTAATTTGGGTGAATTCAGTCTTTCTGCCAGTCTGGGGGGCATATAGTGGCAGTAGCCCCCAATCTTGGGGGCATATGGGGGCAGTAGCCCCCAATCTGCCCCCCTGGGGGGCAGAAAGCCCACTAGATGCCAGTTTTTTTTTCCCCCATTGAATTTAGGGGTGGGGGCTGCCCAAGATGGGCATGCCAATGCCCCCACCCCCACACAATTCCAGTCTTTGTGCCCCCTCTGGGTGGCAGATGGGGCAGCAGCCCCCAATCTGCCTTCCGGGGGGGGGGCAGAAAGCCCACTAGAAGCCAGGGACTTTTTTCTCAATTTGAATTAGGGGTGGGGGCTGCCCAATATGGGCATGCCAATGCCCCCACCCCGCTGCAAAATTACAGTCTTTCTGCCCCCCTGGGGGGCATATGGGGGCGGTGGCCCCCAATCTGCCGCCCTGGGGGGCATAAAGCGCACTAGATACCAGGGATTTTTTTTTCACTGCAATTAGGGGTGGGGGCTGCCCAAAATGGGCATGCCAATGCCCAACCCAAAATCCCACAGTCTTTCTGCTCCCCCGGAGGCAGATGGGGCATTAGCCCCTGTTCTGCCCCTTTAGGGGGGCAGAAAGCCCACTAGGCCCCAGGGTTGGCTTTTTTTATATGTAGAGGTGGGGGCTGCCCAAAATGGGCATGTCAATGCCTCCACCCCGCCCCCCCAAAGAAATTGCCACAGCTTTTTTGCCTCCCCCGGGAGGCAGATGGGGGCAGTTGGCTGGCGGTGTGTGTGGATGTCGCTTGACTGGCGGTCTGCGTGGATGGGATTTGGCTGGTGGTGTGTGTGGATGGTTGTGTGTGTGTACTGACTCTTGGCTGGTGGTGTGGCTTGCATGGATCCCCCAGTGTTTTCTTACCCAGAATCCCCCGCAAACCTCAAATTTACTTACAAAGTCACATTTTCCTCACATTTCTGTGTGCCCCCATATTATCCAGCTATAAATGACGCTGTCCCCCAAGTTTAAAAAAAAAATCATCCTGGGGGTTTAGGGAAAAGGAAGAGGCACCTTGTGGGGTGTCCATGGTTGGGAGCAGCCAAAATATCCTCCACCTGTATACATGAGGGGTAAACTATAGTCTGTGAGGGGGAAACTGCCATCCTTTCCACCACTGAACCACTCTCTTCACTCTCCATTGCCACACCAGGATCCGAATTTAAATCAAAACTGTTTTTTGCACATTTTTATTTAGAAGTTCCACATTGTTTTTTCTTCCTCTTGACTTTTTGATTGTTGCTTTCATTACTCTTCTTACTGTTCTGCCTCCCAGGACTTAGTGATGCAGAGACTTCTTTGTTCTGGAAGATTGGAAAGAGATTACTTGTTTTGTACTTGCTAGGGAGGGGATAAGGCAGAGTTACTACTTCTGTAGACTTTGACTCAAAAAGATTTTTCAGAGAGAAGATCTACTCATTCTCCTTTGGGCTAACAGACTCTTAGATCCATTTCCGACAGTGCGGAGAACCAACTTGTTCCCATATCCCTGAAATGACAGCTGGATAGGGAATTCTCACTAAGGGCATGATTACAATAGCAGTGGGACCGCCAATGTCAGGCCATTGGTGGCAGTCCCACTGCTATCTGCTGTTGTAGGTCCGCCAGATGCGTTACGATGGCGGGCAGATGGTGGGCGGGCAAAGAGACCGTCTCCCACGCCAAGGAGCCCATCGGACCATCGGAGGGACTGCCATCTCCACAATAGTCGTGGTGCCTGCTCAGGCACTGCCATAGGGATTACAATGTCCCTCTCTGCCTGCCGTTTCATGGCGGTTAACCTGCCATTAAAAGGCAGGTGGAAAGTGACTTTGGTGCCTGCCACATAGTGCAGGGATGTTTACAAACATGCCTCTTGGCAATGAGGCTTGTGCTGCCCTTTTTCGGGCCGCAGTGCAAGCCTCAATGCTACGAGGCATGTTTCCGACTGCCTCCACGACGGTCGGATCGTAATATGCATGGCGGGACTGCCGACTCCCTGTCGACCGATACCATTCCTGACAGGATGGAGGTAGGATGCTCGTCCGACCGCCATCATAATCAGGCCCTAAGAGTCACTTGATGAATAACCAAATGTGGCACCTCAACTGAAGCGCCATTCTCCCCTTCACTACTTAGGGGTAGGGGAGAAGTAGATTTAAACGATAATGATCTTTTATCCTGGATCAAAGACTTTGATAACATCAAGAGTGAATCTAATATGCAGTCTGAATTATTAACTGATGTTTCCAACAGAGCGAATATAGAGGACAAAATTCTCTCCAAACACTGCAACAACTCAGAATGCTGTACATAGCTTCTGGAGACATTGCATGATGAACGTAGATTTAAATGCAATTCTGGGATGATGGCCATCCTGGAGGCAGTAGAAGATTCTCTTTGGGAGTTCTGCTGAAGAGCTGCTTCCTAGGAAATGGGATGGAACCCAAAGGAGAGCCTTCCCCAAGGGGAGGGATGCGGCTGATAGTCTTTGGTACTGCTTAAGGTCAATATGCAGGTCTTGGAGTGTGACATCTTCAAAGGGAGGTGATTTTTCCATGATCTCTGGACTCTAAGGTCCTGACTACGAGTTTGGCACAGTTGCGCCAGCTCAGCGCTGGCACAGCTGCTCCAAACCCGCGCAAGGACCGCCAGCCATTTTACAGGTTGAACTCATGCTACACAAGTTCAACTCGTAGAACGGCCAGCAGTCTTTTGCTAAAGGCTTGTATGTGAGCCATAGACCACTTATTAAGAGTTTGGCGGTCCAATGGACCAAAGGTTCGGTGGTCCATCGGACCGCCGAACTCATAATTAACCCCTTAATTTTTTCACATGTTTGTACATAGACCAATCTCCCAGCTCAAAGTTTCTTAGCCATCATAGCTCCTTTTCAAACAGGAGGCTTATTTGCTGTTTCATGCAGTGCGTCAATCCTTACCAAAAAAGTGCTTGATGTGCAAAGTGGCAGGCCCAGCACTGTGGTTACAACAAGGACAGAGGTTCCCAGATTAAGTATAACAGGGCAAAAATAGAGAGTTACCAGGGAGCCTAACAGCCAAACTGCAATAAAAGGGTTCAGAGCTTTAAAGAATGCCAAAGTTTGAATAACTATAGTCAGCTGATGTTGAAGTCAACTGCTAGTGGAGCCACAAGCCCACAATCTGCACCCAGGCTTCCAGCCAAACCGTCCTAGCTCAGTAAGCACACACCCTTTCTCCACTCCTGGGATCACCCCCACCACCAGCGATGTCCAAACTTAACACCAACCCCTTTCGCACCAACCCAGACTTACCAGTCACCTCCACTGCTGTAATACCAGGCTGCACAGCAAGAGGGCATGCAGAGGGACAAGGCTACCTGGGAGTGGGAACCTTGCTGAATCTCCTAATTGGTGGCTGCCTCAAAAAGTTAACAGTTGCGGCACAGGCACCCAGGCCACTTCCGTGCACCCCAAAGGCATGACAATCAATCACGCAGTCAATCAGGCAGTGGCCAGAAAAGGGCCTTCTTGTCTCCAGCCATGTATACAGTGCCTCAGGGGCAGAGGCAATGATGGCAGAGGCAATGGCATCTGTTAGGGGCGCTTTCCTTTCTGTGATGTATATATCTATCATTATGTCTGAAAATAGTGTAATTGTACAAAGAATTACAATTTTAAAATGCTTATACTTTTGTTATTTACCTATAAAATTATGCAACTACTTTTTCTCTTTATACTTACATGTATATTCTTCTTAGATGTTTCAGACTTTTTTTAAGCTTTTCTGTTGTGGGTGTTTAAATGTGAAGCAGGTGCTTTCTTTTTGTGGCTAGAAAAAAAGAGCATTAGTTTCATTTTAAATGTTTATTTGATGGTAGTTTGTTGAGGCTGAGGCCATTGAGTTTTATTCTTTGGGGTTTTAAGGTGTGTTTCTGTTCTATAATAATTTGCATATACTTACTTTTTTATATATTTTTTCTAGTTTATGATCTGTGTTGTTTCTTGGTAGCTTAACACTTTCTCAATGTTGTAGTATTTTCTTTTAGTACATATAAAGAGATAGAAGTTGTAGAGTGTTTTGTTTATTATTTGTTATTTAACAATTTTAGTTTAAATAAAAAAGTATGTTTTTCTTAATATAAGTGTGACTTACTTTTTAAGGTAGTCATTGAGATATATACATTTTAACTTCCAGGTTCTGGTCAGAGAATCCAAAAGAGTTTCCTCTTAGATTGTATAAATGTAGTTTATGTAAAATAAAATGTAGCTAATGTTGCTGTGTATTTATATATATTTTTGGGGGGTGATTTATAATTATTTTGGTGCTGTAATATATTTTTTTGTAAACATTTGTTTATTTGTTGTTTTATTTTTTTATGTTTATTAATGATAATGTAATTATGTTGCCGATATTATTGTAGTTGATATTGTGTGAGGCAATATTTTGCCTAATCATATGTTTATTTAAAGTTAACAATATTTTTGGTTCTGATGGATTTGTTTTCGTTATAAGTAAAAAACTGATATTTTTAACAGCAATATTTGTTCTTGATATTTGTGGTTTTATTAGTTATGTACAGAAAGGCAATCGTTGCATGGACAAGATGTGCCGCAGATGGACGCCTCACACTGAGGCTCCGCATCCACCTGGGCACAGCCATCGTCATCCTGTCCATCCAGTAATGCAAGCTGACCTGCAAGTGTCCCCAATGCCCCAAATCAGCAGAGGACCTCCTGAGACACTCCTCAATGTATCCGGGGAGCGCTGAGACCTTAAAAGTGGGCAGAGCACCTTCGGCCTGCCCAAATCTGAAGGTGCATGCAGCAGCCTCAGACTGGCCTGCTGGGTGCCGCCATGCAGAGTACTCTCCCCCCAGTACTGAGCCTGCGCACCACGTCCAGAGAATGTTATGGAGCGGCACACTGGGTCACTGAAAGCGGGCCTAGCGAGACTCTTTAAACGGCGGCGTCTGGGGCTCTCTGACCACCTTGGGGAAAGGAACATTCTGCACCCAGCCATGCATCGGAGTGCACAGAGCCAAAGCATATGGCCTGTATCATTGATCACACTGTTTACACTGACTGCAGCAAGCCTAAAGAGCTACTCACCAAGTGGCACCCACACACCTCCCCCCATGAGCTGGGTATGCAACTTTCAACCCTTCGGGGGCCCAATCTAGCAGATGGGGGATATCGGTGTACAGCAGGAGCACTAGATGCCCACCCTTCCCCTGCAAAAATGAGACTGTGGGGACCCGGACTTGTGCTCTCAAAGTACTATACATGTCTCCATGGAGGACACGATAGTGAGATCTATCCCACGGATTCCTGGGAGAACATTCTGTGAAGCACTCAGAACCCTCTTTAAATGGTGTGACCCGTGTTGTGGTGACTGCGTCCTACAGTGTCGTGCAGCGGACTTTATGCCGCACCTTGCCGGATTTTCCCCTGGCCTAAGAGGTGCCTTCCTATACTCACTAGCCAAAAGACTAACACCAGGGCCTTACGATCACCTGGGGGAATTGTGCTTTCTGGAGATTCCTTGCATCACCCATGGTTCGGGCAACCCCACAGGCCAGCTGATGATCTTCTAGGGGTGCAACTCCAACATGCACTTGGGAAGCAAGTGGCCTGGCTACGAGGATCTGAAATCCCCAGAACGTTGATTGGCACAATACACGACAAAGTGGGGCACATAGTCAACACCTTTGTTCCCTTTAGACTGAGTGTGCATGCAGCATTGCCTCTTCCTGCGCCCAGTTTGTCTCTGAGAGCGCCCTGGCCACTTCCAGGAGCAACAAGCATTGGCATAGCCAATAGGTCTCGCCCTTGGGACCTTATAAGTGTTTAGTTATCCAGCACAATAGCCTTGGTGCAACAACATCAACTGTTGCATGGCTAAACACTTATAAGGTCCCAAAGGCGAGACCTATTGGCTATGCCAATGTTTGTTTTTCTTTAGGCATGGGGAGACTAAGTGATTTGCCCAGAATCACAGGATGTTTGAGTTTCCGTCAGACTCGAACACCTGGGTCCCCAGCTTCCAGGTCGGCCGCTCTCGCGGTTAAGCCACATCCTCTGCCTTCAGCATCGATCAACTAGGCGAGCACTTCCTCTCTCTCGCGAGGACGGGCTGCGTTATCATCTTTAGAATGCACGTTGCCATTTACAATACTGGCACAGTTCACAAATTCAACTGAATAAAACCTTGTAACTTTTTATTATATTTGAATGAGCAATGGATGCCACAGTATTAGTCAATAGTTTAGAAAGGAAAACACAATGATGTTGGACTATGCTTACGAGGGAACACAGACTGATATGGAATACTACTTGCACCGCTCCCTGTTTTGGGAATGAAGGGCAGGTCCTTAAGAATTCACAACGGCCCTTGGAGTTGGTGGGGGCCCATGGAGGGCTGGCAGAGTCACAGGGGGGCAGTGATGAGTCCAGTGTGACAACAGGAGAGATGACGTCAGTGCTTGCTGTGTCCAGCTGTTCCGTTTACCAACCAGATTTCAACAAACGATGTAAAGATGTTACTGTCATGCACATTTTTTGTTTTTTGCAAATTGATGTTTGATTTGAGAATAAATATGTCCTGACAACGCGCTCTCAAACACCCGGCTTCCATGGTCTCAGGTCGGTTGTCATGGTTGGTACCTTGCCCTTGGGGGGGCACGAGGCTCAGAGGGCCCCCTCCTACAAATAGGTGCTTTAGACCACAGGACGAGTGAAGCGTGGATTCAATCTGCGCTGTTTTTAAAACCTGCGCCTGTGAGGACCCAAGCGCCATGGATGTGTGCTGGGTGTGGTTTTAGCCAAGGTGTTTCCCACCAGGTTTAATTGGTGGTGCCAACCCAAGCTACACTGAAAAGCAGAGCTCAGTGTTTGCCAAACATCCTCGAAAACATGTGTGTGTTTTAAGTGTCCTAACGCTTTTTCGCCTCACCAACCACTGTTTTCCCCTCACTCCTCTTTTAACGTCCACCCTTCCAAAAAAGGAACATTTGCTCTTTGTTTTGCTCCGTCTCCTGTACAATGTACATGCATCTCTCAATATTCCTCCCCTCCGTTTAAGCTGCTTTTTTTGCACCCCCTCTCTGCATATATCTACAATCACTGTTTGCATCCATCAGATCTTACTTTTAATGCTGTGTTTCTCCTTTCTCCCTCTGTACACTTTACCCCTGATTTGACCACTAGACTTATTTTCATTTTGTCTCTGCACGCTGGTATGATACTCGTATGTAAAGCGCTTGACGTCGCCTGGCCTTGTGTAGGCACTATATTACAAAATCTCAAAAACATAAAAAAATTATAATTTACGACAGAGGAATCAATTTGGTGAAACGCTCCGACCTACATCTTATGTAAATGTCATTTGCGCCAGTTTTTTTGCACGTGACAATATCTCGCCTGTATGAATTACAAAGTTTGTGGTAAAAACAAAACTCCATCATGTCAAAAACAATGGTAACGTTGGAGCTCAAATGCAACTCTACGAGTGGAAAACAAAAAATCCAAAGAAACATACATGCAACAGGAAGGTGAAGACAAGCGCGCGCGCCTCGCACGGCAGCAGGTGGAGGGGGGAGAGGAGGGGGCCTGCGCGATTCCCTTGCGGAAGCGAGTGGCGCCTGTAGCGATAATTGCTACCATATGGCGCCGCTCGCTCCCGCAAGTGAATCGCCAAACGTGCACGCGTTGCCATTGAAGGCAATGGAACGCGTGCACGTTTTTGATTGAAAAGCCGAAGCGATTCCAAAAGGTCTTTTTGCCTATGCAGCGCATGCGCGCTGCGTAGGCGAGACCTAAAAAGGACAAAAAAAGGACATTTTGCTGTTGCCACTCCGCAAGTATTTTCACACCTGTCATGTGGCGTCGACGAAATGGCTTATTGTCCCTTTCGGCAGGTGTGAAAACTCCACTTTCTTGTGTGGCAGGCTGCGCTGCAGGAGCAGTGGCGGCCCGTGCAGGTAAGTTCAGTGGGGCGAGGGTGGGGCAGGGTTTGCTGGGGGGGGGGGGGGTGAAAGTAACAAACGACCGGATCCGCCGACTTGGCGATGTGGCGAGGGCAACGTAAGTGGTTTTACTTATTTATTTTACATTCCCTATCCCGTCGTTTGTCACTTTCAGCCCCCCACCCTTCCCAGCCCTAACGTGTTTACCTGCACGGGCCAAAACTGTGCAGGAGGCCCAGGACATGCACCAAAGACAAGGGGGCTGCTGCTTCATTTAGTTTAAGAATGGAGCATTTCAGGAGGCCAATGCGGGGCAGTGTGAAATAAGTGCGTTGAACTGGATTATTTTATTTAAAGACTTGCCAAATACTTTTTTATCAAGCCTCTTTTTAGTTTATTATCGCATATGAGAGCTCTTTCAAATACGTGATTTCAGGATGCCTATGGAGCAAGTCTGGTTTGAGTATTGTGCTGTGTGTTCAGCAGTTTCCAGGCAACAATAAAATGTCAAGATAACTCTGGCGATTAAAGTTCCTGCTGGGAAGAGATGGATCTTTGTCTAGCGGCAGCTTTAACTTCTCATTAAGTAGAGTAGAGTATTAATATGCCTGCTGCAAAGAACGTGCACCTTGCAAGTGACAGAACTGTATTTATGTGAATAGCTCAAGTGGTTACTGCTTTTGTCACAGAGATCGTTTTGTTACTTGCAATTCATAAGTTACAATCCTAATATAGCACAGTGGCCTAAAAATTGTTATCAAAGGGCTGCTTGCAAACTGCATGGTATAGGTTAGAACTTTATGCTTTTTTCCCGAGCTTTCATTATCCTAATGTTGCTAAAAAGGGTTTGTTTGGGCAGAAATAGAGTCTTATTAGTAATGCTAACCCCAACCACTGGGGCCAGTAACAACCACTGGGGTATGTTTTAAACCCTGAGTTTGTGCTTCTCCAGACCAAACCCTCTTAAAATATATTGCCTACTAGTATCGATGACATGTGATTATCCTTCAATCCTCATTGGCTTATGTAACATTTTCTATAGACGGATTTACACATATTTGATTCATTGTCTCTGAATAATATATGTGCGTGATGTAAAGTGCTCTGACGCCCTACACTGGCATGAGTAGTGCTATACAAAAATTAATGGTGTGTGAGAGAGTTGCACTTGAGAAACGAAGTACACTGTTGTAGTGTGGTAGTGAGCGAATCCATAGAGAAGGAGGTCATTGAGGGGTCACTAAAAAAGATTGTCACACGTGCCCCACCACAGGCGCTATGGAAGTAATGTGTTGCTCATCTTGGAGACATACCATATATACCATGAGCACAATGTTTGATAGTGCTGCTTTTTAAAGATTTGTACTTGTCTCATTCCCATTAATAAGTCATTTGGCATTTTTTTTTTTTAACAAAATGTACTTAAACACTTTGCAAAGGGTTTAATAGTGTCCCTTTAATTGATATGTGAATTCTTTAAAAAATATAATTTTTTTTACAAAATACATATTTTTTTTATTTAAAATTGAATAACTGTTTATATCTAAATGTTAAAGTATTACTGTACTTGGTGTTCATCCAGGCTGGGCCCTGAACTTCTGTCGGCAGCTGCAGCTATGGCTGGAAAAGCACAGCTCGAGGATTTGTTTGTGCTGTGTCCCTCTGTTTTGAAGCGGGAGGAGTGGTCATTGTTGAAAAAGCTGTGTTTTGTCTGGAAACTGAATCATGTTTCCCATAGCAGTCACCTAGAAGACCAGGAGTTTAGTCCATGTCAGTCAAGAACACCAGATTCCTGCTCTAGGTCTGCGTTTAGCTGATCTCACTGAAGAGCAAATAAAGACAGCTGTGCAGTATTTAAGGCCACAAGCCAATAGTTAAGTAGGTCTGATAAGGCAGGCCCAGCTTAGAGGACCCCTATTATGTCTAATCCACTGCCGAGGCTCTGGTCCCAACCTCTCTCCTGAGGGTGCCCTCGGCTCAGTCCCCCCGCCTCACCCCGTTACCCCTTTCTCCTACTGCCAGCAGCATCTCGCTCATGCACTAACTTCCCTCCACTCCTCGAAGTGCCTCATACTCAAGGGCATCATAGAGGGGGAAGGGAGAGGATGCATGTGTGTGGCCTTGGGAAGAGTTTCAGTGTCTTGTGGCAGCACCAGACCTGAAGAGGGCAGGTTGTGGAGAGCTCTATTCTTGGAATAGTGAGCCAGATTAAGGAGAGTTTTGGGACTTTCATCCTTCTGAGGTAGGTAGACTGAGCACCAATGAGTTGGGTAACAGTTCCTCATGGTGTAGGTTTTAGCTGTACGCTTTTGTTAGTGTCATGAGAATGAATAGCCAGGCATACCCATGTGAAATAGAGCTCCGAGAATCAGTCTGCTCTCTCTAGCGGGCTGGTGTCAGCACTGGAGGTAGAGTTTGGAAGGCTCAGTGTGGGACATGCCAGCCCAAGGGCAGGGGTATGAAGGGCTTATAGTTTGGATTGCAGGGATCACAGAGAAGAAGCACACCAGTACTGTGGAGAACTCAGAGTTAATGGGGACATTATTCAGCACTGTGCTCTGGAGGGCCCAGTGAAGGAACATCAGCACAGTTGAATGGACCCACGGCCCTGTGAAGAGGGGAAACTCAGTACATGGGTCCTGAAGGCTGATTTGCACTCCTATTTGCACATATTCCATCTTGTGAAAATGCAGGGCATGCATATGCCCACAGTGAGGCTTCCTCGGGTAGAGTTGCCTTCCTAGGCCTGGCACATGCTCAGGGTGCTCGCAGATGCATTGTGGCCAACAGGAGCCGGCTTGCAACCTAGACCCCATATACCTACAAAGGTTGGAAACTTGCAACCTGGGGTCAGGCGGTGCAAGAGTCTGGGCCATGATGCATAAGAGCGGCTACTCAGACTGGGGGAGGTCAACAGAAACATTTACTCACTGGGTTTGTTTAGGAGCTTGTCATCAGGTAGAAAAGAAAAGAGGACAAGGAAACAGGGTGGAAGTTGTTAGATGATGGGAAAAGGCAACAAAATCAAGAAAAACAGACGTTTGTAAAGCAATAGAGCTGGACAGAAAGAGATTGGGAGGAGGAGTGGACAACTACGGAGGAGTGATATAAAGGAGGGACATAAAAGGGTAAGTGAGAATGGAATGTGAAGTACAGAGAATAAAGGCAGGTGAGTAACAGCATTAGAAAATGGACAAAGGCTGTAAGAAAGACAGAATGAAAGTAAAGATGGGAGGGTAGAGAAAAGGAGAAAAGATAAGAATGGGGACTGAAAAGAAAGAAAAGGTGCAGGGTAGAAAAGCTGAATAATAGGAAGGACAGAAATAACAGAAAGATGGAGAGAGAAGAAGATTTGGAGGAGAGGGCGAGGGAAAGGAGAGATTTGAATGTAGAGTAAAAGGGGGCATGAATAAAGAGGATGGATTAAGGGAGCGAAACAGTAAAAAGGAAGAAGTTAAGCAAGAAATGCTGATGAAAAGAAAGAGAGAAAGAAAGAAAGAAAGAAAGAAAGAAAGAAAGAAAGAAAGAAAGAGAAAGAAAGAAAGAAAGAAGAAAGAAAGGGGTGTGAACCCTAGAAAGGAGAGAAAAAGGGAGGGAAGGATGATAAAAACAAACAAAAGGTGATCTGTATCAAGAGGTGAGGGAAAGGGATTGAAAGGGACAATTAGAAGACTATCAGGGCAACACTAGACACACTAGGTCAATGGGTTAATCTCCTAGGGAACGAAATTCATTAGTATAGTAGTTAAGTGGCTTTGCACATGATAGCTGGTTAAGAGCTGTCATCCGAGTGGAGAGTGGGTTGTTTTGTGGTTGTGTTCCTCAAATGCAACAAATTGAAAACTTGAATAAAACAGATTTTTTAAAAGGGGATAAGTAGACAAAAGTGACAACCAAGGAGATCAGATATAATGAATGAGATGAGTAGGAGAGAAGCATAGTGATGATATAGATTTGATAGAGAAAGGGTAGAATGAGAGAGTGGACACAGAGATTAGAGAGAGCTTGGGGAAGAGAAAATGGTAGGATGTAGATTGAAGAGAGGAGGCAAGATGAGGGAGAAGTAGAGTAGAGTAGAGCAGAAAGGGAGAAAGGGAGAAAGGGAGAAAGGAAAGTGGGGAACAGTAGCAGCCGGTACAGGTAAGCATGGTGGGACGGTGGGGCGGTGGGGAGGGCGGTGGGGATGTCGACAGATGACGGAATAGGGCAAATTAAAAAAAAAAATAACTCCTATTCTGTTGTCTGTCAACATCCCCCCTGCACCACCCCGCCCCACCGCACTTACCTGCACTGGCTGCTGCTGGTGGGGAAAATAAAATAGCACAAGGAGACAAGATAAAAACTTAAAAAAAGGGAGGAACAGGGTAAGTACGAGTGAGAGAGAGATAGAGTGGAAGTGGATAGGGATAAGAAAAGGTGCGAAGAGGAGATAAGAGATTCATGATGATAGTGAAGAGAGAGGAATGATACTTAGAATGATTAAGGAATAAGATTCAGTGTCACCGGGGTTCAGAGGTGCAAGGAGCCCAATGAGTCCCTGTAATGGGTGTCATTTAATACCAACCCAAATATGAGGGGAGGTCAATTTATTTCTTGCTTAGATTAGGGCCGATGTTACCCTTGCTATGCCACTGTTTTAGCAGCTTGCACGCGGCACATACTTGCATATTAAGTTGTCGCTTGTCTTCAGTGCATGCAGCCTTGACTGAAGTGCATTTAGCACCTTTATTGCCGCACTTAAATGGAAAAAATGAGAGGGAACATTGGACAACACCCAGGCTAACATTAACAAGGTGTTTGTTAGATTCTATGAAGATTGTGTTCTCCCCTTAGATTCCCCCCCAAATGACAACAGGGCCTTACTGCAAGACGGTACTCTTTCCCGTCTCTCTCCACTGCAACTCCTAGAATTAGGGCATCCTCTGCCATTGGAGGAGAATCAACTGGCAATTCGCCAGATTGCATGGGGTAAGACCCCAGGTGCAGATGGATTCCCCGTAGAATATTATGCAGCATTTTGAACCATCCTGGCCCCTAAGTTATTGGAGGCCTACCAAGAAGCATACCAGAGAGGCATTCTCCCTGAACCGCTGTGTGAGGCCGTCATTGTGGTGCCTTTAATGGTATTTTGCAGTGGCGCAGCTACAATGGCCCAAGAGGTGGTCGGTGTGAGATAGAATGAGGGTAGATCATTCATTGCAAACACCACTGGGCGATATGAGCCTGCTGGAATGGCTGTTTACGTCTGGGGGCCCATCTAAAGGCCTGGGAATACTCGCATGGGTATTATTATTATTATTATTATTATTATTAATAATAATAATAATTATTATTATTATTATTATTATTAAAAGAGTTTTATATAGCGCTGGCTAGACCCGAAGGTATCAGAGCGCTTTACATAAGGTTCCACAAAATTACACAGTACATTAGAATCAGGTAACATCAGTTGCTAGAAAAACATTTCAACAGCATAGATGCGAGGAAGGGTAAGGGGGCAGGAAAGGTGGGGTAGGGGAAGATAGGACAGGGAGACGAAAGTAAATCTGCCCCGAGTCCGGCTGGATAGGTGACGGCTAAGGGGGAAGTCCACAGCCCATCTCCTCTATAGCTATCAGGTAGCTCCACCGGGCCAGGGCCAAATAGCAAGGTCTCGGTTAAGAAACAAAACATTTTAAAGAGTATAGGAAGACGAGAAAAGTGGAGCGTAGAAGGGGTGGGGGAAAGGAAAAAGGGGTAGGGGGAGAAAATGACAGAGAGACGAAGGAAAGTCTGCCCAAGGTCTGGCTGGGTAGGTGATGGTCGCGGGGGAAATCCACAGCCCAACTCCTCTTTAGCTAGCAGGTAGCTCCACTGGGCATCGGTCAGCTAGATAGGTCTCAACAGTCAGAGGAAGATCCCAAAGTTAATGTCAAGGAGGGTGAGCCAGGGTGGGAGGGTGGAGGGGGAGCACCTCTAGCCTCACTAGAGTAACCTCGAAGTGCCAGTCCAGGGAGTCCAGTGTGGGTGGAGGGGTTTCAAGGGTGAAGAATGGAAGAATAGAAGGTAGGAGCCTAGGAGTTTAGTCCATTTGTGTGGCGGCCAAGACGAGGTCAGGCACCCAGGTAGTTTGAGGTCCCTCAATTGCTTCATCCCGATGATCGTGACTCCCACGGCCGCCATGTTGGAGTCAGGCATCCCCTTGAGCGAATGGATTCTCCCCCTGCTTGCTGCCCCGGAGGGGAAGCTCGTGAAAGGATTGTTCGTGCCCCGTATTGGAGGTACTAGATGTTGAGTTTATTAGAGGGGGTGAGGGGAGGACGGCCAGTGTGTGCTTGGGTGGTGAAGCGGGCCGTAGGTGTCTGCCACAAGTCTGAGGTATTCATCAGGGGACAATGAGAGCTATTGTCACCCATCCAGAGATTCGGGAGTCGTTCTGCTCAGAGCCGATTCAACCGGCCACCATTGTGTCCTAGCGGAGCCTCTGTGAAATGGAGACCTTTCAATTAACGATCTTGTCTCCCTACGGCAGCAAAATGATCAGAACTATGAAAGAATCGCGAGCTGAGCACCATGGATGAATTCTGCCCCAGATCTCCGGCGGCAGTTCGTGCGTCTCGCAAAAGAGGGAGGTGGGGGGAGCCAGGTTTCACCGTGCCAGCACCGCAGGGGGGTATCACCAACCAACTCCTCCTCGAGGAAGCTACCCCCAAGGGATCGGCCGACAGTACTGCTCTACTGCGGGGTGAGGTGGACTACCACTGGGAGTTCAAGTGGAAAATGAGCGGCATCACGGTACCTGGCTCCCGTCCTCCCGCGTAGCTCTCCGGGCGCCATCTTAGCTCGCTCCCGTACGGGGACTCCGCAAGACATTACGCGGAAAGTCGGAATCGCAGAAAGGCGGTTTTAAGCTCGTTGAGATCAGGCAGCATTCCGATTGTGGCAAATATGCGTCCGGAGGGAATATGATCGAGGTAAGGTGCCGCTTTGGATGTTAGAGAGCGGGTCCGCCACGGAGCTTCAGTTCGGAGCGGCCATCATGGCCTTAGACCTGAATGAATCTCCTCCAAAAATGGTCGGGCTGAGGGGGAGGGGGGTGGCCCTGCCCTGCCTCTTCCTGTCGATGACAGGTGCAGGACGGGCCCGCCTTTGGCCTTGCCTGGGAGCTGCCTGTGCCAAACTGGTCTGGAATAGATATATTCAGCCCCAACAGAACCAGATCCCATATGCACCGCAGCTCCCCCTGTGGGTGGTGCCCGCCATGAGAATGCTAATAGGGACCAATGACCCAGCACTGTAGCAGGAGGTGGGGATAGCCCAAATGGGTGATCTGTATAATGACAGTGCCTTACGCTCATTTCAGGACCTTTAGGAGCTTTATGGACTTGGGGATGTTCCTTCCTCACCTACCATGCTCTTACTCTGGCCCTCAGGGATGCATGGGTGATAGATGGAGATTAACTGAATATACATCAAGGATTACAGTGTTTCCTCACACATGGACAGGGACACAAGGCGATAAAGGCGATCTGCACAGCACTACTAACAGGACATGCAGATTGGGCACTTTGCAGTAAGCCACACTGGGAAAATTGTTTAGGCACTGTACTCACTGCTAAGCAATGGGAAATGGCAATGGAACATGTGAAGCGCATATCACGAAATACTCGCTTAAAGTTCACGCAGTTTAAAATTAAATCCATCAAATGTACCTCACCCCACACCGGCTCCACTTGATGTTCCTAACAGTATCGCCAACCTGCCCTTGGTGTGGACATGGAGATACCACGATCCTCCACATGGTATGGGACTGTTCCCCCTTAAGGATGAATTTGGACCCAGGTGTTGACCCATATATGAGCTGTGATCGACATCCAGCTGCCTCTGGACCCTTTTCTGTACATTTTAGGGATCACTAAAGGTACCAAACGCTACAAATACTATTTAAGAATGGTAGATCTCACATTGGCCTTATTCAAACGTCTAATAGCTATGACATGGAAGTCCGCACAGCCACCCATGATTAATAATTGGCTTCAGGCAACACATAAATGGGCACTGGTCAAGGCAGATGCCTTGGGGTCTGACCAGCAGCGGTGTGGACGTGAGGGGGCCATCACACTTTCAGACACTTATGTACTCAAGCTCTTTGATAAATTACATCCACCCTCTCCTGAAACCACCTCACTGGATGACGAAACATAGTCACTGTCACTGCTGACGGATGCCAGAAGAGCTCGACATGACAGTGCACTATTATCACTGCCCTTACACACTAATGCGTAGCCCTGCAGTAATTTCCTTCTCTCCCCCCCCGCCCACGTACCCCGATGGCCAAATACCGCTAATTCCCGCCACAGGTCTCCTACACCACCCCTTCCCTGTTACTCACAGCCTCAAGACATCCCCAACCAGCAGTTTCTATAGAGTTAGTTTTGGTTTAGATGCAATGCATTATTTGTTACTCTTCAGAGAGGCGGGACGCGGAACTTCAAATCAGATTGGCTCCTGCCATTGATACTACAACATATGATGTTATTTCAGTTGCTTTTGCCTTGTTTTCATTTATTTACACGAGTGTAGTGCTAAATAGTATTGAGCTACACATGTTGCTTTTAATGCAACTGTGCCTATTTTTGTCTGATGTAAAACACTTGGATGTGATGTTTAAAAACCAATAAAGATTTTTTTTTTTTAAATGTATAGAAAGGCAATATTTTTGTTAACAATATTCAATTTCCAATATTTTTGCATATTGATGTGTGCATCGATATTTTGTCATTACACCATTTCTGAATAAGAATTGAGAATCTAGCTGCCAATACCCTCCAGTAAGCAATCTCTCATTTAAGGCAATTCATTAGGTGGATCATGTACATATTAGTGTCTATACCCTTAAAGTGGAAGTTTAGCTTATGTACACCAGCTGATGGTGCTCTGTGTTTTTGCAGGTGACTTCACTCTTTGGACACAGCAACCTAAATAACAAACATTAACACACTGACCAGTTCCTCTCAGATCATTCCCTTGTCTACACTGAATCCTTCCACACCTAAAACCATAAAACATCTTAATCCTCAACAATTTACCCCTGACCCACTGCTCATTCCTACCCTGGAAACACTGCTGCACTGATTTACATACTTCTTTGTAAATGTGTGCCACACACTCTCACTCAAGGGACAAAACATGTGGCATTGCCCTCTTGTAGTATTTCCTTTGTTTAATCATTCGCTCTTACCTGTCCTCGACAATCATGCTTTAAAATTGCATTTGTCCTGTCATAATTAAAGAAACCCTTGGTTGGGCCTTTCTCCCCTCCAAGTTTTTTCTGAGCTTACTTTTCTCTAAACCGCCTCCCTCACAGATTATCTCTCACATTAAATTCCCATTAATACTGTTCAAAGCAGCATCTGAGCCCTCCATTCCATGAAGACTACCCTTTTCCAGTCACCACACTAAGCTGACCATAATTGCTTACCTTCCATTCTATTCCTGCTAAACCCTTCTTGCATTTAGTAACATTGATAACCACGTGCTACTCTTAACTCGGAATCTTTCGTACAACAATCATCTGGTCTCATCAGACCTTTCTGACTCATCTCTCTCATATAATGGCGCTCACCATGCTCTCAACCAACAGCTCGGCCTTATGGTGTTCCCTGAGGCTCCGTAAAGGGATCTATCTCTCTGTTTCTTACATGATACTCTCATGTTTGGAGACATAATTTCCTTATTTAGTTTCTCCTGCATCTTTATACCAATGATACACTTTCAATCTTTTTTTCTTTTTCGTTCTCTTATAGCATGCATTTCAGATGGTCACGGTTTACTGAAATTTAAGGCCTGGCACAATCCCTCCACCAAGCCCCCATGTGTTCCATCAGGTCACTGGTCTTACAGCCTCCTATGCCCCAGACAGTGGCGTAGCTAGCCCATGTGCCGCCTGTGGCGGTGCTGCGCTTGCCGCCCACTGAAGCATGTAAGGGAGGGGTGCTGACAATTCCCTAATGACCGCAGATAAGAGCGGGGGCGTCGAGTGGTGCTGGCGATTCCCGCGATGGCCGCAGGTAAGGGGGAAACCGCTGCCCCCAAAACTCACACAGCCAGGGGCGGACTACCCCCCATCCACCCCTTTTGGAAATGGAGTGCACAAATCACAAAACTCCCCCCTTGAAAGTTGGATTCCGCTCATCTGTTCCTCATGTTAGAGAATAAATACTTGCAGTTGATTCGGTAGTCCTTGTTTCTGTAAAATGTACACATTACTTGGCTCTGGCCAATGGTGAGCACCAATCTCTTTTATCTCACATTATTCTCCTTTGCCAGATATTGACCCAAAACCCTAAACAAGTGAGAAATAATCAGTCTGTACTACAATAATTTGATTTGTATATAGGGCTTCACACTCCATTTTTACCATTTCTAAGTGCTGTAAATAACATGCGTTTAAGGATACTGAATCTACTGACATTGGAAAGACAAAGTATAGATTGGCCTTGCAACTCATGAGCTGCAGATCACAAGAGATGTCTGGGGGTATGTAAAGCTTACTTGGCCTTTCTGCGATTTGCACTTGTGGCTTGCAGATCAGGGCAGAAGTCAACAGAGAGTTTTTTACTCACTGAGCCATCTTGCTGTCATGCGTGATATACTACGTGTCCATCAGTTCATCTTTGTTCACCTACTGGCCCATTATTACTGTTCAGGGCAGCATTAGAGGTCTTCATTCCATAAAGACTGCCCTTTCCTGTCCTCCAGCTTTAGTCTACCCCTTCTAATTATGTGTATTAATCATAGTTTCATTCCTTAACTTTCTATCTCTGTTATAAAAAAAATTGAGAAAACGTACTGCTTTCTTCTGTGACTTACAATAAAGAATGCTGAGGACAGCATCAGGTAGAAACAAATGTTTACTCACAATGCAAAAAAGCCATCCCAGCACAACTAGATAGTCTCTGGGTGACCTTTCCATCTTCATTCAGGGAACAACAGGCATACCTTCCAGGCAAACACTGGCCACTTGGTCAACTAAGTACTTTTCTGCCTCTTACAAACATTTATTCTCCTTTAAATAGAGCACATTTTGGGTCTGTGGAAGAGACGGTGTGGCGAGTCAGTAAAATAAAACACCCCTTGCCCTTTCAATGGCCTTCTGTTAGAGGCCAGGCAATTGAAAAACATTTTTACCCGTCTCAAACCACATAAGTAAATCCCAAAATTGCTCCCCGGGTTTTTCCACCATTACATGAAGACTAAAATAATTTATACCGTAATGCACTCATTTTGGTGAAAGGCAGGAGTCGCTCTGTATTTGTGGGGTGATGCAACTGTCAAGTTGACTCAGGAGTGGCTCTGTTGATATTAGGCCAGCTAATCACCCTGCTAATTGGACAGGCATTTGAGCCACAATGCGAGGCCGGATCAGCTTTCACTTTAACTACTCACGCAGATGATGTTTGACTCAAATGGAATACTTTGTATCAACAAAGTGAATGACTGTAAAAATAAGGCCACATGTGCGGCTGCCACTTTTTAATAAGTGTCTTCCTCAGCTCCCCTCGCCAGGGCAGCCACTTTAGCACACGCACAAAATGGAGGCTCTTTAATTGAACATTGCATGAATGGACGTCGAGCGATTTACTCGCCTTGCTCTCAGGGCGTTGGACGCCCAGAATTTCGTGCAGGGTCTGCTGAGTGAGACAGTCTGTCCTTTCACCTTTATTTTTAAATTACCTTTCTGATTTATTTTACATATGCAGCTCTACTGACAAATGTATCCTTCAGCAAGAAGCTGGCAGACGCTAATTACGGTCATCGAGAAATCTCTGCAAATGCAACAGCTTTCTCTTCGATTGCCAAAGAACACAGGCCTCAACTTAAATAACTTTGGACTTCCTTAATTATGATACGTCTGTAAAAGAGTAGAGAGATACGACAGAAACTTTTACATTCTCGATTTTTTTTTGATGCACTAGAGACAAGCGCAGATCATTCCAGGTACAGTTCCAAAAAAAGTGTTAATATAATTCGACTATTTACATTGTGAACGAAGAAATAAATAAACTCGTGGTGTTACTTTCCGAAAGCTTCTGTTTACTGCTCTTGTCCTCTTATCCTTGACATAACTATATAAAGAACAGATGATTCATTAAAACAAACACTTAACGAGGCTCGTGGAAATATCACTTGTTCTAATTCAATATGGCAAATTGTTCCAAAGTCCAAGTCCGACACTTGTAAATAGTGGTTTAGTTGTGTTTGCTATTTGGCCAATGATCACTGTATGTGCAGGGCATCATCTGTGACTTTTCCACATTCACGTGGTAATTTACATTGGTGTTGTACAGGCTTGATGCTTGGTTATTGTCTAAAATACCAATAAGAGCTGTATGACATATTAATAACCCATCATTTGGGAATTTGAGTGGATGAACTACGAAAAGGAGTTAAACATCTTCCTCTCTGGTACAGTAGTTTGCAACCACTCTTCTCTGGTGACACAAGGATTTGCTTAGTGTTTGCTTGTGTGAAGGGAAGAAATGCAATTACTGTTACCATTGCTATTAGCTGTCACCGCTAAAGACATGCCATTACCCCAGATCCACCTTGTCCTCATCCTATTCCTAACTAATGAGGTGATTCTACCTCGCAGGACAGAAAAAAGAGCAAGAAGAATGCTGTAGATATTAGCCACTCTTATAAGGCTGGTACCTATAAAGACTGTACGTAGCCAGCAGTCTTCCTGTTCTTTTTTCTGTCCCGGTGGAGAGAAAGGGACGAGGAGGAGGCAGACACTGCTGGGCTTAGTTCACAGTCATGCTTGTTTCTTCCTTCCTGCTCAGCAAGACGGCGCGGGAAGGAAATAGAGCGCCTCTCCGGTTCTGCTGGGCTTGGTGGGAGAGGCACAGGCATTTTGAGCATTACGGAGAGCTGAGTGTCTTCCGTGTCCTGCGATAACGGCGTCCTGGGATCAGTTTCTGTGGTGAATTTTGGCGCATGCTAGCTGCCAGTGATTCGCACATACGCGGTTGAGGGTTGTCTTTCTCCTGTTGTTGGGTGAGCAGTTAAAGACGCCAGAGCAGTTAGGTCTGCATAGCGGAATCCTTTGCTGTTGGATATTTGTGGCCATGTTCCTAGCACTCTTGGGTTTCCGGCAGACTTTTGAGGGTTGCAAAGTGGTGATCCAGACAGACAATATGGTGGCAATGGTGTACCTCTACAGCCAAGGATGTATTTTCCAGTGCATCCCTTCATTTTAGATATGCTTATGAGTGAGTGGAAGGACCCGCATAAATCTCTTTGCCTCAATTCATGGTGATATTGTATCCTCTCAAGGGCATGCATGTGAATTTGCCTGATTCCATTGCTATTAACTCTTTTATTGCCAGTCTGGTGGGGAGGACCTCCTTGACTGAGGATGCTATTGTTAAGGACACAACTGATTGCTTTCTGACTCTAAGGAGATGTCTCTAACCAGGACAGTCTTTCTTCAGATCTATGCCAGGTTTGGGAAACCAGGACTAGACCTTTTTGCATCCCGTCGCAACGTTCAGGTTCCCAAGCTTTGTGGCAGAATTCCTCAGGAGGGAGCTTTGTGGGGTGGATGCCTTATTGATCCACTGACCAAGGTCTCTTCTGAATGCCTTTCCCCCAATACATCTAATTCCCAAATTGTTGACCAGATTGATGAGGAAAAAGAGGGTTCTAATCTTGGCGGTACCATTTTGGCCACAAAGGTCATGGTTTACTCTTCTGATGTCCTTGTGGTTCAGGGTCTGTGGTTTCTGGCTCTCTTCTCTTCTCCTCTGAGGGTGTCTCATATTCTCTCCCTCCAGAAACGTCATCTCTCAGTGTGGAGGTTGAGAGGCGGGAGCTACAAAACAAGGAGTTACCAAGGCATTTAGCTACTGCCATCCAGCAGTCTAGGAAGGCATCTAATTTAAAATCTTATGTTTGTCTCTGGGGTAGCTTTCAGCGCTGGTGTAGTCCTTTGAAACTTTCCCCTCTAGACTGTCCTTTGAAATATATTCTACAGTTCTTTTGGGATTGTTTTGAAAAGAAGTTATCTGTCTCTACTTTGCGGGCTCAATGGGCTGCCATGCAGGCTTTTCGGGCCCCCTGTGGTAATCTGACTGATTCAGATGATCTGGTGGCTCGTTTGTTGGGAAGCTTCTCCATCTCTAGGCCTTTTGTTTGGCCCTTCTACCCCTTACTGGATTTGCCCTTGGTCTTAAGGGCTCTGGTGTCCCCTGCTTTTGAGCCTCTGGAGACTGCTGATGTTAAGTTCCTGACTATGAATGTGTTTTTTCTTGTAGCTATTACTTGGGCCAGGCGTTTGGGGGAGCTGGGTGCTTTGTTGGTGAAAGAACCCTTTCTTTATTTCTTTCTGTGATGATGTGGTGGCTCTTTTTGCCTAAGGTTTCTTCTCAGTTCATATGGACCAAGAAGTTGTTTAGCCTGCCCTGATAGAAGACAATGATTCTTTTGGAGATTTTCAATGGGAATTGTTGGATGTAAAGAGGGCACTTTGGATTTATGTGAATAGATCTGAATCCTTGCATTGTTCTGATTCTTTGTTTGTGTCCTCCAGTAAAGGAGAGGAGGCTTCCTTATTGTCCTCTGCTCGCTGAATTAAGCAAGTGATTTCCTTGGCTTATTCTTTGTCTGGGTCTCCTCCTCTTGAGTGGTGCAGGGACATTCTACTAGAGGGGTGTCTGCTTCCTGGGCTG
Source organism: Calotriton arnoldi (assembly GCA_963921515.1). Taxonomy (NCBI): domain Eukaryota; kingdom Metazoa; phylum Chordata; class Amphibia; order Caudata; family Salamandridae; genus Calotriton; species Calotriton arnoldi. Next base: position 249,060 of record CAWUFW010002715.1, on the reverse strand, counting down.
AGATTCAGGGTGTTTCCATTGCTAAGATCTGTTGTGCAGCCACCCTGGCAACCCCAAACACCTTTTTCTGCCATTATCGTTTTCATAATGTGTAACTAATTTTGCTGTGTGAGTACTGCGGTCTTCTTTGTCTTGAATTAGTTTCTATTGCAAACTGTGTGCAATAAATCACTGGTGTGTGTTGCAAGCAATAGTGATCTCTGTTTTCTTTCCAAATAGTTTGCTATGCTTGAAGGCTGGTTCGTGGCCTACTTTGGTATTCCTCATTAGTGAGGAATGAGACGAGGACAAGGGGGACCTGGGGTAATGTCATATTACTTACCGGTAATCTTCAATACTCCTGGTCCTGCCATCCTCATCCCATTTATCATGCCCCACCCTCCCATTATCCCAGTTTTCATTTTTGGGGACTTGGAGGAATGCCTGGTAAGTATAGCTTTTATAGGCATCAGCCTTATGGGAGGGGCATATACTTCTTATTCTTTGTTCTGTCCTGCGAGGTGGAATCACCTCATTAGTGAGGAATGGGATGAGGATAACCGGACCAGGAGTAATGAAGATTACCGGTAAGTAATATGACATTACAAGACACAAACAGCAGAAGCAAAATCACAACATGAAAACTCGTGATGGAGGAGGGAAAGCATAAACATGATCGTGTTTGAGAAATAAATGGAATATTGGTGTTCAGTGTTTTTAATGTTTGGTTGGTTCACTTTTCTTGATCGTGATGGTTGTTAGTAGTTAGAAGTGGGTACAGTCTCTTTCTTGGCCTGTTCACTGTATGTGCTAGGCTGATCTGAGGTGCTTTAGAATGGTGTTAAGTTATGCTTTTAACTCGAAATATACACCGCAAACATAGAAAAAGGAAAAAGCCTCCCAGGATTGTTTTTGTGCAGGAAAGTTCCCAATCCTACAGAAAAACAATCCAGCATTCAACGCAGACCCCTTTGCACCATGGTGCACGGGTGCCTGCGTTGGCGCAGGCTGCTGAAACAGCACCAGCATGGGGGAAAGGGCAGGAATGTGCCGTATGCCATAGATACAGCACATTCTTGCCCTTTCACTTTGACGCAGGGCAGCGCCGCAAGGAGACTTGCTATGCTTCCCTCCGCCAAATGCCCATAAATATACCCCTTAGTGCACACACAACCCTTTGATACACTTTTGGGATGCCCTAGCCTTTTTAGTAGATGGACGGTTTTAACTGCATCAGTTTTCTGGCAGGGAGTTTCTGCTTCTAGCGAGCATTTCTGTGTTATCGACTATGTTTTGCGTTCTGCACTATCATGCTCATAAAAATACCAAAGAGACTTGTAAACGCATGACCCTTAAACAATAAACAGACTACTGCACATGTGCTACTAGTTACTGCCAAATAGTTATGGGATTGTATGTCTTCATGTGGAATTCTGCGTCCTACCTCCCAAGTATGGTTTTATTGCCGCTCAAATCACAATTAGTGTTTATCTGTCAAAAAAGTGAGAGTCCATTTCTCAATATGTTGTATGTAAGATTTACATTTAGCACGACCACTACTGTCACTTCTTTCAGAGAAGGAAAGCGTGCCGAATTACAACAATTGCATATTGGGCCATATTATCCAGAACGGCCGATAACATTATCGCCGCTTTAGCAGCAGGAAACTGATGTCCTTCACACCAGAACCTGGGCTTCTATTGGAATTCTATAGGGCATATTATCAAGCCCCTTACCGCCGCTTTAGCGGCAGTTTCCTGCCGCTAAAGCGGCGATAATGTTATCGCCCGTTCTTGATAATATGGCCCATTGTGTATTTCATGCCGATGAAAGAGGTTCTTTCAGAGACCTGTTGTGTCCACACAGTGTAAAACATGCACTGACCGAAAACAAATTTTAAAACATAACTGGGATATGCAGATGCACACCTTTTTATAAGTGTATACATGTAACTTGTTTTCTGCTAAGTGCAACACTTCATTTTCGGCAATCTATTATAATCTCGAGGTAGAAATAGCACAATATTTTTTGCTGTTACTGGTATGAGTAGTATCTCCTGAATGTGCATAGTTTAATTTCTGAAACATCTGATGCATTTTCTATATCAATGGGATCCTTTTTGTATCGATAACCCTAAAATATCAACAACAGATAGTTAATAATGCAACTGAATGTGCCCTAAAATGTGGGGCATGTATGGCATAATTTACCTTCCTTCACTGCCTTTTTCGCTTCATAATTTCGGAAACTCTACCAAATAATTGGGTTACCCATTGCCACATAATGGAAAGTGTGTGATGGACGGGAATGAACAATGAAGTCATCCTGGTAATTCAGACTCCTCCTGCAGTCTGTTCATGAGCCCCAGACTCCACAAATTGCCCATGTGGCTCTAGTCCAGCTTCTCTCTCTGCTCTTCATTATGCCTCAAGCTCTGCACACACTGTGTCCAGAGCCTCCAACCACCTTACCCTGTTCCTTAATGGGATCAGAGGGAACATGTTGGGTGGCAAGACATTGTGCAGAGGGCTAGTGTAGCGAGAGTAGTGCATGCCGTCTAGTTCACCCCATCTAGATATTCTGCAGCTCTGTTGAACATGAAGGGTCTGCAGATGTCTTAGAGGTGCCTGTCCACAGGTTGGAAGGACAAAGAGGTGCGATCAAATGCGACTGGATAATGTGTTAAAATGAGTCTGAGAACTGGGCCTGGTGTGCTTGTGTGAGGTCATTTCAAGTGGTGACGACTAGCGTATTACTACCCTCCCATTTGTCTATAGGGGTTATGCCATGTCTGAACCAGAATGCCAGGGCTTAAATCTGTGACAGCAAGATTACATTGAACCTTTGCTTTTTAGTAATAAATGTGGAAAGGAGAGTTTATTAGTGCACTACTTGCTCTCAATAATATGCATTATTGGCCGCATTTAGTTTCAGGTCAAGGGCATGGTGTAGAGAGAGAGATAGATCTTTTGTAGTCCAGTGTTATGTATAGAATGGTAATGGGACTAAAGTGGGCAAGATGGCAACAGTGCAATTCCTATTCCCGCTAGCAAGTGACCGTATAATTATGTCTATGTTTAATCTCATCTTTAATATGTTCCTGTCAGGAGGCATTTATCACTTTTGTTCTTTATTGGAGTTTTATATATTATTTGTGAAGTGGGTTGCGGTTTCGATCACAGTATGGTTGAGTATTTTACAGCAGTTAAAAATAGCCACATAAATAACTTTGTCTAGGAACACGGGGTTTATTATTGACATAGTTTGAAAAGTAGCCAAAGTGTAACAAAACAAGCCAGGTAGTTCACATACGTCAATAGAACACCCAAAAGCAAAAAGGCAGTGCAGGGAGGGAGATTTATTTGCATGCCAGTTACCACTCACCTCTCCTCCAACTTTAGACGTTGGTTCTTACATTAGCTAGGGTTTTGTCTCTGATGAGGGCTTCTAGGTGCTCTTCTCACACCTCAAGGCTCCTTGTAATGTGGTAAACTTCCACAAAGGAAAGGTCCGAAGTCTCAAGAGGGCTTTCCAGCAGAGTGACTTGTTTTTAGACTCTAGTCCTCAGCAAGATCCACGAGGTCTGTGTCTGTCAATGTGAATGATCAGTAAGCTGGAGGACAGCTTCCCTTATATGATTATTCTTTTGCTGGTGAGCAGCAGCCACTGGCAGTCAAAGTCACTGCAATTCATATAGTTGAGGTCAACCAGGTTGAAGCAGAGCTTCCCTCCTGAGAGGGGTTTCTTGAAAGGGAATCATTGACACCTTCTCAGAATGTATTGTACTGCCCATGTGACAACAGGCATGTACAATTTGCAAGGACATGCTACAGCTCTGTGCATTGCACTCACATGACACCTAAACACAAAGAAGCAGGAGAAGGCGAGAAGGATTGGGGATGTATGCTTCCTGCAGCAGCAACCATCTCCCATCTCATCTTACAATCACCGTTTCATACTATAAAGGTTTGAGCGATCATCTAATGTTAATGACAGCTATCTGGCAAGACTGCCTCAGAAGCAAGAGTAGGAAACACTTGTCCAGGGCTATATCACAGGATGCGTTTGAAAACTCAAGCAGCCTCTACTTACAGAAAGAGACTATCTGTTACTATATCTTATAGAATGCATTGGGGATGACTGGGACAGTCTTGCCATCCATTGTGCAACCCGACTGCTTAGCAAACTTATACAATCACCTGCTCTATGGGGGGTGGGGGGGTTAGATACTGGTTTCTAGAGTGGGGGTCTGCACCTGGGGACGCATTGGCACATAACCACAGATATTTCAGGAGCAAGACATTCCCCCATCAGGGACTTAGCCCTTCTTATGATAGAAGTATGAAACCTATGTGTCAGTAGCTACCAGATGCTGGCCAAGTTTGAACATTCAAGTGACCACGTTATACTGTGGGAAAGGCGACTTGTTACCACATATACTAGAATGAAAACTGAAAAAGCTCCATCTCATTAGAGGAGCTACTGACTGAGTCGGTGTCTGCACCTGGGAGCAAGTTGCAGTGGCGGCTCACCGAGGGAGTGGTGCGGGCGGTGAGGCGGGGCAGGGGAGGGGCAGGGTGGGGGGTAGTGGACTCGGACTTACGATGGACAGAACTCCCTCTGAGTTCTGTCCGTCGTATGTCCGAGTTCACTAACCCCCCCACCCTGCCACTCCCCCGCCCCGCCCTGCACCACTCCCTCGGCGAGCCGCCACTGTCCAGTTGCCATTTAACTACAGATACTACAGCAGCAATATATGTGTCCACCCAATAAGTCTTTTCCATTCTGATGATTACAAACGTATGGAACATATGTAAAAATGATTTGCTACTGGCTAGAGTTGAACATTGAAGTTGCCACTCCTTTTTGTGAGCACTGCAACTACTATAATGCATTAAACGGATCCCCAGGATATCACAATTTTGCGATTCACAAAAGCAATTGTGAAATCGGCAGTTTTGTAAAAATCCCTTGATTTTTACCATTGTGCCCTCAAAAATGGGTATTTTAAATAAAATGAGGCTGATCCTCCTTTTATTTGCTGTGCTCTATGCTGAACCAATAAAAGTAGGATGAGCAGCAGCTTAGCAGAGATGGTACGTTCCTCGGTCGCCTGCCTTTAAAATACACAGGCCCTCCTCCTGTGCTGTCAGACCCCTGCCCTCCCCCAGCCCTTTGTTTCCTGGGACACCGCTGCCCCTTGACTATTTATTTTTTGCAGCTTTATATAGCACAAACATGACACGTATTGGAGTGCTTTACATGAGCTCCAGTTAAATTAAACACATTTTTTAGGTACAGAGAGATTAAGTGATTTGCCCAGAAAGACAGGATGTTGAGTTGACGCTGGGACTCAAACCTGCTTCCCCAGGTCCAAAGTCTGTAGTTCTGGCCATAACGCAACATCCTCTCAGTTTACCATGAAAGAGAGAAGTCACCCCCTCCTGTCCTCATCCTTTCATGATAAAAATCCATCCCTCAAAAATCCCAGGACACTCATGGCCCCCCTCTCCTCACCCCTTTCACATCCTATTCCTGAGTTTCCAGGCGTGCAACTAGACCTGAACTTCGGGGATGTGGGGGGGGGGGGGGGCTAAGCCTTCTGGCCAGGGCTGGCCCTAACACTGGTCGCGCATGGTGCAACAGTCTTTTTTCGCGCCCCCCCCATTTCCTCCTTCTCCAAGAATTCCCTTATTACCACTTGCCAACAATGCACCTCATCTCTCTATAGCCCATTTCTGATAAAACATTTCATTTTTTGATAGGGCTACCCGTAGCTTACTCACACTCAGTTCTGGGATCTGCATGGTACACTTACTTTGTAGTAGGCACATTAACCCTCTGCGCTGTGTGGGTGACAGGAGTGCCCATGTGAGTGCACGGTGAGCGATGCGACAGAGTGAGATTAGGGTGAGAGGAGTGACTGCAGGGTGAGTGAGGTGACCATATCGGTGCGGATGTAAGTGCAGAGTGGGACAAATGAATGTATGGTTAGTGATGGGCATGTTTGAGTGAGATTGCAGAGTAAGCAGTGAGGGGGACAGGTGAGTGAAGTGTCACATGAGTGAGGGTGAGTAATGTGCTCGTGTGACTACAGGGTGAGGTACAGGGTGAACACGCAAGTGCATTTGGAGTGCAGAGTGATCACTGTGAGTGCAGAGTGAGCGGTGTGCACATGTGACCACATGGTAAGTGGAGGGAGATCAGTGTGAGTTCATGAAATGCATTTTCACACTACTGAAATGCATTCTCACACTACGGCAGTAAAAGTAAAATACAAATGTAAGGAATAGGCAGAGTGGGGGCCCAGGGGGTAGAAAAACAAAATAAGCCTTGGTAACCAGCTTACAAAGGTATGTAAATATGCAAATGGTCTTTCAAAGACCTGTGAAAAACTCGGGCGTGCCGGAGATAAGACTCCAGACACTGCCCGGCCGAGCCCACAGCAGCTCGAACTGCAGCAGCCCGGGCTGAGACACATGACGGGGGTGGGGCTGAAGCCCTTTCAGCCCTATGGGCATTGCGCGCCTGCTACCCACCACTTCCTGCTGCACTCTATACCTTTGGAATAGTGGCTCTCCGATGCCAGAGAGCAGTTTTCAAATTTAGAAAAGCACTCTCTGGCATCAGACACCCTCCTGTTCCGCGGTGCTGCTGGACACTCTGCCAGGCCACAGAAAGTGCCTGTTAGAGTCTCCAGTAGCAACCGAGCAGTATTTTTGTGACAAGCACATGGTCTGTCCACCGCAAAAATACAACATATTTTGGGGTTTGGGATCACAAATTTTGCTTTTTTTGCTGTAAAACTTGCCATTCCAGGTCCAAATCCTAGGGGGTCTGATTGGAGAGGTCCGTTAATGCCTATAAGTTATGCAGCAGATGATGAATTATGTAGTAACTGCACCAAATCCAAATCAATACACCAAAGACAATATCTTGTACACCCAGTTGCACTGATGGATTCCAAGAGCAACTGTACAGGTTCATTCTCTGGTCCTCATTATGAGTTTGCCACTATTGGATGCAATAATGATTGCATCTCATAGCAAACTGACAATGATGTGTTCGGTATTTATCAGGTGCAATAGTTATCACTTATCATGAACATTTGGGGAATAACGTGGATTTTAGTGCTTACCATGTCAAAATCTGTATGTTCGGGTAAATACAGTAACATACTGCTATTTGTCACTTAACTTATAATTCCAATATTTGCTGTAGTAGTGTAGGAAAGTAGGATCTGCTTCTTATGGTTACCCCCACTTTTTGCTTGATGTTGCCCTGTTTTTGACTAGTCTGACTGGGATCCTGCTAACCAGGACCCCAGTCTATCTGCTTTCTCCTCTAAATTGTCACACTTGCACTTTGGTACACTCCAGATTGGATACTGGGGTACCCTTATAAGTCCCTAGTATATGGTTCCCATGTACCAAGGGCATAGGTAACCCAGAGGTCTCCCATGGGCTGAAGCATGTATTATGCCACCCATGAGAGGCCATTCAAAACGGAACTCCAGGTCTGCTACAGCAGCCTGTGTAAGATGGTGCTTGCACCACTTACTTTAGATATAGGTTCACTATATCTATAGGTCACTACACTTAAAACATATAAGTCACCCCTATAGCAGGCCTTATCAATCCTGAAGGCAGGGTGCGGGGTTTTTAGTGAGAGGGTGCCCCTGCATGAGCAGAGTCTCTCTGCAGCCTTCGGAGACCATTCTCCCGGGTTGTCTGTGACTCAGCCGGACATATAGGTAGAGGTGCATTATAACCTCGCTGTAAATGCTATCTCGAAAACAGCTACATAGAAACATAGCGTGCTTGGTATCAAACACCTTGGAATCATACCTCCACACCGGTAACCGGTGTGGGGGGTATGATTCCACCATTCTGAAGCAAGCTTCGTGGGGTCACTGGTCTATCCGGTGCCAGCCTTCTCGACCAGGTCAGCACAAAATGGATGCTGCCAACCAGAGACACATTTCTGCCCTCCTGCTGCAGAGCCAGGCTCGAGCAGAGGAAGGCAGCACAATAGGCATCCTGTCACAGGGAGTGTGACCACCTCCCAGACAGGATTTAGTGTATTGGGGCTGGGTGGGTGCACTCTGAGAGTGCCTGAAAGTCTGCACCCGGGGCACATTTGGTGTCCCTGTGCATAGTCCAGCTCAAACCAGTTCTGGGAGCCATTGGCTCCTGCTCTGGCGCGAAACTGGACAAAGGACATGGGTGTAACCACGCCTCTGTCCTGACCCTCCCCTATGACGGTCCCCCAAATCTGTCCAACCCTCTCCCGTGGGCAGGGGCACCCTCTCACTAAAAACCCCGCACCCTGCCTTCAGGATTGATAAGGCCTGCTATAGGGGTGACTTATATGTTTTAAGTGTAGTGACCTATAGATATAGTGAACCTATATCTAAAGTAAGTGGAATAGACCAGTGACCCCACGAAGCTTGCTTCACATATCAGAATTTATCACCCTACTTGTAATGAGGGCCTTGGTTACTTGCTGCATTTGTATAATTTTACTGCTGAACAATACAGCCTAAGATCACCTGGTAATTGCATGACTTCAAAAAATAGGAGTGCCTAGCACATAAAAATATATTAACAGATGCTCGCTTACACCTTTAACCCTTCGCATATAAGAAAAATGTGCACATATAGCAGAGTCAATCTAAACTACTGCTCTTCTTATGAGTCCACTGTGGGCGCAGCGCACATATCCTGCTGCCGTTTTAATCATGTACTCAGTATTGATTACAAAGGATTGCAGCTGTGCGTTACTTGAATCTATAGATGGCTTGACACTGACAAACGTCTCTGCAGGGATGTCAGAAGAACAGTGTCCTGGGCAGTGAGGAGTTGCACTGTGATCAGGGGAGTCTGTGTGTTACAGACCTTACACCACACATGACATTGGCTGTGAAACAAAACGGATTATGAAGAAATGAAGAAAAACCACATTCTAAATGTAGGAACACAGCAATATAATAATTTTCATGCCATTATTCAGCTACAAGTTTACAACTCGGCAAATGCTTTTGATTTTTTACCAATTTGTGAATTTGTTTGATGACTATCGTTTTCCACATTGTGAAATAAAAGAGTTCTTCTGCCAGATTTCGACTTAGAACTACAAATAACTATTTCTGGTGATTCAATTATTTTTATTGCCAATTCTATTCCTTTTGAAAAATTGGTGACTTATTCAAAAATCCATATTTAAGTCAATTTGTTTATTTAAAGAATGAACACATTTTATGAAATGACCTTGTTCTTTAAATAACGTATTATAATGTTTAAATAGCTTTTTCATTAAAAAAAAGTCCAGGAAGACATCGAATGATTTACAGTTGTAAATCTCCTTTATGGTTTTTTTTATGTAGAAAGCAATCTTTTTCATACTTTTAATCCCAGGATTGACAAAGTCAATAAGTCTGATTTCAATATGCTGAACAGCGTACATGCATATAAGGAAAGCAAACAGCATTTGTGCATGCCTGCTTTTGCCTATGTTAGTATATTAAAACCTAGATCTATTGGCTATGCCAATGCTTTCTTTGTATGCCCCTATCGTTTTTTACAGTAACTTAGTGGGCGTTGCATGAAGAAATTGCGCTAGGCGAGGAATGCAACTTATTTTTTTTTTGATATGTCGTTTACTGGTCATATGTATGGAGGAGGAGAATTGGATGGCAGTAGAGTTTGACCAGATACCCTTTCAGCAAAAAATTTTTACTAACATTTTCAGGCAGTGGTGTACGGCATGTTGGCTGTGACAGGTTGGTGTATCACAAGTCTGCATTGCATTTGTTATCCCCTTTTGTTATTTCTGATGATGAATATGAAGGAAGAGGAGGAGCAAGGGGGCAGTAATAGTGGAAGATGCTGCAAGCCGTTTATTGCTCTGTTTCCTGATGTGCCCTTTTCACCAAACGCCCTTTTGCGGTATAATAAAATCCCTATCTACAGCGAAAAAAGCAAAAGAAACCTTACTAGTACACAGCACAGAATTAATATTTCTCAAAAGGTAAGAGATAAAAACAAGCATTGGCATAGCCAATAGGTTTCGTCTATGCAAGACCTATTGGCGCTGTCAATGTTTTTTTCGACATGTTGCAAAGCAGCGCGGGCTGCTGTGTAACATTCCTTAAAGTAAACAAAAAAAGTGCTATGACGCAGTCATAGCGCGTTGTTTTTATTTACTTTACACTGCCTGGAGAAAGACTTGAATTCCAGGTGGAAGCAGGAGAAGTGGAGAAGGCACCGGCCAATAGGAAGTAAGCAAACAAGAGTGACGTGGGAGCCAACCAATGGTAAGTAAAGGCAGGTAATGGGTGGGATCTAAGCCCCTCTCAAGATTTTGTTTTTCTTTACAAAAGATTTCACAAGCAAAGCGCAAGCAATGTGCAGGCAAAACCTAAAAATAATAAAAACCAGCTCCAAACATTGCAGCACTCAATTTAGTTGTGTGATCGTGACAAATACTTCTAGGTAAGCACGACTACCTATCCAGGTACACAAAAATCTGGGGAACTTGCCAACCGCTTTATTTTGAAAATGAGAGGTGTATATGATGGCAGTAAATGTAATAAGTAACATAGAATGATCTGTTGAATTCTCTAGTCTTTGGTAATCCTTCAGTCTTGTTTCTAATGATGAGGATAAATATGCCATTTGAATGCCAAGTCCGGTTCTCCTGATAATCCTTACTCCGAGGCAGTTCTTGGGGCACTTGTCACTAGTGTTGCTAATGCTGTTTCAGTTCTGATTATTTCTGTCTGATAGCTGAGGTTGTGCCTGATCAATGGAAAATCCTATAAGATTCTGCCTGTTGAAAAAGACCACCCTTGATCCAGGTGATGTCAAACCCTACTGACCTGTTCCACTTCTTCCTGCACTGGTCATGCTGCAGAAAAAGCTGGTCATCATAACAGTGTCAGACTTTATTATGAAGTCCTATGCCTGTAATCCTTGGCAGCTGGGCTTTTGCCCAACCCCGTCACAAGACCCCTCTTTGGCCACAGCATGGAATCAGCATTGGCCATTGCTTAGGATGACATCAACGACATCCCTGACAATCAAGAGATAGCAGGAATGATCATGCTTGATCTCTCAGCCACATTTGGTAACCTAGACTGGTCAATTTACTAGCAGAGAGTGATACTGGAGGAACTCTATTAAACTGTTTCAGTCTTTCCTAGGAAACTAATTTTAGGCTCTCTTGCTCCCATCTTTCAATATAGCAAAGTCAGCAGTTTCATTTTCGATGCAACATGGCTCTTTCCTTGTCACCCACACCAGTCAATATATTCAATCCCTTTTTCACATGTTCTCATAATTTTGCTGCAGGGTCCCTTCACATGCAGAGTATACCCAGATTATTACTCACCTGGGCAAAGGATCTCCTTCCTTTGCAAGAGAGTGAGGGATTGTTTGGTGAATATTCACCATTGTATGGGCCAAATCTTTCCAAAGCTCAGTGCAAATAAAGCTAATTTGTTGACTGTGGGGAGCAACTTAAATGGTTGTACATTGTTCTATGTAGTCTTTGCAAGAAGACTTCTGATTCTAGTTACCCAGTCAAGTCTAAGGGATCCTCCATGGACTTAGCAGTGTTCTGGAAAGCACTCTGTTAGGTACCTTGCTCTTAGGCTCTAGAATAACCCACATTAGGAGCTCAGGAATATTGATATCTATCTGGCAGTCAGTACAGCTCTGAAACCCATTTTATTTTGCTAGCCCGGATGCTGAAACTACTGAGTTTTGTGATTAGTTTTGTGCCTCCATTTGATTGCATTGTTTGTGCTTCAGTGTGGCAAAGACTATTTTGTATCCATGTTCTTCACAAATGATCAAATCAACTAATTTCTTGTCATTTTTTCCACTTTCCACAGTTAAGGGCCAAGGGACAAACTGGGCCTTAAACTGGTAATAGAAAAGATCAGTGCTTCCAAACATTTTAGATACATGACCCACTTCTTAAAACGACAAACTTTCACGACCCACCTACCTTGAATGGAGATGAGGCTGGGCGATTTTTTTAATGTGACTAAAGCACCGTGTGGTAGCGCATTGTCATTTACAGACAGCACATTGTCCATTGAAATGGTAACCAACTTTGCATAGACATACAGTTTTACCAATAAAACTATATAGAACACAAATGATAATGTGTAGAAACTGGGTTTCTGTTAATATTTATCATTTGTGCATCACTAAGTAAAGTGTCTTGATTTGATTTTATCATATTAAAATCTCTGCTTCTGGCACACTTCAGCATTACAAAAAATTTGCTTTATTTCTGCTTTTCTAACTGCTGAATGCAGGCAGCTCATTTACAGGTATTTACATGTTGATGTGTGTTGCTAAAAAAATCAAAAAAATAATGCCTATAGCCTTTCCCTTTCACAGTATTGTCACATAATTTACTTTAAAAACTTCTTTCACCTTGCAGTCAGATATAGAAAAGTAAAGACCAATACCCCTATTAAAAAAATAAGCAGAGATTTGTCAGAAGACATAAGGCCATATTAGCAACAAAATGCGATAAATATCGCAGAGCGCGCTTAGCGCGAAATATTCTATCGCCAGCTATCGCTGGAAAGTATCGCCACGCTAACGCTGTATTAGCAACAATTAGCGCTATGGCGATGAATATTCCAGCGATAGCGGCATAATGCGAGAATATCGCTGGAAAACCAGCGATATTCTCGCATTAACGCTAAGGTGGATTCAGCATTAGAATCCACCTCCTATACTACAAACAGGTAAGTCATCCTCACTAGCAGCTGTTAAAAGCTAGCGATAAACGCGCTTAGCGCGAATTATTTTATCGCTTCGCCTGCCTTGCTAATAGGGGGTAGTGGTGTTAGCGACTGTATTCAGTCGCTTTTAGTAGGGAACGCCTTCCTTGCATGTCATTAGCGATAATTATCGCTGACATGCAAGGCGATGGAAAACGCGGCCTCTAACGCCTGAAAGCTGTTGCTAACGCCTGTTAGCGACAGCTTGCTAATAGGGCGATAAAATTATCGCCGCTTTAGCGGCAAAAAGTGCCGCTAAAGCGGCGATAAAGCCCTTGATAATATGCCCCATAGTCTCATAGGAAAATGTGACAAGATAAACACAGACAGCCTGATTCACAAAGGTAAACTTAAAGGTTTGTTTCTTAAACATAGGCCTGTCCTATCTTTTAATGTGCAGAGTTCTCCAAAGTCATTAACGTACCATTAAATTGCAGTTTTGCAAATACGGAAAAAGAGTAAGCTTACACAAACATGCACATTTACCTTTCTGAATCAGGCCCAGAATGTAAAGGCATCTTTATTTATTGCTTGGTCTTTCCCAACCCACCAAATATCGGTTCGCAACCCACAGTTTTGGGAAATGCTGGAGTAGATACCACCCCAGACTAACTTGACAGCCCTCACTACTTAGAAGGGCCTGAACAAATGAAGAGGGATGTACAAAATATGATGGCAGCCAAATTCTTTATCTGAAACTATTATTTTTTCAAGGATCAAATTGATTCTTTTTTCTTTTTCTTACGAAAATGTGTGTTGCCGAACTCACTGCATTTTGTAGATCTAACAACTGCATTTTGTAGATCTAATGGCACATAAAACATGTACAGCATTAACCAGTTTCAAACTTTGAAGAAGAAAAATTACCCAAAATTCCTAGAAAGAGTGCCCATACATGGAACTACATTTCAGAACAAGCACTGAGAAAAGAAATAGGAACTGAATTCAAAAGGCATTGGAAAGACAGAGTGAAGAAATAATGTGGAAATATAATAAGCATAAAGTATTTTTAAGGTTTTACAGGCAACTAACATAATTTAAAGCTAGGTGTGGCTAGCAAGGTGCTACACGCCCCTGGAAAAACCGGTCTGACAACTGGCTTCTCCTCTCCTGTCCCCAGTGTCAGCCTGTCCGCCTAAACAATAGAGCACCCCTCTCCTAAATGTTTCCCATTTTCCCTTCTAAGACAGCTTCTCCTTTGAAGCTCGCCTTATGGGCCAACACCCATGTGGCTTCCTGGAGGAGGAAGGTAATCCCTCCCATGCAGGCCCCTTTTGTGTCCTTTCCAATGATATCTCAATATTTTCCAGCAATGATTATTGGCAACTACAGGCTGTCAGTAAACAAAGCCAGTAAAGACACAAAATGTATTTGCAGTAGCTATGTCATAACTTCTTATTCCCAATTGTTACCTGCAAATCGCTAAATGCTATGGCTGTGCTTCAAGCTAATGTTTACAGCACTTCACCACATTTCCTTAGAATTTACTGGCAAGCTATAAACTAGGGCTCAAGAAGCCATACTATGTTGTGCTACTAGCATTTGAATAGCACATTTCTATGATTTAAATTGTCCTCTTGGGCTTTCAGAATTTCATTGCTGTTTACGATTCTAGGACTCTCATTGGGTTGAGTAGCAGACGTCTAGTGACACTATGTTCCAGTAGAGGTAATTTGTCTGTCCAGTAGAGATAACTTGTCTGTGCAAAGCCTTGCTTAGTAATGTTTGTCTTGGATAATAAGCTGCATAGCATGTGAGAGATCCTGTCAGGGATCCTTGTAGTGCATTGTGTGGAGTGGGCCGGCTGCTAACGAGGCCCGCGCGGTGCACAGCTGGCACCAACATAAATGAGAGACTGCACAAAGGTATGTGGTGCTGGGAGTGGAAACCCCGAGCAGTTCTTGCACCATTTATTCATACCCTCTGTCCCCACCTGGCCATTGGGCTGTGTGAGGTCAGGGGGTCCCTGTTTTAGAGCTGGGTGGCTCACTACACTCCTCCCCAATGTACGGTACAGACACTGTCTGCAGACAACCCAGTGACTCACACAAAGTCTCTAAGTCTCAGGCTGGGTGCCGGGTTGGTGCACATGTCATACCGCTGACTTTGAACTGTTATATGGATTGCCTCAGTCTGCTTGGAGGGCACCCTAGGTAAAGCCCATCCTGGTTGCACCTCCATGGTGTTTGCTCGAGCTACGGCTGTCGTGTCGCTGGTGGCATTATGATTGTTGAGCTTCCTAGCCATTCAAACCACTTGTCATCTCCCCCTCACCAGGGGTCTTGGTCCTCCTCGCTGCAGCTTCTTTTGTGTGACTCATTCCAGATGTAGACCTTCTTGAACAACAACACGTTTCTGCCTATCACCTTCACCTCGCGACATGCCAAGACTAGGGTCCCTTTCACATCAGTGATGATCCACAGCTCCCATTCATGGGGTGTGTGGAACTTATAGCCAGGGTTCTGATCAAGAATGAGGACTCCTGGGGCTAGAACAGACACTTTGGCTCGCCGACTGCAGTTGGTCCATTCGTTAGTGTCTTTCTACCTCTTCTGAGTGCCAGCGAGATCCAACACCATGGCGCACCAGTGGGGATTCATTGATATGGTATCATGCCCTGGCCTCCCTAGGAGCATGGCAAGAGGTGAGCATCTCATTATGCAGTGCGGTGTGTTCCTATCAAAGCTAGGTGGAAGGTTTTGTTCTGCCAGCAGAATTGGTTGATTTTAATGTGGAGTTCTGACCAAATTCCGCCAATCGCTGGTGGAATTTTTATCCTGCAAGACTCCAGAAAATGCAAGCTGGCATGTGCGAGCTAGATTTAGCATTCCCTAGCATGATTTTCAAATGCTGTCTGTTGAATGTGGTTACAGGTGCTCACGGTCAGAGGGCTGCCATTGGAGTAGATTTTCTGATTGAGCAGCAGAATATCAACTCCAATGGCCACGCGCTCTTGCACAATGCTTGCCGCAGTTCGCACTGATTTTCAGCGCTGCTCGTGCTACCAGCGCTAATTTGCAGTGTGAGCTGTGTATTTTCTGACAGCTGGCGGTACTCTGTGGAATCTCGCAGAGGTTTTATCTATCCACAGAATTCTGTGGGCTCAAATTCTGCAAGTTCCACCCATCCCTGGTTCCTAAATGCCCTCTGGAAATGGTGGAAGCTGAAGTCTGGATCGGCACCCTCATCAGAGCAAATGTGCATGATTTTGGTAAGTGTTCTCATAAAATGCTCCACATCTCTATTAAGCGATACCAAAGGGGATGATGGACGGAGCGTTAGAGCAAATCAAACACTCACCCCCAGTCAACTGATCTGGGTTTAATCCATCAACATTCTTTAGCTCACTCCACCACCCCAGTTCAGACATGGCCATATGCAAATCAGTCTGACCCTGTGCCTCATGGGAACAGTCCAGCCCGAACTGCCAAGCCATGTCTTCCCTGGACCGGAAACAAGCATCCTGGGACCGGTTTCGGGTTCAAAACCCTCATCAGCCAGGCTATCTTCAATCCAGTGGCAAAGTGAGCAAGGGACCCACGTCTGGGCATACCCTGCCAACTTAGGGCGAACAAAGCGATACCAAAGGGGATGATGGACGGAGCGTTAGAGCAAATCAAACACTCACCCCCAGTCAACTGATCTGGGTTTAATCCATCATCATTCTTTAGCTCACTCCACCACCCCAGTTCAGACATGGCCATATGCAAATCAGTCTGACCCTGTGCCTCATGGGAACAGTCCAGCCCGAACCTCCAAGCCATGTCTTCCCTGGACCGGAAACAAGCATCCTGGGACCGGTTTCGGGTTCAAAACCCTCATCAGCCAGGCTATCTTCAATCCAGTGGCAAACTGAGCAAGGGACCCACGTCTGGGCATAGCCTGCCAACTTAGGGCGAACAAAGCGATACCAAAGGGGATGATGGACGGAGCGTTAGAGCAAATCAAACACTCACCCCCAGTCAACTGATCTGGGTTTAATCCATCATCATTCTTTAGCTCACTCCACCACCCCAGTTCAGACATGGCCATATGCAAATCAGCCTGACCCTGTGCCTCATGGGAACAGTCCAGCCCGAACTGCCAAGCCATGTCTTCCCTGGACCGGAAACAAGCATCCTGGGACCGGTTTCGGGTTCAAAACCCTCATCAGGCAGGCTATCTTCAATCCAGTGGCAAAGTGAGCAAGGGACCCACGTCTGGGCATACCCTGCCAATTTAGGGCGAACAAAGCGATACCAAAGGGGATGATGGACGGAGCGTTAGAGCAAATCAAACACTCACCCCCAGTCAACTGATCTGGGTTTAATCCATCATCATTCTTTAGCTCACTCCACCACCCCAATTCAGACATGGCCATATGCAAATCAGTCTGACCCTGTGCCTCATGGGAACAGTCCAGCCCGAACTGCCAAGCCATGTCTTCCCTGGACCGGAAACAAGCATCCTGGGACCGGTTTCGGGTTCAAAACCCTCATCAGCCAGGCTATCTTCAATCCAGTGGCAAAGTGAGCAAGGGACCCACGTCTGGGCATACCCTGCCAACTTAGGGCGAACAAAGCGATACCAAAGGGGATGATGGACGGAGCGTTAGAGCAAATCAAACACTCACCCCCAGTCAACTGATCTGGGTTTAATCCATCATCATTCTTTAGCTCACTCCACCACCCCAGTTCAGACATGGCCATATGCAAATCAGTCTGACCCTGTGCCTCATGGGAACAGTCCAGCCCGAACTGCCAAGCCATGTCTTCCCTGGGCCGGAAACAAGCATCCTGGGACCGGTTTCGGGTTCAAAACCCTCATCAGCCAGGCTATCTTCAATCCAGTGGCAAAGTGAGCAGGGGACCCACGTCTGGGCATACCCTGCCAACTTAGGGCGAACAAAGCGATACCAAAGGGGATGATGGACGGAGCGTTAGAGCAAATCAAACACTCACCCCCAGTCAACTGATCTGGGTTTAATCCATCATCATTCTTTAGCTCACTCCACCACCCCAGGTCAGACATGGCCATATGCAAATCAGTCTGACCCTGTGCCTCATGGGAACAGTCCAGCCCGAACTGCCAAGCCATGTCTTCCCTGGACCGGAAACAAGCATCCTGGGACCGGTTTCGGGTTCAAAACCCTCATCAGCCAGGCTATCTTTAATCCAGTGGCAAAGTGAGCAAGGGACCCACGTCTGGGCATACCCTGCCAACTTAGGGCGAACAAAGCGATACCAAAGGGGATGATGGACGGAGCGTTAGAGCAAATCAAACACTCACCCCCAGTCAACTGATCTGGGTTTAATCCATCATCATTCTTTAGCTCACTCCACCACCCCAGTTCAGACATGGCAATATGCAAATCAATCTGACCCTGTGCCTCATGGGAACAGTCCAGCCCAAACTGCCAAGCCATGTCTTCCCTGGACCGGAAACAAGCATCCTGGGACCGGTTTCGGGTTCAAAACCCTCATCAGCCAGGCTATCTTCAATCCAGTGGCAAAGTGAGCAAGGGACCCACGTCTGGGCATACCCTGCCAACTTAGGGCGAACAAAGCGATACCAAAGGGGATGATGGACGGAGCGTTAGAGCAAATCAAACACTCACCCCCAGTCAACTGATCTGGGTTTAATCCATCATCATTCTTTAGCTCACTCCACCACCCCAGTTCAGACATGGCCATATGCAAATCAGTCTGACCCTGTGCCTCATGGGAACAGTCCAGCCCGAACTGCCAAGCCATGTCTTCCCTGGACCGGAAACAAGCATCCTGGGACTGGTTTTGGGTTCAAAACCCTCATCAGCCAGGCTATCTTCAATCCAGTGGCAAAGTGAGCAAGGGACCCACGTCTGGGCATACCCTGCCAACTTAGGGCGAACAAAGCGATACCAAAGGGGATGATGGACGGAGCGATAGAGCAAATCAAACACTCACCCCCAGTCAACTGATCTGGGTTTAATCCATCATCATTCTTTAGCTCACTCCACCAACCCAGTTCAGACATGGCCATATGCAAATCAGTCTGACCCTGTGCCTCATGGGAACAGTCCAGCCCAAACTGCCAAGCCATGTCTTCCCTGGACCGGAAACAAGCATCCTGGGACCGGTTTCGGGTTCAAAACCCTCATCAGCCAGGCTATCTTCAATCCAGTGGCAAAGTGAGCAAGGGACCCACGTCTGGGCATACCCTGCCAACTTAGGACGAACAAAGCGATACCAAAGGGGATGATGGACGGAGCGTTAGAGCAAATCAAACACTCACCCCCAGTCAACTGATCTGGGTTTAATCCATCATCATTCTTTAGCTCACTCCACCACCCCAGTTCAGACATGGCCATATGCAAATCAGTCTGACCCTGTGCCTCATGGGAACAGTCCAGCCCGAACTGCCAAGCCATGTCTTCCCTGGACCGGAAACAAGCATCCTGGGACCGGTTTCGGGTTCAAAACCCTCATCAGCCAGGCTATCTTCAATCCAGTGGCAAAGTGAGCAAGGGACCCACGTCTGGGCATACCCTGCCAACTTAGGGCGAACAAAGCGATACCAAAGGGGATGATGGACGGAGCGTTAGAGCAAATCAAACACTCACCCCCAGTCAACTGATCTGGGTTTAATCCATCATCATTCTTTAGCTCACTCCACCACCCCAGTTCAGACATGGCCATATGCAAATCAGTCTGACCCTGTGCCTCATGGGAACAGTCCAGCCCGAACTGCCAAGCCATGTCTTCCCTGGGCCGGAAACAAGCATCCTGGGACCGGTTTCGGGTTCAAAACCCTCATCAGCCAGGCTATCTTCAATCCAGTGGCAAAGTGAGCAGGGGACCCACGTCTGGGCATACCCTGCCAACTTAGGGCGAACAAAGCGATACCAAAGGGGATGATGGACGGAGCGTTAGAGCAAATCAAACACTCACCCCCAGTCAACTGATCTGGGTTTAATCCATCATCATTCTTTAGCTCACTCCACCACCCCAGGTCAGACATGGCCATATGCAAATCAGTCTGACCCTGTGCCTCATGGGAACAGTCCAGCCCGAACTGCCAAGCCATGTCTTCCCTGGACCGGAAACAAGCATCCTGGGACCGGTTTCGGGTTCAAAACCCTCATCAGCCAGGCTATCTTTAATCCAGTGGCAAAGTGAGCAAGGGACCCACGTCTGGGCATACCCTGCCAACTTAGGGCGAACAAAGCGATACCAAAGGGGATGATGGACGGAGCGTTAGAGCAAATCAAACACTCACCCCCAGTCAACTGATCTGGGTTTAATCCATCATCATTCTTTAGCTCACTCCACCACCCCAGTTCAGACATGGCAATATGCAAATCAATCTGACCCTGTGCCTCATGGGAACAGTCCAGCCCAAACTGCCAAGCCATGTCTTCCCTGGACCGGAAACAAGCATCCTGGGACCGGTTTCGGGTTCAAAACCCTCATCAGCCAGGCTATCTTCAATCCAGTGGCAAAGTGAGCAAGGGACCCACGTCTGGGCATACCCTGCCAACTTAGGGCGAACAAAGCGATACCAAAGGGGATGATGGACGGAGCGTTAGAGCAAATCAAACACTCACCCCCAGTCAACTGATCTGGGTTTAATCCATCATCATTCTTTAGCTCACTCCACCACCCCAGTTCAGACATGGCCATATGCAAATCAGTCTGACCCTGTGCCTCATGGGAACAGTCCAGCCCGAACTGCCAAGCCATGTCTTCCCTGGACCGGAAACAAGCATCCTGGGACTGGTTTTGGGTTCAAAACCCTCATCAGCCAGGCTATCTTCAATCCAGTGGCAAAGTGAGCAAGGGACCCACGTCTGGGCATACCCTGCCAACTTAGGGCGAACAAAGCGATACCAAAGGGGATGATGGACGGAGCGATAGAGCAAATCAAACACTCACCCCCAGTCAACTGATCTGGGTTTAATCCATCATCATTCTTTAGCTCACTCCACCAACCCAGTTCAGACATGGCCATATGCAAATCAGTCTGACCCTGTGCCTCATGGGAACAGTCCAGCCCAAACTGCCAAGCCATGTCTTCCCTGGACCGGAAACAAGCATCCTGGGACCGGTTTCGGGTTCAAAACCCTCATCAGCCAGGCTATCTTCAATCCAGTGGCAAAGTGAGCAAGGGACCCACGTCTGGGCATACCCTGCCAACTTAGGACGAACAAAGCGATACCAAAGGGGATGATGGACGGAGCGTTAGAGCAAATCAAACACTCACCCCCAGTCAACTGATCTGGGTTTAATCCATCATCATTCTTTAGCTCACTCCACCACCCCAGTTCAGACATGGCCATATGCAAATCAGTCTGACCATGTGCCTCATGGGAACAGTCCAGCCCGAACTGCCAAGCCATGTCTTCCCTGGAACGGAAACAAGCATCCTGGGACCGGTTTCGGGTTCAAAACCCTCATCAGCCAGGCTATCTTCAATCCAGTGGCAAAGTGAGCAAGGGACCCACGTCTGGGCATACCCTGCCAATTTAGGGCGAACAAAGCGATACCAAAGGGGATGATGGACGGAGCGTTAGAGCAAATCAAACACTCACCCCCAGTCAACTGATCTGGGTTTAATCCATCATCATTCTTTAGCTCACTCCACCACCCCAGTTCAGACATGGCCATATGCAAATCAGTCTGACCCTGTGCCTCATGGGAACAGTCCAGCCCGAACTGCCAAGCCATGTCTTCCCTGGACCGGAAACAAGCATCCTGGGACCGGTTTCGGGTTCAAAACCCTCACCAGCCAGGCTATCTTCAATCCAGTGGCAAAGTGAGCAAGGGACCCACGTCTGGGCATACCCTGCCAACTTAGGGCGAACAAAGCGATACCAAAGGGGATGATGGACGGAGGGTTAGAGCAAATCAAACACTCACCCCCCAGTCAACTGATCTGGGTTTAATCCATCATCATTCTTTAGCTCACTCCACCACCCCAGTTCAGACATGGCCATATGCAAATCAGTCTGACCCTGTGCCTCATGGGAACAGTCCAGCCCGAACTGCCAAGCCATGTCTTCCCTGGACCGGAAACAAGCATCCTGGGACCGGTTTCGGGTTCAAAACCCTCATCAGCCAGGCTATCTTCAATCCAGTGGCAAAGTGAGCAAGGGACCCACGTCTGGGCATACCCTGCCAACTTAGGGCGAACAAAGCGATACCAAAGGGGATGATGGACGGAGCGTTAGAGCAAATCAAACACTCACCCCCAGTCAACTGATCTGGGTTTAATCCATCATCATTCTTTAGCTCACTCCACCACCCCAGTTCAGACATGGCCATATGCAAATCAGTCTGACCCTGTGCCTCATGGGAACAGTCCAGCCCGAACTGCCAAGCCATGTCTTCCCTGGACCGGAAACAAGCATCCTGGGACCGGTTTCGGGTTCAAAACCCTCATCAGCCAGGCTATCTTCAATCCAGTGGCAAAGTGAGCAAGGGACCCACGTCTGGGCATACCCTGCCAACTTAGGGCGAACAAAGCGATACCAAAGGGGATGATGGACGGAGCGTTAGAGCAAATCAAACACTCACCCCCAGTCAACTGATCTGGGTTTAATCCATCATCATTCTTTAGCTCACTCCACCACCCCAGTTCAGACATGGCCATATGCAAATCAGTCTGACCCTGTGCCTCATGGGAACAGTCCAGCCCGAACTGCCAAGCCATGTCTTCCCTGGACCGGAAACAAGCATCCTGGGACCGGTTTCGGGTTCAAAACCCTCATCAGCCAGGCTATCTTCAATCCAGTGGCAAAGTGAGCAAGGGACCCACGTCTGGGCATACCCTGCCAACTTAGGGCGAACAAAGCGATACCAAAGGGGATGATGGACGGAGCGTTAGAGCAAATCAAACACTCACCCCCAGTCAACTGATCTGGGTTTAATCCATCATCATTCTTTAGCTCACTCCACCACCCCAGTTCAGACATGGCCATATGCAAATCAGTCTGACCCTGTGCCTCATGGGAACAGTCCAGCCCGAACTGCCAAGCCATGTCTTCCCTGGACCGGAAACAAGCAACCTGGGACCGGTTTCGGGTTCAAAACCCTCATCAGCCAGGCTATCTTCAATCCAGTGGCAAAGTGAGCAAGGAACCCACGTCTGGGCATACCCTGCCAACTTAGGGCGAACAAAGCGATACCAAAGGGGATGATGGACGGAGCGTTAGAGCAAATCAAACACTCACCCCCAGTCAACTGATCTGGGTTTAATCCATCATCATTCTTTAGCTCACTCCACCACCCCAGTTCAGACATGGCCATATGCAAATCAGTCTGACCCTGTGCCTCATGGGAACAGTCCAGCCCGAACTG
The DNA here is from genome assembly GCA_963921515.1 of Calotriton arnoldi. Taxonomy (NCBI): domain Eukaryota; kingdom Metazoa; phylum Chordata; class Amphibia; order Caudata; family Salamandridae; genus Calotriton; species Calotriton arnoldi. The sequence continues at coordinate 225,960 of CAWUFW010002715.1, read as the reverse complement.
CCAAGCCATGTCTTCCCTGTGCCGGAAACAAGCAACCTGGGACCGGTTTCGGGTTCAAAACCCTCATCAGCCAGGCTATCTTCAATCCAGTGGCAAAGTGAGCAAGGGACCCACGTCTGGGCATACCCTGCCAACTTAGGGCGAACAAAGCGATACCAAAGGGGATGATGGACGGAGCGTTAGAGCACTGATCTGGGTTTAATCCATCATCATTCTTTAGCTCACTCCACCACCCCAGTTCAGACATGGCCATATGCAAATCAGTCTGACCCTGTGCCTCATGGGAACAGTCCAGCCCGAACTGCCAAGCCATGTCTTCCCTGGACCGGAAACAAGCATCCTGGGACCGGTTTCGGGTTCAAAACCCTCATCAGCCAGGCTATCTTCAATCCAGTGTCAAAGTGAGCAAGGGACCCACGTCTGGGCATACCCTGCCAACTTAGGGCGAACAAAGCGATACCAAAGGGGATGATGGATGGAGCGTTAGAGCAAATCAAACACTCACCCCCAGTCAACTGATCTGGGTTTAATCCATCATCATTCTTTAGCTCACTCCACCACCCCAGTTCAGACATGGCCATATGCAAATCAGTCTGACCCTGTGCCTCATGGGAACAGTCCAGCCCGAACTGCCAAGCCATGTCTTCCCTGGACCGGAAACAAGCATCCTGGGACCGGTTTCGGGTTCAAAACCCTCATCAGCCAGGCTATCTTCAATCCAGTGGCAAAGTGAGCAAGGGACCCACGTCTGGGCATACCCTGCCAACTTAGGGCGAACAAAGCGATACCAAAGGGGATGATGGACGGAGCGTTAGAGCAAATCAAACACTCACCCCCAGTCAACTGATCTGGGTTTAATCCATCATCATTCTTTAGCTCACTCCACCACCCCAGTTCAGACATGGCCATATGCAAATCAGTCTGACCCTGTGCCTCATGGGAACAGTCCAGCCCGAACTGCCAAGCCATGTCTTCCCTGGACCGGAAACAAGCATCCTGGGACCGGTTTCGGGTTCAAAACCCTCATCAGCCAGGCTATCTTCAATCCAGTGGCAAAGTGAGCAAGGGACCCACATCTGGGCATACCCTGCCAACTTAGGGCGAACAAAGCGATACCAAAGGGGATGATGGACGGAGCGTTAGAGCAAATCAAACACTCACCCCCAGTCAACTGATCTGGGTTTAATCCATCATCATTCTTTAGCTCACTCCACCACCCCAGTTCAGACATGGCCACATGCAAATCAGTCTGACCCTGTGCCTCATGGGAACAGTCCAGCCCGAACTGCCAAGCCATGTCTTCCCTGGACCGGAAACAAGCATCCTGGGACCGGTTTCGGGTTCAAAACCCTCATCAGCCAGGCTATCTTCAATCCAGTGGCAAAGTGAGCAAGGGACCCACGTCTGGGCATACCCTGCCAACTTAGGGCGAACAAAGCAATACCAAAGGGTATGATGGACGGAGCGTTAGAGCAAATCAAACACTCACCCCCCAGTCAACTGATCTGGGTTTAATCCATCATCATTCTTTAGCTCACTCCACCACCCCAGTTCAGACATGGCCATATGCAAATCAGTCTGACCCTGTGCCTCATGGGAACAGTCCAGCCCGAACTGCCAAGCCACGTCTTCCCTGGACCGGAAACAAGCATCCTGGGACTGGTTTCGGGTTCAAAACCCTCATCAGCCAGGCTATCTTCAATCCAGTGGCAAAGTGAGCAAGGGACCCACGTCTGGGCATACCCTGCCAACTTAGGGCGAACAAAGCGATACCAAAGGGGATGATGGACGGAGCGTTAGAGCAAATCAAACACTCACCCCCAGTCAACTGATCTGGGTTTAATCCATCATCATTCTTTACCTCACTCCACCAACCCAGTTCAGACATGGCCATATGCAAATCAGTCTGACCCTGTGCCTCATGGGAACAGTCCAGCCCGAACTGCCAAGCCATTTCTTCCCTGGACCAGAAACAAGCATCCTGGGACCGGTTTCTGGTTCAAAACCCTCATCAGCCAGGCTATCTTCAATCCAGTGGCAAAGTGAGCAAGGGACCCACGTCTGGGCATACCCTGCCAATTTAGGGCGAACAAAGCGATACCAAAGGGGATGATGGACGGAGCGTTAGAGCAAATCAAACACTCACCCCCAGTCAACTGATCTGGGTTTAATCCATCATCATTCTTTAGCTCACTCCACCACCCCAGTTCAGACATGGCCATATGCAAATCAGTCTGACCCTGTGCCTCATGGGAACAGTCCAGCCCGAACTGCCAAGCCATGTCTTCCCTGGACCGGAAACAAGCAACCTGGGACCGGTTTCGGGTTCAAAACCCTCATCAGCCAGGCTATCTTCAATCCAGTGGCAAAGTGAGCAAGGGACCCACGTCTGGGCATACCCTGCCAACTTAGGGCGAACAAAGCAATACCAAAGGGGATGATGGACGGAGCGTTAGAGCAAATCAAACACTCACCCCCAGTCAACTGATCTGGGTTTAATCCATCATCATTCTTTAGCTCACTCCACCACCCCAGTTCAGACATGGCCATATGCAAATCAGTCTGACCCTGTGCCTCATGGGAACAGTCCAGCCCGAACTGCCAAGCCATATCTTCCTTGGACCGGAAACAAGCATCCTGGGACCGGTTTCGGGTTCAAAACCCTCATCAGCCAGGCTATCTTCAATCCAGTGGCAAAGTGAGCAAGGGACCCACGTCTGGTCATACCCTGCCAACTTAGGGCGAACAAAGCGATACCAAAGGGGATGATGGACGGAGCGTTAGAGCAAATCAAACACTCACCCCCAGTCAACTGATCTGGGTTTAATCCATCATCATTCTTTAGCTCACTCCACCACCCCAGTTCAGACATGGCCATATGCAAATCAGTCTGACCCTGTGCCTCATGGGAACAGTCCAGCCCGAACTGCCAAGCCATGTCTTCCCTGGACCGGAAACAAGCATCCTGGGACCGGTTTCGGGTTCAAAACCCTCATCAGCGAGGCTATCTTCAATCCAGTGGCAAAGTGAGCAAGGGACCCACGTCTGGGCATACCCTGCCAACTTAGGGCGAACAAAGCGATACCAAAGGGGATGATGGACGGAGTGTTAGAGCAAATCAAACACTCACCCCCAGTCAACTGATCTGGGTTTAATCCATCATCATTCTTTAGCTCACTCCACCACCCCAGTTCAGACATGGCCATATGCAAATCAGTCTGACCCTGTGCCTCATGGGAACAGTCCAGCCCGAACTGCCAAGCCATGTCTTCCCTGGACCGGAAACAAGCATCCTGGGACCGGTTTCGGGTTCAAAACCCTCATCAGCCAGGCTATCTTCAATCCAGTGGCAAAGTGAGCAAGGGACCCACGTCTGGGCATACCCTGCCAACTTAGGGCGAACAAAGCGATACCAAAGGGGATGATGGACGGAGCGTTAGAGCAAATCAAACACTCACCCCCAGTCAACTGATCTGGTTTTAATCCATCATCATTCTTTAGCTCACTCCACCACCCCAGTTCAGACATGGCCATATGCAAATCAGTCTGACCCTGTGCCTCATGGGAACAGTCCAGCCCGAACTGCCAAGCCATGTCTTCCCTGGACCGGAAACAAGCATCCTGGGACCGGTTTCGGGTTCAAAACCCTCATCAGCCAGGCTATCTTCAATCCAGTGGCAAAGTGAGCAAGGGACCCACGTCTGGGCATACCCTGCCAACTTAGGGCGAACAAAGCGATACCAAAGGGGATGATGGATGGAGCGTTGGAGCAAATCAAACACTCACCCCCAGTCAACTGATCTGGGTTTAATCCATTATCATTATTTAGCTCACTCCACCACCCCAGTTCAGACATGGCCATATGCAAATCAGTCTGACCCTGTGCCTCATGGGAACAGTCCAGCCCGAACTGCCAAGCCATGTCTTCCCTGGACCAGAAACAAGCATCCTGGGACCGGTTTCGGGTTCAAAACCCTCATCAGCCAGGCTATCTTCAATCCAGTGGCAAAGTGAGCAAGGGACCCACGACTGGGCATACCCTGCAAAAATAGGGCGAACAAAGCGATACCAAAGGGGATGATGGACGGAGCGTTAGAGCAAATCAAACACTCACCCCCAGTCAACTGATCTGGGTTTAATCCATCATCATTCTTTAGCTCACTCCACCACCCCAGTTCAGACATGGCCATATGCAAATCAGTCTGACCCTGTGCCTCATGGGAACAGTCCAGCCCGAACTGCCAAGCCATGTCTTCCCTGGACCAGAAACAAGCATCCGGAGACCGGTTTCGGGTTCAAAACCCTCATCAGCCAGGCTATCTTCAATCCAGTGGCAAAGTGAGCAAGGGACCCACGTCTGGGCATACCCTGCGAACTTAGGGCGAACAAAGCGATACCAAAGGGGATGATGGACGGAGCGTTAGAGCAAATCAAACACTCACCCCCAGTCAACTGATCTGGGTTTAATCCATCATCATTCTTTAGCTCACTCCACCACCCCAGTTCAGACATGGCCATATGCAAATCAGTCTGACCCTGTGCCTCATGGGAACAGTCCAGCCCGAACTGCCAAGCCATGTCTTCCCTGGACCGGAAACAAGCATCCTGGGACCGGTTTCGGGTTCAAAACCCTCATCAGCCAGGCTATCTTCAATCCAGTGGCAAAGTGAGCAAGGGACCCACGTCTGGGCATACCCTGCCAACTTAGGGCGAACAAAGCGATACCAAAGGGGATGATGGACGGAGCGTTAAAGCAAATCAAACACTCACCCCCAGTCAACTGATCTGGGTTTAATCCATCATCATTCTTTAGCTCACTCCACCACCCCAGTTCAGACATGGCCATATGCAAATCAGTCTGACCCTGTGCCTCATGGGAACAGTCCAGCCCGAACTGCCAAGCCATGTCTTCCCTGGACCGGAAACAAGCATCCTGGGACCGGTTTCGGGTTCAAAACCCTCATCAGCCAGGCTATCTTCAATCCAGTGGCAAAGTGAGCAAGGGACCCACGTCTGGGCATACCCTGCCAACTTAGGGCGAACAAAGCGATACCAAAGGGGATGATGGACGGAGCGTTAGAGCAAATCAAACACTCACCCCCAGTCAACTGATCTGGGTTTAATCCATCATCATTCTTTAGCTCACTCCACCACCCCAGTTCAGACATGGCCATATGCAAATCAGTCTGACCCTGTGCCTCATGGGAACAGTCCAGCCCGAACTGCCAAGCCATGTCTTCCCCGGACCGGAAACAAGCATCCTGGGCCCGGTTTCGGGTTCAAAACCCTCATCAGCCAGGCTATCTTCAATCCAGTGGCAAAGTGAGCAAGGGACCCACGTCTGGGCATACCCTGCCAACTTAGGGCGAACAAAGCGATACCAAAGGGGATGATGGACGGAGCGTTAGAGCAAATCAAACACTCACCCCCAGTCAACTGATCTGGGTTTAATCCATCATCATTCTTTAGCTCACTCCACCACCCCAGTTCAGACATAGCCATATGCAAATCAGTCTGACCCTGTGCCTCATGGGAACATTCCAGCCCGAACTGCCAAGCCATGTCTTCCCTGGACCGGAAACAAGCATCCTGGGACCGGTTTCGGGTTCAAAACCCTCATCAGCCAGGCTATCTTCAATCCAGTGGCAAAGTGAGCAAGGGACCCACGTCTGGGCATACCCTGCCAACTTAGGGCGAACAAAGCGATACCAAAGGGGATGATGGACGGAGCGTTAGAGCAAATCAAACACTCACCCCCAGTCAACTGATCTGGGTTTAATCCATCACCATTCTTTAGCTCACTCCACCACCCCAGTTCAGACATGGCCATATGCAAATCAGTCTGACCCTGTGCCTCATGGGAACAGTCAAGCCCGAACTGCCAAGCCATGTCTTCCTTGGACCTGAAACAAGCATCCTGGGACCGGTTTCGGGTTCAAAACCCTCATCAGCCAGGCTATCTTCAATCCAGTGGCAAAGTGAGCAAGGGACCCACGTCTGGGCATACCCTGCCAACTTAGGGCGAACAAAGCGATAGCAAAGGGGATGATGGACGTAGCATTGGAGCAAATCAAACACTCACCCCCAGTCAACTGATCTGGGTTTAATCCATCATCATTCTTTAGCTCACTCCACCACCCCAGTTCAGACATGGCCATATGCAAATCAGTCTGACCCTGTGCCTCATGGGAACAGTCCAGCCCGAACTGCCAAGCCATGTCTTCCCTGGACCGGAAACAAGCATCCTGGGACCGGTTTCGGGTTCAAAACCCTCATCAGCCAGGCTATCTTCAATCCAGTGGCAAAGTGAGCAAGGGACCCACGTCTGGGCATACCCTGCCAACTTAGGGCGAACAAAGCGATACCAAAGGGGATGATGGACGGAGCGTTAGAGCAAATCAAACACTCACCCCCAGTCAACTGATCTGGGTTTAATCCATCATCATTCTTTAGCTCACTCCACCACCCCAGTTCAGACATGGCCACATGCAAATCAGTCTGACCCTGTGCCTCATGGGAACAGTCCAGCCCGAACTGCCAAGCCATGTCTTCCCTGGACCGGAAACAAGCATCCTGGGACCGGTTTCGGGTTCAAAACCCTCATCAGCCAGGCTATCTTCAATCCAGTGGCAAAGTGAGCAAGGGACCCACGTCTGGGCATACCCTGCCAACTTAGGGCGAACAAAGCGATACCAAAGGGTATGATGGACGGAGCGTTAGAGCAAATCAAACACTCACCCCCAGTCAACTGATCTGGGTTTAATCCATCATCATTCTTTAGCTCACTCCACCACCCCAGTTCAGACATGGCCATATGCAAATCAGTCTGACCCTGTGCCTCATGGGAACAGTCCAGCCCGAACTGCCAAGCCACGTCTTCCCTGGACCGGAAACAAGCATCCTGGGACTGGTTTCGGGTTCAAAACCCTCATCAGCCAGGCTATCTTCAATCCAGTGGCAAAGTGAGCAAGGGACCCACGTCTGGGCATACCCTGCCAACTTAGGGCGAACAAAGCGATACCAAAGGGGATGATGGACGGAGCGTTAGAGCAAATCAAACACTCACCCCCAGTCAACTGATCTGGGTTTAATCCATCATCATTCTTTACCTCACTCCACCAACCCAGTTCAGACATGGCCATATGCAAATCAGTCTGACCCTGTGCCTCATGGGAACAGTCCAGCCCGAACTGCCAAGCCATTTCTTCCCTGGACCAGAAACAAGCATCCTGGGACCGGTTTCTGGTTCAAAACCCTCATCAGCCAGGCTATCTTCAATCCAGTGGCAAAGTGAGCAAGGGACCCACGTCTGGGCATACCCTGCCAATTTAGGGCGAACAAAGCGATACCAAAGGGGATGATGGACGGAGCGTTAGAGCAAATCAAACACTCACCCCCAGTCAACTGATCTGGGTTTAATCCATCATCATTCTTTAGCTCACTCCACCACCCCAGTTCAGACATGGCCATATGCAAATCAGTCTGACCCTGTGCCTCATGGGAACAGTCCAGCCCGAACTGCCAAGCCATGTCTTCCCTGGACCGGAAACAAGCAACCTGGGACCGGTTTCGGGTTCAAAACCCTCATCAGCCAGGCTATCTTCAATCCAGTGGCAAAGTGAGCAAGGGACCCACGTCTGGGCATACCCTGCCAACTTAGGGCGAACAAAGCAATACCAAAGGGGATGATGGACGGAGCGTTAGAGCAAATCAAACACTCACCCCCAGTCAACTGATCTGGGTTTAATCCATCATCATTCTTTAGCTCACTCCACCACCCCAGTTCAGACATGGCCATATGCAAATCAGTCTGACCCTGTGCCTCATGGGAACAGTCCAGCCCGAACTGCCAAGCCATATCTTCCTTGGACCGGAAACAAGCATCCTGGGACCGGTTTCGGGTTCAAAACCCTCATCAGCCAGGCTATCTTCAATCCAGTGGCAAAGTGAGCAAGGGACCCACGTCTGGTCATACCCTGCCAACTTAGGGCGAACAAAGCGATACCAAAGGGGATGATGGACGGAGCGTTAGAGCAAATCAAACACTCACCCCCAGTCAACTGATCTGGGTTTAATCCATCATCATTCTTTAGCTCACTCCACCACCCCAGTTCAGACATGGCCATATGCAAATCAGTCTGACCCTGTGCCTCATGGGAACAGTCCAGCCCGAACTGCCAAGCCATGTCTTCCCTGGACCGGAAACAAGCATCCTGGGACCGGTTTCGGGTTCAAAACCCTCATCAGCGAGGCTATCTTCAATCCAGTGGCAAAGTGAGCAAGGGACCCACGTCTGGGCATACCCTGCCAACTTAGGGCGAACAAAGCGATACCAAAGGGGATGATGGACGGAGTGTTAGAGCAAATCAAACACTCACCCCCAGTCAACTGATCTGGGTTTAATCCATCATCATTCTTTAGCTCACTCCACCACCCCAGTTCAGACATGGCCATATGCAAATCAGTCTGACCCTGTGCCTCATGGGAACAGTCCAGCCCGAACTGCCAAGCCATGTCTTCCCTGGACCGGAAACAAGCATCCTGGGACCGGTTTCGGGTTCAAAACCCTCATCAGCCAGGCTATCTTCAATCCAGTGGCAAAGTGAGCAAGGGACCCACGTCTGGGCATACCCTGCCAACTTAGGGCGAACAAAGCGATACCAAAGGGGATGATGGACGGAGCGTTAGAGCAAATCAAACACTCACCCCCAGTCAACTGATCTGGTTTTAATCCATCATCATTCTTTAGCTCACTCCACCACCCCAGTTCAGACATGGCCATATGCAAATCAGTCTGACCCTGTGCCTCATGGGAACAGTCCAGCCCGAACTGCCAAGCCATGTCTTCCCTGGACCGGAAACAAGCATCCTGGGACCGGTTTCGGGTTCAAAACCCTCATCAGCCAGGCTATCTTCAATCCAGTGGCAAAGTGAGCAAGGGACCCACGTCTGGGCATACCCTGCCAACTTAGGGCGAACAAAGCGATACCAAAGGGGATGATGGATGGAGCGTTGGAGCAAATCAAACACTCACCCCCAGTCAACTGATCTGGGTTTAATCCATTATCATTATTTAGCTCACTCCACCACCCCTGTTCAGACATGGCCATATGCAAATCAGTCTGACCCTGTGCCTCATGTGAACAGTCCAGCCCGAACTGCCAAGCCATGTCTTCCCTGGACCAGAAACAAGCATCCTGGGACCGGTTTCGGGTTCAAAACCCTCATCAGCCAGGCTATCTTCAATCCAGTGGCAAAGTGAGCAAGGGACCCACGACTGGGCATACCCTGCAAAAATAGGGCGAACAAAGCGATACCAAAGGGGATGATGGACGGAGCGTTAGAGCAAATCAAACACTCACCCCCAGTCAACTGATCTGGGTTTAATCCATCATCATTCTTTAGCTCACTCCACCACCCCAGTTCAGACATGGCCATATGCAAATCAGTCTGACCCTGTGCCTCATGGGAACAGTCCAGCCCGAACTGCCAAGCCATGTCTTCCCTGGACCAGAAACAAGCATCCGGAGACCGGTTTCGGGTTCAAAACCCTCATCAGCCAGGCTATCTTCAATCCAGTGGCAAAGTGAGCAAGGGACCCACGTCTGGGCATACCCTGCGAACTTAGGGCGAACAAAGCGATACCAAAGGGGATGATGGACGGAGCGTTAGAGCAAATCAAACACTCACCCCCAGTCAACTGATCTGGGTTTAATCCATCATCATTCTTTAGCTCACTCCACCACCCCAGTTCAGACATGGCCATATGCAAATCAGTCTGACCCTGTGCCTCATGGGAACAGTCCAGCCCGAACTGCCAAGCCATGTCTTCCCTGGACCGGAAACAAGCATCCTGGGACCGGTTTCGGGTTCAAAACCCTCATCAGCCAGGCTATCTTCAATCCAGTGGCAAAGTGAGCAAGGGACCCACGTCTGGGCATACCCTGCCATCTTAGGGCGAACAAAGCGATACCAAAGGGGATGATGGACGGAGCGTTAAAGCAAATCAAACACTCACCCCCAGTCAACTGATCTGGGTTTAATCCATCATCATTCTTTAGCTCACTCCACCACCCCAGTTCAGACATGGCCATATGCAAATCAGTCTGACCCTGTGCCTCATGGGAACAGTCCAGCCCGAACTGCCAAGCCATGTCTTCCCTGGACCGGAAACAAGCATCCTGGGACCGGTTTCGGGTTCAAAACCCTCATCAGCCAGGCTATCTTCAATCCAGTGGCAAAGTGAGCAAGGGACCCACGTCTGGGCATACCCTGCCAACTTAGGGCGAACAAAGCGATACCAAAGGGGATGATGGACGGAGCGTTAGAGCAAATCAAACACTCACCCCCAGTCAACTGATCTGGGTTTAATCCATCATCATTCTTTAGCTCACTCCACCACCCCAGTTCAGACATGGCCATATGCAAATCAGTCTGACCCTGTGCCTCATGGGAACAGTCCAGCCCGAACTGCCAAGCCATGTCTTCCCCGGACCGGAAACAAGCATCCTGGGACCGGTTTCGGGTTCAAAACCCTCATCAGCCAGGCTATCTTCAATCCAGTGGCAAAGTGAGCAAGGGACCCACGTCTGGGCATACCCTGCCAACTTAGGGCGAACAAAGCGATACCAAAGGGGATGATGGACGGAGCGTTAGAGCAAATCAAACACTCACCCCCAGTCAACTGATCTGGGTTTAATCCATCATCATTCTTTAGCTCACTCCACCACCCCAGTTCAGACATGGCCATATGCAAATCAGTCTGACCCTGTGCCTCATGGGAACATTCCAGCCCGAACTGCCAAGCCATGTCTTCCCTGGACCGGAAACAAGCATCCTGGGACCGGTTTCGGGTTCAAAACCCTCATCAGCCAGGCTATCTTCAATCCAGTGGCAAAGTGAGCAAGGGACCCACGTCTGGGCATACCCTGCCAACTTAGGGCGAACAAAGCGATACCAAAGGGGATGATGGACGGAGCGTTAGAGCAAATCAAACACTCACCCCCAGTCAACTGATCTGGGTTTAATCCATCACCATTCTTTAGCTCACTCCACCACCCCAGTTCAGACATGGCCATATGCAAATCAGTCTGACCCTGTGCCTCATGGGAACAGTCAAGCCCGAACTGCCAAGCCATGTCTTCCTTGGACCTGAAACAAGCATCCTGGGACCGGTTTCGGGTTCAAAACCCTCATCAGCCAGGCTATCTTCAATCCAGTGGCAAAGTGAGCAAGGGACCCACGTCTGGGCATACCCTGCCAACTTAGGGCGAACAAAGCGATAGCAAAGGGGATGATGGACGTAGCATTGGAGCAAATCAAACACTCACCCCCAGTCAACTGATCTGGGTTTAATCCATCATCATTCTTTAGCTCACTCCACCACCCCAGTTCAGACATGGCCATATGCAAATCAGTCTGACCCTGTGCCTCATGGGAACAGTCCAGCCCGAACTGCCAAGCCATGTCTTCCCTGGACCGGAAACAAGCATCCTGGGACCGGTTTCGGGTTCAAAACCCTCATCAGCCAGGCTATCTTCAATCCAGTGGCAAAGTGAGCAAGGGACCCACGTCTGGGCATACCCTGCCAACTTAGGGCGAACAAAGCGATACCAAAGGGGATGATGGACGGAGCGTTAGAGCAAATCAAACACTCACCCCCAGTCAACTGATCTGGGTTTAATCCATCATCATTCTTTAGCTCACTCCACCACCCCAGTTCAGACATGGCCATATGCAAATCAGTCTGACCCTGTGCCTCATGGGAACAGTCCAGCCCGAACTGCCAAGCCATGTCTTCCCCGGACCGGAAACAAGCATCCTGGGACCGGTTTCGGGTTCAAAACCCTCATCAGCCAGGCTATCTTCAATCCAGTGGCAAAGTGAGCAAGGGACCCACGTCTGGGCATACCCTGCCAACTTAGGGCGAACAAAGCGATACCAAAGGGGATGATGGACGGAGCGTTAGAGCAAATCAAACACTCACCCCCAGTCAACTGATCTGGGTTTAATCCATCATCATTCTTTAGCTCACTCCACCACCCCAGTTCAGACATGGCCATATGCAAATCAGTCTGACCCTGTGCCTCATGGGAACAGTCCAGCCCGAACTGCCAAGCCATGTCTTCCCTGGACCGGAAACAAGCATCCTGGGACCGGTTTCGGGTTCAAAACCCTCATCAGCCAGGCTATCTTCAATCCAGTGGCAAAGTGAGCAAGGGACCCACGTCTGGGCATACCCTGCCAACTTAGGGCGAACAAAGCGATACCAAAGGGGATGATGGACGGAGCGTTAGAGCAAATCAAAGACTCACCCCCAGTCAACTGATCTGGGTTTAATCCATCATCATTCTTTAGCTCACTCCACCACCCCAGTTCAGACATGGCCATATGCAAATCAGTCTGACCCTGTGCCTCATGGGAACAGTCCAGCCCGAACTGCCAAGCCATGTCTTCCCTGGACCGGAAACAAGCATCCTGGGACCAGTTTCGGGTTCAAAACCCTCATCAGCCAGGCTATCTTCAATCCGGTGGCAAAGTGAGCAAGGGACCCACGTCTGGGCATAACCTGCCAACTTAGGGCGAACAAAGCGATACCAAAGGAGATGATGGACGGAGCGTTAGAGCAAATCAAACACTCACCCCCAGTCAACTGATCTGGGTTTAATCCATCATCATTCTTTAGCTCACTCCACCACCCCAGTTCAGACATGGCCATATGCATATCAGTCTGACCCTGTGCCTCATGGGAACAGTCCAGCCCGAACTGCCAAGCCATGTCTTCCCTGGACCGGAAACAAGCATCCTGGGACCGGTTTCTGGCTATTCAGCCGTCATCAGCCAGGCTAGCTTGAATCCAGTAGCAAAGTGAGCAAGGGACCCACGTCTGGGCATACCCTGCCAACTTAGGGCGAACAAAGCGATACCAAAGGGGATGATGGAAGGAGCGCTTGAGCAAATCAAACACTCACCCCCAGTCAACTGATCTGGGTTTAATCCATCATCATTCTTTAGCTCACTCCACCACCCCAGTTCAGACATGGCCATATGCAAATCAGTCTGACCCTGTGCCTCATGGGAACAGTCCAGCCCGAACTGCCAAGCCATGTCTTCCCTGGACCGGAAACAAGCATCCTGGGACCGGTTTCGGGTTCAAAACCCTCATCAGTCAGGCTATCTTCAATCCAGTGGCAAAGTGAGCAAGGGACCCACGTCTGGGCATACCCTGCCAACTTAGGGCGAACAAAGCGATACCAAAGGGGATGATGGACGGAGCGTTAGAGCAAATCAAACACTCACCCCCAGTCAACTGATCTGGGTTTAATCCATCATCATTCTTTAGCTCACTCCACCACCCCAGTTCAGACATGGCCATATGCAAATCAGTCTGACCCTGTGCCTCATGGGAACAGTCCAGCCCGAACTGCCAAGCCATGTCTTCCCTGGACTAGAAACAAGCATCCTGGGACCGGTTTCGGGTTCAAAACCCTCATCAGCCAGGCTATCTTCAATCCAGTGGCAAAGTGAGCAAGGGACCCACGTCTGGGCATACCCTGCCAACTTAGGGCGAACAAAGCGATACCAAAGGGGATGATGGACGGAGCGCTTGAGCAAATCAAACACTCACCCCCAGTCAACTGATCTGGGTTTAATCCATCTTCATTCTTTAGCTCACTCCACCACCCCAGTTCAGACATGGCCATATGCAAATCAGTCTGACCCTGTGCCTCATGGGAACAGTCCAGCCCGAACTGCCAAGCCATGTCTTCCCTGGACCGGAAACAAGCATCCTGGGACCGGTTTCGGGTTCAAAACCCTCATCAGCCAGGCTATCTTCAATCCAGTGGCAAAGTGAGCAAGGGACCCACGTCTGGGCATACCCTGCCAACTTAGGGCGAACAAAGCGATACCAAAGGGGATGATGGACGGAGCGTTATAGCAAATCAAACACTCCCCCCCAGTCAACTGATCTGGGTTTAATCCATCATCATTCTTTAGCTCACTCCACCACCCCAGTTCAGACATGGCCATATGCAAATCAGTCTGACCCTGTGCCTCATGGGAACAGTCCAGCCCGAACTGCCAAGCCATGTCTTCCCTGGACCGGAAACAAGCATCCTGGGACCGGTTTCGGGTTCAAAACCCTCATCAGCCAGGCTATCTTCAATCCAGTGGCAAAGTGAGCAAGGGACCCACGTCAGGGCATACCCTGCCAACTTAGGGCGAACAAAGCGATACCAAAGGGGATGATGGACGGAGCGTTAGAGCAAATCAAACACTCACCCCCAGTCAACTGATCTGGGTTTAATCCATCATCATTCTTTACCTCACTCCACCAACCCAGTTCAGACATGGCCATATGCAAATCAGTCTGACCCTGTGCCTCATGGGAACAGTCCAGCCCGAACTGCCAAGCCATTTCTTCCCTGGACCAGAAACAAGCATCCTGGGACCGGTTTCTGGTTCAAAACCCTCATCAGCCAGGCTATCTTCAATCCAGTGGCAAAGTGAGCAAGGGACCCACGTCTGGGCATACCCTGCCAATTTAGGGCGAACAAAGCGATACCAAAGGGGATGATGGACGGAGCGTTAGAGCAAATCAAACACTCACCCCCAGTCAACTGATCTGGGTTTAATCCATCATCATTCTTTAGCTCACTCCACCACCCCAGTTCAGACATGGCCATATGCAAATCAGTCTGACCCTGTGCCTCATGGGAACAGTCCAGCCCGAACTGCCAAGCCATGTCTTCCCTGGACCGAAACAAGCAACCTGGGACCGGTTTCGGGTTCAAAACCCTCATCAGCCAGGCTATCTTCAATCCAGTGGCAAAGTGAGCAAGGGACCCACGTCTGGGCATACCCTGCCAACTTAGGGCGAACAAAGCAATACCAAAGGGGATGATGGACGGAGCGTTAGAGCAAATCAAACACTCACCCCCAGTCAACTGATCTGGGTTTAATCCATCATCATTCTTTAGCTCACTCCACCACCCCAGTTCAGACATGGCCATATGCAAATCAGTCTGACCCTGTGCCTCATGGGAACAGTCCAGCCCGAACTGCCAAGCCATATCTTCCTTGGACCGGAAACAAGCATCCTGGGACCGGTTTCGGGTTCAAAACCCTCATCAGCCAGGCTATCTTCAATCCAGTGGCAAAGTGAGCAAGGGACCCACGTCTGGTCATACCCTGCCAACTTAGGGCGAACAAAGCGATACCAAAGGGGATGATGGACGGAGCGTTAGAGCAAATCAAACACTCACCCCCAGTCAACTGATCTGGGTTTAATCCATCATCATTCTTTAGCTCACTCCACCACCCCAGTTCAGACATGGCCATATGCAAATCAGTCTGACCCTGTGCCTCATGGGAACAGTCCAGCCCGAACTGCCAAGCCATGTCTTCCCTGGACCGGAAACAAGCATCCTGGGACCGGTTTCGGGTTCAAAACCCTCATCAGCGAGGCTATCTTCAATCCAGTGGCAAAGTGAGCAAGGGACCCACGTCTGGGCATACCCTGCCAACTTAGGGCGAACAAAGCGATACCAAAGGGGATGATGGACGGAGTGTTAGAGCAAATCAAACACTCACCCCCAGTCAACTGATCTGGGTTTAATCCATCATCATTCTTTAGCTCACTCCACCACCCCAGTTCAGACATGGCCATATGCAAATCAGTCTGACCCTGTGCCTCATGGGAACAGTCCAGCCCGAACTGCCAAGCCATGTCTTCCCTGGACCGGAAACAAGCATCCTGGGACCGGTTTCGGGTTCAAAACCCTCATCAGCCAGGCTATCTTCAATCCAGTGGCAAAGTGAGCAAGGGACCCACGTCTGGGCATACCCTGCCAACTTAGGGCGAACAAAGCGATACCAAAGGGGATGATGGACGGAGCGTTAGAGCAAATCAAACACTCACCCCCAGTCAACTGATCTGGTTTTAATCCATCATCATTCTTTAGCTCACTCCACCACCCCAGTTCAGACATGGCCATATGCAAATCAGTCTGACCCTGTGCCTCATGGGAACAGTCCAGCCCGAACTGCCAAGCCATGTCTTCCCTGGACCGAAAACAAGCATCCTGGGACCGGTTTCGGGTTCAAAACCCTCATCAGCCAGGCTATCTTCAATCCAGTGGCAAAGTGAGCAAGGGACCCACGTCTGGGCATACCCTGCCAACTTAGGGCGAACAAAGCGATACCAAAGGGGATGATGGATGGAGCGTTGGAGCAAATCAAACACTCACCCCCAGTCAACTGATCTGGGTTTAATCCATTATCATTATTTAGCTCACTCCACCACCCCAGTTCAGACATGGCCATATGCAAATCAGTCTGACCCTGTGCCTCATGGGAACAGCCCAGCCCGAACTGCCAAGCCATGTCTTCCCTGGACCAGAAACAAGCATCCTGGGACCGGTTTCGGGTTCAAAACCCTCATCAGCCAGGCTATCTTCAATCCAGTGGCAAAGTGAGCAAGGGACCCACGACTGGGCATACCCTGCAAAAATAGGGCGAACAAAGCGATACCAAAGGGGATGATGGACGGAGCGTTAGAGCAAATCAAACACTCACCCCCAGTCAACTGATCTGGGTTTAATCCATCATCATTCTTTAGCTCACTCCACCACCCCAGTTCAGACATGGCCATATGCAAATCAGTCTGACCCTGTGCCTCATGGGAACAGTCCAGCCCGAACTGCCAAGCCATGTCTTCCCTGGACCAGAAACAAGCATCCGGAGACCGGTTTCGGGTTCAAAACCCTCATCAGCCAGGCTATCTTCAATCCAGTGGCAAAGTGAGCAAGGGACCCACGTCTGGGCATACCCTGCGAACTTAGGGCGAACAAAGCGATACCAAAGGGGATGATGGACGGAGCGTTAGAGCAAATCAAACACTCACCCCCAGTCAACTGATCTGGGTTTAATCCATCATCATTCTTTAGCTCACTCCACCACCCCAGTTCAGACATGGCCATATGCAAATCAGTCTGACCCTGTGCCTCATGGGAACAGTCCAGCCCGAACTGCCAAGCCATGTCTTCCCTGGACCGGAAACAAGCATCCTGGGACCGGTTTCGGGTTCAAAACCCTCATCAGCCAGGCTATCTTCAATCCAGTGGCAAAGTGAGCAAGGGACCCACGTCTGGGCATACCCTGCCAACTTAGGGCGAACAAAGCGATACCAAAGGGGATGATGGACGGAGCGTTAAAGCAAATCAAACACTCACCCCCAGTCAACTGATCTGGGTTTAATCCATCATCATTCTTTAGCTCACTCCACCACCCCAGTTCAGACATGGCCATATGCAAATCAGTCTGACCCTGTGCCTCATGGGAACAGTCCAGCCCGAACTGCCAAGCCATGTCTTCCCTGGACCGGAAACAAGCATCCTGGGACCGGTTTCGGGTTCAAAACCCTCATCAGCCAGGCTATCTTCAATCCAGTGGCAAAGTGAGCAAGGGACCCACGTCTGGGCATACCCTGCCAACTTAGGGCGAACAAAGCGATACCAAAGGGGATGATGGACGGAGCGTTAGAGCAAATCAAACACTCACCCCCAGTCAACTGATCTGGGTTTAATCCATCATCATTCTTTAGCTCACTCCACCACCCCAGTTCAGACATGGCCATATGCAAATCAGTCTGACCCTGTGCCTCATGGGAACAGTCCAGCCCGAACTGCCAAGCCATGTCTTCCCCGGACCGGAAACAAGCATCCTGGGACCGGTTTCGGGTTCAAAACCCTCATCAGCCAGGCTATCTTCAATCCAGTGGCAAAGTGAGCAAGGGACCCACGTCTGGGCATACCCTGCCAACTTAGGGCGAACAAAGCGATACCAAAGGGGATGATGGACGGAGCGTTAGAGCAAATCAAACACTCACCCCCAGTCAACTGATCTGGGTTTAATCCATCATCATTCTTTAGCTCACTCCACCACCCCAGTTCAGACATGGCCATATGCAAATCAGTCTGACCCTGTGCCTCATGGGAACATTCCAGCCCGAACTGCCAAGCCATGTCTTCCCTGGACCGGAAACAAGCATCCTGGGACCGGTTTCGGGTTCAAAACCCTCATCAGCCAGGCTATCTTCAATCCAGTGGCAAAGTGAGCAAGGGACCCACGTCTGGGCATACCCTGCCAACTTAGGGCGAACAAAGCGATACCAAAGGGGATGATGGACGGAGCGTTAGAGCAAATCAAACACTCACCCCCAGTCAACTGATCTGGGTTTAATCCATCACCATTCTTTAGCTCACTCCACCACCCCAGTTCAGACATGGCCATATGCAAATCAGTCTGACCCTGTGCCTCATGGGAACAGTCAAGCCCGAACTGCCAAGCCATGTCTTCCCTGGACCTGAAACAAGCATCCTGGGACCGGTTTCGGGTTCAAAACCCTCATCAGCCAGGCTATCTTCAATCCAGTGGCAAAGTGAGCAAGGGACCCACGTCTGGGCATACCCTGCCAACTTAGGGCGAACAAAGCGATAGCAAAGGGGATGATGGACGGAGCATTAGAGCAAATCAAACACTCACCCCCAGTCAACTGATCTGGGTTTAATCCATCATCATTCTTTAGCTCACTCCACCACCCCAGTTCAGACATGGCCATATGCAAATCAGTCTGACCCTGTGCCTCATGGGAACAGTCCAGCCCGAACTGCCAAGCCAAGTCTTCCCTGGACCGGAAACAAGCATCCTGGGACCGGTTTCGGGTTCAAAACCCTCATCAGCCAGGCTATCTTCAATCCAGTGGCAAAGTGAGCAAGGGACCCACGTCTGGGCATACCCTGCCAACTTAGGGCGAACAAAGCGATACCAAAGGGGATGATGGACGGAGCGTTAGAGCAAATCAAACACTCACCCCCAGTCAACTGATCTGGGTTTAATCCATCATCATTCTTTAGCTCACTCCACCACCCCAGTTCAGACATGGCCATATGCAAATCAGTCTGACCCTGTGCCTCATGGGAACAGTCCAGCCCGAACTGCCAAGCCATGTCTTCCCCGGACCGGAAACAAGCATCCTGGGACCGGTTTCGGGTTCAAAACCCTCATCAGCCAGGCTATCTTCAATCCAGTGGCAAAGTGAGCAAGGGACCCACGTCTGGGCATACCCTGCCAACTTAGGGCGAACAAAGCGATACCAAAGGGGATGATGGACGGAGCGTTAGAGCAAATCAAACACTCACCCCCAGTCAACTGATCTGGGTTTAATCCATCATCATTCTTTAGCTCACTCCACCACCCCAGTTCAGACATGGCCATATGCAAATCAGTCTGACCCTGTGCCTCATGGGAACAGTCCAGCCCGAACTGCCAAGCCATGTCTTCCCTGGACCGGAAACAAGCATCCTGGGACCGGTTTCGGGTTCAAAACCCTCATCAGCCAGGCTATCTTCAATCCAGTGGCAAAGTGAGCAAGGGACCCACGTCTGGGCATACCCTGCCAACTTAGGGCGAACAAAGCGATACCAAAGGGGATGATGGACGGAGCGTTAGAGCAAATCAAACACTCACCCCCAGTCAACTGATCTGGGTTTAATCCATCATCATTCTTTAGCTCACTCCACCACCCCAGTTCAGACATGGCCATATGCAAATCAGTCTGACCCTGTGCCTCATGGGAACAGTCCAGCCCGAACTGCCAAGCCATGTCTTCCCTGGACCGGAAACAAGCATCCTGGGACCAGTTTCGGGTTCAAAACCCTCATCAGCCAGGCTATCTTCAATCCGGTGGCAAAGTGAGCAAGGGACCCACGTCTGGGCATAACCTGCCAACTTAGGGCGAACAAAGCGATACCAAAGGAGATGATGGACGGAGCGTTAGAGCAAATCAAACACTCACCCCCAGTCAACTGATCTGGGTTTAATCCATCATCATTCTTTAGCTCACTCCACCACCCCAGTTCAGACATGGCCATATGCATATCAGTCTGACCCTGTGCCTCATGGGAACAGTCCAGCCCGAACTGCCAAGCCATGTCTTCCCTGGACCGGAAACAAGCATCCTGGGACCGGTTTCTGGCTATTCAGCCGTCATCAGCCAGGCTAGCTTGAATCCAGTAGCAAAGTGAGCAAGGGACCCACGTCTGGGCATACCCTGCCAACTTAGGGCGAACAAAGCGATACCAAAGGGGATGATGGAAGGAGCGCTTGAGCAAATCAAACACTCACCCCCAGTCAACTGATCTGGGTTTAATCCATCATCATTCTTTAGCTCACTCCACCACCCCAGTTCAGACATGGCCATATGCAAATCAGTCTGACCCTGTGCCTCATGGGAACAGTCCAGCCCGAACTGCCAAGCCATGTCTTCCCTGGACCGGAAACAAGCATCCTGGGACCGGTTTCGGGTTCAAAACCCTCATCAGTCAGGCTATCTTCAATCCAGTGGCAAAGTGAGCAAGGGACCCACGTCTGGGCATACCCTGCCAACTTAGGGCGAACAAAGCGATACCAAAGGGGATGATGGACGGAGCGTTAGAGCAAATCAAACACTCACCCCCAGTCAACTGATCTGGGTTTAATCCATCATCATTCTTTAGCTCACTCCACCACCCCAGTTCAGACATGGCCATATGCAAATCAGTCTGACCCTGTGCCTCATGGGAACAGTCCAGCCCGAACTGCCAAGCCATGTCTTCCCTGGACTAGAAACAAGCATCCTGGGACCGGTTTCGGGTTCAAAACCCTCATCAGCCAGGCTATCTTCAATCCAGTGGCAAAGTGAGCAAGGGACCCACGTCTGGGCATACCCTGCCAACTTAGGGCGAACAAAGCGATACCAAAGGGGATGATGGACGGAGCGCTTGAGCAAATCAAACACTCACCCCCAGTCAACTGATCTGGGTTTAATCCATCTTCATTCTTTAGCTCACTCCACCACCCCAGTTCAGACATGGCCATATGCAAATCAGTCTGACCCTGTGCCTCATGGGAACAGTCCAGCCCGAACTGCCAAGCCATGTCTTCCCTGGACCGGAAACAAGCATCCTGGGACCGGTTTCGGGTTCAAAACCCTCATCAGCCAGGCTATCTTCAATCCAGTGGCAAAGTGAGCAAGGGACCCACGTCTGGGCATACCCTGCCAACTTAGGGCGAACAAAGCGATACCAAAGGGGATGATGGACGGAGCGTTATAGCAAATCAAACACTCCCCCAGTCAACTGATCTGGGTTTAATCCATCATCATTCTTTAGCTCACTCCACCACCCCAGTTCAGACATGGCCATATGCAAATCAGTCTGACCCTGTGCCTCATGGGAACAGTCCAGCCCGAACTGCCAAGCCATGTCTTCCCTGGACCGGTTTCGGGTTCAAAACCCTCATCAGCCAGGCTATCTTCAATCCAGTGGCAAAGTGAGCAAGGGACCCACGTCTGGGCATACCCTGCCAACTTAGGGGGAACAAAGCGATACCAAAGGGGATGATGGACGGAGCGTTAGAGCAAATCAAACACTCACCCCCAGTCAACTGATCTGGGTTTAATCCATCATCATTCTTTAGCTCACTCCACCACCCCAGTTCAGACATGGCCATATGCAAATCAGTCTGACCCTGTGCCTCATGGGAACAGTCCAGCCCGAACTGCCAAGCCATGTCTTCCCTGGACCGGAAACAAGCATCCTGGGACCGGTTTCGGGTTCAAAACCCTCATCAGCCAGGCTATCTTCAATCCAGTGGCAAAGTGAGCAAGGGACCCACGTCTGGGCATACCCTGCCAACTTAGGGCGAACAAAGCGATACCAAAGGGGATGATGGACGGAGCGTTAGAGCAAATCAAACACTCACCCCCAGTCAACTGATCTGGGTTTAATCCATCATCATTCTTTAGCTCACTCCACCACCCAGTTCAGACATGGCCATATGCAAATCAGTCTGACCCTGTGCCTCATGGGAACAGTCCAGCCCGAACTGCCAAGCCATGTCTTCCCTGGACCGGAAACAAGCATCCTGGGACCGGTTTCGGGTTCAAAACCCTCATCAGCCAGGCTATCTTCAATCCAGTGGCAAAGTGAGCAAGGGACCCACGTCTGGGCATACCCTGCCAACTTAGGGCGAACAAAGCGATACCAAAGGGGATGATGGACGGAGCGTTAGAGCAAATCAAACACTCACCCCCAGTCAACTGATCTGGGTTTAATCCATCATCATTCTTTAGCTCACTCCACCACCCCAGTTCAGACATGGCCATATGCAAATCAGTCTGACCCTGTGCCTCATGGGAACAGTCCAGCCCGAACTGCCAAGCCATGTCTTCCCTGGACCGGAAACAAGCATCCTGGGACCGGTTTTAGGCCCAGATCTCTGTACTGGGGTGAATGTACGACATTGTTCTGCATTCTGTCCATCAATTGTTGTTTTTGCATTTGTCACCCCGAGTGGGACGGGTATGCCCAGACGTGGGTCCCGTGCTCTCCATGCCACTGGAGTCAAGCTATCCTGGCTGATGAGGGCTGAAAGCCCGAAACCGGTCCTAGGATGCTTGTTTCCAGTCCAGGGAGGACCTGACCTGGCAGTTCGGGCTGGGCTGTTCCCATTGGGCGCAGGGTCAAGACTGATTTGCATATGGCTGGGTCCAAACTGGAATGGCATGGTGAGCAAAAAAACGATGGATTTAGGCCCAGATCTCTGTACTGGGGTGAATGTACGACATTGTTCTGCATTCTGTCCATCAATTGTTGTTTTTGCATTTGTCACCCCGAGTGGGACGGGTATGCCCAGACGTGGGTCCCGTGCTCTCCATGCCACTGGAGTCAAGCTATCCTGGCTGATGAGGGCTGAAAGCCCGAAACCGGTCCTAGGATGCTTGTTTCCAGTCCAGGGAGGACCTGACCTGGCAGTTCGGGCTGGACTGTTCCCATTGGGCGCAGGGTCAAGACTGATTTGCATATGGCTGGGTCCAAACTGGAATGGCATGGTGAGCAAAAAAACGATGGATTTAGGCCCAGATCTCTGTTCTGGGGTGAATGTACGACATTGTTCTGCATTCTGTCCATCAATTGTTGTTTTTCCACATCTCTATTAGCCTGAGACCTTTGGGGGGTGATCCAACTGTGGTGGACACTCAGATGCTCAAGGAACTCCCTGAACTCTGCTCCCTGAAATGATGGTCCATTATCTATGTGCACTTCCTACTGGAGATCAAAGGTCGCAAAGATCTTCTCTAGCAGTGGGACCACCTTGCTGAACGACATGCACTCCATCAACTCTACTACTGGGTATTTAGAGTATCCATCCACCAGCACCAATGATAGGTATCCATCAAAAAAACGTCTGAAGTCTAAGCTAACTTGGTCTAAGGGGCCATACAGGTGCCTTCTGCGGCCACAGGTGTTGGTGCGCTCATTCCTCTGGTCATCTGGCTTGCTGGGCAGCTAGCCACTGTGGTGTCGATGCTGGCATCAAATCCGTGGAACCATACTTTAGCCTGTAGGCATGCTTACATTTATGCCACCCCTTGATGCCCCTCATGGGCCATGTCAATGGCTAATTGGTACAGTGCCACCGGCATCACAATGCAGTGAACTCGCAGGAGCAGACCATGCAGGGACATGCTCAGCTTGTCCTGTACCCTTCATAGCTACGACAGGCGGCCTTTGTCTGCAGTCATCCACTGGTTGGGCATCCTGGAGGAAAGTCTTCCAAGCCCCTCCATGAACAATAGTGATAACCTTCTTCAGGCCATCATCATCCTGTGTTCCTCTACTTATCTCCTCAGTCGTAAGCATCTTCAGACACACACTGCGTGCTATCATCCTCATGAACTCTTTGACTGAAGGCTTGGTTGCAGGTCGGCCACCATGTTGACCCATGGGATAACTTGACAGGAAGTCGGTCGGGTTCTTCCTTCCAGGACGGTATGTGACAGTGACCCAATATTGTTACAGTTGTACAGCTCACCTTTCGATGCAAGGGGCGGTGAGGTGTGGCCCAACTGAACAGAGGCTTCTGATCTGTGGCCACTTTGAACTCCCTGCCATGGAGGCACAGGTAAAAATGATTTCACCCCTATTTGATCGCCAAGACTTCACTTTCAATATACTATGCTTCAGTGCTTGTGAGCACATGGCTCGGGAAAGCAAGGAGTACCCACACACCTGGGTTCTTGCGTGAAAACTGCCCCTAAGCCAACAGGGCTGGCATCAACGATAATCTCTGTGGCTTTCCCTGGTCAAAGTAGGTAATTGTGGTATTGCTCAACAGTGCTTGTTTGATATTGGCAAAGGCAGTCTCTTGCTTACGGCCCCATACCAACCCCCTCCATCTTTATTAGGGCTCTCAGCTGCTTTGAAAGGGTCACACCAGGTTTAGAAGGAATACCTGCAGTACGTGGCCATTCCCAGGCAACTGTGCACCTCCATAGGGTTACTGGACACTGGGGCATCCCAGATAGCTTCTGACTTTCTCGGGTTGACCTTCAGTCCTTTTGTGAAAACGAAGGCAAAGAATTTGATTTGCTACTCGAAGGAGGAGCACTTGTCCCTGTGTAGCGTAAGGCCGTGATCACTGAGGCACTGTAGGATGGCTAATAAACGACGGTGGTGTTCCTCAAGGGAGTTGAGTAGATTAAGATATCGTCACTGATGGTGATCACTCCTTGTAGACTGGAGAGGGTACTCTAATTGTGTTTTGAAACTGATGCTGATGATATTCCAAAATTGAGCCACTAATAACGACGGAGGCCAGGTGCATTGAAGAGGTTATGATACACTGGCTCTCATGATGCAGAGGCAGTTGATGGTATTCAGCTTTGAGATGAAACTTTGAGAACCACTGGGCCCTGTTGAGATCTGCTTTGGTGTCGTCCATGGGCAGGGTGAATTGTCTCTGTTAGGTAGATGCAGGTTGATGCACAGCCTGATCTTCCGTGGCTGCTTGTGTTTTACCACAGTTACCATGGGAAAGACCACAGGGTGGGCCCGGACACTTTCTTACTCACATCCAGGTGTTCAAATGCCTCCAGCTCCTTCTCCACCAACTGCCGGAGGTAAAACGGTATTCATTGGTGTCGAAGCTCCAGATGATTCACCGATTTGTCAATGTGTAGCATCACTGGAGCACTCTTGAGGCATTCTAACCCTTGGAATAGTTGTGAAAAGTACTTTAAGATCTGGTCCACCTGTAATGGGTGGACAGAGAGTGAAAAGAAGAGTAGCTCCACCTCTGGGTGTGGGCTAAGGTGCTCTGAGTGCCGAGAGAAGGTCCTCGCCATGTTAGGAGTGAGCAGAATGGTGCATCCTGGTATTGCCCGATGCCACACTTCCAAGAAAGTGTTCATCAGGAGGGAGGGAATCTAGTACACCATAAGCTACCAAATTCATCCTACCCTGAGGGCATTTTCTGAAGATAAATAGGGCACCCCTGGCACTCAAAACTCAGATCTCTACCGACTGGAAGAAGGACCAAAGGAAGACTGCTCTGCTGCACCGAGGGACCAGCAAAGAGAGGCTGCACCGAAGAAGACTGCACCTGCTGCACCTGGTGGGTAGAGAAGAAAGGGGCTGTGCCTCCCATGTCCTACTCAAGGAGACATCATCTCCAGAGCCAGCAAAGCCAAGAGACCCCAAGGGCCAGTTGGACGGCTCCGCATAGGGACACAGCAGCTGAAGTAGCCTGCTGGGGCAAGTTTTTAGCCCAAGGAATTTAAGCCCCTACCACCACCGTTGTGCAGCACCAGGAACCAAGATCCGATGCACAGAGTTGCACCAGAGTTTGCTGAGCCAGGGACTGCTGTCAGAGAGTTGCTGGGACACTCAGAAGGTGGTTTATCGACACTGGGTGACTGGTAGTCTAGTGGTGACTGGACTTCATCCAGATAGGAGAGGACCTTGTGGAACATTGACCCTGCAACCAGGAGCCCTGCATCATCTTTGTGGACTGAGGAGCAACTGTAGGAAGACCCCACCTTGACTACATCACATCAGCAGCATCCTGAGACCATTTTCAGCATCCTGAAATGCATTTGGACCACTCAATAGGAATCCATGCAATGCAGATAAAGTGCCTGGAACCACTTGAGGACTGCTCTTCTTAGGAGGTAACTGTTTCGAAGTACATTGCTGCCCCCCCTATCTAGCTCCCTGATGGAGTTGGTTGCCCCAAGTACTTTTACCCGACCACATTAGTTTTCCTTGAAAACTTTTCTTACCCAAATTCTCCTTCAAAACGTTTCTAAGTGTCAAATTCATTGATTTTGCCAAGGCTTGTTCACGGTTGAGTGAAATTGCTTTGATTTATTAATTCTCGTAAACTCTATACCTCCGGAACCCTTCGGGTGGATCTTTGTCATTCTGGTGTCTAAAATTATATAAAAATACAGTCTATTTTTATAAATGGGTGTTGGATTTCTTGAGTGTCGTGTTAAGTGCTTCTTCAACTGTGTTGGTGCTATTTAAAAGCTTTTCACTAGTTCCTCTGTGCAATCCTTGCTGCTTAGTGGCACAGCTACCCCGGATTGAGCTGAAGATTTGATAGACAAAACCTGCTGCCCTGGAAGGAGTTGGTAAGTGCATTACACAGTGAGGTTGCACAACCACACAATATAGTATTCCCTATATATAATATACTATATTTCCTCACAAGAGGCAAGAAAAGCTGATCAAACAGCTTTGATTCAATGTGCTGTGCACATGGTTTGTTTAAAGTAACTTGTGATGAATGATTTTGATATGTCGGTTTCTGAGAGCATAAAGTTGTGCTGTTTAGGTGACAGCTCATTATATCACTTTCTATCATGTTAGAGCAAGCAGACACGTTGTTTCTAGTACCTCTAAAAAGCTGTCAGAGTCTACCTATGCATAAGTCATCCTCACTATAATAACTTTATTCGATTTTGTATAAAATCATACAAGTGTGCAAACAATAACTTTTCATCATAAACATCCAAAAAGAACAACTCCAAGTATGCATGTCAGTGATGTCTGAAATCAACAATTATTGTAGAGTATACTTAAGTAACTGTCGCTCTCTGTCACCTCTATTTATAAAATAGAAATGTCAGTTGCACAACTGCCATGTTTTGAGTTTCAGAGATCAGTAGGTGCACCTTGAACTCTGCTGGAGTTCACTGGCTCTCTCTACTGAGGCGCGAGCCCTGCAGACCATGAAAGTATGCGGGCTTACTTTCATTCCTGTATCCCCAGTGGTGCTTCTTGAAGGGAAATCGACGATTTTCTTTTTCCCTCAGACAGACAGGCTATGACAGGCTGACAGACTAATGCTAAACCGAGCATGATTCCTCTCGAATCCCAGGGAAATAATATTTTAGACTCAGTCCCGTTTTTTCAACTCTTGCAGAAGTAAGCATATGGTCTGACTGCGACACGCACAGTCCTCTTCCATTACCCTGGTCTTCCGCGATGTACATTTATTTTAAGTCGTTTGGGGGATGGGGGGATTTGTAACATGGATATATGGGCGTCAGTCTGAAGTCTTGAACGACTGAATGTCAGAGCCCGATTTATAACGCTGTAAAACTGCAAGAAATCTAGCAGTGGCAATCTGAAACGTTAGCCGTGGTATAATGTGAAGGGAATATATGTGGCGGGAGTCCGTCGGTGGGCTTGATACTAACAACACCTTCTCACGCTGCCATGATGAAGGACGGGCTGTCACTGCACAGTGCGCGGCTCATGTGAAAGTATGTGAAAACTCTCTGAAATGTAATGGCAAAAAAACCACAATGCTCTTACAGAAAGAGCGGAGCTTCCAATTAAACTTCTCTGAAACCACCCTGCTGGCTTTTATACTTGTCTTCTCCAAGTGGCGTACCTACCGCCATCCACAGAACATATCAGTGCGCACAAGGACCCGTATGCCTAGCAATTATTCCTAATGTTGCACTACCTTCACATGCGAATAATGTTTTTCTTTCTACAGTCTTGGATACTCAAATTGCATGTTATCTAATTTATTTTCAGAATACTTTAGGGCTGCTCCTCATTTTCACTGTAGAAGAGACCAGGATAATGTTTCCTACACTGGTAAAGCTAATTGGGAAAAACAAAAGCCCTGGGTAGAATGCTTGAATTAATCACAGACAATTGCAGCATCCATATTTTTTGCTCATTTTGCACCGCAGACAGGGATCAACTTTATATGAATTATCCATGATCCTTTACCCATATGAAGAGACAAGGTAAAACGTGCATACAATGTACTCTCTGAGCAAGTAGAAAAACAACCCCAAACTGATTTCACTTTTTATAATATATCCACCCTATAAGTTTGGTAACACATGAGCCCATTGCACATGATAGCCTAACTTTCTGAATCAATGCCTCTCCAAACACTGACTTTGGGTGATTTTTAAAAGTAAGGCTAGTGTCCCTTATCTGTGTTCAATGCAAAAAGAACAATTGATGGACGGAATGTTGAACAATGTCAAACACTCACCTCCAGTTAGACATCTGGGCCTAAATCTATCATTCTTTTGCTCACCATGCCATTCCAGTTTGGATCCAGCTAAACTAAAATTGTTTTTGACCCTGCTCCCATGGGAACAGTTCAGCCTGAACCGCCAGGCCAGGTCCTTCCTGGACCAGAAACAAGGATCTTAGGACCGGTTTCGGGGTATCACCCCTCGTCAGCCAGGATAGCTTGAATCCAGTGGCATGGAGAGCACGGGACCCACGACTGGGCATACCTGTCCCACTTGGGATGACAAATGCAAAAAAACAATTGATGGGTGGAATGCTGAACAATGTCAAACACTCACCGCTAGTTAGAAATCGAGGCCTAAATACAGTTAGCATGGTGTGCAAAATAACGATGAATTGGGATGCTGCCCAAATGATTACCAGTGGCTGAAATCAATTCAAGCATGCCATTCATCACTGTTTTATATTCTTAATGTATCCCCCTAAGTGGGATGGGTATGCATAGACGTGGTTCCCGTGCACATTGTGTCACTGGAACCAAGCTATATCCGGCTGATGAGCCCATAACAAGAGCAAAACTAGTCCTGGATTGCTTGTGTTCTGGTTCAGGAAGGACCTGGCTTGGCAGTTTGACCTGGACTGTTTCTATTGGAGCAGTGTCAAGACTAATTTCCATATAGCAGGGTTCAAACTGAGGTGGGATGTGCGAAAAATAACGATGAATTGGGATGTGGCCCAAGTAGTTACCTCTGGCTGAGATGAATTCAAGCGTTCCATCCATCACTGTTTTGTATCTGTGTCCAGGCATCACTTAAACCCAAGCACTTGACAGACCCAGTGATCAGGTACATTGGAACAAGAGATTCTGCCTGTTTATTTTGTGGGAGCTAGTAGTATCTGCAATTGAGGTTTCAAATCTATGTCACTTTTCAGTGGTGGGCTATTGTGTTTTCTAATGACTTCTACAGCACTGGATCCCATCCACTAAGGTACACTCCTTGTACACATAACTGCACTGGAAACTACAACCAATAGTGCAACAGTTGCCTTGTAGCAACACATTTTTGGAGTGGTGACTGATACAATTTCAATAGCTCACAGTTACCTGGCAACAGAATAATATACTGAAGAGGACCTTCAATGATTGTGAATAGTGGCTAATGCCTTATTAGTTTGCCACTCTTTCTAGTCCTTATGGTAATGCGGTCATGTCTGGGTTCCAGGAGGCATTGTGACATTTACTTTCTATGCTGTCCCTAAGTTAACTGTCATGCATTTTCTATAAGGAATGGGGTGCAGTGATCCAAGCACACAAAGGGTAAGTTGGCTATTGTGGGGTAAGGGTGTGATATTGCCCAGGTACATGACTGGCATTCATACCCCGAAACAGGTCCCAGGATGATTGTTTCCGGTCCAGGGAGAACCTGGCCTGGAAGTTTGGGCTGGACTGTTCCCATGAGGAGCATGGTCAAGACTGATTTGCATATGGCTGCATCCAAACTGGGGTGGCATAGTGAGCAAAAGAACAATGGATTAAACTCAGATCTCTTGACTGGGGGTGAGTGGTTTGAAAGTTTCAGCACTCTGTCCATTATCTTGTGTTTGCTATGTTTGCCCTAAGTGGCCAAGGGTGTGCCCAGAAGTGGGCCCCTTGCTCGCTGTGGCACTGGATTCAAGCCAGCCTGGCTGATGAGGGGTGATACCCCGAAACCGGTCCCAGGATGCTTGTTTCCAGTCCAGGGAGGACCTGGCGTGGCAGTTTGGGCTGGACTGTTCCCATCAGGAGCAGGGTCAAGACTGATTTGCCTAAGTCTGGGTTCAAACTGGGGTGGCATAGTGAGCGAACGAACAATGGATCTCTTGACTGGGGGTGAGTGGTTAAAAAGTTTCAGCACTCCATCCATCATCTTGTTTTGTTTGCTGGTATTCATAGGCAGTTCATCTAAACAAACCTACTGCAGTTTCCTACAAATTTTCCCTTGCATAGTTACAAGAGAAATGAGTGGGCAGGCATCTGACATTTTTAGATTACAATTGTTTGAAAAAGTAGGCAATGTAGATAGTTGGGGGACCCAAATGGAATCTCCACCATTCCTATTATCTAACTGGGATTGGGTGGAGTCAATATTTGAGTCAATGCCACAGTTTATCGATGGTAGGAACTAAATCAAAACTTAAGAAAAGATTGAATTCACAATCTTGATTATCAACATTTACTTTCGTCCTTCAATGGCTCTTTCAGTGGGTGGTCAAATAATTTGTGAATTGAGTAGAAAAGCTCCCGGATAAGTATTCAGATTATCTATTCATCATTAAAGTCCATTGCAATGCTTATAGGGTAAATTGTGCTGATCACCTAAAGTGTACTGATCAGTCTTATTAAACCGGCCCAGAGTTTTTCCAGAAACAAAGGCAAAAATGATAATTTTGTATGTAATATCAGATTATGGATCTTTAAGTTGTACACCTATGTTTGATTCCCCAGCTGCTCACACTTATTAGTTATATTTGGGTAGTGCAGTCATATACTACATAATTTTGTGGCATGATTATTTTTGATCGGATTCCAACTTTTATTCAGGATAAAGAGGGAGCAACACCCGTAAACTGGAAAAATTAGTGGGCACAATCTCATCAGGGAACTGCATCTGTGCACAAGAGAAGATCATATGGTCCATTTACATTCAGGTAAAATTTAAAACATGCAGGAATGAGCTTCATGTCGGATTCCTTTTACCGCAGGCAACTTGATGTGAAACTGGTGTCACCATGCTTCTACCTATATGGGTTGGACTAGGTTCAAGTGTGGTGACAATTTAATATTTAGTTCAAATTGAAAGCATTCTATTCAATGCTAACTCATTTGATAGTCAGTTGGCAAAACAGACAAAAACTACCTTGCATATGATTAATAAGGGGAGATGCCCCAATCATTACAGTGATGAGGGAACTAAAAGCTGGATGTAGAGCTATTATTTATAATAACCATAAAGAGCCACTCAATTAACAGTGTCAAATTTGCATCAGGCATACGCCACATCGATTTATAGACAATTTCCCTTTGGATTGGAGTGACTGCTTGCTTGCTTTGTATGATCCTTTTTAGGTCGAGCCTAGAGTAGCGCGCATTCGCTGCACTGCGAGACTTTATGTAAGGGGCTTCCAAAAGCTGACCACACGCTCGTGCACAATGGCCTTGTGTTTTCAATTATCGCACCCGGCGGCCGTGCGGGTATCCGCAAGCAATAGGCCATGGTGCACGCTCTCGCGCGCGCACCGCTCGCGGGCTTCTTTCACTTTCCTTCCATTTCTATCTCCTTCGTCAGTCAGTTGCTTTTATTGTTTTTGTTTTCACTTTTTCTATAGATCGTTCTAGGTATACTTATTTACTTCTCGCTCTACTTCTTTCTTGGTTTGTGCTCTCATTGTTTTCCTTTCATCTCTACTTTGTGTTCCTTCTGTGCTTCCAGCCTCCGCTCCTCCCTCTCTCTATTTGTGTTTTCATCTTTGAACTCTTTGTCCTCGCCCTGCCCTTTCTCTTCCCCTCATTTTCCTTTATTGCTACTGCTCTCACCACATTCCTCCTCCTTCGTTTATTCCTCTTTGTCAATTATCCTGTCTCCCATTCTTCATTCATCTTCGATGCATCTTTTATTTTCTTACATGCTTTTACATGCTTTTGTGTACTTTCTCCTTTCCTTTTTTCCCCTTCCTCCATATTTTCTAAGACTTTATCGCCTGTATTCTTTGTCTTCTTCTTCTTCTTTATTACTGCCTTCCTTATTTGATTTCCTCTTCTTTATTCCACCTTCCTCGTTCTCGCTCCTGTTTTCTCTGTCTTACCTCATTCCTCGTTCTTTGCAACATTGCAACATTGCCCCATCATCTTCAGTCGTTTTCTCGCTGTGCTTCTGCCTTTCTCCTTCTGCTCGTTATTTCTTATTTCCTCCATGTGCAGCTTCCCGTCTTTATTTCTTCCATTCTCTTCTTTCTTCCCTGTCGATCTTTGCCCTCTATTCCTTCCACCCTGCATGCTTGCCTCTACTGCTTCCTTCGTTTTCGCTCGCTTTCACGCTTTATTTCCTCAGTCTTTATTCTGTCACTCCTTTTCTGTTCTCCCTTTAAACCCCTTCTTCCTTTTATCCCTCTCTTCTCTCGTTGCCCCTCCTCCTTTCTTCTCATCTTATTTTCTTCCTCCTCTCCTTTCTTCCCTCGTCTTCCCCTCTCTTCCTTGCTTCCTCGGTTCCTCCGTTCCTTTCCGTATCCAGCCCCCTCTCCCTGGCACCTCCGACCTTTCCAGCTGCCTCCCGACCGCCCTGACAGTTGGGAGCCGGTGCCTGCGGGCGCAGAGTCGGGCTCGCCGTGATTTATGCCGTCGGTATAACAGCAGACACACTGCAGTCCATCACTGCAGTCCCCCTGATTAAAATTCAGCTCCGGCCCCGACTGCAGCACTCCACAAATGGAATATTGTACATAATTTCCGAAAATGCTTGTTTATGGCAGTTGGTACAGTGAGCGCCAACGAAGAGGGTGTTTGTGACTCGCCCATGTTTTTCTCACTTCTCCCGCTTTAAAACAAATAGTTGTGAGCGGCGCAGACAGAGTTTCAACGCTGGGTAGTTGAGGACAGGCCTTTAAAGATGTGCAAGAAATTTAACACTTTTACGATGAAATTAGGTAAATTATCCAGCTACTAAACTACAGTTTCGACTACAGCGTATTTGTCAAAGCTTATTTCACCATGGGCCTTTACGTCTATTCAGCGGCCTTCACTGTTGCATGATGTCAAATCTGCTCTTCTAAAATTACAAGCTACAGTACAGGCTGCTATAAAACATGCAAAAAGGTTTAAGATAACAAGCATTGGCATAGCCAATAGGTCTCGCCTTTGGGACCTTATAAGTGTTTAGTTATCCAGCACAATATCCTTGGTGCAACAACATCAACTGTTGCATGGCTAAACACTTATAAGGTCCCAAAGGCGAGACCTATTGCCTATGCCAATGCTTGTTACTGCTGCTGCCGCTGGACACTACTCACCTGGACTCCTTATTTTGAGAAGCTTAGGTTAGAGACTCTTTAGAGAAGACTCAAAGTATTAACTTGTACGTATCAAGGGTTTAAACTGATCTTTGTACTCACTGGGATAATATAGCAACATTAAAGATGAATTTGCAGGTGTTCTTTAGTACCCAGGACACTGGGTATTCAATCTGTAGTTGATATTAGGTCTCCCAAACGTCTTTAATTCTCCATGTAGCCTGGTGATCAGTCAAGGCTTCGCTCAAAGGAAGTGGTGTGAAAGGCGAGCTAAGCAACAGTACAACACAGTTCTTGCAGTTGCATTAGAGATAGGAATGCCAAGCCCAAGTTATTTTATTTAAAATAACTCTTTATAATGACCAAACTATGTAAATGTGTATGTGTAGTTAATACCCCATAGAAATACAAATAGGGTATGCAATTACACCCAATTAGTCATGCATGCAGTCATTAATTGATTGACACTGCTCAGCTATTTACAGACAAAGAGAACACAGAGAAACACAACCCTTGTGCTAAGACAATGGTTACTCACTAAACACTAATCGCAATCACTAGCCAATCATAACATCAAAAAGTTTATGAAAAGGCATAATACAATCAGTGCAAACTACAAAGATAGAAAACACAAAACTACAACTACAGTATAAAATACCCTAGACCCATAATAAAAGCTCCCCATATTTTGATGCAGGGGTCCCAGCAAGCAGGATTAGAGATTCCAACTGCTATTCCTGCACCAAAATAAGGGATTAAAAGTTAAATTCCCTGAAATGGATACTAAGATGTGGATCCAGAAATAACAGGTTCACTTTGGCAGGTTTTTCCTCATTCCAGGCAATATAACCGGCCCATTCTACATCCATTTACCACCTGAATGACTTAGCAGGTTGTAAATGGCGGAGGAACCTATTTAGTGGGTCCTTGATGACGGAGTCAGGGTCAGAAGAATGGCAGAGTAGAAAAGAGCTGTGGGAACTTCTGCTGCTCCTCTCATTGTACAGGAAGCGATAAGATGGGGGACAGGCACAGTAGCACACATGGCTCCAGGTTTTTTTATCTTTGGACCCGAAATTACTGAGTCCAGTATTTGCAGACTGGGTCCAGGGAAACCAGGCAAGTTAAAATGGCCAGAGCAGTTACCCTCTTGGGCTACTGCTCTGGGACACTCGTATTGATGCCTTCAATTTTTAGATTTCAGAGTTATGGAGCCAGGAAGATATGCTGGTTACTCAGTTTAAAGTTAGCTTGTTCTGGTCTCTTGAAAAATGAAGATCGAATGACCTGCTTTTATGAACGCCAAATGCGTTTCAGCGCGCGCAATGAAATTCGTTTTATTTATTTATTTGTTTACATTACTCCGGTCGGCAGTGACCGGAGTTTACTACCCCCACCCTACCCCTCCCCCGCCCCGCCCCACTGCCCCGCGGCACTTCCTCCACGGGCCGCTACTGCTCTACTTGCAGAAGGTAGTTCCTTGGATTTCTCTCTTCAAATCGCTAGCAAGTGGTAGAGAGGAGGTCTTAATGCTATCTGTTCACATATCTGGACTCCTTGGTATGGCCTTGGTGCTTCCTTACCAGAAATATCAGCAGCAGGACAACGAAGGAGAGCTCAATCCTATGCTTGAATGAACAGGA
Source organism: Calotriton arnoldi (assembly GCA_963921515.1). NCBI lineage: Eukaryota > Metazoa > Chordata > Amphibia > Caudata > Salamandridae > Calotriton > Calotriton arnoldi. The sequence goes on along the minus strand of CAWUFW010002715.1, from coordinate 190,880 downwards.
AGCATGTATCTCCATATCCAGAAAGTAATACAGAGACATCCACAGAGGTCGGACGAGGTGTAGCTCTACAAAACACTGAAGGAAACCATATTATTGTAAAATCAAAGTACATAATGTTTGTGATCACCAATAACTCTTTATGAAAATAAACACAAAGGGCCCCAATTTGCACCAAGTATCTGTGCATTTCTGTTTGGTAGGCCAGTAGGCATCTTCCCTGGGCACATCTTCACCCCAAAAACTAATAATTGCATTCATAAGCCAGGAACTGGGAAAGAGTTGGGAGGCGACTACCCCTTGCGACTTCCATGTTACTGTAGCACTTGAACATCAAATCAACCATAGCCTTTTGGCTCTAATTTTAAAAATCTACACTGATTCTTGGGTTTCAGTACTAATGAATCACGCAAGTAATTTTTCCTCAAAAATGCTCATTTTAAATGGCCAAACACAGTAATGTGGTCTGCTTCCATTATCATATAATTTATTTACATCAGATCTCCATAATATGTTGAAGAAATTAGCTTAATTTCTTTCAATACTGGCAGGCGAACGTCTGCTTTATTTAATGCATACCGATGACAAAGTCCGATAGATGGACCTAGTACTGGGTTACAGATGGGCTGGTTTACAGTTTGGTGGATGGAGGGGACTCCGTCGGGATGACAGAAAACATTTCCCCCAAACCCTGAGGAACCTGTGCCTGCCAAATCTAGGGTTGTTCACAAGCCCTGCAGAGAACCATTAACATTCGCAGGAACTGCTGTCACTGCGGTTCCTGTCAACATTCTAAACGTTTGACAGATGGCTCTGTCAAACAGAACATTACTGTTGCAATGGAGTATCCTCTCCACCAAACACTAAATCAGCCCCAGAGTCATCTTAATACAATGAACAAATATAATGACATAGCAAATCATTACAGATTTGTAAATTACCTGTCTCTATGTTGGAGCATGATCTGAAACCAGATTGGTAGTTCCACAAGAGATGTTAGGCATAGAGGTGATCTTTGAGTGGGGCATAGACTGCTTTGTCAATGATATTGCAGAAAAAGGGCAAGTGAGGGATAAGCTGGCAATTGACATGGTTAGCTGGGTCCTGTGTGCATTTCCTCAGGAGAGCGAAGATCTATCCTATTTTAGAGCTTCTGTAATGATGCCTGTGAAGATGCCTAGGAAGATGTCTTGAGTGATTGAGGCATAGGTAATGGTGAGATGGGTTGACAGACCTTCTCCAAGGAGGTCTTTGATGACATCATCTTCATATTATGTGGCTATGAGGGATTTGAGTGTTTCAGTGGGATCTGTGAGTGATATGGTTTTCAAGAAATAAATTGGATGCTAAAGGAAGCCCTAGATATAAGAGGAGAAGCAAGCTTGTTGTTGTGAATGTGCTGTTTGATTTTCTGTAGTTTTTCAATGAAAAAGAGGTTGATGACATTGCATTTGTCAGTGGAGCGTGGAATGAGAGGGTCAGAGAGTGGGTAGATGTAGTGCCTGATTTTCATAAAGAGCATTCTTCTTCTGTTGGCATCTTTATTGATGACGGTGCTATAGTATTTTACTTTGGCTGCTTCGATGTGTGTGTGTTGCACAGAGGAAGTGGACAGCAATAGGTCCTGGGATGTTCTCCTTTCTTTCCATTTTCTTTCCAGTTTGTGGATAAATCGTTGATTATCGAGAGGCCTTTGTATTATCATGGTGCTCACATGGCCTTCTGATGTTTGTTGATATGCAACTCAGTGGTACTTATTTTATCAACCTGGTAACAATGAAATGCGCATTGTATGTACTGAAATTCAAACATGTAACAATGGGATCAAACACTGATCCTGCTGTGGATGTACTGTTCCATTGAACCCTTAGACCCAGCAGTGACAAGATTACAACTAACATTTGAAAGAGACAATTCCAACAGTAAGTGCAAAAACATCTGAGACTCCTGTTTGATAATGAGGTAGCCCTTGATTCCCAATTAATCAATCAACCAGTGTTCTTATTGAGCTTGGCTACTCACCCGTTAGGGTCTCAAGGCGCTGTGGGGGGGAGGTTTCTGCAGTCCAGTCAAAGGGCCAATTCAGTCAATGAGCCAGGCCTTGAGGTCCTTCCTGAATTGAGGCAGAAAGGGTGATTGCCTGAGATGTAGAGGAAGGGAGTTGCAGGTCTTCGCGGCGAGGTAGGAGAAGGATCTTCCTCCGGCCGTGTTCTTGCAAATCAGTGGGATAGTGGCCAGGGCCAGGTTGGCGGACGGGAGGTGTCTGGTGGCAGTGTAGAAGGAGGGGCTGTGGTTGAGATATGCAGGTCCAAATAAATTCAGTGGTTAAAACACAAATCATCAACTATTAATGGTGCTAAAGTTCGCTAGATGTCTTTGTTGACGCCATGGAAGAACAGATAAAAAAGTCTAAGAAAAAGTCATGGTTGCAGCAACTATGCATCATGATTGTTTCTCAATGTTGCTATAGACCACAAGGAACTTATACTCTGTGCTTCAAGCTGGCCACCACCTTCAGTATGTCTTGTGAAATTCCTGCAGACTCATGAGAGAAGAAGGCCATCTTCTCTTTACTGAGGTGATTCATAAAACACTCCCTTCTAATATGTGAAGCTTCTGCCCAGACCATGCACACCCTTCCATCCACATCCACTCCTGAAGACTTGCATGCTCAGGAGCCTCAGAGTAGCATGTCATGCAAAACCAGCAGGCAAAGGTAGCACATACTTTGCTGCATCCTGTCACTGTGCTACCAGTCATTCATTATTATAAAGTAGCTTGTGATTTGTGTATTTATAGTTTTTTTTAAATAATCGCTGTTACTTGAGAGCACTTTCTCACGGTATGATATGTGGATTGAAACTGCATTTCCCAATAAGGAGAAGCAAAGATCACGGGCTGGTCATGGCGGTTGATGATACCCTGGGATCAATGCTCCCTTAAAGTTACAGTTACATGCATTTTGCAGTCACTTTAAAGTACTTGCAGGTTTTTAACCACAACACACAGGAAGATACTTACATCTTAAATGTGTTTTTAACTGCTCTTCATTCATGGAACGAGAGATAAACAACTGATGAAGAGGGGTCAGTAACGAAGTTGGTGTTCTCAGGCCAACCACTTTTTGGGTGTCAGTTCGGAATTAGCATGCCTCCCATCACAAAATCCACCCAAGAAACAACAGAAAAATAGCTTGTGCTTTAATGGATAGGGGACAGATAGGATTGTTTCCACTCCTTTGCACGGTAGTGCCCCAGTTTCTTGGTGTTTTATGAAAGAAGGTAAAAAGAAGAGTTTGAGGTTACTACTCACTGCCACCAACAATACAGAAATATGAAAAATGTCATCAGGGACATTTAAAAATGCTTTTAAAAGTCTGGGCAAGAAAACTATGACACATTAAGGTAAGGCAGATTCTTTCTGCTGGAAGTTGTTATCCCTACAACTTTCCATCTTCCAGCAAAATGTGGCAAACGTGAGACCAGGAATAGTTTGTCTGTAACATGCTGAACTTTTGCACACTATCATAGCTTTGCAGAGCTGACCATCTCCTATGATGTGAACTAAGCCAAATTCAGACTACTTAGATTTGTCGTTACATTTTGCAGTCTAAAGCCAAATTCTGACTTAGGTGAAATTTCAGTGTCAGGAGGAACTGTTATCGGCTGGTATTACTGCATGCGTTTCTGCCTATTATCAGCTAGACCCAGTGGAATGGGGTATAACTGTACAGACACAGGGGCATATTCTCAAGGAGCTATCGCCAAGCCAACAGCACTTTATCGCAGCCAAATCCGAGATAAAGTTATCACCCCATTCCCAAGCTGGTGCTAACAGCCCATAACACCAGTTTACCTGCGATAGCAGTCGCAAAAAACATCGCCACAGAGGAGCCCGGCAACTAACGCTAATGATATGCAGAGTAGGCGTTCCCGTGCAAAAAGCTGCGACAACACCACTCCACAACATTCTCAACGACCAGCCAGATCGGCGATAAGATCACAAAACATGCGCTAAGGCGCGTTAGCAGCCGGAAACTAACACCTGCTCCTACCTGGTGTAAAGTCGGACGACAACCGGCACCAGACAAGGGAGCACAGCCCAAAGCCACACATGAAGAACAACAGATGCCCTGGAGCAACCCATCATGCAGGCCTGAGCCCCAATAGGTAAACAACACCAACCACCACCACCCCCCCGGGGCCCTACCCCGGGCACCCCCACATCCCCCCCATGGACAAAGATATTGCTCATCAACTCCACGAAATCATGAACCAAACAAATCGCCTGAAGTCGCACAATCACAACACCCAACATACATGTGTGGTCAGAAAAAGGGAAATCATACACCCATATCAAAATATCCAAACAATACGTTTATTACAGAACAAACCAAAAGAAAAAAATCTGAAGAGGTATGGCGGGTCGTCTCAGGACATTCTGTAAGTCACAGCCTGCAAAACAGAAATCTGGATCAGAAGGTGTGCCATGCGCCCATCAAAGTACAGAGAGAGAGAGCGAAAGAGAGGAAGAGAGAGGGAGAGAGAAAGAGAGAGGGGGAGAGGGAGAAAGAGGGAGAGAGAAAGAGAGAGGGAGAGAGAAAGAGAGGGAGAGAGAAAGAGAGAGAGGGAGAGAGGGAGAGAGCGCCGACACTGCAGACCTAGGCCTCACTGCTCACCTGCTGCCACTGGTGTGTCTCCAACCACGTGCCGGTATTCACAGCAGTCCTCCAGGTCCCTCATCTGAAACAGTTTCCAGAGACATGAATGGCAGAGCCCATACAGCTGCACACGCCATCATCGCTTGCCCGTCCCTGCGCACACAGGCTGCTGCACCCCAGCCCCTCCCGTCGCCCAGCGGTGATTGCTCGCACCTGCGCAACCAGGCCTCACTGCTCACCTTCCGCCACCGGTGTGTCTCCAAGAGAGCCCACCACGTTCCGGAGTGTTCTCCAAGCCCGGTGCCCGCGACCATGGCACCCTCCACATCATGCAGCCCCACACCGCGGGCCACCAGGTCACACACCTGACTCTGGGTCTTGATTACGCAATGGCAGAGACCACATCAGTGCACACGGCATCATCGCAGGCTGCACACCCGCTCAGCGCTTGAGGTGCCACTAACTCTGTGAAGCGCGACGCAACGCACGTGGCGGGAGGGCCACACTGCCCACTGGCCCAGGCCTACACTGCGGCCCAGCAGGGCTCACACTAATCCTTGCCAGTCCGGACCGCCAGGACGATGCATCATCGCAGGCTGCACACCCGCTCAGCACTTTAGGTGCCCCTATCTCACTTGACCTCAAGACACCGTCACGTGGCGGGGTGCCTGTGCCAGCCGCAGTGTATCCGGTGCCACAAAGTCTGTGCCCCGCTAGCCATGGACCCTTAATGATTGAGTCCCGTTGTGCGGACGCCATCATGTCACCCCCGGCACTGGGCAATGTGAGGTGGCAGGGTCCTAGGCCCTCATGCACACATGAGAACTACACAGAGACACCCAGTCAGAGAGAGTGGAAATGGCGTCCAGCACGTGCACCTGGCCATTTTTATTGCCAGGGTCACATGTCCTGTGACGCCAGTGCTGGATGGGTGTGGTGTGGGTGTACACCAGCCATGAGGGAGTGGCTGTGGCATGCTGACAACTAGACCTGTGAGCTGCAGATCCCCACAGTGAAGACCTAGGACATGTAGTGCTGTCGTCCCCCCCTGTGTGCGTAATCGGAGTGGGCTGTCCTGGCGTATGCCAGTCCAGCATAAGGGTGCAAACAATGACCCCGGGGCTCTGGGCGTGGTTCCGTCCTGGGCTGGACAAGGAAGTGACTAATGGATGTGTCTCCGTTGTAGTGTCGGCGCCACCCGGACCGGAATCGGCAATATGTCACCCTGTGACAATAGTCCCACAACATGGGCAACATGGACGTAAGGGGGAATCACTGACCCTACATTCATCCATACTTCCACACTTGAAAGATCATAGACATGACACATCTGTGTGGATATGAATGTTTATTACACATTCAAGGGAGTGTTGCAGCTGGAGCAGTACAGGGCCATGCCAACCCCACTTCACATTGTTGGCCCGTGGAGGGCCAGCCAGAGTCCTTCAGGGAATGACAGGTACATCAGGAGAGGATAGCTGTGTCATTGGTGACCAAACAGAATATGGCAGTCCATGTCGAGGTCCGAGGTGAGTGTCGCAGAGTGCATCGGGGGACAGTGGAAGGTGATGATGCAGAGGGAAAAACCAAGCAGAAACAGGCCACATTGCAGAGATGAATGCTACTGCATCCTCCTGACCACGAGAGTAGGTTCATCCGCATCTTCGTCCTCTGCTGTTGCATGTGCCTCACATGTGGGTGGTGGTGTACTGTCCCCAGCACTGTGTGGCACAGACACATCAGGGGCCGGAGATGTGGATGGGGTGGTAGCAGCAGCATGCATCAGCGCAAGGCCTTGTGGCAGCAATGCCATGAGGAAGGTCTTTAGGGCATTGAGGGACTCAGCTACCTCTCACTGGTGTGCAGCCGTGGCAGCCGCTCTTTCCGCCTGCGTCCGCTCCATGTTCTCCATGATCCTCTGCATGTGTCCCAACCCCCGGGCGAGATCGCTGGAGGAACTCTGGCTAGATAGTCGTTCTTGTCGCAGAGTCAGGACTCTGGCGATGTCAGCCATGGTCCGTTGGAGGGCATGCAGCAGACTGTGGGCGTCCGTTAGGGACTGTGAGTGGTCCCTGATGGGACTTAGACACCCAAGTATGGCATCTAGTTTGGCTGCCATGCGGTCGAACCCCACCTGCACCTGTTTAGCCAGCTTCTCCTGGCACCCCAAAACACGGCGTTGGAAGGCCATGTGTTTGTCGTGGGGGTCCTGGGATGCAGCCGTGGTGGTGGGTGCTGCCTGCTGTGTGTACTGTGCAGGGGGGGGGCTCCTCGTGGCAGCTGGGTTGCCCTGATCCTGGAAGTGGGCTGCGGAGGCTCTCCACGAGCGGTTCGAGGGCATCTGAGTCGAAGGTGTGGTGGTCCTCTTCGTCATCAGAGAAGAGAGGTTCGGACTGCTCTGCAGGAGGTGTTGGATTTCCCCCTGCAATGTGAAGGGGAGATGCAGTTTGACATCGTGTACACATGTATGTTGACGCATTGTACATGTCTGCATTCAGACTGCATGACAGTGTACATTGTGACTGTTTGTGGGGAGCTGCCTATTTGATGCGGGACAGTGGACATTCCGACTACACCACGGATGTGAGTTTGTACTTGTACATTGTCAACTCACATTTCCCTGCAGTGCCATATGTGATTGGCCAGTTTCTACGCACATGCGGCACCTGTTGTGCCCTCTGTTCTGTTGTGGACGTGTTGCGGTTTGTACCACCTCGTTGTCAATGTTGATGAGCTCTGCATGTTATGTGTGTGTGCCGCATTTTGGGGGAGTCGCCCCTGCAGCTCTGATTTTGCTGCCCTCTTCCCTTCCATGCGGTGTGCCTCTGGGTTCTGTGCTTCTGCAGTGCTGAGATGTTGCATACCTGTGTGCATTGGTCTCTTGGTGGGAGTTGTGGGTCTAGGGCATGTTTTGTATGCAGATGTGCTATGCTTAATTGTGCATGTGTGCCATTGTGCCCATCTCCCCCATCCCCCCAGTCCCTGGTGGTTACTCACCCTGTCGCTGTTGTGTCCGGTCATCTTGAGCAGTGTCCGGTCCCCCGACTCCTGCCACCGTCTCCCCACTGATGACTGTGGACACCATTTCCTCCATCTCGTCCAGCTCCTCCTGTGGCGCAGGACTCCCACCTCCAGTCTGCATTGCTGCCTTCCGGTTGTTTGCAAGTTTCAGCTTGGTTTTGCACTTCACATCATTCCAGTGCCTCTTGACCTCGTCCATTGTCCTCTTAAGCACTCCGACTGCATTCACCTTGTCCACGGTGGTCTGCCATATTCCATTTTTAGCTGCCAGTGACACAGTGGAGGTGACGAACAGTGATTGATGGTGTTCTATCACCTCCGTTATCAGGATCCTGTTTTCCTGCGGACTGAACTTCGTCTTCCTCTTCTTCTTGTCCTTGCCCTTCCCTGACCCCGAGGTCCCAGGCTGGTCCTCTGTGGGGCTTGTGGGGTTCTGGTTGTCCTCTGTACTTGCCCCGGCTGCCTCCATTGTGCTTCGCTGTTGTTTGGCTTTTGTTGTTTTTTTTCTACTTTTATGGTGCATTTTCCCGCATGACACGTGGGAATTGCAGGCCTGTGGCTGGTTTTCGTAGATTTTTGTATCGCGATTGGCGTCATCGCTACTATTTTCGCGTTGGGGTTTCGCGTTTTTGCGGCGTCGCGTTGTTTCTAACGCGTTCATTTGACGCGTTGTCCTGTGACTATCGCATGGTACCGCCGTGTTGTGAATACCACGTTAACACAGAGTTGTTTTCCCGCGATGAACTGAGATGTGTAGGGTTGCGTTGAGCTACACTTGCGGTAGTTATCACACGTTCTTGAGAATATGCCCCACAGATTTACTGAGAAGGAAGGGGCGCTGGGAGGATAGGGGATGGAAAGAGAAGAATATGTTTTGCAGAGGGCAGCATTCAGCTCCTCCTTTTACAAAGAAAAAAGCTTGGCAGGGTCTGGGGGACGTGGCTTGGTTGCTGCTGCACTCAATGACTCGTGATTTTACCGGTCAGAATTTTCAGGTGGTAAAGTCGGGTCAGCTACTCCCACCTGGGAAAAGCATGAGTGGGAACACGCAGCGATTCACGATTAGGAGGAGATGTATCCCACCTGGAGATACTGCGCCACCTGACTCGTAACTTGGCCCTAAGTGAATAAGTGATTTTCTGTTCCTTTTTTCATCCTTGTATCAACAGCCTATCTGTCCTTCAATGCACCAAAAGGTATAGTGGTCCACGGTATGCTGTAATTTCTATCCTACACTAAAATACTTATCATTTTGAAAATGTATCATCAAAGAACAGGTGGATCAGTCTTCAGTGAAATATTAAGACTTTTCCTTTGTTGAAATCTCCTTCCTCCACCAACGCACTCTGCATCCCTCATAAAAAAATAGTGGAGTATTTTCTCTCACCTATTGCTATTGGCTGTGGGTGTATCATTCTGCCATCTAGTAGTGCTTCTATTGGAATGCATGAGGCACTATTTTACATCTAAAAGTTACACTGAATTATCACACAGTTTGTCACATTCAATCATTTATCTCCTGAATTCATAATATACAGAAAGCAGTCACTATTTCTACTTTTTCCTAGCATCGGCAAATCCAATAGGGTTGATTTTTGTATGATAAACAGAAGATTTACAAGCAATAAATATAAAAAAACATGTGTGAATACCTGTGTTTGAATGAATTAGCAAATTAAAGCCAGACATACTGGTTTTGCCAATGTTTGTTAATTTTGCTACAGTTGAATAACAATGTCCAAAACCACTTTCAGACAAATTGACTCAGGTAGACAAAATATGTTTTTAAATCTGATCTCATTTTCTGCTATGCTCATCAAGACCTGAATCCAAGTATTAGGTCGCATGTGTAACTTATCTCCGGTCCCAAACCACCTTCTTAATTAAACCAAACAAATACATGACTTCCAACAGGGAGGAGTGCACAATTCCTCTACTTGCCAAAATAAACTGAAACAATTGCGTCAGAAAGAATTTTAGGGCTAATTCCAGAGAATTTAGACTGGAAGCAAATTGAAACATGGTACTTTTAGTGTTGTATGGCCAACATATTTTCTGCAGCCAAAATACTGCCTGAAGCAGACAGAATGCAGACCCATTTGAATGGAGACCTCTTCCCATGTAGCAAGGAAAATAATGATTGAAGCTGCTTCGAGGTGGACTCCAGAGAGTGCATGCCCAACCCTGGCCCTCCTCACTCCACCCTCTCACTGAGACTGGCAACTCCCAGTCATAAAATCACAACAAAGTGCTGTAAAGCTAGCCATTAAAGGACGTGTGTGTTTCTGTTAGAGTCTCAGGGCTATATTTATTACCCCAGTTGCGTCGTTCTTGCAGCACGCAACATGGTGCATGAGCGACACAACTGAAAAATTAGATTTATAAACCCATGCAAGGCCATCTTGCATGGCCCTGAGTGGCTAAATCAATCTCAAGTAAAGCAACGCAGCGCAAATTGATGTGCTGCTTTACTCTGCGCTAGGGAGGCAATCCATGGCCGTTGCCTGGGTGTTCCCACGCAACTCACATGCTTTTTGACACATTCCCAAATTTACCAGAACTGGTAAACATGCGAATGCACCAAAAAGATAAACGTTCATAGGAGAGGCGTAAAGAGGAGAAATATCTGTATTTCTCCTGTTACTTCCTTTTTCTATGTGTGCAGAATTCTGCACCACACTTAGGGCCTTATTACGATGTTGGGCGGAAGACCATCCGACAGCTCATTGGTGGCGTTCTGCCCGACATCTGAGGCATCGGTCCGATCACCATATTAGGATACAGGCAGTCCGACCGATGCCTGCAGGGGGAATTCGCTCTGCCTCCGACAGGCTGAAGGAGCCCATCGGGGCGGAGGGTGGATCGTAATCCCCAAAATGGAGGCGGTGCCTGCTCAGGCACCTCCATGGGGATTATGATGCCCGTTTCTAACAGCCTTTCTATGGCGGTCTGACCACCATAGAAAGGCTGTTGGAAATGGACTTTGGGGGCCACTAGCAGGGCCCCCGTCCACCGCGCCCTCCGCTATGAGGCCTCGGGGTAACCTGTGGTACCTCCCCAAACATCTATGCATCGTGTGGCAGACACCACATAGTGCCTGCCACATGGTGCATGGATGTTTAAAAAGTGTATTTTTCCTATCGTCGCCTGTGCTGCAGCCCGCTGCACAAGCCGCAATACGAAACATACACTTTCCGAATGCCGTGAAGGCGGTCGCATCCTAATTTGGGAAGCGGGGCCAACTGGCATCTTAATGAGGCCCACAGATAGAGGAATATGCCTCTCAGGATTGTTTAATGTGCAGGAAGGTGTCCCTTCCCTCACTAAAACAATCTTGAATGCAAAGCAGGCACCCTTGCACCATGGTGCAAGAGTGCCTACATTGGTACTAGGCAGCCAAAAGGCGCCACTGCAGGGGAAAAGGCAGCAATGGGGAGAGGATGTGGCCTTACAGCTAGAGCGGTCAACCTTGATGCGGGGGAACAGGGATCGCGTCTTGGCAGGGACGCTCATCATCCTGTGATTCTGGGCAAAACACTAAATCTCTCTGTGCCTGTGAGAAGTTGGCCTGGTATGTGCTGTCCACTAATTATAGGGTACCTTGCACCAGTCCTAACAACCCCTTATTGGAGATAGGTTAAAGACAACCTTTATTGAAAGCTATCCTAGTGGTAGCTATGGAGAGCAGCCTTCAGACTAAGTCTTGAAGGAATGTAAAGCAGCTTGTTTTACCAGTCTATAATCTCTTGAGTGACCAAATGAAAGAGGACCACACCAGGTATATATTTAAAATATATGTATTTAGTCTTAAACACACCCCTCTAGTCTCTTTATGAGGCTAGAGTTCGAAGTACATAAGTTGAAAGTCAAATATCAACAGTAATAGTACAAATACACGTTTGAGCCCTAGGGGCGTACCAAACCATATACCAATAAAGTGGTATAAGAACCACGACTGAACTAGACACAAGGCCTAGAGCCTGTAGAAGTGCTTGGACCACAAGGAACCATCCAAGGTAGTGACACAGGGGACCCACAGGGGACGCGTGCAGTGTGGGAACACAGCCGCAAATCACCGTTAACTTCTATGGGGAATGTCGCGGTTGGAGTTTTAAAGAAAAAGGACACTTAGAAGAGGACTTGGAGCAAACCCCTTTAGAACTAGGCTGTTCTAGAGTCAATACCCATGGGAGCACCGGAGTACTCGAGTTACCTCACCCAGGGGAGCCGGGTGCATAGGTGTCTTTCGGGGTCGGGTTTCGTCGTCGTTTTCAATGGCGATCTGCTGCAAAGTGCTGCTGGCGGCCAAGTCGAAAGTGTTCGGGTGGATCGAAGGTTGGATCGAAGATCTGAAGAACCTGAAAGCAGAGGGGACAGAGTCTGGGTCACTAGCCAGTGACCAGGAAGGCGATGAGCAGATGCCTACCGATGTTGGGTGCTTCAGGTAGGTTGATGGTCGTCTTGACTCTTCAGCCACGAGGTCCAGGAGACGTCGACGATGGCCAGGAGCTGGATTCGAGCCGCCCCACAACGTCTGTCGATTGCTGAGGTGTCGGCGACTGGATTGGACCCAACAAGCCTTGGCAACGGCAAGTCATGTGGAAATGAAGAAAGGACGTTGATGCAGACCAGCAAGGTCTGGGGGACTCACCCAGCGAGGGTAAGTCGGGGCACGTCTGGAGCAACCAGGAAAGCCCAAGCAGAAGAAGAGTTGCCTTCGGGAGGGCCCACTAGCCAACGGACTAGCGACCGCAAAGGAGCCTCGAGTGGACGCACTTGGAGCTGGCTCACAGGACACTCGTGGAGTGGAGGCCAGTGATCTTCGGTGCAATTGGTGCTGGAGGCGGGGGCTACTCGGAGCCCAAAGCACAACTTCGTGGGAGACCAGGAAGAGGATGCACTTGCAAAAGTTCTTGATGTCCAGGGGTCACGGTTCCACGTTACCCACAACAGCTACGTGCCTCAGCTTCGCTGGGGTCTCAGAGCAGCCTTGGGGAAGTCTGGAAATCCATCTCTGGTGATGCAAAGACTTCGGTGTCCGGCGGGAGCTTCAGTGATGCAGACCAAACAATTGCTTCTTAGGTGCCTGCCAAGCAGGGGAGTCACTCCTTGACCCCAAGGGAGATTCTTCAGTCCTCTAATCTTGAGTAGAGCGTCGAAGTTCCAGGATTCAGTTGCAGAGTTTCGTCCAGGGATATCTAAAGTCCTAAGGACTGGGGTCCCATACTTATACCAAGTTAGGGGGTTGGACATACTCTGGGGACCCACCTATGGGAGGGTCAGGGAAGAGGGGTGGTTACACCCATTCCCTTTGTCCAGTTTCGCGCCAGAGCAGGGGCAGGTAGCCCCTGTAAGCGGTTTGAACTAGACTATGCACAGGGACACCAAATGTGCTCCCAGTGCAGGACTTCAAAGCACCAGAGAGTGCTCCCGCCCAGCCCCAATACACACTATCCTGTCTGGGGAGGCGGTTACACCTCCCTTCGACATGAAACCTATTGTCCAGGCCTCCCCTGCCGGAGTTTTGGTCAGCAGCAGGAGGCCAGACCCGTGTCTGTGGCAGCGGCATCCATTTTGTGATGCCAGGGCTCTGAAAAGTTACTACCGGGTATGCCGGTGTGTACATGTCTCTCCCTCTAGAAGGGTGGAATGCTACCCCCACCGCCAGAACTGGCGGCGGGGGTAGTATTCCAAGATGTTTGACACCAAACACGACATGTTTTGGTGCAGCCAGTCCAAAGTTAGCATTCTACAGCGAGGATATAATGCACTTAAGAGTATATGGTCAGGCTGTACCACAAAAAGCGTCAGAGGATTGACTCCGAACGCTGCAGAGGGGCTCTGCTCATGCAGGGGCACCCTCTCACATAAAAACCAAGCACTCTGCCTTTAGGATTGGTAAGGCCTGCCATAGGAGTGACTTATAGGTTTATATGTGTGTGCAATGGTAGTGATATAGGTAGTCTATACCACTGTAAGGGGTGTATGCACCACCTTACCCAGGCTGCAGTAGCAGACCTGTGGTGTCATTTTGGATGGCCTTACAGGGGTGGCACAATACATGCTGCAGCCCCTGGTAGGCCTCTGAGGTACCTATGCCCTGGGTACATAGTATACCATATACTAGGGACTTATAAGGGCACTCCAGAATCCAATCAGAGATGTGCCTAAGGCACATGGAAACCATTTTAGAGAGGAAGCAGCTAGGCTGGGGTTCTGATTAGCAGGGTCCCAGCCAGACTAAAGTCGAAAAACATTGAAGCATCAGCAAAAAGTGGGGGTACCCATGTGAAGCAGATCCTACTCTCCTACACAACCCCCCCCAAACGCAGGGACATTAAACTAACCTTGACCAGTTGAGTCTTCATGTTCTAAGTGGAAGTACCTAGAGAGTCCATCTGCATTGGCATGGTTACTCCCAGGTCTATGTTCCACTGTAAAGTCCATCCCCTGTAGGGAAATGGACCACCTAAGCAGTTTGGGGTTTTCACCCTTCATTTGTTTTAGCCATAGGAGGGGCTTATGGTCTGTATGAACAAGGAAGTGAGTACCAAACAAGTATGGCCTCAACTTCTTCAGAGCCCAGACCACAGCAAAGGCCTCCCTCTCAATGGCTGACCAACGTTTCTCTCTAGGGGTCAACCTTCTGCTAATAAAAGCTACTGGCTGATCCTGACCTTCATCATTCAGTTGTGACAGTACTGCCCCTACCCCCAATTCAGATGCCTCAGTTTGGACAATGAACTTCTTGGAGTAATCAGGACTCTGTAGAATGGGAGCAGTGCACATGGCCTGCTTCAGGTCATCAAATGCCTTTTGACAGCTAGCTGTCCACTGAACCTTTTTGGGCATTTTCTTGGAAGTTAAGTCATTCAGGGGTGTCACTATTGATCCATACCCCTTGACAAATCTCCTATAGTACCCAGTCAGGCCTAAGAAGGCTCTCACCTGAGTCTGGGTAGTTGGAGCAACCCAGTCCATGATGGTCTGGAGTTTGCTCTGCAATGGTTGAACCTGGCATCCACCCACAAGGTGGCCCAGGTACACAACCTGACTCTGCCCTATCTGGCACTTGGTGGCCTTGATAGTGAGGCCTGCCTTTTGCAGGGCCTCTAAAACATTCCTTAGGTGGACCAGGTGATCCTCCCAGGTGGAGCTAAAGACAGCAATATCATCAAGATAAGCTGCACTGTAGGCTTCCAGGCCTGTGAGAACTGTATTCACCAACCTTTGGAAAGTGGCAGGTGCATTCTTCAAACCAAAGGGCATTACCACAAATTGATAATGCCCACTAGGGGTTGAGAATGCTGTTTTTGGCTTTGCATCATCAGCTAGCCTGATCTGCCAGTAGCCAGCTGTTAGACCAAATGTGCTTAAATACTTGGCTGAGACCAAAGTGTCTATCAGCTCATCTGCCCTGGGTATTGGATGGGCATCAGTCCTAGTGACTGCATTGAGACCCCTGTAGTCCACACAAAACCTCATCTCTCACTTCCCACCACTGGTGTGAGGTTTTGGCACAAGGACCACTGGACTAGCCCAAGGGCTATCTGAGGGTTCAATAACTCCCAAATCCAACATCTTCTGGACTTCTGTCCTGATACAGTCCCTGACATGGTCAGGTTGCCTATAAATCTTATTTTTAATAGGCATACTGTCCCCAGTGTCCACTTCATGAGTGCACCAGGTGGTCTGACTTGGAGTCAGAGAGAACATATGTCTGAACTGATTGAGCACCTGTCTGCAATCAGTTTGCTGCTGAGCAGTGAGGCTGCCTGCCAAGGCTACACCATCCACTGACCCATCATCAGGGTTCTGTGAGAGCAGGTCAGGGAGTGAGTCACTCTTTTCCTCCTGTCCCTCATCAGTAGCCATGAGCAAGCCCATGTCTGCCCTGTCCACACATGGTTTCAATATGTTGACATGGAGAACCCTGTGGGGACTCCTGGGTGTTCCTAGGTCTACCAAATAGGTAACCTCACCCTTCTGTTCAACAATGGTATGAGGCCCACTCCATTTGTCTTGGAGAGCTGCGGGGCCACTGGCTCCAACACCCACACTTTCTGCCCTGGCTGGTAAACAGTCAGCACAGCCTTTTGGTCATGCCAGGCTTTTTGGAGTTCCTGACTAGCCTCAAGGTTTTTAGTTGCCTTTTTCATGTATTCAGCCATCCGGGAGCGGAGACCAAGTACATAGTCCACAATGTCCTGCTTTGGGGGCTTGAGAGGTAACTCCCATCCTTCCTTCACCAAGCACAAAGGACCCCTGACAGGGTGACCAAACAAAAGTTCAAAAGGGCTGTAGCCAACCCCCTTTTGAGGCACCTCCCTGTATGCAAATAAAAGGCAGGGTAAGAGTATGTCCCATCTTCGCCTAGGCTTCTCTGGGAGCCCTTTAATCATGCCCTTCAAGGTTTTGTTGAATCTCTCAACTAAGCCATTGCATTGTGGGTGATAGGGTGTGGTGAACTTGTAAGTCACTCCTCACTCCTTCCACATTCCTTTTAAGTATCCAGACATAAAGTTTGCACCCCTGTCTGATACAACCTCCTTAGGGAAGCCCACTCTTGAGAAAATTCCCAGGAGGGCTCTTGCCACCACAGGTGTTGTAGTGGTCCTAAAGGGAATAGCCTCTGGGTACCTAGTGGCATGGTCCACCACCACCAGGATAAACCTGTGCCCAGATGCTGTTTGGGGATCCATGGGACCAACAATATCAATCCCCACTCTTTCAAAGGAAACCCCCACCACAGGTAGTGGTATCAGGGGGGCCTTTTTGGTGCCACCTGCCTTCCCACTGGCTTGGCAGGTTACACAGGAGCGACAAAACTCCTTGGTGTCTTCAGACAGGTGGGGCCAGTGAAAGTGAGGGACAATTCTGTCCCAGGTCTTATTCTGGCCCAGGTGACCTGCTAGGGGAATATCATGGGCTAGGGTCAATAGGAAGCCCCTGAACTTCAGAGGTATAACCAACCTCCTGGTGGCACCAGGCTTGGGGTCTCTACACTCTGAGTACAAGAGTCCATCATCCCAATACACATTATGGGGACCACTAGCATTCCCAGCAGCCTCAGCAGCAGCTTGCTGTCTGAGGGGTTCAAGAGAGGGGCAGCTCTGCTGCTCCTGGCTCAGATCTGCCCTGGGAGGGCCCCCTGTCCCCAAGAACTCAACCTGGTCAGGCTCAAGCTCCTCTGGGACAGTTCCTTCCTCAGGACTGAGATCATCCCCCTCAAGAGACTGATCTTCCTTCTGAGCCACGGGGGAAGGCACTGCCTTAACCCTACTACTCCTCCTCTTGGATGGCACTTGGTCCATTGTTCCAGGATCCAAGGCTTGTTCAGTGTTAGACATTTTGCTCTGTGACCTGGTCTCAGCAAACACATCTGCAGGGATCCCCAGCATTTCTGCATGGGTCCTGAGCTCCACTTCTGCCCAAGCTGAAGTTTCTAGATCATTTCCAAGCAAGCATTCGACTGGTAGGTTTGCACTCACCACAACCTTCTTAAGGCCAGTTACCCTTCCCCAGGAGAAGTTAACAACTGCCAGAGTATGGTCTGTTCTGACATTGCTAGCATTGGTCACTTGGTACATTTCACCAAGTATAATCTGCCCAGGATCCACAAGATCTTGTGTCACCATGGTGACACTTGCTCCTGTGTCCCTAAATGCCAAAGCCTCTTTTCCATTTATTAATGGCTGTTGCCTGTACTTGCCCAGATTACTGGGACTCACAGAGGAGGTCATATCCATGCCTCCATCACAGACTAAGACAGCCTGAGTGAGTTCTCTGACTAGGCCAGAGCTCATCTCATTACCCAGGGTCAACCCTACTAAACCCTTGGCTTGTGTACTCCCACCACCAATTGTAACTGCACTAGGGGGTACAGGTGCCTTAGGGGCATTGGTGGGGGCTGGAATAGAGTCTTTGGACTTGGTGCAATCACTGGTCCAGTGTGTCTTTTGCTTACAGACTTTGCACCATGGTTTCTTTTGGCCTTTTCCCTTGTTAGACTGTGAATCCCCACCTGAAGAAGATTTTTGGGGGCCTTGTGAAGACTTCTGGTCTTTACCCTTCTCCCCACTCTTGTCAGAGTTCTTAGAATCTTGCTTCTTTGGGTCACCACCTTAGTTCTGTACCTTCTGCCTCACCCTGGTTCTGACCCATTTGTCTGCCTTCTTTCACAATTCTTGGGGAGAGGTCAGATCAGAGTCCACCAGGTACTGATGCAACAGCTGATTTCGACAGTTATTAAGAATCTGCTCCCTCATGATAAGATTGTACAATCCTTTGAAGTCACATACCTTACTGCCCACTAACCAACCTTCCAGAGCCTTAGCAGAACAATCAACAAAGTCCACCCAGTCTTGATTCTGTGCTTTTGGGTATCTCTGAACTTTAACCTGTATTGTTCAGTTGTTAGGCCAAACCCATCAATCAGTGCACTTTTTAAGACTGGATAATTATCAGCATCCTCTTCTCTAACAGAGAGGAGCTTATCTCTACCTTTGTCTGCAAAGGAGAGCCACAAGATTGCTGCCCACTGCTCCTGAGGGACCCTCTGTACTTTACAGGCCCTCTCCAGTGCAGAAATCCATTTGTGGATGTCATCCCCACTCTGGTAGGGAGGGACAATCTTGCTCAGGTTTCTATGGTCATAAGACCTTTCCCTACCACTAGGGAAGTTGCTGCCACCATGGGACTCTAGTCCCAACTTTCTTCTTTGTCTTTGAAGCTCTAGGGACTCCCTGTCTATAGCCAACTGCTCTCTTCTGAGTCTCAACTGAGCTTCCCCATACTTGAGCAGTCTCTCTTTCCTCTCACTGGAGGATTCCTTCCTATGAGAGGAAACAGAGGTCCCTACTGAGGTGTCAGAGTGGTTAGACTCCTGAGAAGGAGATCTCGACCTTCTGGGCACGCTCACAACTCTTCCTGGGGTACAAAGGGGAGGTCATCCTGATCCTCCTCTTCATCTGCAGGAGGAGCTGCCTCTTCCAGGGCAAGGTCATTGTCACCTTCATGGCCAGTTTCAGAGGTCAGGTCCTGGGGATTTTCATCCCTGGCCCCTCCCTCATCTTCTGCCCCACCCTCTCTGCCTACCCTTGCAGACCCTATGGGTCTTCTAAGATCATCTAGCAGAAGCATCTCCAGGAGACGTTGGGTGTTGGCACTTGTGCCTGTCTCCAACTTCCTAACCTTGCACAAGTCTCTTAATTCCAAGAATGAGAGGTTGTCATATCTGGATGGCAGGAGCCCACTGGTTCCTGGCAGTGAAGACATTACTAGTGTGGTGTGGTGTATGCACTACCTACACTAGTGTGGCCTACTAAACTCTCTTGAGTTGTAGAAAGGGTGTGCTAGCCCTTAACACACAACTCTAAGTTCAGTAGAACTTACTGTATACTAAGCTTGTTATTATATGTACCTAAGGTACCCTTAGTGGTTTTCAGTTGATCAATTCAATTGAGATTATCTGGTAAAACAATAGCAAGCTGGAATCCCACACGCTGCACACCAATGTGAGAAGTTGGCCTGGTATATGCTGTCCACTAATTATAGTGGGCACCTTGCACCAGTCCAAACAACCCCTTATTGGAGATAGGTTAAAGACAACCTTTATTGAAAGCTACCCTAGTGGTAGCTATGGAGAGCAGCCTTCAGGCTAAGTCTTGAAGGAATGTAAAGCAGCTTGTTTTACCAGTCTATAATCTCTTGAGTGACCAAATGAAAGAGGACCACACCAGGTATATATTTAAAATATATGTATTTAGTCTTAAACACACCCCTCTAGTCTCTTTATGAGGCTAGAGTTCGAAGTACATAGGTTGCAGGTCAAATATCAACAGTAATAGCACAAATACACGTTTGAGCCCTAGGGGCGTACCAAACCATATACCAATAAAGTGGTATAAGAACCACGACTGAACTAGACACAAGGCCTAGAGCCTGTAGAAGTGCTTGGACCACAAGGAACCACCCAAGGTAGTGACACAGGGGACCCACGGGGGACGCGTGCAGTGTGGGAACACAGCCGTGAATCACCGTTAACTTCTATGGGGAATGTCGCGGATGGAGTTTTAAAGAAAAAGGACACAGAGAAGAGGACTTGGAGCAAACCCCTTTAGAACTAGGCTGTTCTAGAGTCAATACCCACGGGAGCACCGGAGTACTCGAGTTACCTCACCCAGGGCAGGTGGGTGCATAGGTGTCTTTCGGGGTCGGGTTTCGTCGTCGTTTTCAATGGCGATCTGCTGCAAAGTGCTGCTGGCGGCCAAGTCGAAAGTGTTCGGGTGGATCCAAGGTTGGATCAAAGATCTGAAGAACCTGAAAGCAGAGGGGACAGAGTCTGGGTCACTAGCCAGTGACCAGGAAGGCGATGAGCAGATGCCCACCGATGTCGGGTGCTTCAGGAAGGTTGACGGTCGTCTTGACTCTTCAACCACGAGGTCCAGGAGGTGTCGACGATGGCCAGGAGCTGGATTCAAGCTGTGCCACAAGGTTTGTCGATTGCTGCAGTGTCGGCGACCGGATTGGACCCAACAAGCCTTGGCAACGGCAAGTCACGTGGAAATGAAGAAAGGACGTTGATGCAGACCAGCAAGGTCTGGGGGACTCACCCAGCAAGGGTAAGTTGGGGCACATCTGGAGCAACCAGGAAAGCCCAAGCAGAAGAAGAGTTGCCTTTGGAAGGGCCCACTAGCCAACGGACTAGCGACCACGAAGGAGCCTCGAGTGGACGCACTTGGAGCTGGCTCACAGGACACTCGTGGAGTGGAGGCCAGTGATCTTCGGTGCAGTGGGTGCTGGAGGTGGGGGCTACTCGGAGCCCAAAGCACAACTTCGTGGAAGACCAGGAAGAGGATGCACTTGCAAACGTTCTTGGTGTCCAGGGGTCACGGTTTCACGTTACCCACGACAGCTATGTGCCTCAGCTTCGCTGGGGTCTCAGGGCAGCCTCGGGGAAGTCTGGAAATCTACCTCTGGTGATGCAAAGACTTCAGTGTCCGGCGGGAGCTTCAGTGATGCAGACCGGACAATTGCTTCTTAGGTGCCTGCCAAGCAGGGGAGTCACTCCTTGACCCCAAGGGAGATTCTTCAGTCCTCTAATCTTGAGTAGAGCGTCGAAGTTCCAGGATTCAGTTGCAGAGTTTCGTCCAGGGATATCTAAAGTCCTAAGGACTGGGGTCCCATACTTATACCAAGTTAGGGGGTTGGACATACTCTGGGGGCCCACCTATGGGAGGGTCAGGGAAGAGGGGTGGTTACACCCATTCCCTTTGTCCAGTTTCACGCCAGAGCAGGGGCAGGTAGCTCCTGCAACCGGTTTGAACTGGACTATGCACAGGGACACCAAATGTGCCCCCAGTGCAGGACTTCAAAGCACCAGAGAGTGCTCCCGCCCAGCCCCAATACACACTATCCTGTCTGGGGAGGCGGTTACACCTCCCTTCGACAGGAAACCTATTGTCCAGGCCTCCCCTGCCGGAGTTTCGGTCAGCAGCAGTAGGCCAGACCCGTGTCTGTGGCAGCGGCATCCATTTTGTGATGCCAGGGCTCTGAAAAGTTACTACCGGGTATGCCGGTGTGTACATGTCTCTCCCTCTAGAAGGGTGGAATGCTACCCCCACCGCCAGAACTGGTGGGGGGGGTAGTATTCCAAGATGTTTGACACCAAACACAACATGTTTTGGTGCAGCCAGTCCAAAGTTAGCATTCTACTGCGAGGATATAATGCACTTAAGAGTATATGGTCAGGCTGTACCACAAACAGCGTCAGAGGATTGACTCCGAACGCTGCAGAGGGGCTCTGCTCATGCAGGGGCACCCTCTCACATAAAAACCAAGCACTCTGCCTTTAGGATTGGTAAGGCCTGCCATAGGAGTGACTTATAGGTTTATATGTGTGTGCAATGGTAGTGATATAGGTAGCCTATACCACTGTAAGGGGTGCATGCACCACCTTACCCAGGCTGCAGTAGCAGACCTGTGGTGTCATTTTGGATGACCTTCCAGGGGTGGCACAATACATGCTGCAGCCCCTGGTAGGCCTCTGAGGTACCTATGCCCTGGGTACATAGTATACCATATACTAGGGACTTATAAGGGCACTCCAGAATCCAATCAGAGATGTGCCTAAGGCACACAGAAACCATTTTAGAGAGGAAGCAGCTAGGCTGGGGTTCTGATTAGCAGGGCCCCAGCCAGACTAAAGTCGAAAAACAGTGAAGCATCAGCAAAAAGTGGGGGTACCCATGTGAAGCAGTTCCTACTCTCCTACAGTGCCTAAAAAAAATTAATGTGTCCATCTGTAACGCAACTGGTGCTACTGTAAATCGCTCTGATACCTTCGAGTCAAGTTCGCTCTATATATAACTTTGAAAAAAAAATATGCCGTAACTTTTAAATACGGTGCACTATTGCCATTTCCCTGTCATGCAGTGCAGCACGGCAAGGTGACTTGCTGCACTGCACTGTGTGACAAATCTCCGAAATATGCCCCTTAATTTCACTTAAGTCCTGGGGCTGCCCGCAGCACGCTCAGCGCAGCAGCCTTGGCAGAAGAGGCCTAACGCTGCATCACCATGCCCACGGGCCCCCCCCCTTCCCCCAAGACCTTCTGGCTTTGGGGGGTTGCAGCCAGCTAGCAGGCTACCACTAACTCCCCCCGGTGGCAAGGGCAAGGTGGGCTCTTCCGGGCAGGCACACCTTGGGGGGGAGGGGCCACAGGCGGGGATAAATACCTGGCCACCGTGGCCCCTCATTCTCTTTTTGCCCTACTACCTGTTTTCCCCTCAGAGCGGCCTGGAAGGGCTGGGGCACACCAAGTACAGACAAGCCGACAGCAGGGAACCCACTGGGTCCACAGTGCCACATATTCCAGCTATGAGGTGGCCTCTTCTCTGCAGCCTTTACACTAGCTTTCTTTGGGGAATTCAGTTGTGGGGAACTGGTTGCCAGGTCAAAGGAGGACACCAGCCTGCATGCTTTGGCCTGGGAGGACATCTCAGTCAGGGAAGGGTCCCTAGAGAAATGGGTTCATAGATACAAGACCGACCAGAAGGGGTGGGGCATGACCTTTGAGCTGGCCACACTGGGTGACCCAGCCTACTGCCCAGTAGCACTGGTTAGAGAGTATTTGGCCATCAGGCCCCCCACAGGGACCTATTTATTGTGCCACGTGGACAGTACCCCACTCACCCACCACCAGTTCAGCCAGGTTATTTTGTTCTCCCTCCACATGACAAGCCACACAACCAAATAGTATTCCACCAATTCATTTAGGTTAGAAGCAGCAACAACAGCCCACAAAGCAGGTCTTCCCCCTGACAGCATCATGAAACTGGGTCAGTGGGAGTCGGACCACTACAAGCTATACATCAGGCCTTGAGACATGGACAACCAGTCAGGTGGGGGAGACTTAAGAGGAGCAGGTTAATTGGGGGGGCAACACGCAGAGCGACCCAAGTGGCATACTCTTTGTAAGTAGATTTGCAGTGGTGTGTCTTGTGCACCAGTGTTAATCTGGCAGCGAAAGGAAGCTGCCTTGATTGTGTTATCTCAACAGAGGTTTTTGTGATTGCAGTGAGCACTAATGATGTGATGGTGTTTTGCGAATACTGTTTCCGTTTAATTATTAAACAAGTTTGGCACATTGCCCCAATTTTGCTTTAATCCTTGCCAGGGGTCAGAGTCTGGGTCATCGGCCCTCCTTTGTCGTAAGGGCGGCACAGCGGGCCAAGTCAAGGAACAGGAACCATGCGGAAATTCACAGAACAAAGGGGAAGGGGGTTTACATAAGGCACAGCCTGATCAATGTGCAAACCAAAGATTTGTTTTCAGACGTAGGCATGTATATATTCCTGCTGGACTTACAGGAGGTTATGGAGAGACCAAGATGCAGGTAAAAGGTTGACATGGCAGCAAGGCAGGGGCGATTGTAGCCGCCCCTGTGGGCTTGGCAGAGTTACGGCGTGATCGAATGGTTTCTGGTGCAGAGAGCAACCAAAGAGGGAGGACAGAGGCTGTGATTCTGACGAACTACCCACAACATCTTAAGGCAGGACCCCTGGGAAAAGAGTGTCAGCGCCCCGTTAGTCCCACAGGCAGTTGTAAACCTGAGCAGCTGGGGCATTGCCCGGTACCGCTCCACCACCTGGCGTGAGTTCAGTGTTAGGGGGTCACAGGGTGAGGTCCCCCAGGAGTATATAGCCCATTGGTAAGTAGTCCGGGTGCTATTTGGCCAATCAGATGGGCAGTCAGTGTAGGTAGCTCATCCACTGTCCGTCCTGGATCGCCAGTAAGCTAACCCAATTTTGTCTTGCCTACATGTGCAAAATAAACCTGCAGCAAGTTTCCTCCAATAAAATTCTGGTGCCCTGTTCTTTTGTTTGGGTTGCTCATTTCATGTGTCACTTGCATTATGGGGGGCGGAAAGGGCTATGGGGTTTCGGTGCTAAGGGGCTGCCTGCTGCGTACGCAGCACAGCCACCTTGTAAGGCAGAGGCCTAGCGCCGCATCACCATGCCCCACGAGCCGCTCTTCTCCCACCAAGACCACCCCGTTTTGGGGGGTTTCAGCCAGCTGGCAGGCTACAACTAGCCCGTCTCTGGGCAAGGGGGGGCTCTTCTGGGGCAGGCACACCTTGGGGGGGGAGGGGCCATGGGCTGGGATAAATACCTGGCTGCCGCAGCCCCTCATCCTTTTTTGGTGGTCTTGCAATGGCGACCCACCCTCCCTTTCCCTAGGTTTGTGGTAATTGGAATGTTTTCTTACATTGACGATGGTTAATTTGTTTTGTGTTCCAGGCGGAGTTACGGGGTGATCTTAGGGTTTCTGGTGCAGTTTGCAGCCAAAGAAGGAGCACAGTGGGTGTGCTTCTGGCCAACTACCCGCAAGGCCTTATGGCAGGACACTCAGGAAAAAAGTGACGGTGCCCCATTATACCACAGGCAGTTGTACACCTGAGCAACTGGGGGGCTCAGCTCTGCCACCTGGCATGAGGTCAGTGTTAGGGGGGTCACAGGGTGAGGCCCCCAAGCATACAGCGACGTTGGTATGTTGTCCAGGCACTATTTGTCCAATCAGGTGAGCGGTAAGTATAGGTTGCTCATCCACTGGCCGTCCTGGATCGCCCGGAAGCGAACTCAATTGCGTCTTGCCTACATGTTCAAAATAAACCTGCAGCAAATTTCCTCAAAGAAAAACCTGGTGACCTGGTCTTTTGTTTGGGTCACTCATTTCATATGTCACTTGCATGCCCGAGGAGCAGAAAGGGCTGTGGGGTATCAGCGCTATGCATCTGTGTGCGCGTTGACTTCAGGTGGATGGGGAGGCATTCAAAAAGGGGAGGAGAGAGTCCCTAAGGGGAGGGACCAAGAAATGTAAAAAAACACAGTTGAAAACCAGAGACATTTAGCTATCTAACAAAGTCACTCCTTTTTTTTATAGGGGATATATGTTTTGAGATTGATATCATTATACCTAACAATAGCAGACAGGACTGAAGGCCCTATATAGATTTCTGTTAGTATCCAACTGTTCACAGTTGGCGCCACGAATGAAAGAAGTGCAAAAAATGAAAAAAGCAGGACTGGGTGAGCTATATGCAAGTCGCATAGAGTGCAAGTACGATTTAACTTTCTTTTTTCCATATTTATTACTTCGTTGTGTTTGATGGTCTAAACTTGCTCATTCCCTTGATGGTTTATTTTGATATTTGAACTGGAGCGTTACCAGAGGTGTTTGCAGATGCATTATTATTTTATGTTTATTGTCTTTCTTAGAATTTTCCAAAGTTCTCGTATTTCAGTTATACTTTATTATTTCAGCTGGGCATCTACGAGTGTTTGCTCTTTTTTATAACACGTGAACAGTCTGTTTTATCACCAGGCATGTGAGAATTGGACCTATTAGTGATCTTTCATTGCCAAAATGTTGTGGTCACAGAGAGCTGACTGTGTGATTGTTTTGATCCTGACAACGTTTTCGCTATTTTTTATGGTTATATATAATTTAAACTACTTCATAATGATCAGCCCTTACTTGGATGTGGTGTAGCTAATTTGGTAAGTTATGAGGAAGAGTCCATTCTTCCATGTAGCCAGTCCACCTTTTTCAGATTGCTGAACTACCATTATTTCAGGAATTAGATTTGCATCTTCTGGGAAGTGTATTGAGCAATTACTGAAGCTTAAAACGCCCTGTCTTCTGCCATAACAGGATTGATGCCATTTAATAGAAGCGACTTTGGTTATACTATATCTGAACCATTATTGGGTTCCAACGCAAAGTAGTTGAGTAGCTTTGCATGAAGAGCAGAACATTGGGGCCACAATAATGTGCACATGTTGGATCCTGTGGAGAATGGGTTTTTAAAGATTGCATTGTCTGCCTCATATTAATATTGTCTGCGGAGGTATAGACCCATTCTGTTAGTTTGGTTTGGTGGTGTTTTCATGCGCCCCATGAAGGGCGTTTCTTTGGGGGGTGGCTTGCCATGTTCTTTCCCCATCTTGGGTTCGACTCCGGGGGGTCGGGGACCGCTTGCTCGCCTCCGGGTGTGCCGACTGGACTGTCTTGCGCGTGAGGAGATTCAGGCGGCGGTTTTTTCAGGCCTCCCGGTGCGACAGCGCGGGGTCGTGGCGGTGGGGGGGTGGGGAGGTCCGGGGGTGCATGGTTGGCATTGGTAGCCCGCTCCAGCTGACCCACGCCGCACGAGTTTGGGGACCGAGTTCCTTGTCTCCGGCCGAGCGTGGCCCCGCTTGGACCCCCTCCCCAGGCAATTTTGTTGTCACGGGGGCAGGGAGTCCAGCCCCTTTGCGGATGCAGTCTTGGGCATGTGGCCAGGCAGCGGTGGTTTGGGATGCCGCCGGTGCTGGCGGTGCGACTGCCGGTGCAGTATCTGCACTTGTTTTGGAGACAGGATGGGGGCACTGGCACCCAAGCAGGCGACTTTGGAACTGCGAAGCCAGTTTTGGGTCCCGGCGTCGGCTCTGCACCGAGTGACCCGGGACAGGTCACTTGGTTCCCCTTGCTAGTTCATGTCTGATCTGGCGCAGTGCAGCCGGGACTTATCAAGGTGCTCCATTCGGCATGACTGCGTTGGTGCTTTGGAAACATGCCAATGGCGGGCGCTCTGGGTGATCAGATCGTTTCAGATTGTTTTCAGGGGAGTGAGGTTGCGTGACTGGGGTGGGGCTCTTTCTTTGCTGTGGCGCTCAGTTCGGACACCCGCACGGTATTGCGCATGAGTTATCCTGCGTGGTTCTGCAAAGGTCACCATAACCATCCAGTACCCTAGCCTAATTCCATCAACGCCCAGACATGAGAGTTAGGTAAAGTGGGAAGGGACTCCAAGTGCCTATTGTTGCCGGTGGTTCTTGAGATGGAGCACGTTGCGCGGCATCGGTGGAGCAGTGGCAGTTGTGTAGGAGTAGCAGGAATGTGCACCGCTGCCCGGCGCCAGCAATGGGGTCTGGGAAGGACCCTGCTGTTACAGGGCATGCTCAAGCGCAGTGTCTGGCAAACCACAGCCTACATTATTCACAGGGTGCACTCAAGCTTCATGTAGGGGGCGTTGTTCAAGGTTGGGTCCTTACAGCGGTGCCTTTGTGAGTGACCTGCGCAGTGGGTTGGTTGTTTGTGGTGCCTTTCCTTTGGAGTTGGGATGCTCGGTTTAAACCTCGGGCTGTCCTGTTTGGCGCCTGGGTGGTGCTGTGGGTGGCATGTGCTTGAGCAGTCTGTTTCGTATTTATTGCATTGAGCGAAGACTTCGCTGCTTGGCCAACAAGGTCCTTGTGCCACCAGGGGTTATGCAGGTTACCCTCTCAATGTCTTGTTGATGAATGCTGCTACTTCTGACAGATGGAAAAATGGTTGTCGGTTCTGGCCGGGGCTCGGCGAGTATGGGTTCATCTTTCTCACCTCAGGGTTGAGACAGGTGGTCAGGACATGTGAATGATGGGTTTGGACCTTTATTTTAATTGCACGTAGCATCATTGTCAGGCGTTATCAAGAGTGCCGTTACTTTAATAACTCTTGGTCTCTCACCTGGACTTCCTCCTCAACCTGCCAGTGCAGATAATTTTAATTTATGATTACGATATAGAATGTCTTATTAGGATGGGCCCTGTGCGGTCATGCCATTGACTATTATGTGGTGACTGGCAATTGGGCCACGTCCAGTTCAAGCAGGGTGGGGTGAGTGCCTAACAGCCATATGTAACATGTAAGTTTCGGCGGCGGGGCGAGCAAGGGATGCTTGGTCTGCACGCAGGGTCGGGCGATTTCTTCGTGGGCCTAGCTGTGCAGGCTACCTTGCGCCAGGGTTTTAACAGACTAGGATACGCAGCGAAATTTGTGGCAGGCAAGCGCCAAGAGATGGGTCTTCCGATACATCTATACCTGGTTTAGTATCCAGGCAACCAGAGTGGCTGCGTGACACTCTGGTGTTGGAAGTGGTCAGCCGGTTGGCAGGCCTTCTAGATGTGGGTTTCTAGCTCGGGCCTGTCCAAGTAAGGGTTCAAGTGCCAGAAGTCGGCCCTGGGGTACAATTTCACAGGCCTGTGGAGCGGCAGAACAGAAAGTGGCTTGTTTCAACCTCTTGGTCACAGGTTCAGATCCTGGTAGGTCCACTTAGCATTTCATCCTTCTGAGGTGGATAAAACAAGTACCATGGAGTTGAGTAACAATAAACATGTTATGCAGCGCCAAGATACCATGGGGTGAACGTGTTCCCAATTACAGTCAGAAACGGAAATTGTTAAGGAATTTGGTGAATGCAGTGGGCTCACTCAGCAGTGTAGTAAGCGAGAGTTAAGCACAATTTCCATAGGCCTGAAGGGTGGCGCAGGCAACAAGTTTGACACAGCCAAAACAACAAAGCTTTCATTAGCGCCGCAAGTGCAGTGGCATTGGGGCCTCAGGAGAGTAACTAGCCCACTGCACCCTTAGTATGTACTGTACAACCCAACTTGATGGGAAGGGGGTAGTTTACTTTTGCATTAGCGACCATGAAGCCAAGTATACATCGCGGGGCTCTGCTCACACTAAAGTGGGCCAAGATCACACAAAGCATAGGGTGAGGGAGTGCGGTGTCAGTCATATATGTTGATTTATGAAATATGCCAGAGGTAGCGAAAATGACATCACAGACTTTGATCGGTGATAATATCATGGTTCATCTTTTGTCCCAATATAGACAATAGATACGGACAGGCTCTGTTTTTGCAAAGAATAGTTATTTTGTCTCATTTGAGTGCCACTCACGTGCCTCTTTTGCAGTATAACGAGGTCTGACTCTTTAAAGGATGAGCCCTTCACCCCCACCCGGGTGCATGCGTCACCAGAGGAGTCTCCGGTGGACATGTGGGATTTCTGCCCAGTGCTGGTAGAATGTCACGTACCATTAAGGGCATGTTACTACTAAAGTTGTCCCAAAGTTTTGGGGTCAAACTGGGTTGGAGCAGTAAGTCAAAGTTAAAGCACAAATAGGCTACAATGTATTAAAGAACATTTGGCATTCCCAGTATTCAAGAAAGGGCAGGTATTGATACATATTGTTCCCCTCCTGTTCCCACTGTCTAGTCTGCTCCCTGGTATACTAGCAGAAGTTTGGGAGGGCAAGACTTCACCTAGGGTGGTGACTGGCTTAATTCGATGGACAAATCCAAAATGTTTCACATTTACTAACGTGTGAAATTTTCAGCTGCCTGTGCATAGTTTTATTCATATGCACAGTATTATTAATTTAAATAATCGCTGTATTAACTAGTGCGACCAGCAGATGTTCAAGCACCAAGGCATTTTGCAGCGGTGAGTATTGCTATGCTGTAAGGATATAAAGGTTAAATACGACTGCCAGGTCCCGCTGGGGTGTCAGCCAATTGGCCACTTACGGGTTTAAAGGTGAGTTCGAAGGGCACAGGTGGGGTCATGGCAAAGAAAAACCTGGACCGATTCAGCTTTTGGGTCTGGTGGTGGTTTGACCTCATGGTCTTAGGATCTAACCCCTGTTGTGTTCAATCAACCTCTCTTCCTTCTGTGGTTGTTAAAATGAATATCAGTAAGCGGGGTAAGAAATATCTCTGATTCAGCGGCAACATGCCTACGGGAACACTTGCACTTCAAAAATACACAAGCGTCATGCTCCAACAAGCGCTAAACACAGATAACTGGGTAAGGAAGTAAGGCGGGCTTGATAACTCTTACTTCTACCTGCATTGGCACACCTTGTCAGGAGTGATTGTCAAAGGTATTGCACTTCAGCCAGGCAATGTTAACACCCATCCACACCAAGCCGATTGTTTAAGGTCATCCTGGGCCGCATATACACAGCCCAGTATCAGGCCCCCGTGGCTGTCAGTGTCGTGAATTACTAAATTCAACTGAACAGGAGGCGTGACCGTGGTTTACACTAACAGAAGTTTAGGAGTGCAAGACTCCACCTAGGGGGGTGGCTGGCTGAATTTGATAGACTAGTCCAAAATGTTTCACAGCAACTGCACGTGGGAGAGTGTCAATTACCTGTGCATAGTTCATTCAGATACACAGTATCATATTAATTTAAATAATCGCTGTAGTTGCAAGTTGCAAGTGTGAGATTCCCTCAATGTCAGCAACTGCTCACATTGTCAGCAATAAAGCTGCCTGGGAAGTCTGGGTGCAGTCGCCACAGATTAAACTGAACAGGCAACAGTCTGGCAGGAAAGGAGGGATGTTGAATTGATTGCCCACTTAGCAGTATGGCTATTGCACAGGAGGATGGAGGGTGATTCAAGGGACACAGGTGGTGTGACGGCAACGCAAGACTGTCAGCTTATGCTGGGTAGGAGGTTCCGTATCACCAACCAGAAGGGTGCCAAGTGGCAAAACCAATAAATATGTTTAAGATATGTGTGTCTCTGGCCTTACGGCGGTGTAGAGCCATTCTCATTTAGAGGTACACCCAGGTGAAAATTGTGTGCTTCTTAGGGTTCTCATGACCAATGCGGTTTGTGGTATCTTTTCAAGGGGAAGAGATATAAGTTAGGCACTTAATCGCTTACAACGTAGCACATTCAGGCGGGCGTTGTTTTATTGCAAGTTGCAACCGGGAGATTCCCTTATTACGTCAGCAGCTGCGCACATGGCCAGCAGTACGCAGCCTGGGAAGTCTGGGGGCGAATACCACAGGTTAAACTGTAAAGGCAAAATTACTGTACGAAAGGAGGGATAAATGGCAAGTACACGAAGACTCCCTTGCTTAATGTCAAATATTCCATGGCGGGATAGTCACCAATTCACACTGGGAACCTTAGATTCTAATAGTATCATTGGTAATACACAGACGACTCCCTGGTCATGTGGGGTATGTATGTCCCACCCTGAATTTTAAGGTGACTAGAAGGTAAGCTGAATGTGGAGTTGAATTTGTGGAGGGCAATCATTCCAGGGATAACAGAGTGAACTAGGTCTCTAGCTGGATTGGGCTCCAAGGGTCACGTGATCGAGCTTTAGTTAAGCAAGCCTGGCAGACGGAGGAAGTTGTCACTCCAAACAGGGTGCTGTGACTGCATTGGGGTGCGCAATACGAGCATTCCTGGTCACCATGGTTTAACAATCAAAAAGGTCCGGTGCAAATGTCTGGTCAACTGCAACGGAGTATGTGCCTGCTCTATGGGCAGGTTTCGGGTTGCTTCAGTTAAGCACAGTATTCCTTGCCCTGATAGCCTCAGTAGATAGGCTGGTTGTGGAAGCGGTCATCTAACAAGGGTGCTGCTGTCCCATAATATAGCTATGATAAGAGTAGAGCTCCCTCCTGGGGCGCCACCAAATTCCTACAGATAATGGGAGGCAGTTGTACCTCCCGGAGAAGGATAGATAGCTCCATGCGGTTTCCCAGACGCAGTTTGTCTGGATGGGGTTCCCCAGAATGAGATGGTGCAGCTCCGAACAGATCGGAGCAGAGACTAGCTGGGGGGGAAGGTTTCCCTAACATCTTGGTGATCCACTTAAGAGGCACCGACCTCACTGCAATGGGTAGGGGGACATTGTTGCAAGCCATGAAGGCTGACTTAGGTGAGATCAGCAAATACATGGGTCAATGTGAGCTCTGGTGGTCTGAGATTATCCCCCGCAGAGTGTGGCACGGGGCTAAGTCAGAGGAAGCCGTTGAACATTCCCGTAAGAGAGTGAACAGTTCAAGGCGTAAGTTCACAGATCAGAATGGTCTGGGATTCATCAGACACGGGCTGATCCAGGCCAATGTTAAAGGCTACTTTGATAAAGATGGGTTCCACTTGTCACCTGTGGGAATGGTCCTGTTCCCCTTGGATTTGCAGGAGGCCTTGAAATGGCAGGTTGCAGGTGAGAATACAGCTGTGTTGGTGGGGCGGCTCTGGCGGCGACGGGGGCCGCATCCAGAGCTGTGGCGGAGTTACAGGGCGATCTGGAAGCAGATGGGTACAGAAGGGTACCTCTGCACGAGCACAATAGGGGTTCCAGAGCCAAATCCCAGGAGCCTCAGGGCAGGTTCCTGAAAAACCGCGTCAGCGCCCCGTTAGTCCTTCGGGCGGTTGGGGGCCTGACCAACTGGGTGTTGCCTTGCTACGCTCCGCCCTGAAAGGGGCGTGAGTAATAAGGGACCAATGTGTCACGTGATCCGGGAAGAGGATCACCCAAAAGGTGTAGCACTGATTGGGTTACCCACAGTGCTGGCTCATCAGGCGGGCAGGGCAGCATAGGTTGGTTACAGCTGCCTGCCCTTGGATCGCCCGTAAGATAACCCACCATATTGCATACTTTTGTATGGAATAAACCTGCAGCAATATTTTCCCGTAACAAAAGTTGTGTTGTGTATTTATTTATTCATGCATGCTCAGACTGTGGGTGGGGATGATGCCAATAATGGCACTATGTGGCGGCCCGCGGCCCTCGCAGGGGGCCACCTAAAAGGGCGGCCCTTTAGTGCCATTTGGGCACAAACACCACCCCTCTTAGTGGTTGGACTCAGGGAAGGAGTCTTTTCGCCTTGGCGCGCTAGGCGCGTCACTTCCGGTGCACAGAGGTTGGGGGAGGGTACTTATACCTCCCCCCGCCTTTTTGCGGCATCCTCTTTGCGCCGGACACGCCGTCTCCCACCCTACCGCTTACCCGGCGTGGGGCTGGCAGGCGAAGTACGTAGAACGTTGTAATGTTTTCTTTTGTCGTTTCAGGCGGAGTTACAGGGCGATCTGGAAGCAGATGGGTACAGAAGGGTACCTCTGCACGAGCACAATAGGGGTGCCAGAGCCAAATCCCAGGAGCCTCAGGGCAGGTTCCTGGAAAACCGCGTTGGCGCCCCGTTAGTCCTTTGGGCGGTTGGGGGCCTGACCAACCGGGGGTTTGCCTTGCTACGCTCCGCCCTGAAAGGGGCGTGAGTAATAAGGGACCAATGTGTCACGTGATCTGGGAAGAGGATCACCCAAAAGGTGTAGCACTGATTGGGTTACCCACATTGCTGACTCATCAGGCGGGCAGGGCAGCATAGGTTGGTTACAGCTGCCTGCCCTTGGATCGCCCGTAAGATAACCCAATATATTGCATAATTTTGTATGGAATAAACCTGCAGCAATATTTATCCATAACAAAAGTTGTGTTGTGTATTTATTTATTCATGCATGCTCAGACTGTGGGTGGGGATGTTGCCAATAATGGCACTATGGCTTCTGAGGCTCGAACCTCAGCGATACTCACCATTATTGAGATTAATTGCCATAGACTACTATGGCAACTCATCTTATACCAGAATATCTTCTCTGCAAACTGTAGCTTACGTAGAATGTGGTTGCCAACCTTCTCTTGTGTGCAGAAAAGTTTTACCCTGTTCTGCCATTTCTCGAACAATTGCATTGGTTAGTCATTGCTGGCAGCGTCTTAATTAAGGTGCACTGTGTTATGCACAGAGCAGGCTTCGATGAGGCCCCACACTTTGTGTAAGCCAAGTTGCTTGCTGTCAACTAATTGTTGTCTGTTGTGCATTTAAACATTTCATTGACAAAGGAAAGATTACTTCTCCTTTGGGTCCTTGTGCCCGTAATTTGGCACTCTCTTCTCCTTTCTGCACATTTGTAAGCAGTCTGGTTTTTATCATCCTTAAATTTCAGTTTATTTGGTTAAACTAGTCTCGTCTAATCATCTTCTCCTTTATATGTACACTTGACATGGATCAACATGAGCTCCCTGGTTGCAAATTAAAATGCCAGTAGACCATGGAGGTGCCTTGTGTTGTAGCTGTGGAGGCATGCCCACGTGACCCCACTATTCCAGAAGTTACCATCAGAAATGTCAATGATGTGGGAAAGGAGTCTGAATCAAAATTAAAGGCAAGACAGTTAACTGGAGTTCCAGAAACAGAGAAGGCACTTCGAGTCAGGTACACAGAGAGTTGCTAAATCAAAGTCTTGTTTAGAAGTTGGCCCAATAACACACCACATCACTGTCTTGATTATGTACAGGGTTGTTCAGAGTAAAATATCAACCTGTTATAAACCTTTAAAATGCTCTATAAAGAATCATAAACCTGATTTCACATTCGGGCTTTTGTGCTTGGAATTGAATACATTTTAAAATTCAAGTTTCTATGAACTTCCTATAGGCATATTTTTATCGTCGCCTTTCAAGATCAGAAGAAGTGAATGGGCGTGCATTGAAAGTGCCGTTTTCATAAGGTGCTAGAAGCTACAATTGTACTCCCTGGGGCATATTCTCAAGAACGTGTGATAACCATCGCAAATTTAGCTTAACGCAACTTTGCATATCGCAGTCCATCGCAGGAAAACAACGCCATGTTAATGTAGCATTCTCAACCTGGCGGCACCATGCGATAGTCCCACGATAACGCGTCAAATGTCCGCTTTAAAATCAACGCCCCGCCGCAAAAAAGCGAAACACTAACGCAAATAAAGTCGCGATGAGGCCAACCGCTATAAAAAAATCTGCGATAACCAGCGACAGGGCTGCAATACCCACGCGTCATGAGGGAAAATGCACAATAAAAGCAGAAGAAGAAAAAAAAACAACAAAAACAAAATAAACTGCGTAGCAATATGGATGCACCCGGAACCAGTGCCCAGGTCAACGTGAACCCACAAGCCCCACAGACTACCAGCAAGGAACCTCGGGGTCGGGAAAGGCCAAGGAGAAGAGGAAGAGGAAGACGGGGCACAATCCGCATGGCAACCTGACCGTCCCACGGAGGTGACAGAGCACGAACAACAACTGTCCGTCACCCCCACTGTGTCATTGGCAACACAGACGGACAAATGGCATTCCATCGTGAATGCAGTCGGAGCGTCGATGAGGCCAAGATGCGCTGGCACGATGTGAAAAGCCAAACCAAGCAGAAACCCGCTGCCAACAGGAAGGCAGCAATGGCGAATGGAGGTGGGAGCCCAGCGCCACAGGAGGAGCTGGAGCAAATGGCAGCCACAGTCATCAGTGCGGAGACGGTGCAAGGAGTCTGGAGTCCTGATACAGCACGACATGACCGGACACAACATTAACAGGGTGAGTAGCGAACAGGGACTTGGGGGACGGGCACAATGGCACACATGCACAACGACGTGTAGCATACCGCACACCCACAACGACCCTGGGTCATGTCCCTGATCCCCGTGGCACAATGCAGCACACATACAAACATCAATTAGGCCCCCGTACACCACGTGCCCAAAGGGGTCACACCCCACACATCACCAAGTCCACGACACACATGCACCCGTGCGAAAGACAGCAAAGATGCGTATGTGAGAGGCACACTGACAATGCAAGTGACACCACATGACGAGCAGCATGGCCGGAGTACAATCACCATGACATTGTGCATGCCACGCGACTGAGGTGGCTGAGTGTGGACCACATACGGAAAGGAGCAGGTCACACTCTGACACATCCAGCTGCACAAGCAACCACTGATGGCAACAAGACAACTGCAGACAAACAATGCACAAGAGTACAAAAACCGTCCAAGAGCACAAATGACCCGAGTCGCCAACATCACAGCACCTCAAAAGCCCAAAAGTCAAAGGCACACCGCCTCCAAGAGATAAGGGGCAGCAAAATCACAGCTGCAGGTGCGACCCTCCCAAAATGCAGCACACACACATAGCAATGCCAGCACATCCACATGGATGACAATGTGGTACATAGTGCAACACTTACACTGCTGAACAGAGGACACAACTGGGTCCGCCTGTGCGTAGTAAATGGCCAATCACATCTGACCTAGCAGGGAACTGTGAGATGCAAATGGACGTGTACAACCACACCTACGTCATGTAGTCCAAATGTCCACTGTCCCGCATTAAATAGTCCACCCCTCCCAAACAGTCACAATGTACATTGACATGCAGTCTGTATGTAAACCTGAATAATGCGTTAACATACATGCCAATACAATGTCAACAAGCATCTCCCCTTCACATTGCAGAGGGACAAACAACACCTCCAGCAGATCAGACCAGACAACTCCAGAGTGATTCTGAAGAGGACCTCCACACTTCCGACATCGACGCCCTACAACAGTACTTGGACATCTACGGGCAATTGACCCCCAGGAGCAGGGCAGCACAGCTGCATTCAGGATACCCCACCCCATACACAGACAACACAACTGGACGCACGCACCACCACGGCTGGCTCCCAGCAGCGCACCCAAGCACACATCGCATTCCAAGGCCAGGTGTCAGACTGCCAGAAGGGGGTGTCCGAACAGGTGCGGGTGGGGTCCCCCCTAATGGAAGCCAAACTAGATCACATATGTGGGTGTCTAAGTCCCATCATGGGCCACCTACACTCCCCAAAGGAGACCCACACTGCGACAGAGACACCCGCATCTGCACATTTCCATGACTGACCACACCCTGAGCCATGGGATAATCATCCACACCCCCACGCTGGACTGGCGCACGCCGGCCCAGTCCACTCCTCTTACGTATTGAGTGGGGGACGACAAAGCTACATGTGCAATGTCCCACACTCTGGCTGCGGTGACATGGCTGCGTCCTCTGCACACGGCACAATGAGATTTGTGGGGCCGTGGCCCGAATGCATACATCATGAACACATGTACACAATCATAGAGCTCTTGAACTGGCCACAGGCACGTTCGCCCGACAGCTTTATTGGCATGGTCACATGCACAGTGACGCATGTGCTAGATGTGTGTGGGGTGAGTGTCAGCCAGCCCTCAGGGAGTCGTTGGTGCTGGCAACAACTGGAACAGTGATCACAGTTAAAGCAGAAACATAATACACCAGCATAACAGAAACAACTGTGAAGCATCATGACGGTAGCCGGAGAGAGTACAGTGTTCACCCAACATGCAAGCAGAATGCTCCTTGATTCGTTGTGCACTGAGTAAGTGGCACCTGTAGGGCTGAGCAGGGTATCAAGCTGATGATGGCACCCACGACAGGTGTGAGCAACTCTGGCAGTTAGACACTTACGACTCTGGCACCTGTGATTTGGAGTTGGTCCTGGCGGTGGTGGCGTGTGCATCCGGCGGTGATGCGACGTCCGGGCAGGCCAGGACTGGATCTGATGTATGAGCCCAGGTGGACAGCAGTTGAGGCCGGAGGTAGCGGACAGCGCAGGGCCACAGAGACATGGCATTGAGGCCCCCCAGGCCATCTGAACTGAGGCCATCCGACATGCCCTCAGGTTGCAGCCATGATTTGAGCTGCACAGAGTTAGTGGCCCCGGTTGCACTGCGGCGGGCACAGCCACACCGCCACAGGACGGTGACTTGCGGTGCAGTGAGATAGTGCCACACTAGGGGAGCGGGTCCCCATCGATGTCGAAGGTGAATGTCGCGGAGGTTTGTGGGGGACAGTGGAAGGGCCCCACCAGGGCATGATGCAGAGGGCAGTAGCCGGCCGGAAGCGGCAAATGGAGGAGTGGAATGCTACAGCCTCGTCTTGGCAACATAGTCAGTATCACCAACTCGATGATGAAGACAACCGCTAAACCATGGACTCAGTATCCAACAGATCTCAAGAAGTAAGTGTCCATGGATGTCGGGGAACAGACTTAGTGGCACCGGAGCTGTGAGTGGAGGCAGTCTGCGACGTGGCCAGTACAATGTTATCAGCTCGGCCATAAATGATTCATGACAGAGTTCACAATGTGTGGCCTACTCGACTGCTGTGTGGTCCGGAGGCAGAGGGCAGAGCGGGCCAACCGCTGTTCAGCAAGCTCCTCCTGAAACACTAACACACGGCATTGAAATGGCATGTGGTGATGACTCGTGGTTGACCTAGGCAGTAGCGACAGAGCTGAGCGGGTGTTTGGCCAGCGACGATGCTGTGTCCTGCCTGGTCCAGACTGGATTGGATTTGTGTGAGGCCTGCAGGCCCGCAGTGTAGTCCGAAGGCGTAGTCTCCAAGGGCCCACAGACACGTGTGACTGGGATGCCATGCACATACTTCGTGTCACCACATAGAAGGGGGTATAGTGAGTTAAACTCGGCATTTGCGTGTGTACTCGGCCATTGCCAAATCAAGACTCAGTCCCACATGTGTGGCCTACTTGACCGCAGTGTAGGCCCGAGGCAGCGGTCAGTAGGGGCACACATCCATGGGTCATTGGCCCGCGATGCACAGAGTTAGTGACACCAGGGCAGTTGTCGTCAGTGTCCGGACACCTCCGTGGAGATGGTCCTTTTCTCCTCCGGACTGAACCGCGTCTTCCTCTTACTCATCTCCTTGCGTACAATGATATGGACTCCGCCATGCAGATATCACGACTCAGTTCCACATGTGTGACCTGCTTGAGCGTAGCGTAGGCCGGAGGCAGCGGTGCTGTACGTAAAGGGTAAAGGGGTGCAGCAGGCCTGTGTTGCGGGGGCCGTGATGGTGTGAGGAGGCTGCCAAGGACGTGGGGTTCAGGCTTGGAGTTTGCGCCGGCACGTGGTGGGCCCTCTTCGGCACACGCCGGTGTTGGCAGGTGAGCTGTGAGGCCTGTATTCGCAGGGGCGGGCATGGCAGGTTGGGAGTCCATCGGCCCGTGGTGCAGCAGGCGCATAGGTTCGCAGGCCACAGCGCTCATGGTGAGGGCATCAGCCTCGTGGCGGGCTAGGAGGTGCCGCCCTGGCAGGCACGTTTGGCATTCCGGAAGAGGACCACGCCCAGGGCTACGTGCTTTTTATTCACACCCCTACACTGGCCTTGCGTACGCCGGGCCAGGCCACTCCGCACACGCTTGCAGGGGGGGACGTCACAAGCTACATTTCCGTGTTCTTCCCCACTGGCTGTGGTGACATGGTTGCGTCCACTGTCCACTGCACTCCACACATCAGCAGTGCATGTGGGCATGGATATGTCTGTGGTCTGCATACTGCTATCTGCCCAGGAAATCTCCGCCACAGTTGGCATTGTGTACATTCTCATTCATGGGTAACTTGCCTCCTTCGCACATACCTGGTTCCCACCTCTCCCCACATTCCACTATTGTGTGGCTGCGGTGCCATGCCGTTGATGGTTTGTGTACATGGCTGGGCAAGGTTGCCACAGTGAGTTGTGCTGTCATGTCTGGTGGGTGGGCATGTTGTCTGGTATGTTGTATGAGATTTTGTGACGTGCGCATTGCCAGTGTTGTGAGTTGCATGATTGTGGAGTTGAGGTGTGCTGTTTTTATTTGGTACTTACCTACATGCAGTGCATTTCCATGGGTGCCATCCTGGTAACGCTGGTTGATGATGGACTGTCGGGGATGCTGGAATCATGCACACTGGCTGGGTAGTTGGCTGCAACCTTGGTGTAGGGTCCCCGCTGGTCCACTGTTGCCTGCACATTGGTGGGATGCGTGTGCTCTCTGTTGCGGTAATTGTGTGTTTTTTCTGCAGGGGGCACTAGTTGCACATGTGTGCAGTGGATTGCCCCCAACAGGTGCGGGCCTCCTGCTATGGCGTGTAGTCCTTGCTTGGTCTCCAGCTGTTCCTGCACATTGTGGGGGACGTTTAGGTACTGGGGTACCTGGCTGGTGTTGGCATCCAGGCAGGGCCGGACTGGGAACCAAAACCGGCCCTGGCAAAGTGCTCGGCCGGCCCCCGGAGGCGTTGGGGAGGACGGCAGAGCTGTTTGCCAGGGCCGGTTTAGCTGTATTTTGTTACAGGGCCGATATTGCAGCTATGCTGCAAAAACGTCCCTGTAACAAAAACAGCCCCCAGGGGCCCAAAACCGGCCCCTACCCTGGCGGCCCACCGGAGAAACGCCCGGTGCCCGCTACGGCCAGTCCGTCCCTGCATCCAGGACAGGTGTGGGGACCTTGGATGGGGCTGGCTGTGTGTCTTCTCCGACTCTGGTGGATGTTGTTTGGGGGGTACGGGAGGCCAACTTGTGCAGCACAGCCAGCAGCTTTGTCTGCGGAGGGATGTTGTTTGTCCGCTGTGTTGGTACAGTCAGCCTGTGGGCAATGGTGACCCGAATGCGGTGGATGGTTGTCCTTTTGTGCCTGTAGTGGGCATTGACATTGTCTGGTGTTAGGTCTGTGGGGCTGGTGCGTTTCCTGAGGGTCCACTGTCTTTGTCTGCGCTGCCTCTGTGGTGGTCCGGGGGGACGGGGGTGCTGAGGCCCGGGGGGGGGGTGGCGGAGGGTGTTGTTGCCCTCTCGGGGCTCCGGGATGCATGGTGAGTAGCTCCATGGCATCTGTTGTTCTTCATGTGTGGGTGTGGGCTGGTCTCCCTTTGATGGTGCAGGTTGTCGTCCGACTTTACACCAGGTCAGAGAAGGTGTTAGGTTCCTGCTGCTAACGCGCCTCATCGCCTGTTTTGGGGTCTTTTCGCTGATCGGGCTGGTCGTTGAGAATGTTGTGGTGTGCTGTTGTCGCCGATTTGTGCTCGGGAACGCCTACTCTGCATCTCATTAGCGATAGTTGCGGGGGTCATCTGTGGCGATGTTTTTTGCGGATGCTATCGCGGGTAAAATGGTGTTCTGGGCTGTTAACACCAGCTTGCGAATGTTGCGATGATTTCATCGCCACTTTGGCTGCGATAAAGTGCTGCTAACTCGGCGATGAGTCCTTGAGAATATGCCCCCCTGAGTACAAGCAGTACTAAGGGAGTACAATTGTAACGCACTGAAAGGGATTTATTTTATCACAACTAAGAATAGCCCAGGCACTCAAAATATCAATGTATTCGTCGTAGATGAATGGATTGCACAAAAGATGTATCAAACCAAATGTTTGGACCTTATTTTAGTATATGATGTTTCTTTTGAAGGCAATGTTTGCATTAATTCTGCACTCCTTCATGGGCAGGATGAAGCACTGCATTAAAGTGAGTCATGACATGCAGGCAGACAGGAGCAGTCTCCAGCTAAGTGAATCAAGAACTGCTCTCAACAGACTTGTTGACGGCAGCTCAAAAGGCTGTTTAATGTGCACTGTTTTGTGGCGAAGAAACATGATGTCATGCAGTTTGGGATTCATGCTCAGTTTTCCCTCAAAGTGAAGTTGACTGAAATCATTCACTCAGCTTCGATTACAATCATCTTCGATTATACCAAGCAGAAATTAGGCTTTCTTATTTCGTTAAGCAATCATGACTTCATATGTAAATAAGGGCGTGTATGTCACCAGATACCTGTGAGTGTCTGCTGCTGCATGTGCTCCAGGCAAGGAATGAGGATTTGGTCTTTTGGACAAAAATAGCTTGGCTACAGATCTAGAACAGCAGTCAGAGGAAAGGCTGTAGCTAAGAATTACCCAGCTCCAATAATATATATTGCCTGTGCATTTTAACCTAGCAAATTCTGCAATGGTGTTTTTCGTACTGTTGCTTTCTGCAGCTCCATTTTGAGTACTAGCGCAAAAATGTTTACAGGAACATGCTAACTACACCAGTGTCAGTAAAACTGATAAAACCTTGTGCAAACAAGCCCTCTAATGCATTTAAAGAGGTGGCATTCGATGCAGTGGCTTAACGAAACTTGAGGGCCCCCCATGCAAAGTACATGGAGGCCCCCCCCCCCTGAACTCAATCAGGAGCTCTCAGGCCAGGGTACTGTGCTGAGGGGGCCCCTGGAGCTCGGACCCGACTACACCACATGGGCTGTGGGGGTTTATGTTTCACCACTGATTTGAAGTCACTTTCATCCCATCTCAGTCTGGAATTCCACACTGCTAAATTGGGCAACCATCTGGGAATTCTGAAATCTTCTCAAAACCCAACCCATCCCACCAGTGGGAAGAGTCGTAGACTGCACCTGAATGAATGAATGATTGAGGGATTTGTAAAGCGCAGGACTCACCCCTACAGGGGTATCTCCGCGCTAGCAGCGATACATAAAAACAAGGAGGTGGAAAGATAACCAGGCTAAAAGAGCTCGGTTCTCAGTAGTTTTCTGATTTTAGGCAAGTCAGGGCACATCCGTAACGCAATGGGGAGTGAGTTCCAAAGGCGCGGGGCTACATAGGCAAAAGATTTGCCTCCCGCACGGAGCTTGTTGACCCGGGGTACCACAAGCAGATCCTTTCCACTAGAACGTAACGATCTGTTGGGATGATAGGGGACAAGACTATCGGTCATATAATTAGGTCCACTATCATTAAGAGTTTTGTGAATCAAACAGCAAATTTTAAACTTGATTCGATTCCGAATAGGAAGCCAGTGTAGGCTTTTTAGTAATGGCCGGGAAGGAGTCCTGGGTGGTTG
This sequence comes from Calotriton arnoldi, assembly GCA_963921515.1. NCBI lineage: Eukaryota > Metazoa > Chordata > Amphibia > Caudata > Salamandridae > Calotriton > Calotriton arnoldi. The sequence continues at coordinate 148,533 of CAWUFW010002715.1, read as the reverse complement.
ATTTAAAGCCAGTCGAGCTGCCGTGTTCTGCACTACCTGGAGCCTATTAACTGTCCCCTCATTCACTGAACCCAAAAGTGCATTTCAATAGTCCAATCGACTAACTACCAGGGCTTGGAGCAGGGTCTTGCGTTCCAATAGGGGGAGAAGATCGAACACTCTCCGTAGGAGTTTTAGCAAACCAAAACAGCTACCTGAGACGGCTGCCACCTGCTCCTTCATAGATAGAGAAAGGTCCAAATACACTCCTAAGTTTTTAGCCTTGTTGGTAGGCACAGGAGCGGGCCTAATTCTGCCGGCCACCACTCTGGGGACCAGAGAAGCTGAGCTTTGCCAAAGAGGAGGACTTCAGTTTTGTTGGCCTTCAATTGGAGAAAGTTCTTTAACATCCAGTTGGAGAATGCACGCATGCCCTCTGCAAACATCTGTTTGGTAGCATCCGAGTTGTTATCAAATGAAAACAGGAGCTGCGTGTCATCTGCATATGAGAAAGGGACAAAGCTGTGATCTCTGATGATCTTTGCCAGGGGAGCCACGTATATATTAAATAACGTGGGACTGAGGCATGATCCCTGTTGAACCCCTTTGTTCAGAGGTTTAGCACCGGAGTGGAAATTCCGCAGGTTCACAGTTTGGGTGCGTTGTTCCAGAAAACTGGAAAACCACTGAAAGGCAGACCCCACTACGCCGATTTCCGTTAGTCTTTGTAGCAGTGTATGGTGTGCTACAGTGTCAAAAGCTGCGGATAAGTCCAACAGCACTAGAGCTATAGCTTTGTCCTTGTCTAGGGCAAGCTTGATAGCGTCTGTGACACCAAGCAGGGTCGTTTCGGTCGAATGTTTAGGTCAAAAGCCGAATTGTGAGGGGTCCAAGCATGACTGAGCTTCCATGAATTCCATGAACCTCAGTTAGGTTTTATTCTTCTGGTCAGGTTATCTTAACATTGACAAATATCCCTCTGCAATTGGGGCACAAAATAATAATACATGTATGATTTTGTATATTTCTAATGGTGCTTTTAATGTAGGGCCACCACAATAGATGCTTTCTTTGCTCGTTGTGCAAATTGCAGCATTGTGATTGGCTTAGGGGAACCAATCACAATGCTGCATTGCAGTGTTGTCATTGGCTTAGGGGAGCCTGGCTGCTTACTTTGATGGAGGAGAGGCAGCAGCTGGCGACGTAACCAGCAGCTAAGTTTTCTTTCTTTTTATTTTCGACACCCCCCAAACCCCCTCGACCCTTGCCACCGTTCCCTACCAGCCGCCACTGGTATAGAGAAGAGCAAAAAAGTTTTGTTTCCAATCACCACGGTGTCCCACGGTCCCTGTTTAGAGACTGTTAGTAACGCAAAAGCATTGACACCACTTCAACTTTGTATTGGGTGGGATTCTGCGGGAGTACATAAACCTACCTTTCACATTCAAGTGTTGGTGCATTGATCTAAGTTCACTCATGTTACCCTTGGGTGTTAAAATGAACATTGTAGAGCTGAGTCAGAGACTTGGTTTACACAATATTGGTGCCCAGCATTGGGCTTGGATGATTTAGGAACCCTTCAGTAGTTTCTTTTTGATATACACACAAATGAACCATTACTATGTCATTACAGAGACGTCCATAATAATCATGGTTACCTCCTAAAAGGAATAAGAGAGTATCTATTGATGTAGGTTTGTCATTGACTCTTAAAAGCTTATTCCCCATTCTGTGGGCTTTCTAATTCTTTGAATCCATTTCACTTGAGTCTATTCATATGGTGGCCACTATTGCAGTAGGGGCAATTACGGAGAAGAGGTTACTCAGCATCTCAAGCTCCAAGGTGTCCCCGATGCGGGGGGTAGATGATTTTGTAGTAGCTGCTCATGTGGTATATGTCTGTGAGACATTTTACTGATGGGTGGAGTTTGAGGCTATAGATGTTGCCACTAGGCAGTTTCAGGTTTAGAAGGCTCTATCACCTCCTGCACAGTACAGGGATTAACAAGATGTCAAAATCCCTTTAACTTACCAGGAATACCAGAATTGCTTTGCTGGTCCATTACCACACAGGCACAGGAATGCCTGTGTGGGATTCCTGGGCAATGAAGGGCTACGTGGCCAGTCTTGGCTGGTTACCCACACATTCCTTGTCCCCATGCCATTGACACTTGATGATGATGAATACAAATTTGTAGAGCACACAGATGCTCCTAGGAGTGTCCCAGCGCTAGTCGAGCTGCAAGTTGAATATTACAGGGTAAATAGCCAGGTTTTTTGCTTTTTTTAAGGCATTTTCTGATCTTTCCTGCCTCCAATGCAAGGGGCGTATATTCCATACGGAAGGGCCTAGACAGGAGAAAGAGTCTCCTGGGCCTTGATCTCCTCACTCTTGGCAGTCTTGCTAAGGCCTGATGCGAGGACTGGAGAATTCTGACAGGTCTGTAGAAGTGGACACATCAGGCCAAGTAACATGGACCAATGTCATCTAAAGCACAACAAATCAGCAGGAATGTTTTGAAAGGGATTCTCTGCATAGAAATCTTGGCTCTCTGTGGCAGATTCAGTAAGAGTCGAGCCACATCATTTTGTACCACCTGAAGTCTATGAATGACAATGTCCAGAAGTCCAAGAAATAATGCACAGGCATAGTCTAAGCAAGAGGTTATAAGAGCCTGGATAACAGTTTTTCTGGTCGGAAAAGACAGAAAAAACAAGAACCTTTTCAATGCCTGCCGGATCGCAAAACACATTCGAGCCACAAAGCTGATCTAAGGTTGGAAAGTTAAACGATTATCAACTCCTAAGTTCTTGGCCATCTCCATATAAGAAGCAGGTGGAGCAGATCCATGTGGGCAGCATGCTGAGCAGTTGGTAAGCGCCAGAGTGCTAAAGAAGAGTATTTATGTTTTATTGGTGTTACACATCAGCTGTTTCTGATGCATCCAGTCAAACACAGCAGTTAGACAAGGCTTGATGGAATCAAAGACAAGATCATCTCCAACCTCAAAGGAAAACAGAATTTGGGTATCCTCTGCATATGATATGATCATGGCACCGAATGACTCAACCACAGAGGCAAGAGGGGTGAGATATACATTGAACAAATTTGGGGGACCCGACTGAAATTGCCCTACTGCAAGAAGTAAATGGGGTTAGCCATACTTTTTTTTCTCTATTGTCTAAAAAGGAGGTCAACCACCTAAGAGCCAGACTCTTAACTCCAATCTTCCGAAGGTGATCCAACAGAGAGGAGTGAGGTACTGTGTCCAAGGTGGCCAAGAGATCTAACAAAATCAGCACTGATTTGTTCTGCCACCATGAGTAGAGCTGTCTCAGTACTCAGATTCCACCTAAAACCAGACTGACTTCAATGGAGGAGACCATTAGTCTCCAGGTAACAGGAGAGTTGCCTGTTGACTGATTTAAGACTTTGGATGACTGTTAGGGACTCCTCTAAGGAGATTGGATTAAAGAATGAAAGGGAGAACTCCACCTCCATGGTTGCTGCCCCAGAAAGGGAGAGGCTACCAAGTCCCTGAACAGAATCTGCAAGGCTGAGTTACATGTTGGCAATTTTTTCTTGACAAAAAAAGAGCAAAATTATTGCACCATTCTAAAACGGAGGAGCAGCTATGGTGCAAGCCAAAGGGGACATACAATTGTTCACTATTTTAAGGACTTGTTGACTGCCCTTTCAATGTAGCTTTCAAATAGGTCTTTTTAACGGTCTTGGGCGAGGCATGATATTTCCTCAAGGCCATCCACTATGATTCTTTCTCTGTCAAATTATACCCCTTACACCACAATCTTTCAGCCTTTTTTTACACAGTTTTTTCCTTCAATGAACTTGTCTCAATGTTGTCCGTAAACTCTGGCGTATTCATTTTAACTGGAGGCCAGAAGTGTAGTTTATTGTAGGGCCTAAATGATGAAGCTACCTGAATCGTACCTGTCAGAGCATCCATGAGAGGGAGGGCTTGAGGTGGTAAGGGTTTTAAATTACACAATCACCTCATAGAGGAGGCTTGTACAATTATTACTGCATACCATGAACTCTAGACCTGCTTTCGCAGCAGGACCAGCAGTATAAGTATATATTGGCAACCATTGATTCATTATTATGGGTGTGGCCACAGACTGAGACGAGAGGAATACATTCATTTCACTGAGATAATAGTTCTGCGCTCGTATCCAAGGCTTACAGGGATACCATGATTCTACTGGGAGTTTGTAATTCAGCAACCGATTTAGCTCCAATTCCAATGGGTTAGCTGTGCATGCTAACTGCATGATAAAACAAGCCTTGACTTCTAGGGTACTACGTTTAGGTCTTAGTTGGTACCATAATCTGTATGGAGTCCAGAGAGCATTAAATAACTTGTCTAGGTGAATATTGGGTGGACACACTCCATCCGAGATTCTCTTTGGAGTATGTGACTGGCTTAGATAATCCTGAAGAATGGCTGATGGAGAAAAGTTTGAACTGGAAAAATGTTTGAATGTCTTACAGAGTATCCATGAGGTAAGAGACAAACGGTCTAATGTGAATCATTCTGAAGCTGCCACCAGCAAACAGAAGGTTGCAATCATTGCCGAAGGGTGAATACCTATAGTAGGAGATCTAGTTCAGTAAAAGATCCTTGACAAGCAAGCATTTGAACCATCTTACAGACCACCCATTACAGTCCTTGGGGTAAAAGGCAAACAAAATGCCATTCTGCCTCCTTTGTCTGGTTCAAGGAAAAACAGACAGGTGTCTATCAACCACATAAAAAGCACCATGTGGCCGATTCTGTTAGTAGCAAGGTATGCGAGTGACTCTTCACTCTTCTGTTAGCAGACCATCACAGACCCCAAGAAGGATTCAGAGAAGAATCTCTCAGCCTCTCCCTACTTTTAATGAAGTACCCCTTAATGGAAACAGTAATATCACTAGGTTGAGTTCACAGCTGGGGATATTTGAGCGCAATGTTTCTCCAATAAAACACAGAGTAATAAACCTCACTGACAAATCCGATGGTGGCATCAAAACAGTTGCCAATGTTTCACCCAACTCCATAATTTATCACAAAGTACCACCTGAGTTCACATCAAACGAAAGGATGACTTTTCGAGAAACAACTATTTATGAGACTGATACTGAAATTTGAAAAGAGGACTTTTCACCACACTCCAAAGTCACTCTATGTCATAGACTACTTCTTGCTTATCATTTGTTTCATGACAGATACTTAATTCCACCTTGGTCCTATGTTTGGACCACTTTAGTAGAGTTTCTTGTCATTATATGGCTAGCAACAATGTTCAGTGTTCTCCTACTACTGAATGGACATTAGGTCTGTGAAAGAACAATTGCACAACCTGTGGTTCATGAATTGCAGCCGCACCATTCATCCCACAGAGCTCGAAGAAATCTCTACACTGCAAACATCACATCTTATCCTGTGCCTGAGGGCATAGCTTGGGAACAGGTTCCTTATCAAATTATGGGCCCTACTGAGCATTGCAATTACATTATGTTTTGAAAGTTTCAATGAACAATGTAATCATTCATGGTTCTATTTCAGATGACTAGAAAACATAGACTGTAAAATGAATTATGTCTGATTGACAGGCATATGCCACTTTGAATAATGAAGATCATTATTTGAATTTGATCAAAGAAATATAATATTATCTCCACTACGCACACTATTAACTACATTGAACTAGATAGCCCGGGGAAATATACAACTACACACATTGTGCAGCTCCATCTCCTAATAGGCACCCACATTTCTTAAAGAATTTGTTTTACTACCAGAGTGATGAAAGGTCACTCCACTCTGCTTTCTTTTTTTTCACAAATGCCACAATGAATTCAGAAGAATCTAATCACAACTAACAAGTTGATTTATTTGAATGAATTTAGACTAGAACTTGGCTAAACAAGGATAGGAGTATTGGAAAGAAAATGTGGATGAGAAAAGCATCTGCGGAACAAAATATTGACCCTGTTTAATAATTGACAATTACAATGAACGTTTCAGATTCTGTTATAAATGAAATTATACAAAATGGAGCATTTAATTCTACCTGGTTCCCTCCTGAAGGTTTAGCCTTATGGCCCTATGATTCCAATACCTACATGAATTGTTTTCTTTTCAGCACAACAGACCCTAAAGCTGACCACCCTGATCCACGATGCAGCACAAATACACCTGTAATAGTCACCACATACAGTGTGTGCAAACTGTGCCAACACTTGTTAGCACATTCCAGTTATTCTGCTGGGAAAGAAAATGTATCTTCTGTCAAAGAAAATATGATTTTTCTGACTTCCTTCGGGGACCACATGCCACTAAAAATAAATGCTGATAGGAACAGGAATGTATGCCATATATAATGATGGAAGAAATACTCTGAAAAAGAAGCTGCAGGGAAAATTAGACAGATAGAGCAGGAAAAGTTCAAAACAGTTTTTAAACTTACTGACACTGGCATGCATACGCTCTCTAAGAGAGCGTGCTCTTTAAACCACATTCTGTCCTCAGCCTTAGACATCCTTAAAAGGGACCTAGGTCTGTTACGACACCCAGGCTCTGTTAAGAGCTATTATACAACTAAATTGGGCTTTTCAACCACTTAGATCACGTTTTGTGCCCTGGCAACTTCTAAACAAAACATGCATTTTTGAGCCTTATGATTTGACATTAATGAAAAAACAATGGCTAAAAAAGAATTCACTTACACTTTGCTGAGTATCAAGCAAGTGGAAGAAGCACCATTCCTAGTTAGCGACCATCCACCTATCACCGGGCTAATACACGGCATTATTTCCCTACAAACTACAATTTTTTACTTTAGTGACTGCCTAAAGTACAAATCATTGGGCTGGAATGAAACAATGCACAATTCACATCTGTTCCATTTGTGGAAATTTCTTTTTTGTGTTTATTAACACCACCAGCTGTAGAAACCCGTTAGGGAACTTCATTCTGTCTGATATCATTTTGTTGGATAGAATGTGCAGTGCTTTGATGCCTGTGTTAAGTTGTATTTTATCAGTTGCTCCTACTGCCTCCATCCTCGCACACCATAAACTACTGTACAATGGTTCCCATTTAATGCTACCTAATGTTACTGGTTGCCTCTTGAAGCCAGGCCAAGTATACTTGAATACAGTTTCTAAAACAATACAGTTCTTTGAAAGGACCTTGTTACATACTGCCTCAACATGTAATCAAAGATGTCCTTTGGCATAATATTGATATGAGAGGTATGTATTTTGAAAAAATTTGCAAATTAACCTCTGTATTATTACAAAAGAGTCCCTTTGACTTCTGCAGCAGAAATGTACAAATTGCAGCCAGCCAGAACTTCTTCGGAGATTTGGAGGCTATAACAAATGCAATACCCAACTCACGCTGCTGAAATTGTACATATAATATTTAATTTGTCGACAACAACTGGGATTGTGTATCTTTTTAAGACTATTGGATCTGGTAACTGAATTTAAAGGAGTGTTTGGACTGATACCATCATTTTTTCACTCTTTGTTCTCCATTCTCTTTGGAGAATTTCTGACCATTCAATTGCTCATTGGCTGTGGTATTGTCATCTTTCTCCAAATTGATGAGGAAATCAATAATTTGGACTATACTTGTCCAGCTAAACAAAGATGCGAGAGACCCTAGCATGCTATTTGGCACATGCTTGGCTTTCTGAAATTAGCAAGAACTGGATGCTTACCTTTTGCAAAATAGACACTACACAAGTGAAACCTATGTTCTGGTGTATAAACTGCCCAGCTGAAATCATCTTGGATTTACATTTAGAGCAACTCCCAGTGGCTTTCCAAAACATGGAAATGTTGCTGCAACCGTTCCAGTCACACCAGAGACAATGGCAAGCAAAGCGTCTGTCCATACAGCAAAATGTTAACTATGATGGATCAACTACACCAGTGACACTTTTTTGACGAGTTGCCAGATGACTGGCATGGCTAGCTGTTAGTGTTTGAGCCTCCAAATATTAATTTAGGATTGCAATTGATTGTTGGTCCATCCCATGAGCTAGCTAACGGTAACAAGCCTGCATTGATTGGTTTACATAACGGCCACGCATATGCTGCGTGCGAACCTTTTTAAAGCAGCAAAAATTTTAAATGGCATATTCAGTATCCTGTCTGATCTGTTTAATCATCAACATGCATCCCTCTTAAATGGCCTGCTTATATGATACTTTTTCATATATTCTAATGTTTAATGTTTTGTTGCTTGAAACATGCAAGGGCTAAAGAAACAATTCATGCACAGCGTATGCATTTATTCTTGCTATTTTATGCAATCCCATGTTTTTATGAAGTTAAATTTATGCATACCTATTTTATGCTTTATGTATATATAACATAAAGTATGAAATTAGTTTAACTCTAGAATTTTATATTTTAGTGAGTGCATGGATTTCCCTATCAATTAGATAAATGCCTATACATCTCTCCTCCTACATGATGTCACAATTCAGACATACAAAGTGGGTATGATGAAAAGATTATATGGCTCAACTCTATTTTAAGTAGTCCAAAGCTCTATTTTCTGTATTTCTGCAGAATCATCAACATGTACATTGATGCCATCCCAGCTGTTTCCTTCAAGGTACAAAAAATATAGGGGATAGCTGCATCCCACAAAACTTTAAAAAATTGTTTTTCCCAAAAACAAACTCTCAAACTGGTAGTTTATTTTTGGAAAAACAAAAAACGAATGACCCTCACACTTTAGGGGTTTTATCCCAGAGAGTGGTTCATTATTATTTTTCAGGTCCTCACTAGTAAATTTTTCCTGGTGGTGAAGGACAGAAGAAAAGGACATCCACCGTAAACAAGATTGGTGGTGTAATAAACTCCCTCCAATGGCCCTTACTCCGTTGGGCCATCGTAGGAAGCTTTCCGTCCACGGAGCCAATGGGGGCCCTGTTGACAGAAAGTCTATGGTCTGCTTCCCTCTAAATGAGGCATGCAGATGAGAGGTTTCATGGATTGAGCCTTAGTCTTTTAAGTGAGCACAGGGTTGATGTGTCAAATAGAGATTTTGAGCATGAGAAGAACATTTTGTAGGTCCACTGAAGAGAAACGGTTGAATTAAAAAAAGGTTTTTTGGGGTTATTTCGCTAACCACCGCATTGGGAGCAGTTCATACCTTTCATTCAGACAATGCTCCTGCATTTGCCACTGATCCGTTCATGGATGCTATGTCTCCTCTGGGAGTACAACAGCTATAGTTGCATCAAATGAAGTCGAAGAACACTCCAATGTATGCTTACACAAGGCTTGACCTCTAGGGTTTTGGATACGGGATTGATTGGGCTGCATAACCTGAATAGGGTTTAGAGAGCACTAAATCACCTGCCTACAGGAGTATTAGGTGGTCATACTCCATACAAATTACTCTTTGAAGTGCTTATGCATGTGCCTCATTTTGCTGTCCATGGATGTTGGCTGAATCGAACACCTGATACATTATCATGCTTTGTTCTGCTGCAGACTGTTCTAGAAATGAGAACTAAACTGTTTAACAAGAAGAACTCTGACTCTGCCACCAACGAAGATAAGATTCCTAAAGCTGCTGCTGGGTGGCTTCCCAAAGTGGGAGATTCCTCAGGAAATAATCCCTGAAAAAATGCTTTGGACAGTCCTATAGACCACCTTTTCCAGTAGTTGGAATAGAAAGCATTGGAAGAGTAATTGTGCTGCCGTTGCCTGGTGCAAAGAAAAACAGAAAGGTGTTTTTTACTCACATCAAAATGCAATATGTGGTCTATTCGGTTCAGCAAATCCCTATCAACACCAAGGTGCCTCCAGAGTAGAACAAAAGTCCTAATCCTACTATGGAGGAACTATCACAGGAAGAGTAAAGTTACACTGAAATCCTGAGTCCTATTCTGGAGATTAAGGGGCCTGCTGTGTCTCAGGCTTTACACCAAGTGCTGGTTTCAACAAGTGAACCTAATGCTGCAATTTCAACAATAGCAACTTCTTCCATGGTTTATTATGTACTCCCAACAGAACAAGCACTGATTGAAATGATAACATTACAAGACCTTGTGCTGTATGAAAATGACTCAGATGCAGATTTTGAAAGGAAAGGAATAATCACTCCTTCAGTCGATCAAAGTTACAGATCTCTTCTTGTTTGCTGCTAGTTTTGTGACAGAGAGCTTCTCCACCATGGTCATACATCTGGCTTGCTGCTGGAGTTCTATACATCTTGATGTGGATCATAATGTTGAATATAATTTGCTTCTTGCGAATGGGAAATATATTCCTAATAGGAGAGTACTGATTCCTTTGATTCAGGAATTGCAACCACATTCTTCTCATAGAGCATGTCAGGATTATCATGCTGTTAATATCACTGTGTATCCTATACTGGATGTGTTGTTTGGGAAAAGGTACCTTATCAAATTATGAATCCAAAAGAAATTATTTAAATCTCCTATGATTTGAAAATTTCCCTAGATGACATTTAAGTTCCTGGTTTCTTTGCAAATTCATGGGACATAAATGCTGTAAAACAACTAATGCTCGATTTGAGCTCTTTTGCCTCTTAAGTGGAGAAAATCACCTGAAGCTGTTTTGTTTTCATCATTATGAACACCATTACATTCACAAATCAAATAGTTCCTGAGAAATATTATACACAAAGAGAATAGATAAAGAGTGCTCTGTTTTCTGTGGCAGAGATTCAACCTTGTATGTGTCTCTTGCATGGAGTAATCACCTTGTCATTCACTGCCTTTCATTTTTATGATTTCCAAAATCATAAGCCCTAGGTTGGTATGAAAAATGCACAATGCCTTTCCTTATTATGCCTGGAAATTCCCATTTGAGTTCCATTGCTGCACAAAAATTACTCCCACATTCATGAGCACATCTGCAGGCCCCCACCTACCAGGACTTTCACTCCTCTGTGACATTAACACTCTGCACAGGGACTGTAACCTTTTGAAAGCCACTCTTACTTGTAAATTACTCGCAGCACCTGCTCAAGTCATTTCTTCTTATCACAGACTCCTTGTGAACGTGTCTTCCCTAATTAGGACAAGTATAAGCTGCTGTGGGATGACTCACGGTTTTACCTTCATGTTAATCCTTAAAAAAAAAGTTACATGTTATAGTATTACATTGTAGCCTCCTCTGAGGACAGTATTTGAATGTGTATCATGGCAAAGGATAGCCATAGTAAATATGCACTTTAGTTAATTAAATAAGCATGTTGCCATTCTAATACAAAAAGAGGTGTGTTTAACCTCTGTGACAGAAACATTTGCCTTGCAAACAGCCCGGTCTGCATCTTAAATTCAGTGAAAATTAGAGACTCAGAGGCACATGTAGAAGAACTTAAGTCCGCCATAGCGTAAATTTTTTGATGTTACGGCAGCTTATTTTTTATCACCGTATTTACAAGTTGCAGCTAACCGCAGTTAGCAGCAGTTTTCCGGCGTAAACGAGAATTTTTTGGATCACCACTTCTGTTAGCGGACTTAACAAAAATGAGATGCAAGGTGGACGTTCCCGTGAAAAAATTGCTGCTAACCACACTTCGCAATATTTACAATAATTTCTCGGTTAGGCGATAATTCCCAAAAACTGCTGCTAAGGTCAGTTAGCAGCTGGTTTTTAAGACCAGAAAAAAGCAGGTCTAAATAATGGTGCAAACACACCTGTATATAAGGGAGACTAACCCAGAACCTTATTTGCCTACCTATTGATGCCACAGAGGTAATCCTCTTGCAGTTTGCAGCTCCAAGAAGACCACAACCACCACCGCCAGCAGCACCACCAAAGAGGCAGCGCCGCAGAAGAGAACGGGTCTACCGACAACGAATCACCCTGATAGACCTATGGCCAGAGGATGTGATAGGCCACTGCAGGCTAAAAAGGACCTCCATCCTACGCATACTCACCCAGATAGTGCCAAGGCTGCAGGCATCATCACAGTGCTGCACTAACATACCTCTGCAGACAAAGCTACTAGCAGTGCTGCACATGTTGGCCTCTGGCCCCTTCCAACCAACCACTGCCAGAGTGGGTGGAGTCTCACAGTCAGCCTTCTCCAGGTTCCTCCCAACTGTCCTGGATGCCATTATCAGCCTGACACCGCAGCACCCACACTTCCCCAAAACTGCAGGAACAGCTTGACAACAAGCAAGGCTTCTAAGACATTGCTGGGTTTCCACATGTGTTAGGGTCAATTGACTGCAACCATGTACAACTTGTGCCTCCTGCGGACACTGCATATATATACAGGAAGAGGAAGCACACACACTCAATGAATGTTCAGTCAATTATGGACCACCTGGGCTTGTTCATCAATGTTGTCGCAAATTTTCCTGGGAGTGTACATGACCCCTACATCTTCCACAATTCAATCATCAGCCAGAGGTTTGAGAATGGCACATATGGAAATGAACTGCTTGTTGGTAAGTACAAACTGAACACACTGCACACCTCAAGTACAGAAGCATGTAGCTCAAATATGGTAGAATGCACAGGTAGCAAATGTAATTGGACATACCTTGTAACAGGTCCAAACAATATACACGAGCCCACAATGCAAAATAATCAAGACATATTTCAGACAGCCCAACAAGGGAGTAGCCTACAAAATCTTTCACAAACCACAATGGCACCCTTTGAATCTAGCTTTTGCAGAACTCATCAGACAAGAATTGAAATTAAACAATGCAGCACATGACACAGAACATATGTGTATTCTGCGCTGCATCCATCCTGAAATAAACACATGTGCCTTATGTACAACAAGATGACAGATCACTCTGCTCTCACTTGTGATGGTGCACAATTAGCTGACATACAAAAACACAGTCAGCCATGCACCATGCAGCATTGGTTCTTGCATCATAGGTTTGCAAGTATTGCTGCATAAAGTGAGTTCCCACTGCACACAAACAATCACCAAAGTTGAGGTGTAGCAATCTGATGCACCAATTTAGACAAAAAAATGTGTGTTGATTGGGAACAGACACACACATGGCAATATTGATGAGTATTACCCCAACATGCATACATGCAGAGTCAAAGTTAACTCATACACAAGGACATCAATGCATATGTACATTGTCTCCACATGTCCCAGTAAGTCAAGTGCACCAGGTAGCAGTGCCAATGTCACTCAAACACTGACCCACCTTGGGGGCAAGCTGGATGTAAAAAACCCACAATTATTTCAATGTTTAGCAGACAAGTATTTTTGCTCTCAGCCATCCTCAGCACAATCACTCCCAATGAGGTATCTAGATTATGTTCCAACATAGTAATCTTAAAAAAGTCAAGGTGGATGCTTCACCAGGCACATGCGCCAATGGTGCACCATACAAAATATGTGCACAGGTGATGTTTAGGTGGTGCAATGGGCCTGTAAAGAAGCTCAAATCTCTTTATGAGTAACCCATACATCCTGATAGTCATAACATGGAGGTAACACACAGGAACTGGCCAATGACCACATGCTGATGTATAGGATCTCAATTATAGGCAAGTTAATTTCAGTGATGCAGGTTAATTTGCGGAAGCTCCACATGACAAAGCAGAAAGTACAAGGTTGCACAATACACACACACCAAAGAAGCCACTTTGCAAACACAGTGGGCATAAATACTAATGGACACATCTCTCCATTATCTGTTTCAGGTGATCAAGGATATGCACTCTCGCCATGGCTGATGACGTCCATCAAAGTGACCCACACTGGCCCAGAGAGACTACAACGTTGCACTTGGACGCACAAGGGGCATTGTTGAATGGACCTTTGGGGTCCTTAAATCCAGGTTCTGGTGCCTAGATATATTGGGGGGGGGGATTCCTCTGCTGTCCTGAACTTTTTTGCAAGATCATAATGGCATGTTGCATTCTGCACAATATTTGTGTTCACACAAACACGCCATTGGATGAAGTCCAGGAGGAGCAGGACAATCCAGAGGATGGCCAGGACAAAGAGTCTGATGCTAGACACACCACAACTTCTGCAGCTGGAACAGCAAGGAGGGATGCCATCATCCATAATTTTTTTCCATAATCACCATCCAAAATTGTCCTGTCACAACCCTTATCAAAAAGAAAATTACAAAGATTTTCAAAATCATAAATCAAATACTACTACAACTATGTCTCATATTTGCTTTGTTTTTTAATGCAGAACGTAAGCATTCATGTAAAGTCATGTTAACAAAACAACAGTGCCACACAAATCTCTCACCTAGCAGGGGATATGACAACAATCAAAGGAGAAGTGGGACTGGGACACTGTATTGAGCATCTGAATGTATCACTGGGCATGGTCCCTCATTGAGAATCAATTTCTGTGTGTTGTGACTTCACATGAGTACCATCAGGTCTGTTTACTAAGGGTGGCCAAAGTTAGCGGAGTAACATTACGCGGAATTCTGCAGAGTTGAACAACTCCGTGAAACTCTGCTCCGCTCCGTAACTACATTCCATCTCATCCCAATTCATAAAACAGAAACCTCACATACCTTTGGTAAAACAAGCAACTCTATCTTTACATGCTAAAATGCTTATAGTCATCTCACAAAAGTGAAAATATAGCAAGCAGTGAGAGAGGTGATGATTTTGGGTTCCTCCCTAACCTAGGGAGAGAACCAAGCAGATGCCTTGAACACAAATAGCACATCATGCTGAACGATTCGGTGGTGGTCCCATCCTCCTAGGACCACCCCAAGCACAGTTATGGGCAAAAATTCAATCCCAACCAAAGGCCCTGCAAAGCATTATGGGACGAGATTCTAGAGTGCAGTGAATATTATAGTATCCAATATCAAAACATTCCTCAAGCCACAGGCTCTCCAGGCTCAGCTGAGAGCTAATACTATAATATTCACTGCACTCTAGAATCTCGCCCCATAATGCTTTGCTGGGCCTTTGGTTGGCATTGTATTTTTTCCCATAACTTTGCTTGGGGTGGTCCTAGGAGGATGGGACCACCACCGAATCGTTCAGCATGACATGCTCTTTGTGTTCAAGGCATCTGCTTGGTCCTCCCCCTAGGTTAGGGGGGACCCCAAAATCATCACCTCTCTCATTGCCTGATATTTTTCAAAGCTCACTTTTGTGAATTGGTTACATGCTTTTTTTTAGTATGTAAAGGTAAAGTTGTTTTATCAAAGGGTTGTGGGTGCATTAGCTAACTTAGCTGCATGGCGGAGTCGGAGTTTTTGCATGAATTCTGTGTTTTCAATGTAATGCGCAGTTAGCAAATCTGCGCGATCGGAGTTCATTGCCCCCGGTTACTGTTTACTAACTTTGGGCGTAGTTCGCGTAATTTTGCTACGTGGAACTCCGCGAAGTCACAAAAAAACTCTGCGAAGTTCCGCGAGTAGCGGAGTGCAGCAGCTCGGGTAAAAATTCTATCCAAGCGCCAGCTTGCGCTTGCGAACTTACCGTTCGTGATCGTGAGCGGGAAAAAACTTCGCTGCACATCGTGAAGCGGAGTTTTCTGCACTCCGTGAGCTCCGCAGAGTGCGGAGTGCAGAAAACTCTGCAAACTCCGCAAATGGAGTGAAATTCACCGCCCAGGCCTACTGTTTACCCACAAAAGCGTAGTACAACATACAATCTGTGTCTGATGCATCATTGTAGCTGGGGACACATAGCTATAAACCATCACAATAGTTGAAACACAACATATCTGTGAATTCAATGCCACAGTGAAAGAGTTAACTGACAACAGTCACAAACATACATGACTAATGTAGACAGGAGCCACTTGTGGGTGTGGAGTAGGAAGTCACAGAGGATATTACATGTCAAATTACGGATGTTCCAACACAGTGCAGTGAATGCTTCACACACCAAACAGACACATTCACCCAACATTTGAAAGTAACCCTAGATGACACATGCTTCACTGGAGTGACCAATAAGCACATGTCATGCATCACTGACACTGTGCATGAATCTTCCAGCAGCACTGCACTGATCTTACAATACTATGGGGCATATTCTCAAGAACGTGTGATAACCACTGCAAATTTAGCCTAACGCAACTTTGCATATCGCAGTCTATCGCGGGAAACAACGCTGTGTTAACGTAGTATTCTCAACCTGGCGGCACCATGCGATAGTCCCACGATAACGCGTCAAATGTCCACGTTAAAATCAACGCGACGCCGCAAAAATGCGAAACACGAACGCAAAGAAAGTTGCGATGAGGCCAACCGCGATACAAAAATCAGCGATAACTAGCGACAGGCCTGCAAATCCCACACGTCATGCAGCAAAATGCACCATAAAAGCAGAACAAGAAAAAAACACACCAAAAACAAAATAAACTGTGCAGCAACATGGATGCAACCGGAACCAGTGCCCAGGTGAACGCGAACCCCACAAGCCCCACAGACCACCAGCAAGGAACCACAGGGTCGGGGAAGGCCAAGGAGAAGAGGAGGAGGAAGACGGGGTACAGTCCGCATGACAACCCGATCGTCGACACGGAGGTGACAGAGCACTAACAACAACTGTCCGTCACCTCCACCGTGTCATTGGCAACACAGACGGAAAAATGGCATTCCATCGTGAATGCAGTCGGAGTGTCAAGGAGGCCATGATGCGCTGGCACGATGTGAAAAGGCAAACCAAGCAGAAACCCGCTGCCAACAGGAAGGCAGCAACGGCGAATGGAGGTGGGAGTCCAGCGCCACAGGAGGAGCTGGAGCAAATGGCGGCCACAGTCAACAGTGTGGAGACAGTGCAAGGAGTCGGGAGTCCGGACCCAGCTCGACATGACCTGACACAACATCAACAGGGTGAGTAACAAACAGGGACTGGGGGGACGGGCACAATGGCACACATGCACGACAACGTGTAGCGCACCGCACACCCACAATGACCCTGGGTCATGTCCCTGATCCCCGTGGCACACTGCAGCACACATACAAACAACAAGTAGGCCCCCGTCCACCATGTGCCCAAAGGGCTCCCACCCCAACATCACCAATTCCATGACACACACATGCACCCGTGCGAAACACAGCAAAGATGCGCATCTGAGAGCCACACTGACAATGCAAGTGACACCACATGACGAGCAGCATGGCTGGAGTACAATCACCATGACATTGTGCACGCCACGAGACTGAGGTGGCTGAGTGTGGACCACATCCGGAAAGGAGCAGGTCACACTCAAACAACCACTGACATCAACAATACATCTGCAGACAAACAATGCACAAGAGTACAAAAACCGTCCAAGAGCACAAATGACCCAAGTCGCCAACATCACAGCACCTTAAAAGCACAAAAGTCAAAGGCATACCGCCTCCAAGGGATAAGGGGCAGCAAAATCACAGCTGCAGGTGCGACCCTCCCACAATGCAGCACACACACATAGCAATGACAGCACATCCACATGGACGACAATGTGGTACACAGTGCAACACACACACTGCAGAACAGAGGACACAACTGGGTCCGCTTGTGCATAGAAAATGGCCAATCACATCTGACATAGCAGGGAACTGTGAGATGAAAATGTACGTGTTCAACCTCACCTACGTCATGTAGTCCAAATGTCCACTGTCCCGCATCAAATAGTCCACTCCTCCCAAACAGTCACAATGTACATTGGCATGCAGTCTGTATGTAAACCTGAATAATGCGTGAACATACATGCCAACACAATGTCAAAAAGCATCTCCCCTTCACATTGCAGAGGGAAAAACAACACCTACAGCAGAGCAGACCAGACAACTCTACAGTGATTCTGAAGAGGACCTCCACACTTCCCACACCGACGCCATACAACAGTCCATGGACATCTTCGGGCAATCGACCTCCAGGAGCAGGGCAGCCCAGCTGCATCGAGGATACCCCACCCCCTGCACAGACAACACAGCTGGACGCACGCACCACCACGGCTGGCTCACAGCAGCCCACCGAAGCACACATCGCATTCCAAGGCCAGGTGTCAGACTGCCAGAAGGGGTGTCCGAACAGGTGCGGGTGGGGTCCCACCTCATGGAAGCCAAACTAGATCACATACGTGGGTGTCTAAGTCCCATCAGGGACCACCTACACTCCCCAAAGGAGACCCACACTGCGACAGAGACACCTGCATTTGCACATTTCCAGGACTGACCACACCCAGAGCCACAGGATAATCATCCACACCCCCATGCTGGACTGGCGCACGCTGGCCCAGTCCACTCCTCTTACGCATTGAGTAGGGGACGACAAAGCTGCATGTGCAATGTCCCACACTCTGCCTGCGGTGACATGGCTGCGTCCTCTGCACACGGCACAATGTGATGTTGTGGGGCCATGGCTGGAATGCACACATCATGAGCACATGGACACACTGATAGAGCTCTTGATCTGGCCACGGGCACGTGCGCCCGACACCTTTATTGGCATGGTCACATGTACAGTGACGCATGTGCTGGATGTGTGTGGGGTGAGTGTCATCCAGCCCTCAGGGAGTCATTGGTGCTGGCAACTACCTGAACAGTGATCACAATTTAAGCAGAAACAGAAAACACCAGCACTACAGAAACAACTGTGAAGCATCGTGGTGGTAGCCGGAGAGAGTACAGTGTTCACCCAACATGCAAGCAGAATGCTCCTTGATTCGTTGTGCACCGAGTAAGTGGCACCTGAAGGGCTGAGCAGGGTATCAAGCTGATGATGGCACCCACGACAGGTGTGAGCAACTCTGACAGTCTGGCAGTAAGACACCTCCGACTCTGGCACCTGTTGTTTGGAGTTGGTCCTGGCGGTGGTGGTGTGTGCATCCTGCAGTGATGCGACGTCCGGGCAGGACAGGACTCGATTTGATGTGTGAGCCCAGGTGGACCGCACCTGAGGCTGGAGGCAGCGGACAGTGCAGGGCCACAGACACATGGCGTTGATGCCCCCAGGTCATCGGAACAGAGGCCATCCGACATGCCCTCAGACTGGGGCCATGATTTGAGCTGCACAGAGTTAGTGGCCCTGGATGTACTGCGGCCGGCACAGGCACACCGCCACGGGATGGTGACTTGCGGTGCAGTGAGATAGGGCCACGCTAGGTGAGTGGGTCCACGTCAATGTCGAAGGTGAATGTCGCTGAGGTTTGTGGGGGACAGTGGAAGGGGTCCTCCAGGGCATGATGCAGAGAGCAGAAGCCGGCCTGAAGCGGCAAATGGAGGAGTGGAATGCTACAGCCTCGTTTTGGCCACATAGTCAGTATCACCTACACCATGATGAAGACAACCCCCAAGCCATAGACTCAGTCTCCAACAAATCTCAAAAAGTAAGTGTCCATGGATGTCGGGGAACAGACTTAGTGGCAGCGGAGCTGTAAGGGGATGCAGTCTTCGACGAGGCCAGTACAATGTTATCAGCTTGGCCATTAATGATTCATGACTGAGTTCCCAATGTGTGACCTACTCGACCGCTGTGTGGTCCGGAGGCAGCGGGCAGCGCGGGCCAACCGCTGTTCAGCAAGCTCCCCCTGGAACACTAACACACATCGTTGAAATGGCATGTGGTGATGACTCGTGGTTGACCGAGGCAGTAGCGACAGAGCTGAGCGGGTGTTTAGCCAGCGACGAGGCCGTGTCCTGCCTGGTACGGACTGGATTGGATTTGTGTGAGGCCTGCAGGCCCGCAGTGTAGTCCGAAGGTGTAGTCTTCAAGGGCCCACAGGCACGTCTGGCTGGGATACCATGCACATACTTTGTGTCACCACATCGAAGGGAGTATAGTGATATAAACTCTGCATTTGCGTGTGTACTCGGACATTGACAAATCAAGACTCAGTCCCAAATGTGTGACCTACTTGACCGCAGTGTAGGCCCGGGGCAGCGGTCAGTAGGGGCACACATCCACGTGTTGTTGGCCCGCGATGCACAGAGTTAGTGACACTAGGGCAGTTGTCGGCATTGTCCGGACACCTCCGTAACGATGGTCCTTTTCTCCTCCATATGGACTCCACCATGCAGATATCACGACTCAGTTCCACATGTGTGACCTACTCGTCCGCAGTGTAGTCCGAAGGCGTAGTCATTAAGGACCCACAGACACGTGTGGTTGGGATGCTATGCACGGAGTTGGTGGCACCACATCGAAGGGAGTACAGTGATATAAACGCAGCCATAAAGTGTGTACTCTGCCATTGCATAATCAAGACTCAGTCCCAAATGTGTGACCTACTTGAGCGTAGTGTAGGCCGGAGGCAGCGGTGGAGTACGTAAACGAAAAAGGAGTAAAGCGGGCCTGTGTCGCGGAGGGCGTGATGGTGTGAGGAGGCTGCCAAGGACACGGGGCTCAGGCTTGGAGCTTGCACCGGCACGTGGTGGCCCTCTTCGACACACGCCGGTGTCAGCAGGTGAACTGTGAGGCCTGGATATGCAGGGGCGGGCATGACGGGTTGGGGGTCCAGCGGCCCGTGGTGCAGCAGGTGCATAGGTTTGCAGACCACAGTGCTCCCAGCGAGGGCCTCGGCCTCGTGGCGGGGTAGGATGCACCGCCCTGGCAGGCATGTTTTGCATTCTGGAAGAGGACCACGCCCAGGGCTACGTGCTTTTTATTCACACCCCTACGCTGGCCTGGCGTACGCCGGGCCAGCCCACTCCGCACACGCTTGCAGGGGGGACGTCACAAGCTACATTTCTGCGTTCTTCCCCACTGGCTGTGGTGACATGGATGCGTCCACTGTCCACTACACTCCAAACATCAGCAGTGCATGTGGGCATGGATATGTCTGTGGTCTGCATACTGCAATCTGTCCAGGACATCTCCGCCACAGTTGGCATTGTGTATATTCTCATTCATGGGTCACTTGCCTCCTTCGCACATACCTGGTTCCCACCTCTCCCCACATTCCGCTATTGTGTGGCTGAGGTGCCATGCCGTTGATGGTTCATGTACATGGCTGAGCAAGGTTGTCACAGTAAGTTGTGCTGTCGTGTCTGGTGGGTGGGCATGTTGTCTGGCATGTTGTATGTGATTTTGTGACGTGCGCATTGCCAGTGTTGTGAGTTGCCTGATTGTGGAGTTGAGGTGTGTGGTGTGTTAATTTGGTACTTACCTACAAGCAGTACATTTCCATGGGTGCCATCCTGGTAACGCTGGTTGATGATGAACTGTCGGGGATGATGGAATCATGCACACTGCCTGGGTAGTTGGCTACAACATTGGTGTAGGGTCCTCGCTGGTCCACTATTGCCTGCACATTGATGGGATGCGTGTGCTTTCTGTTGAGGTATTTGTGTGTTTTTTCGGCAGGTGGCACAAGTAGGACATGTGTGCAGTGGATTACCCCCAACAGGTGCGGGAATCCTGCTATGGCGTGTAGTCCTTGTTTGGTCTCCAGCTGTTCCTGCACATTGTGGGGGACGTTTAGGTACTGGGGTACCTGGCTGATGATAGCATCCAGGACAGGTGTGGGGAACTTGGATGGGGCTGGCAGTGAGTCTCCTCGGACTCTGGCGGTTGTTGTTTGGGAGGATACCAGAGGCCAACAGGTGCAGCACAGCCAGCAGCTTTGTCTGCGGAGGGATGTTGGTTGTCCGCTGTGTTGGTGCCATCAGCCTGTGGGCAATGATGGTCCGGATGAGGTGGATGGTTGTCCTTTTGAGACTGTGGTGGGCATTGACATTGTCTGGTGTTAGGTCTGTGGGGCTGGTGCGTTTCCTGAAGGTCCGCTGTCTTTGTCTGCGCTGCCTCTGTGGTGTTCAGGGGTGGGATGGCGAGGGGGTCTGGGGGGGGTGCTGGGGCCCTGGGGGTGGTGGCGGAGGGTGTTGTTGCCCTCTCGGGGCTCCGGGATGCATGGTGAGTAGCTCCATGGCATCTGTTGTTCTTCATGTGTGGCTCTGGGCTGGGCTCCCTTTGATGGTGCAGGTTGTCGTCTGACTTTACACCAGGTCAGAGCAGGTGTTAGATTCCTGCTGCTAACGTGCCTTATCGCCTGTTTTGTGGTCTTATCGCCGATGTGGCTGGTCGTTGAGAATGTTGAGGTGTGGTGTTGTCGCGGGTTTTTGCTCGGGAACGGCTACTCTGCATCTCATTAGCGTTAGTTGCCGGGGTCATCTGTGGCGATGTTTTTTGAGACTGCTTTTGCAGGAAAACTGGTGTTATGGGCTGTTAGCACCGGCTTGTGAATGGGGCGGTAAATTTATCGCCACTTTGGCTGCGATAAAGTGCCGCTATCTCGGCGATAACGGCTTGAGAATATGCCCCTATATTCCATAAGCACAACCAATGACACAGAGCCCTGCCATGGGACAACTGGCAAGGCATCAACACTCCTCAACGTGCATGCAGGACTATAGCATGGCAAAACAAGGGGAGAGGAGTTGGCCTAACGGCTAGGGCGGTCGACCTCGAATCTGGGGAACTGGGTTGGAGTCTCGGCAATGACGCTGAACATCCTGTGATTCTGGGCAAATCACTTAATCTCTCCGTGCCTAACAAAAATGAATGTGTCCTCATGTAACGCAACTGGTGCTATTTAAAGCGCTCTGATACCCGATACCTTCGGGTCAAGTTTGCGTTATATAAAACTCCGTAAAAAAAAAATATGTGTAGAAGTGGAATGCAAAACAACATTGGGGTGGCATGGCAATGAAAGTTGAGAATGTACTACATTCTCATCAAACAACACTTACACAGTGTTGACACCCCCAAGACAGAGGACAGACACACATGAGTGAAGTGCAACAGGAAAACAAATAAGTACATCTAAAATGTGCCTGCAACATACTAACAATTACATCATGAATGGACAATGTATTGGGTGAGACGGACATGACTAGAAATAGTAGCACCATGATATTTTAAAAACTTTGGTGGATGGTCACTATAAGTTTACTGATGTCAATTGCATGATGTTTGTAATTTAGTAATTTATCATAACTATACAAATATACATACACACACCTGCAGTCACAGTTTAACACATAGACAAACATGCAAAGTAAAAAATGTTGCAATGTCACTTTTTGTTCTATCTCTCAAGGGATGTACAACATAGTCTGTAGAATACATTGTTGTGTATGATGGCCAGAAAACATGTATGGCATGTGTTGCATCCCTGTGTGGCCAACCAGTACCTCAACTCCAGTCATGTGTATGCTACCCCAACCTATCTCCAGACAGAACCAAGGGAAATCCACCATACACACAAGAGAATCATACCATGTGATGATGAAAAGCAGACCCACCTGGTTGTCTCTTGGATGACAACTTTAGAAAGCAAATTACATGTGAGACATATCCCATGTAAGTCATGGTTGTGCAAGCTGTGTGAACATGTTTTTGGTGAGGATAACATTGATCTGCCTCATCTGCTTCTAATAAAACCATCTCACAACCATGGACAATGACACAAGGCCTCTAACCACAATGCACTTTCATAATCAGTGACTCATCCAGCTCAAGCCTTGGTCAGCCATAAGTACGCAAGCATGGGTACAGCTGGGCACTCTGAGTATGCCGGGTAAACCCCAGGTGCTAGATATGCAAATGGCCTCTCTAAGTTACCCAGTCACAGGTACCCTGCCATACAAGATTACTCAAGGTCAGGTGCCTCACCTTCACCAGCTAATGCTCTGCAGAAAAACATCATGCATGATGATGTGAAAAGGGGCAGGACAAAATAGGATGTCTCCCCTGTCAACCCACTGTTGTGATGGGGTGTGCCATGCAATACAGAGAACCCTTTGTACATGATCAGGTGCACCTTGATTGTTCACCCCTACACGGTGCACCATTTGTGCTTCTCCTGTCCGCAATGGGTCTACATCTGGCGTGCCAGAGTTTGCCAACAGCTAAGTGTCATTGATGCTGCATCAATGTCCACTGCTAGTGCCCACAGGCTTGTGGATGACGTAGGCCTAGCCTTCAAAGACATTTTGCAAAAACACTACAGTACCTGTGTCTGACACTATGGGTCAAATACAAAAAAACTGTGTTGAGCCAATTCAATGGGCACTGTATGTGCTTACTGCCAGTGTACGTCATGCTGTTGTAAGTAGTGCACTATGTAAAGTGCTGCTTTGTTGTGGCCAGCCAACAATGTCCTGTCCACCTTGGACTCTGGCTCTAGTACATGTTTCCACATTGCTTTGTGTGCGTTGTTGGCCTCTGCATATTTTGCACCAGGCTGACACATTCTGCATTCTGGTGCATAGATTTCTGCAAACAACTTTAGCGGTGCTACCACATGCTCATGTCGACTACAGAGGCTGAAACATGACGTACTGCATACTCACATAAATTGGTTGGTGTTTCACCTGTCCATCCATCATATTGTTATCCACCTAGCTTCAAACTGTGTAGTGCTGCCACACTCGACTGATGTGAAATTGTGCCACACACACACTGTTCAGCATGACATATAAGAATGTATTGCACCTATGTTGCAGAAATGACAAATCAATTGCCAGATCTACACAGTTTGCTAACATCATCAGATTATGTAAAACCCCATCGCGTACCACTACCACCTTGATTCATGCACATAAGTGACTTTGCAGCTGCACACAGAAATTTTGAACATCTGCAATTCTAGGTGAAGAATAACCAAATACAAATCTGTGGTCAAGCTTTCTCATTGTTTACAGCATCCAAAATATGTTTTACAAGTACTGGATGCCTGATGTTCATTTACATGTGTGTTGCAAGCCTGTCAAATAGTTGCAGACATCACAGCAATGTGTAATTTGACAGTCATATATGTTGTCACACATACAAACTATGCCAAACATTATGACTACCACTGATGCATGCATGTCTTATCACATATGAATCAATGTGGATAGGCTGCAATGTGTGGTCCAAGGGCATGTTGACAGCTATGTATAACTGGAATCTTGACATATCAGAATTACTGAAGTCACATACACAACCCAGATCACATCACATAGACAAATGGTGTCAGCAGTCATGCTATTTCATGAAATCTAGTACATCTGATGAACAACTTGCACTTAGCGTTAAAACATTTGCCGATTAATCCGACAGCAATAATTTTTTCATAACCGCCATTGAAAATAATCGCAATATACATGTTACAACACTGAAAATTACCGCAAAAGCCAATAGCGTGCTAAATATTATCGCAGAGTCAAAAAACAGGCTGCAAACACATAGGAAGTGATGTCAGCATGCATCCTGTGTAATGGAGGAGTACTGAGCACTTTCAATATCTCTTTTAAGCACACTGTCAGTATCTGAAGAGAGTGTTGGAGGTGGATTGAGTTGTGTGCTTTTTTGTTTGTAGTAGAGAGTGGTGTTGTGTCCTGTGAACTGTCCCTAGTGTCTCTGTGAAGTCCTGTGTACTTGTCTTTATGTGTATTTTGTGTCTTGTAGTAAATCTTGTCGGGTGTCTGTCCAAGGGGTACTTTTATCACGTTAACTGTTGCAGGGTGTTATTTCGGGGCTTTTCTTTTTAGATAGTGGGTTTAGGGGTGTTTTGGGAGATGTTGGGTGTGGGAAGGGAGTGCAGGATGTCAGAGGGGGCAATAGGGGGCTTCCTTTGGCTGGTGAAATTCTACCGGCCATTGATGGTTGAGAGTGGAGGAAGGATTCTGCAGGGATATGCTATCTGTGTATGTAAGGTGAGGTGGGAGCATGTCCACAGCCAGATGATGAGGATCTTCGGGGTGGACAGGACTGTCCACCAAAGGAAGCACCGATGCCTGGATTGCGTGGGCCGTGAGGGTGACATGTTGGACCACCTGGGAATCATCGTTGGCAGGCAAGGTGGTAAGTAGAACTCCAAATTTCATCAATCAACTTTTTCTTTCAAACTTCAAAAATGTAGTCTGGGACACAATGTAATAAACGCTACATGATGATGTCATTTATTTTTAAAGTCAAGCTGCCAGCTAAAACACACTTGCAGCATTGTGCAAGTGTGACAGTGTATACGATGAGGTATGACTATGTGCAGGAATGTGTACACTCCTGCACACACTAAATGAAGTGCTGTGTCATGTTTCAATGTGTGCTGCGCAGTGCATCCTATTAAGATAGTGTATGAGGAGATTTGTGTTTGTTGACCTTCAATGTGAATGAAGTGTCCATGTGAGCTGTACAATGCAGGATGCATGACAAAACACACTGCCTGATGGACAAACATGTCTAGCACCACTGTGCAAGGGTCATATCACATGGTAGCACTTCACAATGTATGTGACGGACCACATGTCTGCCACATTTTTTTAAAATCACATTTGCTCTATGACATGGCTGATTTTGTGTAAGGTACAATGGTATTTAAAAAGTTGCATTGGAACTCATATGCCTTTTTTGGAGTGTCACTCTGCCTCATACACAATGATGGATCAAACCATATCAATTGTCAAAACACACCCTTGTGAGATATGCAGAGCAAATATTGTCTATAGACCATGGAGAAAATGATGCTGTGGCTGGAAATGTGGCCTTGGGAATGTGTCACGCAAGTAGTGTGTGCAAAATGAGAACATTTGGTAGCAGGATTGTCTTGTGTTGCACAAGGCTACATTGATCATGTTTTGTGGGTACGACAGGCAAAGAAGATCCAATCATGTATGCAACATGAACAGAGACAGGACTGTTACAGGGAATTATTTGGATGTAGATGAATCTGCTGATGAACATGACACATGTGGAAATTCACGTCTGATACTAACACATTTTTCTTTTAATGCCTCACAGCTGGAAGACCACTGATTACTCAGGGGGACATCTATGCCTTCATGGACCCACACGCCACTGGTGAGTGCCTTCATGATATATTTGCATTGTGAGATGGGAAGAATGTTTGGGAAAAATCCTGTATGTAGTTGAACACAATCTGGGTGTGTATCACATGGACCTCGCCTCCAGTATGATGATGGATCATAAAAGTGTGATGTATGCACACATTTATGAAGTTGAGCTTGAGCACAGCATTTGTCTTCCTGACGTAACTTTGCACATCCCCAGTTAGTGAAAGTCATCATCACACTGTATCAGCAAATATCCTGCTCATCCCTGGCTCTTGACCTTTCTTGGAGCAATTATCATGGCATGCCAAACATGTAGGCACTCTGCCACAAATGTACAATGGAGCCTGTTCTGGTGGTAGCCATTGCAAATGGACATTGTTCTGTATGTGAATAATTGTTGCTATTTTAGCATGCCACCTTGTTTGCCAACATGCTTTAGCAACATGTTAGACCCCTATTTCTGAGATGTTGTAATGTCAATACAATACAACAAACATTTCCAAGGTTGACCATCTGAGATTTGTCACATCAGGTGTGTGATGCAATGGAATTCATTATGCCCAAATTAACACCAATCTTTGCATGCTGTGGCTGTGGATGTTCATGCCTAGATAAATGCTGTACGCAACTGTCACACAATGTGATAGAAGAAATGCATTATAACTTGATTTCAGGTGTGAATACATGTCCAAATCACAAAGTGTACATGCCTTCTAGGCATTGCATTATGGGTACGTGGCAGCTTAGGCTTACGTTGCATGTTGACAGCTAAATGACATGTGATTTGGTCAATCTGCACAGACTGATTCAGTAAATGAAACCTGTTAAGGTACACTGACACCTTCACTTAATCCAGAAATAGCAAAGGGTTATGTCAATCCAGTCGATGCATGTGGATTACACAGCGTACAGACAGGAGAGGAGACATGTGAGTGATGCTGGTGATGGCTATGACCAGACATGAAATAGGTGTACAGCCTTTCACTGAGATAGCTGCCAATGATGATCAAATATTTGGAGCACCAGTTGTCAGTTACAGGTATCAGTACAAAGAGTCAGTCACATACACAATATGATAGCTGGTGTACATGATTAAAGAGTTAGTGCAGCAGGATCCAGAGTCACACCTCCTTTGGATGTGTCGTCATCACTGTAATGGATAGTTATGTGCCAACATTGGAGTCCTGCCAATAGTCAGTGTCTTTCCTCTGATGTGTTGTATCTTTGATATGTGGGTGCATATTACAAGGACACCATGTACTCTGCAATGTTACATGGTACAACATTGTGGTAGCAAGAGTGCCTTAGCCTGAGTCACGATGCAGCATTAAGCCGGCTACCTAAGTATGTTGTCCAATAGTGCTTTATACCACCATTTCACATCATATCTTGTGTGCTAATGGTGGGAAATGTATACACGCACAACCAACTTTTTGGATGTCTGTCCCCTATCTCCAAGCCTAGCTTGAAAATGTATTAGTGCATAATGTGTGATACCCTGGCCAAATTGTATATAAATATGCACTGAGGTGAGAATGGTTTAATTAGTTCCCATCCCTGCTGTTCCAATGTGTGCTGCACTGTGCGGCACACATGGAAACAGCAAGACACCATTGATTGTTCTTGTGAAGGAAGGTGCACCTTACCACACATGACCAATCTGTGATGAAAATGTCATCTTGTGACTTCAATATGTGCTGCATTAAGCAGCACACATAGACGTGACAGTACATTATTTCAAGAATAATCATGTGCAGGAAGGGGCATCCTCTGGCACATGATCAACCTCCACATCAATGCAGACAATGCAAGTGGGCCTGCATAGGCGCAAGGAGGCAAAAGTTTCCCTGCAGCGTGGGGGCAGACACAGGTCTGCACCATACTGTTGTAGGTATGGTGCAAAGCTGCATTCCTGAAGTTGAACGGTGTGGCGTTAAGCCAAAGAGACCAATGGCACGTTCGCCAGTACCTTGTGAAGATGCCCCTATGTCTTTGATTGGCATGGCATGGCCTGGCTCTGCAATGGTCCTGTTAAGCTGTATCCCTGGGCTCATTCCCCTGGTAGACTCAGTCTGAGTATGTGACAGCACCATCATTTAACTCTGCCAATCCTAAAATGTAGTGACTCTACTCTGCCCTTGACATGTCCCATGCCATACATGGTCAGGTCAGTAACACCATCAGGTTGTAATTGATCCTTAATTTCACATTGCATTGTTCAGGCCATTTGTGAATTCAAAATGTTTGGTGAGAGTGTAGAGTCCATGTTTTCATGCACTTGTGTTTCA
The DNA here is from genome assembly GCA_963921515.1 of Calotriton arnoldi. Taxonomy (NCBI): domain Eukaryota; kingdom Metazoa; phylum Chordata; class Amphibia; order Caudata; family Salamandridae; genus Calotriton; species Calotriton arnoldi. The sequence goes on along the minus strand of CAWUFW010002715.1, from coordinate 119,509 downwards.
AAGTTAAATGGAGAACATTGGCCTTAATATCAGGACTTACATATTGTCATTTGTCTTATTTTTCAGACAACATGTCACCAGAGCAGGCACGGGTGTTCCAAATACGTAAGGAACAGTACATGCACATACGCCAGGTGGCCAAGGGCTATCGTGCAATGGCGAAGAGGTATAGAGAGGGCCGGGCAGCTGGGAGATGGAAATCTCTGCCTGAATTTGCACAGAAAAGCTTGAGAAGTGCCACACAGGCCCTACCAGGCCCTTCTAATGTCAGACGTGGGTCCAGACATCCTCACCGATCTGCCACTCAAGGTCAGACACCACCCAGCCAACCTGCGGCAACTGGATCAGGCATGCAAACAGGTGCACCCTCACATCCACGTACACAAGGGGCTGCCTCACTACCATCTGCAGCACGGACACATGGTGTAGGTTTCACTAAAAGGGACCGTCGGTGCTTGCTGGAATTTAATGTGCTACTGGCACAAATTGAAAAGGATGTGTCGGACATGACCACCCACCTCCAGGACATCAAGAGTGCCCTGGGGCTCCCATTTTGAGCAGCCCAGGTTGTGAGCCTACCCCCTTTTCTACAGTCCCCCAATTCCTTTTATACAACTGTTTTGATATTAGTGTAAGTTTTTAAGTGTCATTTACTGTAGTTGTAGAGTAGAAATAGTTAGTGTAATTTTTATATAAGGTTTTAGATATTTTATTCCCCTTAATGGAGTCTTATGGGCTAAGTTTCCTTTTCCTTTGGGTGGGGGGTTGATGTATTTTTCTTGTATAAAAACAAAAAAAACAAAAATATATATATATATTTGTGTAGGATATTTGCATAGTTAGTTCATGTTTAGCTAAGATGTCTTTGTCCTGATGATGTGCCTGAGAGGGGTGAGGGGGGTTGATAGCTCATATATGTTGTTGAGTGTTTAGTATTAGATTAGGTAGATACTTAAGAGTAACATTTATTACCAGTTAGTTCAGATTAGGCTAGTTGTAGTGATTAGTGTCAGTTTAACATAGGTAATTTTGTAGTATTTTAACCCCTTGGCTGCGGCGGTAATTCCGCCGCGGCGCTGGGGGGGTGGGGGATGAGCGCGGTGCCGCCATGCTTGTGACGGAACCACGCCGTCATGAGCCACGGGCGGCATGTGCTCATGACGGCGTGGTTCCGTCACAGCCCCGCCCGCTCATTAATTCGCCCGCACAGGCGGGGAATTAATCGCGCGTGGGCCGAGCGGCAGCCGCATGACTGAACCACGCCGTCATGAGCACATGGCGCCCGTGGCTCATGACGGCGTGGTTCCGTCATAGCAATACAAAAGGAGATGATGGACAGAACGTTTGAGCCAATCAAACACTCACCCCCAGTCAACTGATCTGGGTTTAATCCATCATCATTCTTTAGCTCACTCCACCACCCCAGTTCAGACATGGCCATATGCAAATCAGTCTGACCCTGTGCCTCATGGGAACAGTCCAGCCCGAACTGCCAAGCCATGTCTTCCCTGGACCGGAAACAAGCATCCTAGGACCGGTTTCTGGCATTCCAGCCGTCATCAGCCAGGCTTGCTTGAATCCAGTGGCAAAGTGAGCAAGGGACCCACGTCTGGGCATACCCCCGCCAACTTAGGGCGAACAAAGCAATACAAAAGGAGATGATGGACAGAACGTTTGAGCCAATCAAACACTCACCCCCAGTCAACTGATCTGGGTTTAATCCATCATCATTCTTTAGCTCACTCCACCACCCCAGTTCAGACATGGCCATATGCAAATCAGTCTGACCCTGTGCCTCATGGGAACAGTCCAGCCCGAACTGCCAAGCCATGTCTTCCCTGGACCGGAAACAAGCATCCTAGGACCGGTTTCTGGCATTCCAGCCGTCATCAGCCAGGCTTGCTTGAATCCAGTGGCAAAGTGAGCAAGGGACCCACGTCTGGGCATACCCCCGCCAACTTAGGGCGAACAAAGCAATACAAAAGGAGATGATGGACAGAACGTTTGAGCCAATCAAACACTCACCCCCAGTCAACTGATCTGGGTTTAATCCATCATCATTCTTTAGCTCACTCCACCACCCCAGTTCAGACATGGCCATATGCAAATCAGTCTGACCCTGTGCCTCATGGGAACAGTCCAGCCCGAACTGCCAAGCCATGTCTTCCCTGGACCGGAAACAAGCATCCTAGGACCGGTTTCTGGCATTCCAGCCGTCATCAGCCAGGCTTGCTTGAATCCAGTGGCAAAGTGAGCAAGGGACCCACGTCTGGGCATACCCCGCCAACTTAGGGCGAACAAAGCAATACAAAAGGAGATGATGGACAGAACGTTTGAGCCAATCAAACACTCACCCCCAGTCAACTGATCTGGGTTTAATCCATCATCATTCTTTAGCTCACTCCACCACCCCAGTTCAGACATGGCCATATGCAAATCAGTCTGACCCTGTGCCTCATGGGAACAGTCCAGCCCGAACTGCCAAGCCATGTCTTCCCTGGACCGGAAACAAGCATCCTAGGACCGGTTTCTGGCATTCCAGCCGTCATCAGCCAGGCTTGCTTGAATCCAGTGGCAAAGTGAGCAAGGGACCCACGTCTGGGCATACCCCCGCCAACTTAGGGCGAACAAAGCAATACAAAAGGAGATGATGGACAGAACGTTTGAGCCAATCAAACACTCACCCCCAGTCAACTGATCTGGGTTTAATCCATCATCATGAGGCACAGGGTCAGACTGATTTGCATATGGCCATGTCTGAACTGGGGTGGTGGAGTGAGCTAAAGAATGATGATGGATTAAACCCAGATCAGTTGACTGGGGGTGAGTGTTTGATTGGCTCAAACGTTCCGTCCATCATCCCCTTTTGTATCGCTTTGTTCGCCCTAAGTTGGCGAGGGTATGCCCAGACGTGGGTCCCTTGCTCACTTTGCCACTGGATTCAAGCAAGCCTGGCTGATGACGGCTGGAATGCCAGAAACCGGTCCTAGGATGCTTGTTTCCGGTCCAGGAAGACATGACTTGGCAGTTCGGCTGGACTGTTCCCATGATGGCACAGGGTCAGACTGATTTGCATATGGCCATGTCTGAACTGGAGTGGTGGAGTGAGCTAAAGAATGATGATGGATTAAACCCAGATCAGTTGACTGGGGGTGAGTGTTTGATTGGCTCAAACGTCCGTCCATCATCCCCTTTGTATCAAGCGTGGTTCCGTCATAAGCACGGAACGGGTTAATAAAAGGTAAGTGTTTTGGATTTGTTGAGGCACTTATGTTTGAAGTGATTTGATGGAGTGGTGCTTTGGATGTTGTATACAACATATTCAATCACACAACAATCATTAGAATGTCTAAGTGTGGTAATGACATAATATTTTTGGGAACGGCTACTATCATGATACTGTAGTTTTGTGTTCAGGAAACACACATGAATTTAAGGATGGCAAATATGAGTTATGCCCTTGGATAGGGATACTCTGTTGATATGTTTAGCATCTTATGAGTAACTTACAGAGTTGTACACCACATTGGGGCACATTTACAACACAATGGAGAAGCATGGAGTTAAGCAAACATTGAAATTGCAACGCTTATCCATTCAGAAAATGCAGGTATGCGCCGTGTGCACAAGAAAGCTGCACACCCCTGCATTTCCCCTAAGCCTGGTGCAGAATCCAGCTGCCAAGCACAAACGCAGGCACCCTAGCTACATAGTGCAAGGGTGTCTGCATTTGTGAAATTGGATGTTTATGTGCAGGAAGGCTCACCTTCCTGCACATACACAATGTAGTCAGTTTGCTGGTCCGATGTGTGCTGCACAAGGCAGAATACAATGAAACAGAAAACACGAGGGGAAATGATGCATTTCTCCCTGTAGTGCCAGTTTAATACCCACTTTTCCCAGGTATTACTTTTGACACTGCCTCCTATTCCTGCCACCCTTTTGAGTAAATCATGTGTTCTAGAGAATGTTCTAGTGTTCTGGAGTATCCTCTGTAAATAGTCAACGGCGTTTTGACCCTCTGTCGATAGCGGGGTCTCTTCAGGATGGAAATTCTGGGGACTAGAGAATGGGGAATTAATTAGTAGTGTTGCAATGTTAGGTGGGCTGTAATGGTGAGATGAATAAAGCTTACCCAGGGCAATGGATGTACGCTGAGAGTTCAGGTATGCATTATCTTCCGATTGTAAGGATCAATTAATGGTGCAGTCTGGGTGGACACTCCAGACTGATGATAGGGGATAATTATCAAGAATTTCTGAAAACAATGGTGAAACAGTATTAGTATTCACCATGCTAATACCGCACTCATGTCCTCCGGAATAGTGGCTCAATAGAGGCGCGAGTGAGCACCTTGTTACTCACCCACAATAAATGTTGTATGCACTTGCTTCTATGGTAAGTGTAAGATGGTATGGCGTGATCAAATCGCCCTCTGTAGAGGTACTGTTCATGGCCAGTATCTAGAATACATAATTCAAGGTGGAATGAATATCATGCCAAGGGGGAAAGGTTTAGCTGTACTCAGGCAGGCAGGAGGATAACTACATCCTTACTCACCCTGGTAATGGGAAATCCACCTATACAGATGAAGGGTACAGGGATATACCTTAACCAGTGGGTGTCAAAATCAGTCCCACTGTCCGCTGTCTGGGGGAAATAACCAAGGTAAAAATAAATATAATTAATAATAAAACCCAGGGAGACCCAGAGGTCTGCTTATAGTCCAATTGATATCAAAAAGAATAAGGGCACAGCAACTTACCAGTAGCAGGTGTAACTGCAGGTGTAACTGCAGGTGTAACTGCCGGTGCAGTCCACCCTGTGGTATTCTGATTTACTCAAAAAAACACAATGGACATCCTTTAATTCCAATAACCAATTCTTTTTAAAAACTGTCACCTTACTTTACTCACTTGTTGGTTATGGTCACTCCACTGAGGTCACATGAGTCACAATCTCTCTCGCATAAATATATATGTAAATATTGTTAATACACAGCAAAACGCTAATTTTTGGATAATTGTTGTTCCAAAATTAAAAAGCATTCACTTCGGCTGAAGTGAGTGTTGAATAAGTAAAATTGGTTGGGTTGCTATCTTGAGATGTGACGTGCCATGACACCCATCACAACAAGCTTTGTCCACACTGTTGAGTTTGAGTAGATCTGCCAAGTAAGACTTGTTAGCTATGCTAGGGGAAGACACTTCTTGCGGCATGACACTGACTTGAACATTGCAGCAAATGCCTATCCCCATCATGTACGTAGCCAAATGTTGACTTCTTGCAAAATTTTTGTATTTGAGCTATGAGGGATTGGCTAGTTCACACATACCCGGTCATCTCACTGCCTATCTGGGACACAGACTCAACATGACCATTTATCAAATGTCCCTCTGGGTAAGTTTGGATGGATGGACTGATCATACATTTTTTTGACACGTCTATACTTGAATGGTCATAGGCAGCACACATCTGTGTGAATTTAGTCATTTTAATTACATGTGCATTCACATAGGTAGCAGACTGGCCCAGTTCTTGGGAAAACAACCCCCACATTGTGTGAATGCCCAGTGGAGGCCCAGACTTAGTCCTTTGGGGGGGGGGGGGACATGTCCAGAGACATGTTGAGGAAGAGGCCGAGTTCAGTCAGCAGGCTGATTACAGTGTCATTGGGAACAATGGCAAATTGGCAGTCCTCATTGAAGTCCAAGGTGAGTGTATCAGAGTCATTCAGAGGACAGTGGAAGCTGATGTTCGAGGCATGATGGTAAGCACAGGTCCAAGAAGAAACTGTCCTTTTGGCCCAGATGAATGCTAACGCTGACTTGTTCGCATGAATGTTGATTCATCCACATCTTTCTGATGTGTCATGTGCCTCCTGTGTGCCTGATGGTGTATTGGCTGGAGCACTGTGAGGCTGTGACACATCAGGGGGGTAAGAGGTGGATGTGGAAGGTGCAGCAGCATTCATCTGTGCCACATGATGTGGCATCACTGCAATGATGATAAGCTGCAGGGCTTGCAAGACTCCGGCAATGTCTCTGTGGTATGCAGCCATGACTGCCAAATGTGAGGCCTGCATCCACTCCATGTTCTCCATGATCTTTCTCATTTCACGCAACTCCTTGGTGACATCGCTGGAGCCACTTTGACTGGACAGTTGTTCTTGTCTCTGAGTAAGTACTCCAGCGATGTTAGCCATGGAATGCTGGATAGCCTGGAGCAGACTGTTGGTGCCTATGATGGACTCTAGGTGGTCCCTAATGGGACTGAGACACCCACGGACCCCATCTAGTTTGGCCGTCAGGCTGTCAAACCCCACCCGCACCTGACCAGCCATCTCCCGCTGGACCTCTATTGCACGGCGTTGAAATGTTAGAAGTGGGTCCTCAAGGTCCTGGGAGACAGCTGTGGTGGTAGGTGCTTGCTGCTGGGTGTTTTGTGCAAGAGATGGAGCTTCCACGATGCTGTTTGATGTCCCTGCTTCCGGAGATGGGCTGCCAATGGAGTTGAGCAGCTCTTGGAGGGTGTCCTGGTCGATGGTTGAGATGTCTTCATCTTCATCATTGAAGAGTGGGACAGGCTGCTGTATAGGAGGTGATGTTTCTCCCTCTGTAATGTAAAGGGGAGGTGCTGTTGTATGTGTATCTCAAGTATAGTCATGCATTTAAGCAGTTTACAAGCAGACTGCATGACAATGTGCAATTCCTATTTTGAAAAAGCAACACCTATTAGATGCAGGATAGTGAATCATCGTACAACATCACTGATGTGACATTTGAGTTGTAAATGATTTTTTAGAGTTTCACAGTATGCCAAATGTGAGGGGCCAAATTCTACACACATGCTGCACCAGTTGTGTCCTCTGTTCAGTAGTGACAGTGGTGCAGGTTGTATCACATATCTGTCAATGCAGATTTGCTATTATTTATGTGTCTGTACACTGCATTGTGGTTGAGTCACCCCTACTCATTCAAGTTTACATGTTTTTTGATTATCTAGTTTTAGAGGTGTAGATTGCTTGGCACCCCACCATGCTGTTAGCAATGCCACATGATTGTTATTGTGGCATGAGTAGGGTCATCATGCAGTTGAGATCAGGTTTGATGTGATGTACCCCATGATATGACAGGTAGATGTGCTTGATTTGCCATGCTACAACCAATGAATATCTATTTTAAGGTGGCAAAATCACATTGACAAATTACATTCTCATTGATGTATGTTGATATGCAGGGATGGTAGTGCTTCAGGTTTATTGCCCCTTATTCATTTCACCCAGTCACCCTTGCACTTTTGTGCATTTTTAATGGTGATATGTTGCAAGCCGGAGGACATATGGCTCTTAGTCAGGCTTCTTAATTTTCTGCATTGTTGGACTGCAAACGTTTTTCTTGTATCGGGGGGGGGGCATAGATACAGTGAAGTGACAGAGTGAGGCCTTCTCCTTACAGGATTGACTCAGCACTCCTCCACTTCAGTAGCACAGGCCTGCACCATAGTTACAAGTTTATGGTGCAGCCATGCGTTTCATCCTGCTTTGGCACTTAACTTGTCAGCGTGGCGCAAAGACAGGCACCTTAGCAAGATAGTGCAAGTGTGTCTGGGTTCATGGTAAGAATATTTATGTGCAGGGAGGGACCCCTTCAGGCACATTATCAATGATTGACAAATTGCTGTTTCTATGTGTGCTGCACAGTGCAGTACACATGGAAACTGAAAAAGCGTTGTACAATGAAGATTTTCTATATATTTGCATGTTAGAGATCATGTTTTTCCTTGCCTACATTTCTTACTATCCTCCTATTGGCTTCATCCTTGTGAGTATAGGGCAGCATGTTTTTCTATGGGTGTTGCGGGGAGGGACACCCAACACAACACCCATTGCCCTCACCTTTCATGCCACGTGAAGTGTGTAAGTGGGCCTTGATTCCATGTCAGGGGTTTACACTGGCTTGTGAGTGGTGCTAAGCCCCTTTCACTACCCCAACGTCACATCAAGTGACATTGGCGTGGGGATGGGTGCTTGTAAATATGCCCTCAGATGGACACATGGATGAAACATGCTGTTCTGCTCAGGGTGATTGGATGCCTTTGTTTGTTTAAGGATGTTTACAGACATGACTGCCTATGCATTTGTTCACTGCCACTGTTGATTTTCCAGAAGGACTGGTTTCCAAGCATATCAATGTGTCATGGCCATCTCACACCAGGACTGTGCTAACTATAGGATACTGTTAACTGTATGACACATGTAGATACTTTGGTGTGGATGAGTGCATTTTGACGTATCGGGTGAAGGTGAGATGTAGCAAGATGACATGCATTGGTGCAACATTGTAATTCTTGCTCAGTGTCATACTTCACTTGACATGCACCTTGACAGGGACTGTATGGTTCTGTGAACAAGGCACATAGATGAAACATGTTGTAGTTTTTATGGGGGCCGTTCCTGATATGCAGAGTACTTACACTTTACTTTTGGATGCATATCCCTTCTGCTATTAGTTGACCATTACATTAGCCCTCCAGTGTGCAAAATTTGGACAATATGGAATATGCACCTTTTAGACACAAGGGTGCATATTTATAATGGAGTGGCAATGCATGTGTTTATGCCACAAAGACTCACAACATGCTTTGTCATTTTGGGAACACAGGGATGCATCTCATGAACAGGCAAAGTGGCATATTGACTGGAGAGGTGGCAGAGTGTCGCATTGGCATCCTTGGCTCAACACCATGCTCAGCCAAATTGGCAACACAGGGCTGCATCTCATTGACAACAATATGATGCAGCCCTGTGAACCACCCAGCTCTGGGTCAAAAGCTAGCAGGCCACCACCGATGCCAGCAAACATGCACCATTGTGCAAGGGTGTCTGAGTTAAGTTGAAGATTCTACATGTGCATGAAGGGGGACCTTACTGCACATACACATTCTTCCACACAACACAGGCATCCCTGCACAAAGGTGCATGTGTGCCTGCATCGGTGGTGGCCTGCTAACGCTTGACCCAGAGCTGGGTGGTTAACGGGGATGTATCATATTGTTGTCAATGAGATGCAGCCCTGTGTTGCCAATTTGGCTGAGTGTGGTGTTCAGCCAAGGAGGCCAATGCAACACTCTGCCACCTCTCCTGTCAATATGCTCCCTTGCTTCTTCATGTTACCCTTATTTTGAAGACTAATGTATGTTAATTTTGCTCTATATTGGAATATTTTGATGTGCTGATTTCCAAGTCAGTGACACCATCATTATGTGTCTTTATATGTATTCAACAGCTAAGGTGACATGTGTCTATACTCCCAAGGACCTATGTATCTGGAAATAGATCTGCAGACAGTGTGGGTGTGCATTGAGGGATATTTAGTTTGGCATGAGTAACATTAGTCACCACCCCCCACTCCCACCAGTCCCTGGTTGTTATTTACCCTGTTGCTGATGTAGCTGGTCATGTTCAGCACTGTCCTGTCCCTGGACTCCAACCACTGAATCCTCGCAGATGACCGCGGACAACTGTTCCTCCAAGGCATCCAGCTCCTCCTGGGGTGCTGGACTCCCACCTCCGGTCTGCAGTGCTGCCTGCCGATTGTTGGACAGTTTCTGCTTGGTCTTGCGCTTAGCATGATGCCAGCGCTTCTTGTAGTTGGTCACTGTCCTCTTGTCCTCTGCTACAGCATTCACCATGGCTACAATGGACTGCCATATTGCATTTTTGGTTCCCAATGACACTGTGGAGCTGACAAAGAGCTGGTGCTGTTTCTCTGTCACCTCTGCAAGCAGGATCTCATTTTCCTGCTGGCTGAACCTGGTTTTCCTCTTCCTCTTCCCCATGGCCTCTGGTTGGTCCTCCTGGCTGTTTGAGGGGATAGGGGGGTTGTTCTCTCCTGCATTACTGGGTCCAGCTTGCTCCATGTTTCTTCTGGGCTTTTTTTATATATATATATATATTTTTTAACTTTGCGGGCTTTTTGTAGTTTATTTTTTCCGCGAAATGTGAAAAAAGTGGCGTCATGCTGATTAATGTGCATTTTTTGCCCTCTGACTGGCTAGCTGTCACTTTTTTCACGTTAGCGGCAAGATTTTTATCGCCGTAATGCAGGTCTTAACGTCGACAATTCCCGCGGTGAGAAACAATCATCATGTAGCGACGTATTGTAAAGACGTCAGTAACATGGCGATTGTTTTCAGCTGTACGCAGCTGTAAGAAAATTGCCGCTAACTAACGCTAGCGTTAGTTAGCGGCAATTCTTGTACATATGCCCCTCAATTCCCAATTCATTTTGCTGAATTATTCAACACCATCTTATATTCATCAAATACAGCAAGCATAAGTCATGTAGTTAAAGCAATTGGATTTGGCCTATTGACAGGCCTTAACATGATTTTTGAATTAATTCCCTCAGTCTTCAGTTCACTGTTTTCAAGTCTGCTTGGTGGATTTTCAACTAAATTGCTTATAATTGGTTGTGCAATTCTCATTTTTACAGCATTAATAAACACCGTGAATGGAATCAACCTCTACCCAACTGAACAACAATGGTGTGAAACTATGGCATTTTACATTGGAGGAAAATAACTGAATCACATAAGTGCAATTAAACATTGTCATTTTGCAAATTGCAAGCTCCTCAGGTGAGACCTCCTTTTTAATGCATGAGCTGTTTGAAAACAATTTACTTGGATGCACCACTGGAACAAACACCAATAGTATCTCTCAATATAATAGAAGGGATCCGAACAATATGATTGCATCAAGCACACTTCCCTGCAGTAGCAATCAAAGCATGCTGTATGTAATGGCCCACTAATACTGGCGGCACCTCCTCCATCACCTGTGAGAGTCAGACCACCTACAGTGTCTGCATCTTCAGGTCTATTGGTGTTGCATTTCACCTTTCACACACTTCATCATCAACAAGATCAACACTCACAGATTCAGTCGGCACTGTTCTACAAGACCTTCACCTTCATCATCATCATCTTCATTAGCCGGTAACTCCAGTTGGGTTCCTATTTCACCTATGGTCCAACATCTTCATTTCTTGAAAGACTTATGTCACCACCATCAACATCTGGAAAAAAATAAAGAGACTGCACCAAAACTTGGGGAAGCCTGGCTTCCTATATGTTACACTCAAACATGCAGAAGGACAGATTGTACATTTCTAATTTTTTTAATTTTTTTATTTTTTGTTCCCAGCCACAATAGTTAGTAAATGAAATATAATGGCCTTGCTTAATTTCTTTAAAGCTTAATCTCATCATGGCACATATAATAAGCAGATATATATTCAACTAATTTACCTTTACTAGAATTCCGTGGATGTTATAATTATTATGTTTTTCTCCCACTAGTTATCCTCCTTTCAGGTTACATATGTTAATCATTTAGGTATGAATAATAAGTATATAATGCATACTTGTTTAATGTCATTGCTATGTGATAATCAAGTCTGCTCAAATATATTCACAGTATTTAATCTTAACAGCATTCTCCATTCTAAAAAATTGGTATTGAGTATGAACAAAGCTTCATGGAAGCTGAGAATTGCAATTACTATTATTATTATTAGTAGTAGTAGTAGTAGTATTAGTAATAATAATAACACTGTATTGCATCATTATTATTATTATTATTTGTCAAAAGCACAGTTTCACAGAATGAAAATAAGTAAAGCGCAACAGGCCTGTTTATTTTTTTATTTTTTTATTCTTTTTATTTTTTCAATTCAGAAAAGCAGTAAGTACAATTAATCCAAAACTCAACACATAATGACCAGGTACAATTCATCAGTTATCCATCTATGCCATACACTCATACACTCATATATAATTATTCAGCCGTAATTTGCTTCCTGTCAGTTTATCCTGCCTATTATACACAGAGAGGGGAGGCAAAGAAAGAAGAAATAAATGTTTAAAGACAGAGATAGATATACATAGGGCTACCTAAAAAACAAAAACACCTTTAGCTAAGCTTATTAGTTCTATTTACCTAATTCCCATCTTACTCCATCAGAAGCCCCCATACTTGTCGACCCCTTTTCTTCGCTCTCCTCCCTTTACATTTATACAATGCCTTCTCCAGGTTGTACACATGATGAAGTCTAGCATACCACTCCCGGAATGTCGGCGGATCCACATCCTTCCATTTTGTTGCAATCATTATACGAAGAATGGCTATTACCATGAAACTAAAATATACTTGGGTCAGTTCCATCTGCAAACTTTCATCAAAGCCGAATAGCACCATTGTTGGGGTTAATGGGACTGACCGCCCTGTAAATTGATTCAAGAAGGTTTCTATCCCCTGTTTCAAAGCAATCAATTTGCAGCAACCGGAAAACATGTGAACCAAATCCGCCGGGCCTTGTCCGCATCTCGGACAACAGTTAGTTTCCCTTTTCCCCCATGCAAACAGTTTTGCCGGCGTAAAATATAGTCTAAATACTGTTTTAAAATGTTGATCTTTGAGGTTAGCAGATAGAAATATCCTTTTAGACAAGTACAGAGATCTGCACATATCCACATCCTGGTTCCCAAGCTTCACGGCCCATGAGCTTTCTAACCTGGCTATATCATCTTGATTATCATTCATCAGTATAGAATACAGATCTCTGACCCGGGGCTGCCTATATACTAAACATTCCAAGAGTGGAATTTTAGCTAAACTAGTGAGCTGCGACACTACAGGTTTAATTGTTTCACTGATTTGTATATACTTAAAAAATGTCCTAGTGTCTACCCCAAATTGTTCCTGGAGTTCTCCAAATGACATTACCCCATTCTGATTACAAATGTCGCCTAAATTATTTATTCCAGCCTGTTCCCAAATTCTACCTATTTTATCATTAAGTGATGACGAGAAAATTGACGACCGCCATAACAGTGAATATCTCTGGACCTTTGGGATTTTCATATACTTACTGGCTTTTCTCCATACGTTCCAGGCTGCTCTTAGGGATTTAAAGCGCGTTTTCTTATAATAACTCCCCTCAACCTGCCTCAGTAAGATTCCTGGAGCTGCATCACCTATGGCAAGCTCATATATAGAAGGGGGAGTCGCCCTGTTATGATTTCCCACGGTAGATTCGGACCATATTTTAGGTTTAAAAAGACTGGTCATTTGCTGCAATGTTATAGCCCAATAGTAATATAACATGTGCGGGACAGCCAATCCGCCTCGATTATGTGGTAAAGTCATCAACTTCAATGATCTCCTAATCTTTTTATACCCCCAAATAAATTGTGAAAAGATCCCTTCTATTTTTTAAAAAAACACGTTAGGTGGTTCCAGTGGTATACATCTAAATAAATACAAAAATTTGGGGAGCATTGTCATCTTGAGGACATTTCCTCTTCCTATAATAGAAAGGTGTAAGTTATCCATTCTTTTTAAGTCGTCACCTATCTTCTTTATAAGAGGCACCAAATTAATGTCCCATATAGTCCCAACCTCCGCAGCTAAATTTATCCCTAAGTATGTAGCTACCTCCGTCCTCCGTGGATCTTGATACGGAGTGGATTTAGAGCAGACGATCTTGGTTTTATTAGTGTTTAAACCGTACCCCGACTGCCGCCCGAATTCAGATGCCAGGACTTCAATCCTTCCTAGGGCTTCCAGTAGGTCGGGGGTGACTACTGCAATATCGTCAGCATAAGCTAACACTTTAGTGTTGTATCCCCTGACCACTATCGGTTTAATAGCCTCATCATTTAACATTGATCTAATTAGAGGGTCAATATAAAGCGCAAAAAGGATGGGGGAGCAGGGGCAGCCCTGTCTTGTACCATGTGCAATATTAATCTTTTCCGATTCCCTCCCCATCAGCTGTATTTTTGCGTGTGGTAGTACATACATTGCCCTTAGAGCAGTCAATATGCGAGGGCCAAAACCATTTGATCTTAGATTCTGCCACAGGTAAGCCCATTCGACTTGATGAAAAGCTTTTTGTGCATCCAGCAATATTAAGGACATCTGTTCCCCTGTAGCTTCCACAATGTCAAATAGTGATATAACACGACGGACATGGTCCATAGTGCCTCTGCCGGGAATAAAACCATGCTGCCATGGGCTAACCAAAGAAGCAATTATTTTTGCTAGTCTCTGCGCTATGATTTTGGAGTAAAGTTTCTCGTCAGCATTTATCAGGGAAATAGGTCTATACGATGCTGGATCCTCGGCAGGTTTTCCCTTTTTCAGGAAGACGACGATATTAGTCTCCTGCCAAGATTGGGGCGGACTCCCCTTCCCTGCACCGCTAAAAACAGGTCCAGCAACAGGGAGCCAGCTCCTTTTGTAGAGCTTTATAGATCTCCATTGGGATCCCATCTGGGCCAGCTGCCTTACCATACGCCATTGCCTGGAGTGCCTCAATAACCTCATTAAATGAGATATCTTCTTCCAATTCCTGAATAATTGGGGGCGTGATATTGGTTCCCATACCTGCTGTTATTAGCAAGTTGTCCCTGGAGCTATACAAGTCCTTGCAAAATTCTGCGAAAGTTTTTACAATATCCTGGGGTTCTGTCACGGTTTTACCATCCTTTCTTTTTACTCTTGAAATATTGTTTACTGACGCCCTCTGTTTCAAACGGAGTGCCAAATGTTTCCCTGTCATCTCCCCATATTCATAATTATCCCTGGCCCGAGTTTGATATATTTCAGCAATTTTCTTGTTGTAAATTCCGTTAATTTTAGCCTTAATACTTATGACTTTTAGTTCCAATTGATTTTGCAATTCCACCTGTCTTCTACCAATAGCTGCCATATGCTCTTCCTCATATTTAGAAAGCTCCACCGTAAGTTGCTGTATTACCTCTCTCTGTTCCTTCCTATGATGCCCCCCATAGCTAATGATCTCCCCCCTAAGCCCAGCTTTGAACGCATCCCAAACCATTTCTCTCGATGTGCTGAATCTATTCATATCAAAGAACTGCCTAGTCCACCCCTAATGTGTTCTGTAAATCCCTCAGTGACAAAACGTTTTCTATCAAAAGACCATTTTGTAAAAGATCTCTTGTGCCCCCGAACCTCAATTTCCAACATCAGTGGGTTATGATCCGACAGGACCTTAGGTCATTTCCTTATATTAGCTCCCTCTTTAAGAGCAACGGAAACAAAAAAATAGTGGAGCCTAACATATTTCCTATGTGGGCATGAGAAATAGGTATACCCAGTCTCCCCAGTTTTTTTATAGGCCCACATATCCACTAATCCATGACTATCCACTAGAGCTTTTAGAGCTTTGAAAACTTGTGGCTTCCTCCCCTGATACCCTCCCCATAGGGTGTCGTGTGTTTCTAAATGGATATTGAAATCACCACAAATTATGAGCGGGGATGGCCAGGAAGCTAGTTCAAGCTCTAGCTCTGACAATAAGTCTGGGTCATCAAAATTCGACCCATAGATCGTACATACTGTTATTCCGCTAGATAATGATACAATTGCCCACCTTCCCCACTTATCCGATAGAGTTCGCTCAACTGGTAGTATCCGATTAGAGATATGTATTGCGACTCCTCTCGTCGTGGTAGTCTGTAATGAGCTAATTATCTGGGTATATCCTGGAATAACATTAAGCCCTCTCTTTTGCCATGGAATATGGGTTTCTTGTTGACATATAATGTTAGCACTCAATGTTCGTAGCACCGCTGCTGACCTATCTCTCTTACCCCTATCATTCAAGCCCCCAATATTTAATGAACAGATCCTCAGCCTACCCATCTCTATAGTTTGTTTGATACCTGGGTTGCCCTTAAACCATTCCTTCATCTTTATGTTAATCCAACTACAGCTTACCTCTGCTTTTTCTGATTTTTTTACCCCCTCCCTCTCCTCCCCCTCCTCCCCCTCCCTCTCACCCCCCCACCCTCCCTCCCTTATGAGCAACAGACCTACCAAGGTCTGTGGTTGATGATCGGTGAAACCCTCCCGATGGTGATGTATATATACGACGTGTGTGTGACGCATATATATGACCTTATAAAACCCCCTCAGCCCTTAATGTCACCTCACTCAAAAGGAAAAAGATATACAAACAAAGGACCCCCAAAATGTACAAAATCAACAAAGAAAACCAGCTACCTATAGCTATATATACTTGAAACCCTATCTAATCTAGTCTGGGACCCTCTTGATCCCCTATGGTTAATTTTAATGCCTTAGTCTCCCTTGACGGGAAAGAGGGGAGAGAAAGAAGTCCCCATCTGAAGAAGAAAGTCATCTCCCCCCTGCGTCTAGAATCTCCTTCGCCTTGATCTCCGATGTGAAGAATCTGGTTTGGTTATTCCAGATTATTTTTAGTCGAGCCGGGTTAAGAAGGAAGGCCTGTGCACCTTTGTCCTGAAAATACTTAATCATCTGGCGCAGACGCCATCGTCTTTCGACAGTAATATGGCAGAAGTCTGGTCTGGTGAAGAATGAGAACCCATCCACAGTACGTTGTGCTTCTGGTCTTGCCTTTTCAAACACATTTTGTCTCAACAAATAGTTTCCAAAATAAACCAGAAATGCCCTTGGTTTGGCATCTGTGCGAGCTGGCAGTCGGATAGTGAACGGTACTCGATGCACCCTTTGTATTTCCTGCTGCCAGTTCCAACCTTCCAATTCTGGAAAGGACTTCTGGAGCATCTGGACCATGTATGACCGTGCATCGGACCCCTCCTTTCCCTCCGGAATACCCAAAAAACGTAAGTTATTCCTCCTTTGTCGATTTTCGCTCTCTTCCAGCTTCCACTGGATGTCCACGAGTTGTGCTTCATGGGCTTCTACTTGTCCCTTTGATCCAGCTACCTCTGTCTCCAGAGAGGCCGTTCTTGACTCTATCTCAGTCATCCGGTCACTTATATCCTTGCAGGTTCTTGCAACCTTCCTTATTGCCCCTTGTAATTTACGGGAAGCGTTCTGAGATCTTTTACTCTCCAGACGAGATTCGTCTCGGTGTGCTACCACACACTGCAGGATGGATTCCAGAGTTGGGGGTGCCACAGTAAGTTCTTCACTGGGAGATTTATTGCTGTCCCCCATCAATTGATCTCCGAGGGAGTAATCCCATCTCAGTTCCTTCTGCCCTTGGTTTTTGGTTCTACCCACTCTGGATTGGGTCTTCCGTGTCGTTGAAATGGTGCCCTTGCCTCCTGTGCCCATGCCAGGAGCGCCGCTCTCCTCACTTGATTCTGTATTAGACCCGGAATCCGACCCCAGGCCTGACCATGTGGCGTCCGATAATGAGAAATAGTCGTTAGCCTCTGAGTCGATATCTCTTTCCCTGCGATCCTGCGGGATTCTGTGGGTCCTAGAGAGACCCTCGGGTTTTAACTTCCCCCTAGGCACTTGTATGGGGGGATTCCGTTCGGCTGTCTCCAATAAATCTGTCAGGCCCGTTTTGAGCCCCTTTTTTCCCCCATAGGTCTTAGATTGCTTGGTAGAATTTTCTTCTCTTGACCACACCACCGGCTGACCTATTCCCTCCAGACCTGTCAAAGGGGCCCCTGTGTCTTGGGCATTTTCCTCAGTACCTGTGTTGCCGGGAGGATCTTCAGTCTGCCCTGCCACCCCTACTGCCTGATCCCGGCACGTCCCTTCCACCTGCTGTAAATGTTCATTGATCGAATTCCCACTGCCAGCTTCCATCCGCCCCTGTTTATCCAGTGTCTCTGCCACCACTGACCCCTCCCCGACATCCCCTGGATCCTTACCGGCCGGAGTTGGGACCTGCTCCCTTTCTTCCCCGATAGTCTCAGTCCCCTGTTCCACTCTTTGAGCTATAGAGCAGCTCCCTGTTCCTCTGAGTAGCTCGATGACAGAGACGGCGGTGCGTTGCGGCTGGGGCTGCGCACCGGCGCCCCTCCCCTTCCTGTCAGAGGGATTCTCCTCTCTAATCCTCTGTCGGCGTCCCTGAGCTGTAACGGGAGCAAACTCAGCTTCCACTGCGCTTCTTTGGGGGGAATCCTGGGGGCCGATGTGGAGCGCTGCACCTCTGCCTTTTGCTCCTGCTTTTGGACCCATGCTTCCTGAGCGGGTTGAGGATCCCCAGCACCACGTCGGGATTAGAGTCAGTTCCTGCTCGAAGGCTCTGCAGCCGGCGATCAGCTGCTCCGCGACCGCCACCAGTACCGCAACCCAGCGCTGCAGGTCAGGTAAAGTCCGGCCGGTTTCGGCACAGCCGCTGATTCTTACACTTTCTGCTGAAGGGTTCAACATTCGTTTTGTTTTTAGCCTCTTATCATATGTCTCCTAGTCAGTTTCCACCATCACATCGGGAGACACCTACGGCCGACTCAACTCACTCGGCCGCCATCTTACTCGGCCTGTTTCTACTAATTTTTAATACTGAAAGATTCAACAATGACCAAATATTGTTATATAAGTTAGGAATGTAGTGTGAAGAATTAAAGAGGAACTTCAAGATAGGCATAAAGAATCACTTCATCTACTTTTACTGAAGGCTAATGTGAGGTGAAATTAGCTTTCACTTGCAAGGGGCTTGTCAGCCTTCTTTTCAGCACAGCCGAAAACAGCAGACTATGCTATTAAATTGAAAACTAACTTCATTGTTCAAAACAGGTATGAGAGTGTGAGCCACCTTTGAAACTCGAATTAGGCTTTCTTTTGGTGCTGAGTTTAGCTTAGCCAAAAATATGAAGGTGGGTTGATATAAAGATAAACAGCCAGCATGTTGGAATATTTTCTGCTGCTCACATTACTTGTAAACATTGCAACTTCTGTTTTTCTTTTATATTAGTTACTACACATATTGTGTGCAATGTAATATTTACTACACAGATTGTGTGCACTTAGGATTTTGATTTTGAAATAAATCTTTAAAATATATTCTTTGATTCCTAGTATTCTTGTGTGTGCCTTTCTAATAAGGAAGAGGGTCTTGAATTTGCAAATTATCCCTGAGATACATTATATAACTGATCATTATCTGAAACGTACCTCACTCTAGTACTGCTCAGTGGGTTGCAGGGTGGTTGCAGTCCAACTGGTATTTTGTCTTATGTTGGTATATTGACAAATTCCTAAGTGCCACGGTCTCTAGAGAGCCTAATAAATGGTCGTTTTCTAGAGGATCTCAAAAAATTAAACAATGGAAATCATGTCTTCTTCTATTTACCTCTACAGTATAGAGTAAACAAGAGTTGCATTCAGTTGTACTGGCATTAATGTTTGCTGACCACACGAGATCAGATGTCCATTTAGGGAGCATAGTCATGGAACAAATATATTTATATTTACCCCTTTTATAAAGGCCATGTTTCCATAAGGGGTAAGAACGGGCATAGTCACTCCATGTGTGCAAATCAGTGCAGTCATCCTGAAATGTCACTCTAGGGCAAATGCCCAATACTCACAATGGTGATCCTCAAACTATACATCAAAGTTCAATAAGCAGTTGGAATCAGCATTGTGAATCTTAACATGAAGCAAGACAGTTTAGGTGTGTTGAGTGTAGTGTATTCATGTTAGTTCTTGTTACAAAAAAAGGGACAGGAGTAATCTGTGTGACAATAGATCATGTGGTCAACATTTCATGGTGCTTTGTCATTGGACTATTGTTCCTCTGCTGCGGCCTTAAATCTATTCTAAATAATCATAGATGCAACATTGGAATGTGTTCATGTACATTAAATAACTTGCTATAAATAGTTTTTATTATCTAAGTTTAAGGAAAGAAATATTGTACACATCAGGATATGGAGGATGGAAATCTTATACTGTTGATTAAGTGAAGTCAAACCTGGCCTCATATGAGTTACAGTGGGAATTTAGTAGAGTGAAACCTAGTGTAAAATTAGGTCACATGTTAGTCCAACTATTTAAGTGTTGTCTGTTCCCTTTTTAATAAAGTGAGTCATTTCCATGGACATTCTTCAAGATAACTCATTTGAAATAATCAGTAATGTTACATTTCTGCACAACGTGTGAT
Organism: Calotriton arnoldi; assembly: GCA_963921515.1. NCBI lineage: Eukaryota > Metazoa > Chordata > Amphibia > Caudata > Salamandridae > Calotriton > Calotriton arnoldi. The sequence continues at coordinate 99,563 of CAWUFW010002715.1, read as the reverse complement.
GTCAGTTTTGAGGTGAGTTTAGCTTGTTTAATTGTACTTCAATGTTATTGCATTCTTTGTTTTGACAATCTGTTGTCAAATCCATGTTGTGGAGATAGCTTTACAAGTTGTGTCTCATAACTTGTGTTTTGTCTCAATTTCAACACTTTGTGGCACCTAAACATGAGATCAATAGTGGTCTCTGTTATGTAACAGATGTTACACTTGCCAAATAGAAATTGCCCCTTTAATCTGATTAAGTTCCATAAAGTTTTTTCTTGTATTTTTAAGGTAATTGGCTTCATCCCATCTGGTTCTTAATATTCATCCCAGGCTTAAAAGCAAACCTAGAAGGGTGGAATACTGTTATGCTTACACTTAGAGGCTGATTACAAGTGGGTCATTATTTTCCGACCCCTGTGTAAACCCCGGTTTGTGCAGGGGTCGGAATTACGAGTTGAGTGTTGTTTAGCACATCCGATAATTATTGCACGCGTTAAATACCTCAATCTTCATTACATTTTGGCAGGTCAAACGTGCCATAATTTATCTGGAGAAAATGTAAAGTATTTACTCTATCATTCGGTTTTGGTGCATCAAACATCAAAATCTGCAAGTTATTCTCCACAATCTCGTAATAGGTGCTATTTATAGCACCCGATAAATAACGTTCCTAGAAGTATCATTATTTATCAGGGGTTATAAATAGCATTTATACTTGTAATCAGGGCCTAAGAGTCTTGCAAGTCTTATTAATGATCTTTTTGATTGCTGTAAGAAATTGTTTTACTGATTGAGCGAGTGAAATCCTTCTCAAGCAGTAAGCATAATTCTTGTTAGGGTGAAGTGACAAGCACACCCCAAATTAACCTGTGCCCAACCCTCTGGTAGCTTGGCACAGAGCAGGCAGGCTTAACTTAGAGGCAATGTGGAAAGTATTTGTACAACACTTTAAAAAGTAACACAGTGAAAACACACCACAAAAGGAAGTTTTTCACTGCCAGGAATAAAACTTCAAAACACATGTCCTACTGCTTTTATTTTTATTACAGTATTTACAGGAATAAAGTACAATTACAGCAAAGATATACTGAGGAAAGTTAAGTGAGTTCTCGTTCGGGTAACAATCAATCAATCAATCAATCCCAGAATTTGTAGAGCGCACTACTTACCCGCGAGGGTCTCAAGGCGCTGGGGAGAGGGGGGGGTTGCTGCTACTGGTCGAACAGCCAGGTCTTGAGTAGCCTCCTGAAGGTCAGCAGGTCTTGGGTCTGTCGTAGGCTTAGTGGAAGGGTGTTCCAGGTCTTGGCGGCGAGGTGTGAGAAGGATCTGCCGCCGGTGGTTGTTCTTCGAATGCGAGGGACAGTGGCGAGGGAGATGTCGGCGGAGCGGAGCTGGCAGTTGGGGACGTAGAAGAAGAGTCGTCTGTTGAGGTAGGCTGGGCCAGTCTTGTGGAGTGCCTTGTGTGCGTGGATGAGGAGTTTGAAGGAGATTCTCCTGTCGACGGGGAGCCAGTGCAGGTTCCTCAGGTGGGGGGTGATGTGGCTGTGGCGTGGTACGTCGAGGATCAGGCGTGCGGAGGCGTTTTGTATGCGTTGCAGTCGCTTGATGAGCTTGGCCGGGGCTCACGCATAGAGGGCGTTCCCATAGTCAAGTCTGCTACTGACGAGGGCCTGGATGACTGTTCTTCTTGTATCTGTCGGGATCCACCTGTAGATCTTGCGAAGCATGCTGAGGGTGTTGAAGCAGGAGGAGGAGACTGCGTTGACTTGCTTGGCCATGGAGAGCGTTGAGTCGAGGATGACTCCCAGGTTGCGTGCGTGGTCGGTGGGTGTCGGGGCTGCTCCCAGTGTCGTAGGCCACCAGGAGTCGTCCCAGGCTGAGGGGTTGGAGCCGAGGATGAGGACCTCTGTCTTGTCCGTGTTCAGCTTTAGTCGGCTGATCTTCATCCAATCGGCGACGGCCTTCATTCCTTCATGGAGGTTGGATTTGGCGGCGAGGGGTCCTTGCTGAGGGAGAGGATCAGTTGAGTGTCGTCGGCGTAGGAGATTATGTTGAGGTCGTGCTGTCTGGCGATGCATGCGAGCGGGGCCATGTAGATGTTGAACAGTAACAAATGTGGAATTCAGTTTGATACTATAATATGTGGTGAGAAGGAGCAGCTTGAGCTGTGTATGATGTGTAAGTTTGGATTCGGTAAGAATGTGAGAGTAGTGTTTTAAAGCAATGCATACTGAGTAATCCAAGAGGCTGACCGGGAGGTGGCTATACGAAGGAAGTTACCCCTGTTGATTGTATGGATTACGGTAGTAAAAAGAGAAGGAAATGAAAGGTGGAAGGATAGAGAGAGGATAGGCCAGACAAGGGGGAGAAAAGGAGTGGGAGGAGTAGGGAGGGATGTAGGGATGTAGGGAGGAGGGGAGAGGGGATGTGGAGTGGATGGGGTGTGTGAGGGGAGGAGATGGCATTATTTGCAGGCATATGTTCTGGATATTGAAGTCTAGCTTGGGCCAGATTTATTTCTTTGAATTCGTTTTAAGAAACGCATTCAAAGAGTTGTTCGCTCCTCTCATGAACTGGTCCCATTCCAACCAGGTATGTGGACTTTGGTCCTTCCATTTAGAGAGAATGTCTTTATGTCAGATTCATACTGGGATATCCCAAAGAAATCAGTCTTCCCTACTTAGCTGATATTGCATGTCAGAGGGAAGGGTACCTAGGGAGATAGAGGCTAAAGTTGGTGCTCAAGCACGTTTCAGAATTTGAGATATGGTTTTGCTTGTTTAAGCCCAGTATTTTTTTTTTGAGTATTTGCAATCTAGATGCATGTGTGCAAGGTCTCCTGGTCCCTTCTTGCAGCTCCAGCATGCGTCAGTATCCTGGAGGTCTAGTCTAAATAGTTAGTCATATGCACCACAAATATCTGCTTTGAGCTAGAGCAGGTGTGATTTTCCTGGCGGTAAGGTTCATCCAGATATGAGACCAGTTCAGTGTGTTGGCTGTGGGGTAAATAGTGTCATAAAGTAGTGCTTCCCATTTCTTTTCTATTGGTTTTGTTAGAGCTGACTTGGTAGGAGATAGGAGGGAGTAAATCTTAGAGGCTAAGTGGCCCCTTTGGAGTTTAATTTTTAAATACAAGTAGAAATCTAGGTCATTTAAGTCAAATGTAGCTTTAATTTGAGAGAAGGGTATTGGATCGTGGTGGGAACCTAGGTGTATAGTATGCCCTTATGCGCCCAGTTTTCACAGAATAGTGTTCTTCCATTTATTTTGAGGTGTTCATTGTGCAATAATGAGGACAGATTGGATTATCGTATTTTATTTGGAAGTTTATTGTCAATTTTAGGGAGGGCTTGTGCTATGCATGTGAGTATATCGTAGAGTGTTCCGCTATTATTTTCTTGGTAGTGATGAGGGAAATAAGTGATAAGGGATCCACTAGCGCCTTTTCTATATCGAGTCACGGGGGAGTTGTTCGAGGGATAGAACCAGAGACTGCCCTGCTTAGCTAGGAACGCATGTTGGTATCTCCTGTAGTCTGGTAAGTTTAGGCCACCCAGTGTTATAGGCAATCTTAATTTCTTTATTAATTCTGGGTTTTTTGGATTGCCATAAGAATTAAGAGACAAATTTGTCAATTTTGGAAAAGAAGGAATCAGTGAGGCGGATCAGTGACATGCTAATTAGAAAGTTAATGGGTGGAGCGATCATCATTTTGGCCGATTCAATTTGTCCCCACCAGGTAATGCATCTAGAGGACCAATTATCGATGCTGTCTTTGATTTTGGTTAAGATCATTTTCTTGTTGTGGTCTGTGGATTCCTTTAGGTTTTGAGTGAACCATAGACCTAGGTATTTTATTTGTCTGGGGCCCATTTAAGGCCAAGGTCTTTTATAATGCCGCTGTTGCAGTGTATATTAAGAGGTAGCACCTCTGTTTTTTCTTTATCGAGATAGTAGCCTGAGGTTTGGGCATATTTGTTTATAGTGATACGATGTTGGGTAGTGCAATCTCCACTTGGAAAGTAAATGGGAGAATGTCGTTGGCATAAGCTGCCACTTTCTGTGTCCCTGCTTTGAAGGGGATACCTGGAATGGAGGAGTCCTCTCTGATTTGTGTCAGATGGGGTTCCAAAGTTAGAAGTAAAAGGAGTGGGGAGAGGGAAGAGGGGTCAACCTTGTCTTCTGCCTTGTTGAAGGTTGAAAGCGTTGGATAAGTTGCCATTGATATTTATTCTGGCTTTAGGCTCATTATACAAGGCGAGGATCATTTTGATGAAGGCTGGACCTAAGTTTAAGGCAGTGAGAGTGGCATGTAAGAAAGGTATGAGACCTTGTCAAAAGCCTTTTCTGCATCCAAAGCTATTGCACAAGCAGCTTGTTCAAGGTCTTGGGCTTTCTCGATTGCATGGCTGTATAATCTGATGTTGTCTACGCTAAATCTGTCTTTGATGAAGCCGGTTTGGCAGGGATGTATAATTTTATGCAGTATGGGTTTCAGTCTTAGTGCATGGATTTTCGCGTACATTTTGTAATCGGAGTTTATAAGGGAAACGGGACGATAGTTCTTAGGGTTTAAAGGATCTATCCCTTCCTTGGGGATGACTATTATTGTTGCTTCGGCTGAAGTTCCTTTAATGGCGCCAGAGGAGGAAAAGTGGGACAAGGGGGCAAATAAAGGAGGGGGCAATCAAGGAGGATGTCCAAGTTTGGTAGAAGGAGGCTGGAAATCCATCTGGGCCTGGGGCTTTCTTAGGTTTGAGATTTTTGATTGCATGAAGAATTTCGATTCGGGAGATAGGGGATTCTAGGAACAATTTGACGTCCTCATCTATTTTTTTTATGTTAATACCTTTGAGGTAGTCTAAACAGGCCTCATATGTAGAGTCATTACCTTTTGTGCAGAGTTAAGACCTCGAAACTGGTGAGAATGTCTATGTCATTGTTGGATGTTAGGCCATGCTCGTTTGTAATAGACATTATTCTGGGTCTACGTTAGTTTTGTTTTAGGTAAGAGGCTAGAATTTTGCCTGCTTTGTTTCGTCCGCAGACTTAGATGCCTTTATTTCTTTGAGCTAAAAGGTGGGCTTTCTAACTTAAAATTTTGTTAAATTCATTCTTTAGAATGGGCAGCTGGTTTTAGTAGTGATTTGTCTCTGGAGAGTTTAAATGATTTCTCTAGTGATTTTTTTTTAAGTTCCAATAGGTCTAGGAGCTTATTATCTTGTTTGTTTTTCTTAGATATTAATTTAATCATATGACCCCGGAATGTGGATTTTAATGCATCCCACAGGATTTGAGGATTGGATACCGAATCTTTGTTGATTTCTATTTATTGTACAATTTCTTTTTTGATTGATTCCCTAAAGATATGGTCTTCTGATAGGAGGTCATTCATCTTCCATATTTTGGTTGTAGACACATCGCAAGATATATCATATAGTAGGGAAATGCAGGCATTGTCGGAAACCAGGATTGGTTCAATGGTTGGGGTTGATGTAGCTGCAACATGTAAGTTGTCTAATAAAATGTGTTCAATGCGTGAGAATGAGTTATGGAGGTTGGAGAAAAATGTTTAGTCCTTATCTGTCGTATTACAGAGTCTCCAAACGTCAATTAGTTTGTGTGTTTTACAGAGGTTCAGCATTTGTTTGTGAGACTTGTTAGGCCTAAACGGGCAGGTGGAGTTTCTGTCTACTACACCATCCCATGGGAGGTTGAAATCACCACCCATGATCAGTTTAGATTGGGCAGGTAAGGTTGATAGTTTTTTTGTTAAAGTTAATCCAATAGCAAGGGGTATCGCTATTGTGAGCATAGAGGTTCACTATTACAATGTCCGTTTTATCTTTGTGTAATTTAGTGATGAGCCATCTGCCATCTGGGTCAGCCTCAGATGAGGTAATCGTAAGCCCGATGAGATCGAGATGAGAGTGATTACGCCATTTTTTTGTTGAGTACTGGGGCGCAGGAGAGATCACCCACCCAGGCTTTCTTTAGTGGGGTAGCTTCTTTTAGGACTAGTTTTGTCTGTTGTAAGAGTATTATGTCACCTTTGAGTTTATGTGTGTAATCTAAATTTTTCTGGTTTTTTGTTGGGTGATTTAAGCCCTTAACATTAAGAGAGAGAGTTTTTAGGTTATGCATGAGGAGGTGTTATGAATTGGTATGGAGTTGACCCATGGGTCATGCTGGGAGAAGGGGATGGGTAGGGGGCGGGGGTAAGAGGGCTGTGGAGTGTGGGAGAGGGGCATTGGGTAGGGGGCAGGATAGAAGAAGAAAGAGGGGTTGAGAAGGAGTTAAAGATGAAGGGGAAAAAAGAGAGAATAGAAAGGAGAAAAGAGGTATAAAGCATAGAGGTAGTATCTGAAAAAGCGATATGTAGCTGGGTAACCAAAGGCAGTACCAAGCTGACCTAAGATAAGGATTGGGCAGTGTTGCCCACTGGAGGTGGTGCCCAGAGTCACGAAGTAGAGGGGCACTCCCTTGGTTAGAGTGAGAGTGAATAAGGGATGTGAGTCAGTGCGGTGTAGCATGTGATATTCTGCTATTTTATTCTGCATGTATTTATGTGTGTATAGAATTGTGTGTAGTTGCATGAAGTATTGCGTGTAGTATTACGTGTGAGTTGCGTATGAAGTGTGTATGAGATGAGTTTGATCTGAGTCTGAGGTCTGTAGTAGCGAGGGAAATTGAGATAAGAACAGTTAGGAGCGATTGCTCTTGCGTGTAATCATATTGAACGGTGGGTATTAGGTAAAGGTGAGTGAATGTAGAGAAGATAATACCTGGTATGAATACATCAACATGTTAATACACAACATTAAAAGTTAAAAGAATTAACATTGTAACTATTCAGACAAGCATTATTATTGAGGAGAATTCATACGATTCTGGCCTGAGATTCCTAGGTAAGTATCATATTATTTGACGTAAGATGTAACTTGCTATATCTAAGAGTTCCCAGAAGTCTCAGCGAACTGGTTAACTTAATGCTGGAGCAAACTGGCCTATGAGTATATTAGCAAAACCAGCAGGCAAAAGTTAGTTAAGATATCATTGACAATAGGTAGGCAGTTGGTTGTATTGTTATGGTTATAGATATGTTGGGGCATATGTACAAGCCCTTATCGCCACCACAATGTCACTTTTTCCGATGTTGTGGTGGCAATAGGGGCTTAGCCTTATTTACAAGGCAGAAAGCCACTTAACGTGGCTTAACGCTGCCTTGTAAATATGGCCCCCTTTCACACTATGGTTAGCATGAAAGGGGTGGGCAGTAGGTGTTGCAGTGGGCGTTCCACCTCAACACCCATTGATTTTGATGCTGCCCCCTATGTACAAGGGCAGAGTACATAGGAGGCAGCTCCAAAATTAAGACCAGGGAAAACCTGGTCTTAACTTGGCGAAACAAAGAGAAATGCTTTCTTTCTCCTCATTTTTGCTTTTTCCATGTGGGCTGCCTTTGTGCAGCACACATGGAAAAAACAAACTGCCACCGATTGTTTATGTACAGGAAGGTCCCCCTTCCTGTACATAAACAATCTGCTAAAAAAATTCCATTTTGTGACTTTCATGTGTGCTGCATGACGCAGCACGCATAAAAGTGACAAAATGGCATTTTAGGTTTGTTTATGTGCAGGAAGGGACACCTTCCTACACATAAACAATCCTCCCCTGCCCGCAGACACCCTTGCACTATGATGCAAGGGTGCCTGCGTTGGCGCTACTCCAGCGCAGGGGAAAACGCAAGGCTGCACCATATCATTGTAAATATGGTGCAGCCTTGCGTTTCTGAAGTGGCGGAGTGAGGCATTAAGCCATGACGGCTAACGCCTCACTCCGCCACTTCCTCGTACATATGCCCCGTTATTTTAACTGATAAGTGTACACTAATGTACTCATTATCTATACTTTGTGTACTCATTGAGTATTGAATATCTTTACAGTCTGAGTTGTATGATACGGAGGTCTAATCTTAGAAGGGCGTTGGTTAGTAGTGGTTAGTGTCGGTTAGCGGAGTGGGTTTAGCTATCACCAGAGTATAACAGTGTATGACAGCATGTAGATGCACAATGATTTTTGTATAGGGTACTAATGCATTTACAAAGCAGTGTTATACATAACTTTAATGATATTACTACTGTATTGTTAGTGGTAATATAACCATAGTGCTTTGGCTGGTAGGGGTTATTGATAGCGATACAACTGGTTAGTTAGTTAGCGGAGTAGGGCTAGTAAGGCAGTTAGTTCTGAAATTTTGTTAGGCTTTAGGAGCTCATCTTCAGGTCTTGGATGTCGGTGATAAAAGAGTCCAGGTCCCTGGGGTCTTCAAAGATGGTGGTCTTTTCCTTGTAGATTGTCTTGAGGCATGCCGGTCCAATGAAGGTAAATTGTATTGATAAGTCCTTTAAAGTCTGGCATTGGGAGAGGAATGTTTTCCTTTTTTTGACAGTGTCCTACTTTTTAAATACCATGCACCCTACCATGAAGTGAATTTTACCAGGTCGAATTGGCAGTTTAAACTGCACTACAAGCTGTGATAGCAGGCTTGAGACATGTTTTAAAGTCATACTTTAGTAGGTGGCACAATAAGTGCTGCATACTCACTAGCAGCATTTAATTTACAGACCCTGGGTACATGTAATACCACTTTATTAAGAACTTATAAGTCAATTAAATGTGCCAGTTGGGTGTATGCCAATTTTACAATGTTTAAAGGAGAGAGCACAAGCACTTTAACACTGGTTAACACTGGTAAAGTGCACAGAGTCCTAATGCAAACACAAACGAATTCCAGAAACAGGCGGGGTGAAGGCAAAGTGATTGGGGGTGACCCTGCTGAGAGGACCAAGACCAACACATAGGGAATGTAAATGGTAAGAAAATAAAAACAAAAATCTCTTACCAAAAGGGAAGGCAGGCATATGGTATTGTGAGACAGAATCAAACAGGAAGTATGGTAGGTGAAGTAGCACTATATGACTCCCACGGAGGAGGTGGACTCTAAGGTAGGAGCTTTGTATTAGTATTCGTTTATACGTTTATTATAGGAATAAAGGAGCAAATCATGTCTGTGTAATAAGCCAACCCTCACGATGTATGGACTGTGACGAGAAAGGCAAACGAAAAGCTAATATCAATGTATTTAAAAGAACTAATAGAATAGAAGTAATCGACGAAAAGAAATGTTGTTAAAAAAAGCAAACCTATTGAATACGGATTCTCACTGGATTAATGAATACTGGCCACTGGCCATTGCGAAGGCCCAAAATTTGGATGCATTGCTCTAATGCGAATGTCTTGAATTTTGAAATGTCTGAAGCAGTGTAAGCCAAAGACTTGCTGATGTCTTTGGTTTTGCTACATAAAACAGAGAGCCTTTCAAATTCCAGCTCGTTTGCATAATTAAAAATAACTTTGTGCACTACCTATCCATGCTTTAGCATTTGTGCTTGAAAATTATCCCCTATAATTTCAGGAAAGGAAATTATTTGATTTGGGCAGAAATCGACCCGTTAGTATCTTGAGTGACAAGCTGGACTGTGTCCTGAAGGGATGTGAGTTTTGGAGACCATTAGTTAAAATTGAGAGACTAAACTATGTTATGCCCCAAGCCTTGCGCAATCACACTACCGCATTAATGGCGGGCTTCAGACCACTGCAGCTCTCCTATAACTTGGCGTTCCCTATTACTTTCCAGGTTTTTCGACTGAAGAATTCATAATAGTCCCCTAGGTGCTTGGTGGTGGGTATAATTGTGTATAATGAATTAAAGGTAGAAAGGTCTATGTACGGAGTTGGGATTCCAAATGTCGTCCATGAAACCCGCTCCAGAACCTTGGAGGTCTGGCGAGCTGTTCGGTGGTGTGGCCTGTTTAACAATTCCAGCCATCATACAAAGACCGTACTGCATACACACCCGTAATATTTTATCACAACATCACGCTATTCATACATTCGCTGGCCAAAGAAGTTCTGACCAGGGCGCTAATGTTGTTTGCCATAATAAACCCGTGAATACGAAAAGCACCCCAGGTATTTCAGGGTGGTGCATACCAAACTATTGTCAGACGCATCCTTTGCGCAGCTGCTTTTAAAGAACGAGTTACATTATAATTTATGTAGCATGGTGCATCCCTAACCATATGAGAGCGAGAGCAAGAGTTGGCTCGGAGAAGATGGGGCCAAAATTGGAGGAGGGGGTAACAAATGAGAAGCACCTCCCTGCTCCTTGGCGAGCCTGTTCCTGTGACGGAATACCATTTGCTTAGTACAAAGAGGCACACACACATACAGGAGTCTTACCAACTTGCATTTATACGAAATATTGCTTTTCACGTGTCAAACTGCCCTCCTTATAAGCATCTTCCTTCTACACAGATCATCTAATGAAGCTAATGCTCCTTCTGGATATAACTAAATATGAAAGAGAGTGAGGGGTCTTTTGTTGCTGCACGTTGGTCATGAGCTATGCAAATATAGAATGGTGTAAAAAAGACAGAAAATGTCAGTGCAGTACAAACCTTTGTAAACGGAAAAAATTGCGCTTATTAATATGTGTATGGAGCAATGGTGTAGCTAGACCTTTTGCTGCCTTTGGCGGTAACTACTTTTGCCGCCCGGCAGCGGCGACCACCGGTAAGACCAGGGCGGGTGGGGTGCTGGCGATTCCTGCGTTTGCCGTCCTGTGACGGCCACAGGTAAGAGCAGGGGGGTAGGCCGCCACCCCCAAAACTCGTGCCTTCCATGGCGGACCGCCCCGCCACCCCCTTGCTATGCCACTGGTATGGAGAATTTGACAATCAAACAAAATAAATGTGATATATTCTTAGCTTAAGCTTGACTAGGGGCCAGTTGTACGATGCTTTTTTGCAGTCGCAAACTGCCTGATTCTTTGCAACTGCAAAAAAGCTTTTAACACTGTACAAAAGGAAAATTACAATTCAGTACATTGTTACCGAATCACATTTTGCGTTTGTCCCTTCCAATTACAGAATCAGAATGGTATGTATTGATGTTTTTGCAACCAAATTCCGGTTGCAAAACAGCAATCCTTTACCACCAGTTTAAAACTGGTGGAAACCCATTCACAAAGGGGAAGGGGGGACCCTTTCCTCTTTAAGAATGTTAACAAAATATGTTTTAAGAGCAGGCAGTGGTCGCATGGACCACTGCCTACTCCTAAAAAATTAATCTGCAAAATGTCATTTTTATATTTAAACGTGCACCGTTTTCCTTTAAGGAACATGGGCTACATAGAAAAATTGCTTTATTAGAAGAAATCACAGACATGGTGGTCTGCTGACCTCAGCCGGCCACCATCCCTGTGATGGTTGGGATTTCTAATGGGTCGCAAATTGCAACCTATCGTATTAATATGCATGAGGAACGTCTATTTGGCACCCACTAGGAATCGCTAAATAAAATTCAAAGGAGTTTCATATATTAGGAATACTGATTTCCTATTTGTAATTCGGAGAGTCACAATTGGGAAATCAGAATTCCTAATGTTTGTACATCTGGTTACAATTAAAAACTTATTTTCAGCTCCAAGTCAAGCACACCTTCTCCCACGCCCTTTGCTTACAATACAAGGCTTCCCTTAGTTACTGCACAATAGAACACAGTAGCACAATCTTGGTAGCTCCTTTTTTCGGATCGTTGGTACCCTATGTGAAGGCAAAACATTAATTGGCTTGACATAGAACCACCTGCGGTGTAGCAAGAGGTGCACCCATTGGCTTAGCCCCCCCCCCCCCCCGGCCGCTGTTTGAGCTGTGGAATACAGCAATAACCAGGGTTCAGAGGGCTCCTGAGGCTTCCGTGCCCTGGTGCCACTGCACCTAATGCACCAATGGAAGCTACCCCCTGGGTGTACCAAAATATAAGGTAGTAAATACCATCGTTGTTTGAGTTTGTTGTGGAAGACATAATTTTGAAAAGCACATGAGCCAAACCACGCATAACTTGTAACACCACTTCATATTCATCAAAAACAGAGGGGGAACCAAATATTGCAGGCCGGGTGCTGAACGCTCGTGAGAAACCGGACTATTTGCTGAGGAGTGATAGTGGCGGGGTGGATCACTAGGGAAAGCACAATCGTATTTTCAATCGCATGTGCATTATGCTTACAATGGCATGCAAAGGGCATCTATCTATTCACATTATTTGAAATATAACAACGTAAACAGTCAGTAAAATGAACAAACTATATCACATGCCAGAGAGAAAAGTAACAGAATCCACAACGTTCTGTCTTCTTGGTGTCAGTTTCACGGTCTGGTAAGCCAGTACGCAGCACCTGCGCACTCCTGAGATCACTCTGAGAAATGAGTTGCTTCCCCGCTCTTCTTTTTGCGGCCATTTATTTTCTTTCTACCCCCCTCAGAACCTATAAAGCAGAAGCCCTCCCTCCATTCGTTTAAGAAGATCCATGTTTTAAGTGTTTGCTTCTCAACTCCCCCACTGATTCATTGTGGAATCATTCATCTCTCCTCTCTGTGCTCCTTGGCAAACATCTGGGATGGGAAGGAAACAAGGCAGAATTACTTAAACATCTGGACGGTGGGGGCAGATTATTTTGTTTTTCTTTTCATCATTCCAAACTGTCTGGGCTTGAGCTTTCTTTGGGAAAGAGGAATTAAAGAGCTGGGATCCATCCAGGTGGCTGCAGCAAAGGTAATAACAGGCCAAAATAGAGCCATGTGTTAAATACTGCACATGGCTGGCTGGTCTGCAGCCCTTCAGTCAGATTTATGTTTGGAACCTACAGCCATAAAAGGCGCAGTCGATTAGTGAAAGAGTGATTCGAATGCAATGAAATGTATTGTTCTCAACTGCAAACTGTATAACACTTGACTGCCTCCATCCGGGGTCGTATGGTGTTGCTGAATATTTAGTCACCAGCAGAATCTCGGCACACGTGAGAGATAAAATTCTATTGGTAAAGGTGGCTCTAAGCATCGATATATAATCTATATATACATATTTAAACCAGGACTCAACACTTTGCTCTCGACCTGTCAAAGCTGTAAGGCTCTGTATTATGATGCTATTTCATCTTTAGTTTTCGATTCAGTCAATTGAGTGGATGATACTTTAGAGGGTCGAGGCAGGAATCTGAATTTTTTCCAGCAACTTTTTATCATTATTATTATTAATATTATTATTATTATTATTATTATTATTATTATTATAATTTTTGAAAAACAACCAAGATATCAGTGAGCACTTTGCAGGAAATGTAAGGCCAACTTTGTTTCAGAATCACCATAAATCACAAAGACCCCTCCTTCCCCTTCCACCCTTTACTAGCCACTAAATGAATACCTAAGTATCCAACAAGAAGTGGGACAGACAATATGGTTCCCACAGTATATAATAAGACTCTATCACAGTTAATGTCGGTGCTCTATTAATGCTCATTCAAGAATATCTAAATAAATAACCCCATAGCTCTCTATTTGGGAGGATATACTGTACAAGGTAGCCCCCTGGATAAGTAATCAATCTTTCCATCTCCAGAATGTTCCATAGTCTATGATGCCACTGTGTCAGCGAGCAAAGCAAACGCAAGGAGATGATGGACAAGGAGATGATGGACGGAGCGCTGAAACTTTTCAGACACTCACCCCCAGTCACAGATCTGGGATGAATCCGTCATCATTCTTTCTTTTTTTTTAAATTATTTTTATTGAATACGAACAATAAACAATACAGATTCACAAGTAACACAGTAATCACTTTTCTCCTCACATCAATATGACACAGTTGCTATGTTCATTGTAAACAGTGCCCAGGACATTGGTAAATCTTGCCCCTACACCTCCAAATCCCCAAAGGAGGTCTGCTCCGACAATTTCGTTGGAGTACATATTTCCCCTCTAAAGGCATTCCATTTACACTATATTTGCATCCACTTTTTCGGGCACCCCCGGGAGACATACACCGTCTTCTCACTGAACATACACCAGTCCATATCTTCTGTCCACTCCCTCTTCGTTGGTACCTCTTGTACCCCCCACTTCCTTGCAATATTCCTTTTGGCTACCAATCCTCCCAGTGCCACCCATAACCTCTCTTTAGTTCCTAGATCTGTTGGATCCCACACATTTAATAAACACAATTTAGATTTTGGCTCCAAATATACTCCCAATACCTCCTCCATGCATTTATAGATGCCTACCCAGTATCTAGCTATAAACGGACAGTCCCATAGTATGTCTAGGAACGTACCTTCTTGACCACAGTTTCACCTACAACTAGCGTCTTCTCTGTAGCCGATCTTGACTAGTGCGGGTCCTGTATAATATACTCTATGCAGCACTTTCAGTTGTACTAGTCTCAATTTTGACGATATCGCCACCTCTTTGGGCGACGGTAACGCCTCCCCCCACTCTTCCTCATCCAAGTCCATAAGATCCCGTTCCCACTTCGCACAAAGCTGCGGATCAGGGGAGCTGTTAATCTTTTTTTTTTTTACAGAGTTTTATATAGCGCGAACTTGACCCGAATCGGGTATCAGAGCGCTTTACATAGCACCAGTTGCAGTACATGAGGACACATTCATTTTTGTTAGGCACGGGGAGATTAAGTGATTTGCCCAGAATCACAGGATGTTCAGCGTCATTGCCGAGACTCAAACCCAGTTCCCCAGATTCGAAGTCGACCGCCCTAGCCGTTAGGCCAACTCCTCTCTCAATTTGGAATAGGTAAGCGAAATTGCCTTACGTGGCATGTACCCATCTAGTAATCGATCTACCAGGGGCGAAGCTTCTGGTATTGATACATCTCGAGGCACCATCGCTATCAACGCATGTCGTACCTGTAAATACCTAAACCTTTCATTCTCTGCTAGTTCATGCTCTCGCTGTAGCGTTTCGAAAGGCATCACTGCCCCTCCCTTCCAGAGATCACCCACCCTCGATATCCCTATTGTGTCCCATTTATCAAAGCCCTTCAATCTCCAGAGGGATCCCAGCTGCTCTGAATCCCACAATGGGGTGGCCCAGGTTATGGTCTTCGCCCATCCCATACTTTTCTGCTCCATATGCCACACCTGGACTACATGATATGTAGGCCCTGTCAATCCTAGCTTCGCCGGATTGGAGTACAATGCTCGTGTAAAGTTACTCCCTGGTAAAAGCCACCTGTCCATTGCATACCCTGGATCATTATGGGGTCGATAAATACAATGATTGATGGAAGCTAGTTGGGCCGCCCAATAGTACTTTTTGATATTGGGTAATCCGATTCCCCCGTCATACCAGCTCTGCACCAATTTCGGGAATGATATTCGTGGCAGACCATTGCCCCAGAGCAAGGTTCTCTGTGCGTTCTCCACCGCTTTAAAGTAAGACGCTGGGACCACATCCGGCGAATTATGGAGGATATAAAGAAAGCGTGGAAGTGACATCATCTTAAATAGCGCCGCTCTACCCAGTAAGGAGAGCGGCAACGCTTTCCAATGCTCCACGTCGTGCTTCAATCGCTGCAGTGGCGGCAGCAGATTAATAGTATAGAATAGTTTAGGATCTTTAGTAATATACAACCCCAAATATTTAAACCCCTCTTTGGCTATTGTCGCTGGACAATCCCTGGGAAGGGCTGGAGGGTCACCATTCAGCACAAATATCACAGACTTCGTCCAGTTTATTGCATATCCGGAATATGTACCAAAATTCGTGAAGATGTTAAGGACCCTATGCAATGACCTCTCTGGCGAGGCCAAATATAACAAAATGTCGTCTGCATATAGGGATAAGCGATCCTCTCAACCCTCCACCCATCTCAATCCTCGAATTATAGGGTCCCTGCGGATCCAACATGCTAGGGGCTCCAACGTTAGTGCAAACAGTAATGGAGACAGGGGACACCCCTGACGCGTCCCTCTGTAAAGATGGAAAACAGTAGATTTTTTGTTATTGACCACTACCTGCGCAAGCGGTTCCGTGTACAGGAGTCACACCCAACTGATAAATTTAGGGCCAAAGCCCAGCCTTTCCAAAACCGCAAACAGGTACGGCCATTCTATGGTGTCGAATGCCATGGCGGCATCCAGTGACACCACCACCGCCTCCTCTCTTAAAGTGTCCACTCTCCCCATCACCCCATGAAATCGTCGCAAGTTCAATGATGTATTTCTGGCCGGCATAAAGCCGGACTGATCCGGATGAACCAGTCCGGAAATCACGCGGGCCAATCTGGTGGCTAGCAGTTTAGCTAATATTTTAATTTCGGCATTTAGTAATGATATAAGTCTATATGACGAACACTTATGTTTTGGTTTCCCCTCCTTATGAATCACCACTAGCGTGACTATCCTCTGATCTTGTGGGAGACACCCTCTCTCCAGGCTTTCCTCATACATGGACTTGAGGTATGGGGCTATCCTGTCTGGTCTCAGTTTGTAGAGCTCAATGGGTAACTCGTTGGGGCCCATCGCCTTCCCAGACTGAAGAGCCCGGATGGCTTGGGCGCTTTCCTCCTGGGCGAAATCACTGTCTAGCAAGTCTTTATCTTCTTCTGCTAGCATTGGTAATTGCATTTCTAATAGTAGTTCTGCCGTATCACTATCCTGCCTAGTGGCTTTAGATGTGTGAAGCTGTTCATAGTACCTAGAAATTAGTCAGTAATGTCTTGCGGGTCTCTAAGACTATCCCCCGTGTGCCCCTCCAACTCTGTGACCAGCCGACCAGCCATTTTCCTCTTATCAAGCCAAGCCAACAATTTACCGGCTTTATCCCACAACTCATAAATACGCCCTAGCTTGTGTCTGTCTAATGCTTTTGCCAGCTCTCTAGCTTCATCTCTGTATTCAGTTTGCTTAAGTTTGAGAGTATGCACACTGTTCCGTCCCTCCTGCCTGGTGATCTCATTTTCCAACTGTACTATCTCCTGTTCTAATTGGAGTAACACTACATTCCTCTCTTTCTTTGCTCCCGCTATCTGAGATACTGCATATCCCCGTATCACTGTCTCAAAAGCCTCCCAGAGGGTCCGTGCTGAATCAACCGTCCCTTCATTTTCTTTAAACTAGTGGTCAATTTCCTGGGTGAGCCTGTGCTTGATTCCCGGATTACGAAGGTGCCATGGATTAATAGGCGCCACCCGAGTACTGTTACTGTGTCCTACTCCAATCTGCACCCATATTGGGGAATGATACGAAATGCCTCTTGCAAGGTGTTTAATTTGGTGGATATGTCTGACCTGGTCCGAGGGGACGGGGATGTAGTCGATGTGAGAGAAGCTATTGTAGGCCCCCGAGTAATAGGTAAAATTTAATTCTTTGGGATGATGAACCCTCCAGGTATCCACTAGTCCCATTGCATCCAAAAACTGTGGAAGCACTGCCTTAGGTAGTTTAGTTGTCTTGGGTGGGTGACGATCTAAGCTACCTGAAATTACAGAATTAAAGTCTCCCCCAAGCACCAGCCTTCCTGTGGGAAATGTCAGTAGCACCTTCCCTAAGTCTCTTAATGCCAGCTCTTGCAGGCCTGGCGGTACATACACCGACATCATATTAAGTACCTCACCCTCCCAGCTTCCGGACACTGCCACATATCTACCCAAATTATCTGTGTATATCTGGTCGATCATCATGGGAAAGGACCTCCTTTTTAATAAGCCGACTCCCCGTGAGCCCATGGTGAATCCAGAGTGTGCCACTAGTTGGTAACCCATCCGCCTCAGGGCTCTACACATATTGCCTACCAGGTGGGTTTCCTGGATTAGTACTAGCTCAGGGGCATGCCTCTTGAGAAACTGCAACACCACTCCCCTCTTCAATTTATCCCTCAACCCATTGACATTCCATGACAACAGCCGGCACTTCTTCTCATTCATGGTTCCCATATATCGATATGTCACATCTTCCCAAAAAGTATATATCTAAGTGCCCTCGAAGCAACAGGGGCCGCAATGTAACTTTATTAGTCCCACTGCAACTATCATTGGAAATACTGTGTCCTTCAGTTTGCTGCGTGAACCCGTAACAATCAAACAAAACAACAACACGTAACCCCACAAACGCCCCACCCTGCTCCCCTGCACTCTGGGCGTCAAACTGCCCATATCCCCAACCATGCAGAGTGCCTGTCGCCCAATTTAACTAACTAAAAGTAGATTTGAGGGGGTAGGCCACCAGTCGGTTCCCCCGGCTCCAGCCCCAGTAAACATTTGTAACCAAGTTCACCTATGCATCTAACCAGCACTAATATAGTCACTTATTGTTCACAGTTTGTCTCAGTTCCATGGCAACTCCTGGTGCTTCTCGTGCTCAGCCATATACACCGTCACCCTCGATCTCCACCGCTGTCATATTTAGCCGCCTTCCCTGGTGTTGGGGATTGGCAGGTCCGCTGCACCCTGTCACTTTCCCAGCATTATGTTCTTTCACCGGTCGCCAGCCCTCTAGCCAGTCTGCTGCTGATTCTGGAGTGTCAAAAAACCATGGTCTCCCATCCATCTCGACCCTAAGCTTCGCCGGAAACAACATGGAGTATTTAATCCCTTTGTCTCGCAGCCGCCGTTTGATCTCCAGAAAAGTCCTCCTTTTTTTCTGCACCGCTATGGTGAAATCCGGATAAAAAGCAATTTCACTCTTTTCAAACTTTATCGGTGGAGCCGTGCGGGCAGTTTGTAGTATACTGTCCCGATCTCTAAAGTTCAACAATCTGGCCAACATCGGCCTAGGCGGGGCCCCCGGCTTCGGTCTGCCCCCGGGGACCCTGTGCACTCTCTCAACAGTGAAAAAGGTAGATAACACCTTCGGCTTGAGGTAGTCGAAAATAAGTGTCTCCACAAATAGGTCAGCTGCCTGTCCCTCCGCTTTCTCAGGAACCCCAAGTATCCTCACGTTATTTCTCCGGGACCGCCCTTCATAATCATCTAAGAGCCTCTCCATTTTTTGGCTAGTGTCTTGAAGTTCTTTTATTTCTCTTTGCATTTTTTTACTATCTCCACTTAGGTCCGCCGTGACCGCCTCCACATTTTTAACTTTCTCACTAATGTTGTGGATATCTGCTCTCATCAGCGTCACTTCCGTCGTTATCGTATCCATTCTTGCCTCCAGCGACGTCCGTATCCCGACCAAGGCTTCGATTATGTCCTTTAGGGATGGATCCTCACTCTCTGGACCCCTCACCATTTCCTCCCTCCCTTTATTCGGGGCCTCTAGGTCAAACCGCTTCTGCATAGCAAATTTGTCTAGTTTAGTCTGGAGAGCTCCTTTCGCTCCTCTCCCGCTGGACATTGCGACGTGTTAATCGCTGGTTTTCACGCGCCAGGACCGGATGTATATTCTGCGTGCCCCAAAAAAGCCTTCTAGTACTCCTTCGATGAGCTATTGCTACATCCAGCAGGCCGCCGTGATCCAGTGCGTCACCTCCTGGCTTTGATCCGAGTTTACGTGGGGTCAGGGACTGCGCTCCTATATACTAATATGTGGTGAGATATCCGTTGGGGATATTACTTTCTACTATCCGGAGCTCCACTGGTCTATGGGCATTCCATAAGCCAGCTGCTGTGTGCCTTTCCCGGGAGGTGTCATTCGCCTCTCACAATATAATGTCCCGATTAGTGAGATGCCCCCCTGCACTTCTTGTTGGCCTCGCGCTGGTGTCCTGCCTTCACCGCCAAAGTCGGTGATTACACCTCGGTCATATCTCCCTTATGATATGCACTCAATCGTCAGGTGGTGGCCCAGCGCCGTTGTCATGATCATACAGCGTCAGCTTAGGAAGAAGGGGTTAATTACACATACCGCCAGGGCCTTTTTTCCTTCCTCTTATGGAACGGTGACTGGAGCGAGAATGATGTCTAGTGGCAGGATTGCTGTTACACCTCATAGAGACCGCATATCCCAGAAAGCAGTGGGATACCAAGCTCAAGGACAAACCCGGAACGAACCTAGAGTTGCGGTTCAGTATTTAAGCCCCTCCCTTTCCTAAGGTCGGGGCTTGTCAATCGTCTTCCGGCATCCTGTTTCCTGCGTGGCTCGTTTTCCAGGACGGAGGTTTGTCGGCGCTCCAGCTCAGCATTGGAGGATTCAGGCAGCGTTCTGTTTTCAGTCATTCCGGCCGTATCCTGGACACCGGGCGTGTGCAGCTGCCTCTGTATCAGTTATTCTTTACGGGTGACGAGAGAGACGGATCTCTCCACCCGCATTTCTCTCTGTTGGCTACTTCGGGTTTTGGTGCTGTGGAACTCTCTGCACAGCATGCCAGGATTAAAGCCTATTTTTGTATGCTGTGACCAAATAGCGCACAAAGGAGTTACGGGGCTGTGCCTTCAACAGCCTTTGAGCCATTCCTTTGTTTTGTCATTTCCTGCCCCGCACTGGACGCGTGCTAGGGGTTTTCTGGAATGGTGAGAGTGCTCCGTGTTCTGAACTGCATTTCTCCATTTGGGGGTGCAGGCAGTGACAGACTTGAGGTATTCTGAACTTTCTCCGCTCTTGCACCCCATGCTATCTCTGGATAGGTAATTAGGTTTGTAGGAGAGTAGGATCTGCTTCACATGGGTACCCCCACTTTTTGCTGATGCTTCACTGTTTTTCGACATTAGTCTGGCTGGGGCCCTGCTAATCAGAACCCCAGCCTAGCTGCTTCCTCTCTAAAATGGTTTCCATGTGCCTTAGGCACATCACTGATTGGGATCTGGAGTGCCCTTATAAGTCCCTAGTATATGGTATACTATGTACCAAGGGCATAGGTACCTCAGAGGCCTGCCAGGGGCTGCAGCATGTATTATGCCACCCCTGGAAGGCCATCCAAACTGACACCACAGGTCTGCTACTGCAGCCTGGGTAAGGTGGTGCATGCACCCCCTACTGTGATGTAGGTTACCTATATCACGAAATACATACACACATAGAAACCTCTGCAGCGTTCGGAGACCATCTCTGATGCTGTTTGTAGTGCAGCCTGACCATATACTCTTAAGCGCATTATATCCTCGCGGTAAAATGCTAACTTTGGAATGGCTGCACCTAAACATGCCGTGTTTGGTGTCAAACATCTTGGAATACTACCCCCCCCCCGCCAATCCTGGCGGCGGGGGTAGCATTCCACCCTTCTAGAGGGAAAGACATGTTAACTCTGACTAGTCCGGTAACTTCTTTCCAGAGCCCTGGCATCACAAAATGGATGCTGCTGCCACAGACACGAGTCTGGCCTCCTGCTGCTGGACGAAACTCCGGCAGGGGAGGCCTGGACAATAGGTTTCCTGTCCCAGGGAGGTGTGACCGCCTCCCCAGACAGGATAATGTGTATTGGGGCTGGGCGGGAGCACTTTCGGGTGCTTTGAAGTCCTGCACTGGGGGCACATTTGGTGTCCCTGTGCATACCCCAGTTCAAACCGGATCAGGGGCTTGCAGCCCCTGCTTTGGCGCGAACTGGACAAAGGGAAAGGGGTGTAGCCACCCCTCTGCCCTGACCCACCCATAGGTGGGGCCACAGAGTAGTCCAACCCCTATTTTTAGAATAAAGGTAGGAACCCAGTCCTTAGGACTTTAGATTATACCTGGACGAAACTCTGAAACTGAATCCTGGACCTTCGACGCTCTACGACAAGATTAGAGGACTGAAGAATCTCCCTTGGGGTCAAGGAGTGACTCCCCTGCTTGGCAGGCACCAAAGAAGCATCTGTCCGGTTTGCATTTCTGAAGCTCCCGTCGGACGCCGAAGTCATCGCATCACCAGAGGTGGATTCTCAGACTTCCCCGAGGCTACCCTGAGTCCCCAGCAAAGCTGAGGCCCGTGGCTATCGTGGGTGACTTGAGACCGTGACCCCTGGACACCGAGCACATTTGCAAGTGCATCATCTTCTGGGTCTCCCAAGAAGTCGTGCTTTGGGCTCCGAGTAGCCCTAGCCTCCAGCACCACCTGCACCGAAGATCACTGGCCCCCACTCCACGAGTGTCCTGCAAGCCAGCTCCACGTGCGGCGTCATGAGGCTCCTTCGCGGTCGCTAGCCCGTTGGCTAGTAGCCCTAAACGAAGGCCAATGCTTTTCCTACTTGGCATCCTGGTTGCTCCAGGCCTGCCCTCACTTACCCTTGCTGGGTGAGTTCCACAGACCTTGCTGGTCTGCACCATCGACGATCTACATCTTACTCGACACTTGCCGTTGCCAAGGCTTGTTGGGTCCAATCCGGTCGCCGATACCTCAGCACTCGACAGACATCGAGTACCAGCCCGAATCCTGCTCCTGGTTGCCGACAACGCCTCCCGGACCTCGTGGCTGAAGAGTCAAGACGACCGTCAACGCACCTGAAGCACTCGACATCGGTGGGCATCTGTCCATCGCCTTCCTGGTCACTGGCTAGTGACCCAGACTCTGTCCCCTCTGCTTTCAGGTTCACCAGAACTCCGATCCACTCTTGGATCCACCCGGACACTTTTCTCTTGGCCGCCAGCAGCACTTTGCAGCAGATCGCCATTCGAATCGACGACGAAACCCGACCCCGAAAGGCACCTATGCACCCGGCTTCCCTGGGTGAGGTAACACGAGTACTCCGGTGCTCCCGTGGGTAGAGACTCTTCAAAGTCCTAGATCTCAAAGGGTTTTGTCCTAGTCCTCTTTTAAGTGTCCCTTTCCTCTATTTTCCCGATCCCGACTTTCTCCATAGAAGTTAACGGCGTATCGCGGTTGTGTATTTACACTGCACGCGTCTCCCGTGGGTCCCCTGTGTCACTACCTTGGGTGGTTCCTTGTGGTCCAAGCACTTCTAGAGGCTCTAGGCCTAGTGTCTAGTTCAGTCGTGGTTCGCATACCACTTTATTGGTATATGGTTTGGTACGCCCCTAGGGCCCAAACGTGTATTTGTGCTATTACTGTGATTTAAGATCTTATAACTTATGTACTTCGAACTCTAGCCTCATAAAGAGACTAGAGGGGTGTGTTTAGTAATAAATACATATATTTTGAATATATACCTGGTGTGGTGCTCTTTCATTTGGTCACTCAAGAGATTATAGACTGGTAAAACAAGCTGCTTTACATTCCTTCAAGACTTAGCCTGAAGGCTGCTCTCCATAGCTACCACTAGGATAGCTTTCAATAAGGTTGTCTTTAACCTATCTCCAATAAGGGGTTGTTTGGACTGGTGCAAGGTGCCCACTATAATTAGTGGACAGCATATGCCAGGCCAACTTCTCACATTGGTGTGCAGCGTGTGGGATTCCAGCTTGCTATTGTTTTACCAGATAATCTCAATTGAATTGATCAACTGAAAACCACTAAAGGTACCTAAGGTACATATAATTTAAGCTTAGAATAACAGTAAGTTCTACTGAACTTAGAGTTGTGTGTTAAGGGATAGCACAACCCTTTCTACAACTCAAGAGAGTTTAGTAGGCCACACTAGAGTAGGTAGTGCATACACCACACCACACTAGTAATGTCTTTAAGGGCAGGATCCAAAGAATCCTTGCAGGAAGCCATTGAGCTTCCACCCTCCAAGTATGATACACTCCCATTCTTGGAATTGAGAGCTTTATGTAACTTGAGAAAAATAAGGACAGGCCAAAGCCCCACCACCCAACACCTCAAGGAGTTGTTGGTGGCTTATGACCTTAGTAAGCCTGTAGGGACTGAAGGGGTAGGAGCTGAGGGTGGGGCAGGAGAAGAGGAGGACGCTAGGGGTACCAGTACCCCCAGCCCCCCTCTGAAACTGGCCAGGAGGGTGACAATGACCCTGACCTGGAAAACCAAATCCCTCCTGTGGATGATGATGAGGATGATCAAGATGATGCCCTCTTTGTCCCCCCAGGAAGGATTAAGAGTGTGCCCAGAAGGTCTAGGTCTCCTTCTCAGGAGTCTAACCACTCTGGCACCTCCATAGGGAGCTCTGTCTCATCTCATAGGAGGGAATCCTCTCATGAGAGAAGAAAGAGGCTAGTCCAGTATGAGGAAACTCAGCTGGAACTCAGAAAAAAGCAATTGGCTTTAGATAGAGAATCCCTAGATCTCCTTAGAGAGAGAAGAAAGTTGGGACTAGAGTCCCATGGTGGCAGCCATGTCCCTAGAGACAGGGAAAGGTCCTATGACCATAGGAACCTGAGCAAGATTGTCCCTCCCTACCAGAGTGGGGATGATATCCACAAATGGATAACTGCTTTAGAGAGGGCCTGTAAAGTACAGAAGGTCCCTCAGGAGCAGTGGGCAGCAATCTTGTGGCTCTCCTTTGCTGACAAAGGTAGAGATAAGCTCCTCACTGTTAGAGAGGAGGATGCTGACAATTACAAGGTCTTGAAGAGTGCTCTTATTGATGGGTTTGGCCTAACCACTGAACAGTACAGGTTGAAGTTCAGAGACACCCAAAAAGCACAGACTCAAGACTGGGTAGACTATGTGGATTGTTCTGCCAAGGCTCTGGAAGGCTGGTTGATGGGCAGTAAGGTGTGTGACTTCTCAGGATTGTATAATCTGATAATGAGGGAGCAGATTCTTAATAACTGTCAAAATCAGCTGTTGCATCAATACCTGGTAGACTCTGATCTGACCTCTCCCCAAGAATTGGGAAAGAAGGCAGACAAATGGGTCAGAACCAGGGTGAAGCAGAAGGTACAGAACCAAGGTGGGGAAACCAAGAAGCAAGATGCTAAGAACTCTGACAAGGGTGGGGAGAAGGGTAAAGATCAAAAGTCTTCATCAGGCCCCCAAAAATCTTCTTCTGGTGGGGATTCCCAGTCTACCAAGGGTAAAGGCCAAAGAAAACCATGGTGCAAGGTCTGTAAGCAAAAGACCCACTGGACCAGTGATTGCACCAAGTCCAAAGACTCCAGTCCAGCACCCACCAATGCCCCTAAGGCACCTGTTCCCCCTAGTACAGTTGGTGGAAGTGCTCCAGCAAAGGGTTTAGTAGGGTTCACCCTGGGAACTGAGTTGGGCTCTGACTTAGTCAGAGAACTGACTCAGGCTGTGTTAGTCTGTGATGGAGGCATGGATGTGACCTCCACTGTGAGTCCCAGTAATCTGGGCAAGTACAGACAACAGCCTTTAATTAATGGACGTGAGGCTTTGGCATTTAGGGACACAGGGGCAAGTGTCACAATGGTGACACAAGACCTTGTGCTACCTGGGCAAGTTATGCTTGGTGAAATGTACCAAGTGACCAATGCTAGCAATGTCAGAACAGACCATACTCTGGCAGTTGTTAACTTCTCCTGGGGAGGGGTAACTGGCCTTAAGAAGGTTGTGGTAAGTGCAAACCTACCAGTCGAATGCTTGCTTGGCAATGACTTAGAGACTTCTGCTTGGGCAGAAGTGGAGCTCAGGCCCATGCAGAAATTATGGGGATCCCTGCAGATGTGTTTGCTGTGACCAGGTCACAAGCCAAAATGTCTAGCACTGAACAGGCCTTGGATTCTGGAAGAATGGACCAAGTGCCTTCCAAGAGGAGGAGTAGTAGGGTTAAGGCAGTGCCTTCCCCCTTGGCTCAGGAGGAAGATCAGTCCCTTGAGGGGGATGATCTCAGCCCTGAAGAAGGAACTGTCCCAGAGGAACTTGAACCTGACCAGGTTGAGTTCTTGGGGACAGGGGGACCTTCTAGGGCAGATCTGAGCCAGGAGCAGCAGAGCTGCCCCTCCCTTGAACCCCTCAGACAGCAAGCTGCTGCTGAGGCTGCTGGGAAAGCTAGTGGTCCCCATACAGTGTATTGGGATGATGGACTCCTGTACTCAGAGAGTAGAGACCCCAAGCCTGGTGCTACCAGGAGGTTGGTAATACCTTTGAAGTTCAGGGGCTTCCTATTGACCCTAGCCCATGATATTCCCTTAGCAGGACACCTGGGCCAGAACAAGACTTGGGACAGAATTGTCCCTCACTTTCACTGGCCCCACATGTCTGAAGACAGTAAGGAGTTTTGTCGCTCCTGTGTAACCTGCCAAGCCAGTGGCAAAGCAGGTGGCACTACAAAGGCCCCCTGATACCACTACCTGTGGTGGGGGTGCCCTTTGAGAGGGTAGGGATTGACATTGTTGGTCCCATGGATCCCCAAACAGCCTCTGGGCACAGGTTTATCCTGGTGGTAGTGGATCATGCCACCAGGTACCCAGAAGCTATTCCCCTCAGGACCACTACAGCACCTGTGGTGGCAAGGGCCCTCCTGGGAATCTTCTCAAGAGTGGGCTTTCCTAAGGAGGTAGTATCAGACAGGGGTGCTAACTTCATGTCTGGGTACTTGAAAGCAATGTGGAAGGAGTGTGGAGTGACTTATAAGTTCACCACACCCTATCACCCACAATGCAATGGTTTAGTTGAGAGATTCAACAAAACCTTGAAGGGCATGATTAAAGGGCTCCCAGAAAAGCTTAGGCGTAGATGGGACATACTCTTGCCCTGCCTTTTATTCGCATATAGGGAGGTGCCTCAGAAGGGGGTTGGTTACAGCCCTTTTGAACTTCTGTTTGGCCACCCTGTGAGGGGTCCACTGTGCTTGGTGAAGGAAGGATGGGAGTTACCTCTCAAGCCCCCAAAGCAAGATATAGTGGACTATGTACTTGGTCTCCGCTCCAGGATGGCTGAGTACATGAAAAAGGCAACCAAAAACCTTGAGGCTAGCCAGGAACTTCAAAAGGCCTGGCATGACCAAAAGGCTGTTCTGACTGTTTACCAGCCAGGACAGAAGGTGTGGGTGTTGGAGCCAGTGGCCCCAGCAGCTCTCCAAGATAAATGGAGTGGACCCCACACTATTGTTGAGCAGAAGGGTGAGGTCACTTATTTAGTGGACCTAGGAACACCCAGGAGTCCCCACAGGGTTCTCCATGTCAACAGGTTAAAACCATATGTGGACAGGGCAGACATGGGCTTGCTCATGGCTACTGATGAAGGGCAGGAGGAAGAGAGTGACCCACTCCCTGACCTGCTCTCACAGAACCCTGACGATGGGTCAGTTGATGGTGTAGCCTTGGCAGGCAGCCTCACTACCCAGCAACAAACTGATTGCAGGCAAGTCCTCAATCAGTTTCGACATATGTTTTCACTGACACCCAGTCAGACCACCTGGTGCACTCATGAAGTGGACACTGGGGACAGTCTGCCTATTAAAAACAAGATTTATAGGCAACCTGACCATGTCAGGGACTGTATCAGGACTGAAGTCCAGAAAATGTTGGAATTGGGAGTAATTGAGCCCTCAGATAGCCCTTGGGCTAGTCCAGTAGTCCTAGTACCGAAACCTCACACCAGTGGTGGAAAAAGAGAGATGAGGTTTTGTGTAGACTACAGGGGTCTCAATGCAGTCACTAGGACTGATGCCCATCCAATACCCAGGGCAGATGAGCTCATAGATACTTTGGCCTCTGCCAAATATCTCAGCACATTTGACCTAACAGCTGGCTACTGGCAGATCAGACTAGCTGATACTGCAAAGCCCAAAACAGCATTTTCAATTTCAACCCCTAGTGGGCATTATCAATTTGTGGTAATGCCCTTTGGTCTGAAAAATGCACCTGCCACTTTCCAGAGGTTGGTGAATACAGTTCTCACAGGACTGGAAGCCTATAGTGCAGCTTATCTAGATGATATTGCTGTCTTTAGCTCCACCTGGGAGGATCACCTGGTCCACCTCAGGAATGTTTTACAGGCCCTGCAAAAGGCAGGCCTGACTATCAAGGCCACTAAGTGCCAGATAGGGCAGAGTCAGGTTGTGTACCTGGGCCACCTTGTGGGTGGAGGCCAGGTTCAACCTTTGCAGAGCAAGATCCAGACCATCATGGACTGGACTGCTCCCACTACCCAGACTCAGGTGAGAGCCTTCTTAGGCCTGACTGGGTACTATAGGAGATTTGTCAAGGGGTATGGATCAATAGTGACACCCTTGAATGACTTAACTTCTAAGAAAATGCCCAAAAAGGTTCAGTGGACAGTTAGCTGTCAAAAGGCATTTGATGACCTCAAGCAGGCCATGTGCACTGCTCCAATTCTGCAGAGTCCTGATTACTCCAAGAAGTTCATTGTTCAAACTGATGCATCTGAATTGGGGGTAGGGGCTGTACTGTCACAATTGAATGAAGAAGGTCAGGATCAGCCAGTAGCTTTTATTAGCAGAAGGCTGACCCCTAGAGAGAAACGTTGGTCAGCCATAGAGAGGGAGGCCTTTGCTGTGGTCTGGGCTCTGAAGAAGTTGAGGCCATACTTGTTTGGTACACACTTCCTGGTTCAGACAGACCATAAGCCCCTCTTATGGCTAAAACAAATGAAGGGTGAAAACCCCAAACTGCTTAGGTGGTCCATTTCCCTACAGGGGATGGACTTTACAGTGGAACATAGGCCTGGGAGTAACCATGCGAATGCAGATGGACTCTCTAGGTATTTCCACTTAGAACATGAAGACTTAACTGGGCAAGGTTAGTTTAATGTCCCTACGTTTGGGGGGGTTGTGTAGGAGAGTAGGATCTGCTTCACATGGGTACCCCCACTTTTTGCTGATGCTTCACTGTTTTTCGACATTAGTCTGGCTGGGGCCCTGCTAATCAGAACCCCAGCCTAGCTGCTTCCTCTCTAAAATGGTTTCCATGTGCCTTAGGCACATCACTGATTGGGATCTGGAGTGCCCTTATAAGTCCCTAGTATATGGTATACTATGTACCAAGGGCATAGGTACCTCAGAGGCCTGCCAGGGGCTGCAGCATGTATTATGCCACCCCTGGAAGGCCATCCAAACTGACACCACAGGTCTGCTACTGCAGCCTGGGTAAGGTGGTGCATGCACCCCTTACTGTGATGTAGGTTACCTATATCACGAAATACATACACACATAGAAACCTATAAGTCCCTCCTAAGGCAGGCCTTATCAATCCTAAAGGCAGAGTGCATGGTTCCTATGTGAGAGGGTGCCCCTGCATGAGCAGGGCCCCCCTGCAGCATTCGGAGACCATCTCTGATGCTGTTTGTAGTGCAGCCTGACCATATACTCTTAAGCGCATTATATCCTCGCGGTATAATGCTAACTTTGGAATGGCTGCACCTAAACATGTCGTGTTTGGTGTCAAACATCTTGGAATACTACCCCCCGCCAATCCTGGCGGCGGGGGTAGCATTCCACCCTTCTAGAGGGAAAGACATGTTAACTCTGACTAGTCCGGTAACTTCTTTCCAGAGCCCTGGCATCACAAAATGGATGCTGCTGCCACAGACACGAGTCTGGCCTCCTGCTGCTGGACGAAACTCCGGCAGGGGAGGCCTGGACAATAGGTTTCCTGTCCCAGGGAGGTGTGACCACCTCCCCAGACAGGATAATGTGTATTGGGGCTGGGCGGGAGCACTTTCGGGTGCTTTGAAGTCCTGCACTGGGGGCACATTTGGTGTCCCTGTGCATACCCCAGTTCAAACCGGATCAGGGGCTTGCAGCCCCTGCTTTGGCGTGAACTGGACAAAGGGAAAGGGGTGTAGCCACCCCTCTGCCCTGACCCACCCATAGGTGGGGCCACAGAGTAGTCCAACCCCTATTTTTAGAATAAAGGTAGGAACCCAGTCCTTAGGACTTTAGATTATACCTGGACGAAACTCTGAAACTGAATCCTGGACCTTCGACGCTCTACGACAAGATTAGAGGACTGAAGAATCTCCCTTGGGGTCAAGGAGTGACTCCCCTGCTTGGCAGGCACCAAAGAAGCATCTGTCCGGTTCGCATTTCTGAAGCTCCCGTCGGACGCCGAAGTCATCGCATCACCAGAGGTGGATTCTCAGACTTCCCCGAGGCTACCCTGAGTCCCCAGCAAAGCTGAGGCCCGTGGCTATCGTGGGTGACTTGAGACCGTGACCCCTGGACACCGAGCACATTTGCAAGTGCATCATCTTCTGGGTCTCCCAAGAAGTTGTGCTTTGGGCTCCGAGTAGCCCTAGCCTCCAGCACCACTTGCACCGAAGATCACTGGCCCCCACTCCACGAGTGTCCTGCAAGCCAGCTCCACGTGCGGCGTCACGAGGCTCCTTTGCGGTCGCTAGCCCGTTGGCTAGTAGCCCTAAACGAAGGCCAATCCTTTTCCTACTTGGCATCCTGGTTGCTCCAGGCCTGCCCTCACTTACCCTTGCTGGGTGAGTTCCACAGACCTTGCTGGTCTGCACCATCAACGATCTACATCTTACTCAAGACTTGCCGTTGCCAAGGCTTGTTGGGTCCAATCCGGTCGCCGACACCTCAGCACTCGACAGACATTGAGTACCAGCCCGAATCCTGCTCCTGGTTGCCGACAACGCCTCCCGGACCTCGTGGCTGAAGAGTCAAGACGACTGTCAACGCACCTGAAGCACTCGACATCGGTGGGCATCTGTCCATCGCCTTCCTGGTCACTGGCTAGTGACCCAGACTCTGTCCCCTCTGCTTTCAGGTTCACCAGAACTCCGATCCACTCTTGGATCCACCCGGACACTTTTCTCTTGGCCGCCAGCAGCACTTTGCAGCAGATCGCCATTCGAATCGACGACGAAACCCGACCCCGAAAGGCACCTATGCACCCGGCTTCCCTGGGTGAGGTAACACGAGTACTCCGGTGCTCCCGTGGGTAGAGACTCTTCAAAGTCCTAGATCTCAAAGGGTTTTGTCCTAGTCCTCTTTTAAGTGTCCCTTTCCTCTATTTTCCCGATCCCGACTTTCTCCATAGAAGTTAACGGCGTATCGCGGTTGTGTATTTACACTGCACGCGTCTCCCGTGGGTCCCCTGTGTCACTACCTTGGGTGGTTCCTTGTGGTCCAAGCACTTCTAGAGGCTCTAGGCCTAGTGTCTAGTTCAGTCGTGGTTCGCATACCACTTTATTGGTATATGGTTTGGTACGCCCCTAGGGCCCAAACGTGTATTTGTACTATTACTGTGATTTAAGATCTTCTAACTTATGTACTTCGAACTCTAGCCTCATAAAGAGACTAGAGGGGTGTGTTTAGTAATAAATACATATATTTTGAATATATACCTGGTGTGGTGCTCTTTCATTTGGTCACTCAAGAGATTATAGACTGGTAAAACAAGCTGCTTTACATTCCTTCAAGACTTAGCCTGAAGGCTGCTCTCCATAGCTACCACTAGGATAGCTTTCAATAAGGTTGTCTTTAACCTATCTCCAATAAGGGGTTGTTTGGACTGGTGCAAGGTGCCCACTATAATTAGTGGACAGCATATGCCAGGCCAACTTCTCACAAGGTTGGTTTGCTGGAGCTTAGGGTCGAGACTTTTGCTCTTTTTGTACTTGTGGGATTCTGTTCTTTTGACCTTTGCAGATGAGGCTTGTTTCCTGATCTGGTGCTCTGATGGTTACTATGGCGCTGCTTCAATTCTGCTACGTCCAGTGTTGCTGGCTAATGTGTAAGTTCTCAGGGTGTTCGTACTCGCTGCAGTCACTGTGTACGATGTTCTTTGCTTCTCTGCCTCACCCTCTTTCTTATGTCTCACTGTAGTACACCAAGAGTAAGAAGCAGCTCCTGTCCTGCTCTCTACGCTCTCATCCCTAGGGCTGTGGAAGAGGACAACAGAACTTGCAACACTGTTTATTGTTTTCTCCATTCCCCCTTTCCCCTGAGTGTTTTCTCCCGGAAGCGGTGTCTGTGATTTCGCTGTGGGGGTTTATGCTTGGGGGAAGCAGGGGACCTTATGTCTTCGCTAAAGGACAATGACGTACCTACTGTTTGCCAGGTCCTGACAGATTGACAAGCCCAAGTTGCTACCAGCCTGGACGATGGATACCAACACGGTTTTAGCTACCTTATTGGAGAGCCTTGCGTCTCTTCAGCAGGAGGTACATACTTCCAGAGCTGAGAACCAGGAATTAAGAAAGGAAATGGGCACCCTACGGAGGGAGGTAGCCAGTCTCTCTCGTAAGAGTAAACCCGAAGGAGCAGGGGGTGGCACATACATTAGAGAATGGACTCTCCCTCCTCCTATACATACACCACCCACCGAGTCTGAGACTAGAAAACAGATGGGGTTCTTTTCTGCTGCACAAGCTACTCCCCTTCCCGTGGACCCCACTCCTTGTATTCAAGTGGTGCAGACCCCAGGGATTCCATTGGCTCCTCCTGAGCACTTCTTTGGGGATCCGAAGAAATTCGAAATATTCCTCAGCGAGTGTAGGCTACATTTTTTATGCAAGCTAACAGTCTTCCAGGAGGAACAGGCGAAAACCGCATTTGTGATGTGTTACATGGGGGGTAATGCAGCAAGCTGGACGATACCATTGCTAGAAAGGAATGACCCCCTGCTATACAACTTCTCGAATTTCTGCCTGGAAATGAGGAAACTGTTCGATCAGAAAACACATCTGATGTCCTTAGACCGTGAACTTATAACCCTCAGACAAGGATCACTAGACCTGCTGACGTACATAACGTCGTTCAATCGCCTCTTGGCAGAAACCGATTGGCCCCAGGAAAAACGCACCACCCTGTTTTATCAGGGTTTGCGTGGTGATCTAAAGGATGTGTTATCTCAGGTGGTGCAGCTACCCCAGTCATACGATGAATTAATCGATCTAACTGTACAGCTGGACCACAGATTACAGGAAAGAAAAGGGGACAAGTACCGAGATGAGGCCCGTTACTTCCTCCCAAGACCTAAACCCACCACCGAAACACATACGAGAACCACCGACGGTGTTGAACCTATGCAAGTGAATGGGATTCGTGGTCCTCTTACGTTGGAAGAATGAGAGGAGACGAAAAATGAAGCTGTGCCTATACTGTACAAAAGGGGTGCATTTCATCAAAGAATGCCGAACCAGAAACCGCTTCCCGGATACACAGGCCTCAAAAAGACTACAAGCTGTGGTGCAACAGCAAGGGGAAAACCGTGAGATGACAGAAAACTGAAGAGCCCGAGCTTGAATGAGGTCCCTAGCTTGGGTATCAAGAATAAGAGGATCTCCTCAGCAATAGCCAATACCCTCCAGATGTCCATAGCTCATTTCAATGTACATGTCACCTTGTGGATCACTGAAGACACACCTTTACCGATTTTTGCCTTATTGGACTCAGGGGCCACTGGAAACTTTATTGACCCGACCTATGCCCAGAACATCGGTGTGCCATGTGTAAAGAAAGATGCGCCAGAACCGGTGAGAGCTGTGGATGGTACGGCTTTGTCTTCTGGACCCGTGAGGTTTCACACCATTCCCTTGGTGATGCAGTACGGAGAAGAACACTACGAGACTGTCCAATTCGATCTGATAGACGCTCCGCAATTCCGCCTAATATTGAGCATGCCATGGTTAACCTTGCACGATCCTGAAGTACGCTGGGCAGCTCGCACCGTCGCCATGACCTTGGCGATTGGATGCGAAGACAACCAGTACTGCTGCTCAATGACGTTACCGTCAGTATATGAGGACTACAGATCGGTCTTTGACAAGAACAAAGCTACGGAGTTGCCCCCGCACAGGACCTACGATTGCAGCATAGAACTGACTCCCGGAGCGGCTATCCCCTGCAGTCGTGTTTGCGCCCTCACCGAACCCGAGACGCAGCACCTGAAGGAATACTTAGAAGAACACCTTGACTCTGGCTTTATCAGACATTCTTCGTCGCCCGCTTCTTCTCCTCTCTTCTTCATCCCCAAGAAGGAGGGGGATTTGAGGACCTGTATTGACTACAGAGCAATCAACAGGGTCACCATAAAAAATTGCTACCCCCTACCTCTCATACCAGTACTTCTAGACCAATTGAAAGGGGCCCGCATCTTCACCAAATTGGACCTGAGGGGTGCATACCATCTGGTGCGGGTCAAAAAAGTGGATGAATGGAAAATGGCCTTCTGGACAAAGTTCGAATTATACGAATACCAAGTGATGCCCTTCGGGTTGTGTAATGCGCCTGCTGCATTCCCATTTTTCATGGATGAGGTGCTCCGAGGTTACCTTGAAGAGTTCTGCATGGTATATATCAACGATATTTTAATCTATTCGGTGAACCCTCACAAACATGTCTCCCATGTGAAGGCTGTCCTAGATAGGTTACAGAAACATGCCTTATACGCCAAACTGGAGAAGTGTTTATTCCATGCAGAAGAGATCAGCTTTTTGGGGCACGTGATCAACGAAAAAGGATTTCAGATGGACAACGGAAAAGTCACAGCGATCGCACAATGGAAAACACCACACAACGTCAAATCCTTGCAGAGATTCTTGGGGTTTGCTAACTTTTATCGTCGCTTCATAAAGGACTTCTCAAAGATCATACATCCCATCACCCGGCTGTTGAGGAAGAACATTCCCTACGTATGGACTGCAGAAGCTGAGAAGTCTTTTCAGGCATTGAAAGAAAGATTTACACAAGCACCCATACTGCGACATCCAGATGTGCGGCTCCCATTTGTGGTAGAAACTTACGCCTCTCACTATGCAACAGGAGGGGTGCTGTCACAAAGACATCCAGAAAATGGCCAACTGCATCCTGTGGCTTACTTCTCCAAAAAGCTTACACCGTGTGAGGTAAACTATACCATCACAGATAAAGAGCTGCTCACTATCAAGAGGGCCTGTGAGGAGTGGAGACATTACCTACTAGGGGCACACCACACGGTGGAGATCTATACGGACCATCACAATCTGCTGTTCTTAAAAACAGCCATAGCCCTCACACCACGCCAATTGCATTGGTCACTCTTTTTCTCGGATTTTGATTTTGTCATCAAGTACCGTCCAGGCCCCCAAAACGGCAAGGCTGATGCCCTTTCGCGAATAGATGAGCCGGAAGAATTCACCAAATTACAGGATGAGGAACCTCCTAGCATTCTCCCCAACAAGGCCTTTGATGATGGGGGTATCACTTTGATCTCTTCCCAAGACTTCTTGGAGGACTTGAAAGTCTCACTGGCTGACATCGACAGGCCAGCCTGGAAAGAAGAAGACCCGGAACATCGAACCGTGAAGGACGATTTATTGTACCACTGTCATGCATTATACATACCAACAAAAGACCTGCAGCTACAAGTCTTGGCCTGGGCCCATGACTCCCTGTTAGGTGGACATTTGGGGGAGTATAAAACCATATCATGCATAGAGCGTTCGTTCTGGTGGCCAACTCGGCACAAAGATGTAAAAGAATATATCGGAAAATGCGCTATTTGTGCTCAAGGGAAAGCAGTACACAGTAAACCCGTAGGACTATTACACCCTATCCCCGTTCCACTCATTCCCTGGCATACCGTGTCCATGGACATTATCGTGGAAATGCCACTGAGTGAAGGATATACCACTATTCTAGTGGTGATCGACCATCTAACAAAAATGGGACACTTCATTCCCCTGAAAGGCCTACCCATATCTGCAGAACTGGCCACCACTTTTCTCCAACACATAGTGCGTGCCCATGGAATACCTCTTGTTTTAATCACCGACCAAGGAACCCAGTTTACTTCCAGATTCTGGAGATCTCTCTGTGATTCTATGAAGATAGAAGCTCGCCTATCCTCCAGCTACCATCTGCAAACAGATGGAAAAACCAAACGGCTCAACCAATCATTAGAGCAGTATCTCCGTTGTTTCTCAGTGCACAGCGCCACAGAATGGTACCCCTTGATTTGGATGGCTGAATCTGCCTATAATAATGCAGAACACTCGACACTAGGGTGCTCTCCATTCTTTTGCCTATATGGACATCATCCCAATATGCTTCCATTTGAGTGGCCGATAGTTTCCAACCATCCGTCGATACACGAACATCATGCTCACCTTCGGCAAGTATTGATAGACGCAAAACACCAGTTAGAGAAAGCACAAGAGAATAGCAAACTCTTTGCAGACAGAAAGAGGACACTGGAACCAGCCTATCAGGTCGGGGACAAGGTATGGTTAGCTACTAAAAACCTGCACCTCAAGGGGGTGGATAAGCTGAAACCTAAATACATTGGTCCGTACAGTATAGAGAGGCTGGTAAATCCTGTGGCCATGAAATTGTCTCTGCCCCACACCTGGCGCATACATCCCTTGTTCCATGTCTCACTGCTTAAACCCTGTCCTATGGATACTAGATTACCCATAAGACCTCTTCCAGTGGAGGTGGAGGGTGATACGGACTACGAGGTACAGAGTATTTTAGACTCTAGACTAGTGAGAGGGAGGCTCCAATATCTTGTGGATTGGAAAGGGTTTGGCATTGAGGACAGGACATGGGAACCCATGTGTAACCTCCATTGCCCACTTCTCTTGGATCGCTTCCACTCTCAGAATCCTGGAAAACCGGGCCAACCGCCGAGACGTCGGTCCCAGAGAGGGGGTTCTGTCATGATCATACAGCGTCAGCTTAGGAAGAAGGGGTTAATTACACATACCGCCAGGGCCTTTTTTCCTTCCTCTTATGGCACGGTGACTGGAGCGAGAACGATGTCTAGTGGCAGGATTGCTGTTACACCTCATAGAGACCGCATATCCCAGAAGGCAGTGGGATACCAAGCTCAAGGACAAACCAGGAACGAACCTAGAGTTGCGGTTCAGTATTTAAGCCCCTCCCTTTCCTAAGGTCGGGGCTTGTCAATCGTCTTCCGGCATCCTGTTTCCTGCGTGGCTTGTTTTCCAGGATGGAGGTTTGTCGGCGCTCCAGCTCAGCGTTGGAGGATTCAGGCAGCGTTCTGTTTTCAGCCATTCCGGCTGTATCCTGGACACCGGGCGTGTGCAGCGGCCTCTGTATCAGGTATTCTTTACGGGTGACGAGAGAGACGGATCTCTCCACCAACATTTCTCTCTGTTGGCTAGTCCGGGTTTTGGTGCTGTGGAACTCTCCGCACAGCACGCCAGGATTAAAGCCTATTTTTGTACGCTGTGACCAAACAGCGCACAAAGGAGTTACGGGGCTGTGCCTTCAACAGCCTTTGAGCCATTCCTTTGTTTTGTCATTTCCTGCCCCGCGCTGGACGCGCGCTAGGGGTTTTCTGGAATGGTGAGAGTGCTCCGTGTTCTGAACTGCATTTCTCCGTTTGGGGGTGTAGGCAGTGACAGACTTGTGGTATTCTGAACTTTCCCCGCCCTTGCACCCCATGCTATCTCTGGATAGGTAATTAGGTTGGTTTACTGGAGCTTAGGGATGAGACTTTTGCTCTTTTTATACTTGTGGGATTCTGTTCTTTTGACCTTAGGAGATAAGGCTTGTTTCCTGATCTGGTGCTCTGATGGTTACTATGGCGTTGCTTCAATTCTGCTACATCCAGTGTTGCTGGCTAATGTGTAAGTTCTCAGGGTGTTCGTACTCGCTGCAGTCACTGTGTACGATGTTCTTTGCTTCTCTGCCTCACCCTCTTTCTTATGTATCACTGTAGTACGCCAAGAGTAAGAAGCAGCTCCTGTCCCTCTCTCTACGCCCTCATCCCTAAGGCTGTGGAAGAGGACAACAGAACTTGCAACACTGTTTATTGTTTTCTCCATTCCCCCTTTCCCCTGAGTGTTTTCTCCCGGAAGCGGTGTCTGTGAATTTGCTGTGGGGGTTTATGCTTGGGGGAATCAGGGGACCTTACGTCTACCCATCGTCCCAGCTGGTTGTCTTCGCTAAAGGTCAGTGACTTACCTACTGTTTGCCAGGTCCTGACAGCCGTTGTCATGACGCACTTCTTGGCAACTAGTTGATTTCCTCAGTTCGTCATCTACATGGCGCCATTTTGCTGCACCGGAGGCTCTTTCGCTTTATTATTTCTGAGGCCTTCACTACTGGCAGGTACGATTCTCTAGTACTGCAGCCAGCCCCTAGGGGCCCCCAACGTATGTCTGTAGGGGGGGGGTTATGCCATGTCTTCCAACCTCTCCTACTCCCGCGCCCCGGTCTGCCGCCGACCGCTGTTCTCACCCGCTGAATGGAGACGTCCGCACTGTGCCGCGTACCCGGCTCCTTTTCCCCAAGCTGCCATGGTGGTCAGTTTCTGTCCGGCAGTGATCTGCACCGATGGCGGTTAGGTCCGAGCCAGGCCAGTCATTGCGCGAAGCTCACTGCCCCACCTCCGACTCTCCGACCACACAGTCCGGCTACACCTCTAAATCGACGCCGGTGCTTTACCTCATTGTCGGGCCGCACTCCCAAAGCGCGTAGCTTGTTCCAAATGCTTTGCATCTCCACTTCCCCGTCACTTTCCCGTGCTGGCGCGATGCATCAGTGCCCGATCCCTCTGTTTTGGCAGATAATTGTTCGGATTAATTAGGGGCAAAAGCCCAGGGTGTTACGGAGCTCTAAGGCAGTGCGGCCATTGCTCTTGGCGCCGTAGCCATGCCCCCGTCATCATTCTTTAGCACATTTCGTCACCCCAGTTCAGACCTAGCCATATGCTAATCAATTTTGACCCTGTTCCTCATGGGAACAGTCCAGCCCGAACTGCCAAGCCAGGTCTTCCCTGGACCAGAAATAAGCATCCTGGGACCGATTTCGGGGTAACACCCCCTCATAAGACAGGCTAGCTTAAATCCAGTGGTAACGTGAGCAAGGGACCCAGGTCTGGGCATACCCTGCCAACTTAGGGGGAGAACAATGCAAACACAAGGAGATGATGGATGCAGCACTGAAACTATTCAGACACTCACCCCCAGTCACAGATCTGGGTTGAATCCATCATCATTCTTTAGGTCACTTCGCCACCCCAGTTCAGACCTAGCCATATGCAAATCAGTCTTGACCCTGTCCCTCATGGGAACAGTCCAGCCCGAACTGCCAAGCCAGGTCTTACCTAGACCGGAAACAAGCATCCTGGGACCGGTATCGGGGTAACACCCCTCATCAGCCAGGCTGGCTTGAATCCAGTGGCAAAGTGAGCAAGGGACAACTCTGTTTCAGAATCACCATAAATCACCAAGACCTCTCCTTTACCTTCCTCCCTTTCCCAGCCACTAAATGAATACCTAGGTATCCAACAAGAAGTGGGACAGACAATATGGTTCCCACAGTATATAATAAGACTATATCACAGTTAATGTCGGTGTTCCATTAATGCTCATTCAAGAATATCTAAATAACCCCATAGCTCTCTGTTTGGGAGGATATACGGTACAAGGTAGCCCCCTGGATAAGTAATCAATCTTTCCATCTCCAGAATGTTCCATAGTCTATGATACCACTGTGTCAGCGAGGGCAGCTCTCCCTTCTTCCAGTGAAAGGATATTGCTAGTTTTGTGGCCACCCAGACACTGCCACATAAAGTGTCAGTCAGATTTGGACACCCGACCAGCTGAAGATCCAACAACCACATCCATGATCAAACGGAATGGGATAGCCCAACTTCTCTTTAGGATCTTTGCTACTTCCAAACCAAAAGTAGAGATTGGGGTACATTCCTACCTAATGGAAAGTGTTAGCTCTCCAGCCACATCTCCAAGAATCCAGTCTTTTAATGGTACATGTGGGGTAATTGTGCAGAAGTTGTGCCAATTGTAAACAATCTTATGATGTACCTCAAGATTCCTCACAAATAGAAATTCTATGTATGCATTTTCAAATATTTCCCATTCTCATGTTGTAATTTTTTGTATTTGTTCAAAAACATCTGTTCTTTACCCTGATTGGGAGTCGTGAAAAAGGTATACAAGCCTCGGAAGGATACTCATTTTAACAGCCTTGATTCTTCTCACCAATGAGATCATCAAGGGTGTTCACTGATTTATATCCTTTCTAATATTCTCGCATTGAAGGTGTCAGATAAGGCAAAATGCCTTTATGTGTGTTTTTCTGTGAGGTATTCAGCCATTGTCAGGGATGTGTAGCATTCTTACCAAGTCTAGTCACTATAATAAACTCCTACTTAACTGGTGCATCTGTGTGTATTTTCACACATCATTTCACCAATGAGCAGAAGGTCCCCATGATGCCAAGGAGATAGGCCCCCACGACAAACAGAGTCCAGTAAGAAGGCTAACATCTCCACAAAGCACCAAATCGAAAGCAATATCCAAATCAAAATGTGGGGGGAGACCTCTTCTCCTTCATGCTGGGACACCACCCTCATTACCTCTGTGACGTCACCCATCTCCTGGCCGCTCATTGTGCCTGCTACACACTGCATCACTTCAACAACTTCAGGGCACTGCAATCGCCTCCTCCATTAGAGCATGGTAAGGTACCTCCTCTTTGGTCTCCATGAGCCAGCTGCAGCAGCTGCCTCGTGCTCTGCTTATGCCACTCTGGAGCCAGGAGCTCTGAGCCTTCCCATCTCCACACAGGCCATAGCAAAATTATACTCAAGTTGCAGTCGCAGGTCCACTGGGGCCTAGGGCCACCACTGTTACCCACCCCAATAGTGCTGCAGTCACTCATCTTCCTAATAGCGCACTCATACCAATGGGGACAGAGCTGGAACTGCTGTGCAAAACAAAGTCCCCGTATCATTTCCTTCGCCCAAAGATGGCAGCCAACATTATGTGTGTATTTGGCTTAAGCGTAGAGACACAGCAGCCTCTACACACCTCTCCTCAGAGTCCACCATGGATCTTTGTGAGTTGCGGGTGTTTTCAAGGCCCAGCTGATGAAAGATTTTCAGGGCAGGCCAGGGTCGGGCATGCTGAGAGGGGCAGTCACGGCCTGGATTCTAACATGCCACAATAATCAAGGTATGCTATTTACCCAAGTTCAGTGCATTTTTTAGGTACTGAGTATGCATATAAAACAAACACTTTTCGACTGCGTAGTATCGCTTCCATGGTAAGCATCGACCAATCACTTTGTGACTCATCTGTGAAAATCTGATTCCTTGACTCCTGAGCAGCTTCACCGTTTACTACTGCACGTGTAACCCTTGAGCTTTGTAAAGCTGTACACGTGCATAACCAGAGAGGGATAATGCGTTGCTCAGGGGACAAAGCATAATTCATTGACAATTATCCACTGTCAAACCATTTCATGTAAGTTGAATTGCTCATTATAAAGTGCAGAGACATACTTTACACCTGTGTCTTACAGCAAACCTCAACCTCATATGATAAACAACTGCATGCCCTACACCTTAACCATCATTATTATTGCTTAGTGTTTATCAACTAAAACAGAAGAATTTCTTCCAGAGATGCTATAGAAACTATCAAATAGGTATACACGAAATATGTTGGAATTGGGTAATAAGTCACATGTAGAGGTGATTGAGAAATATGTGGGCGGGCAATGAAGCCGTTAAATAAAACAAGGTATCAACAGTTTACGGTTTACAATACAGCATTATACAAACTGGCATCTATTTTGACTCCTTTTCATTAGCAGGTTGTGGATCTGGACCTGAGCGTTCCTTTGCAAGAAGGTCCTGCTATGATGGATTCTAAAAGAAGACGCCTTTGTAAGGAGTTTGACTGGAAGTGGGTTCCAGTAAACGGCTGGCACGAAGGCTAATCAAAAGAAATAGAAAGTGAGATGTGGTGCCTGTTGATTTGGGGATGATTAACACGTTTTAATCAACAGAGGGAATTATTTTGCTACTGTAGTCGAGGAAGTATAGGAGGTGTTTCATTTAGGCAATTTACAATTAGTATGTGCATTATAAGTAATGTCCTACTTGTAGTATAAAACCATTCGAACTTATATGCGATCTGGAAGTTGAGTGCTAATTGATTACTAGACCATCTGGACCTTACCTGTTCCTTCAGCAGTAGAAATTGAATTTTGCAGGCTCATATTGGGGTTGAATGATACACTCTGGGGTATATTCACAAGAACGTGTGATAATTATCGCAAAATTAGCTTA
Source organism: Calotriton arnoldi (assembly GCA_963921515.1). Taxonomy (NCBI): domain Eukaryota; kingdom Metazoa; phylum Chordata; class Amphibia; order Caudata; family Salamandridae; genus Calotriton; species Calotriton arnoldi. Next base: position 57,954 of record CAWUFW010002715.1, on the reverse strand, counting down.
ACGCAACTTTGCACATCGCAGTCCATTGCGGGAAAATAACACCGTGTTAACGTTGTATTCTCAACCCAGCGGCACCATGCGATAGTCTCACGATAACGTGCCAAATGACCGAGTTAAAATTAACGAAACACAAACGCGAAAAAAATTGCGATGCCCCAAATCGCGATAAAAAATCAGCGATAACCAGTGACAGGCCTGCAATTCCCACGCGTCATGCGGGAAAATGCACTATAAAAGCAGAAAAATAAAAAAGACAAAAAAAAATAAACTGCGTAGCACCATGGATGCACCCGGACCGAGTGCAGAGGACAACGCGAACCCCACAAGCCCCACAGACGACCAGCAAGGAACCTCAGGGTCGGGGAAGGGCAAGGAGAAGAGGAAGAGGAAGACGGGGTTCAGTCCGCAGGAAAACCGGATCATCGTCACGGAGGTGATAGAACACTACCAACAACTGTTCGTCACCTCCACTGTGTCATTGGCAACACAAACAGAAATATGGCAGTTGATCGTGAACAAGGTGAATGCAGTCGGAGTGTTGAGGAGGTCAATGGAGGAGGTCAAGAGGCGCTGGCAGGATGTGAATAGCCAAACCAAGCAGAAACTCGCTGCCAACCGGAAGGCAGCAACGGCGACTGGAGGTGGGAGTGCTGCGCCACAGGAGGAGCTGGATGAGCTGGAGGAAATGGTGGCCACAGTCATCGGTGTGGAGACGGTGCAAGGAGTTGGGGGTCCGGACACAGCTCGATATGACCTGACCCAACAGCAACAGGGTGAGTAACGACCAGGGAATGGGGGGACAGGGGAGATGGGCACAATGGCACAGATGCACAATTATGTGTAGCACACTGCACACCCACAATGATTGTGGAACATGTCCCTGATACCCTTGGCACACTGCAGCACACATAGAAACACCAAGTAGGCCCCCGTCCACTATGTGCACAAAGGGGCCCCCTCCCTATCACCAATCTCACAACCTACCCATGCACATGTGCTGAATCCAGCAAAGCAGCGGCTCTGTGAGCCACACTGACAATGCAAGTGACACTGCATGACCAATAGCTTGGCTGCAGTCAAAATACATGACATGGTGCACGACACGACACTGAGGTGGCCCAGTGTGGATCACATCCTCAAAGGAGCAGGTCACACTCTGACACATCCACGTGCACATACAACCCCTGACGTCAACAACACATCTGCAGACAAACAATGCACAAGAGTACAGAAACCGTCCAAGAGCACAAATGACCCAAGTCGCCAACATCTCAGCACCTTAAAAGCACACAAGTCAAAGGCACACCGCCTCAAAGGGATAAGGGGCCGCTAAATCAGAGCTGCAGGGGCGACTCTCCCACAATGCAGCACACACACATAGCAATCACAGCACATCAACATTGACGACAATGTGGTACAAAGTGCAACACTTTCACTACAGAACAGAGGACACAACTGGTGCCGCTTGTGCGTAGAAACTGGCCAACCACATCTGGCATAGCAGGAAACTGTGAGATGATCATGTACGAGTACAACCTCACATCCGTCATGTAGTCGAAATGTCCACTGTCTCCCATCAAATAGCCATCTCATCCAAAACAGTCATAATGTACATTGTCATGCAGTCTGTATGTAAACATGTACAATGCGTCAACATACATGGAATACACTGTTAACCTGCATCTCCCCTTTACTTGTAGAGGGACAATCAACACCTCCTGCAGAGCAGACCAGACATCTCTTCAATGATGATGAGGAGGACCCCCTGGCCATCAGCTCCGACACCCTACAACGGCTCGTGGACAGCCTCCGCACCCCACCTCCAGGAGCAGGGCAGCCCAGCTGCATCGAGGTGACCCCACCCCCTGCACAGCCCACACAGCAGGAAGCATCCACCACCACGGCTGGCTCTCAGCACCTCACGGAAAGACACATGGCATTCCAACGCTGTGTGTCAGACTGCCAGAGGGGGCTGGCTGAACAGGTGCGGGTGGGTTTCGACCTCATGGCAGCCAAACTTGATGCCATATGTGGGTGTATGAGTCCCATCAGGGACCACTTACAGTCCCTAACGGACACCCACAGTCCATTCCATGCTCTACAACAATCCTTGAGTTGGCACAGATGCGGAGGACAATGGAGAACATGCAGCGGATGCAGGCTGGAAGGATGGCTGCCACGGCTGTACACCAGCGAGATGTAGCTGGGATCTTCCATGCCCTGCAGAACCTCATCTTGCCATTGCTGCCACAGAGCCTGTCCCAGATGACTGCTGCAGGAACTTCGACACACACATCTCCGCCCCCTGATGTGTCAGTGGCACACAGTGATGTAGCCATACCACCTCCGTCACCTGATGTGTCAGTGGCACACAGTGATGCAGCCATACCACCTCCGCCACCTGATGTGTCAGTGGCACACAGAGATGCAGCCATACCACCTCCGTCACCTGATGTGTCAGTGGCACACCGTGATGCAGCCATAACACCACCACACACACCTGACACACTTGACACAGAAGACATCTCAGAGGACTAAGATGTGGATGGCAATGACTCTGTGTGAGAAAGGAGGTTGTGGATTTCATCCCCGCCATATGGCCTGTTCCTGCTTGGTTCAGCCCTCTGCATCATGCCCGGGAACAACACCTTCCACTGTCCCCCAAAACACTCTGAGACTTTCACCTGGACCCCGACATGGACTGCCATATCTGCTCTGGTTAACAATGACACAGCAATCAGGCTGCGGACTGAACTCTTCCTCTTCCGATTCAATTGTCATTCACCAAAGGACTCTGGTTGGCCCTCCACTGAGCAACCATGTAATGTGGGGTTTGCATGGCCATGTACTGCTCCAGCTCCAACACTCCACAGAATGTGAATAAAACATTCCAAATCACACAGATGTGTCATGTCTATGTTCAATCAAGTATATAAGTATGGATGAATATAGGGACATTGATTGCACAAAAAGGTACACCCTGGGAAATGACATCAATGCGCATGTTTGACCCTGACCCACATGGCCAATTAGATGACTGTGAAGGTGTGAACTAGCTGTGGCCTCATTGCTAATAAACAACAATCTCGCAACCCCCCAACGTAGCCCCACGTCCGTGTATTAAATGGGGCTGTGTGTAAACATGTCTAATTCAGTAGCAGGCCTAAAGTAGTGTCCCCCATCACATGTGACAACAGAACATCTCTTCGCATACCTACTCACACTCAACTGTGTGGACACAGCCTGTTTTGATGGATCACATTGATCCACATGGCAAGAAGTTGAACACCATACTCACATTGCTGAAGACACGTAAGAGCACAGGTCTACCAGCAACTATCCCAACCACAATGTCTGGCTCACAGAGGTGGAGCTGGCAATAGGGACTCACCCCTAAGTGAAATGCGTCAGTCAGTCCCTCCCTGTGTACGGACAATGCTCATTGAGGCACACGATTTGTCATTCTAATCAACACTCATCACAGTTGAACACTAGTGAAGTGGCGTAGACATTATTAGCATGTGCGTGTCAGTAAGGGCAAGACAAGGGCCACAACATGCAGACCAATGCTTCAGACACTAACAGGCAGCATGGGAACATGTAGAGGTGCAAGAAATGGGGAGGCAAAAATTAATACCAATCATTACGGATGGCAACGGTCTCGGCCCACCTTGCCTTGCTGGACGAGTCATGTGATGTTTGGCGTATACATTGCCCCGTGTCAGGGAACACAACTCCCAGCCCATGGGATCTGCATAGTGCTGTACCACCGGACTGTGCAGACTGTCTGCTCTGCTGACAGTGAGCAGGTGAAAGGGTCCAACAAGGTCACATGTAGTACTACATTGCCATGTGTGAACTCTCCCTCCAGCAGTATGTCAGATTTAGGAACCTTGCCAAGCGACGCTGTGCAGCTCCGCCCATGGGACTGCCTCACCTTGCACAGGTGTGTGTCAACACGCGTAGGTGCACGCACATGCATTCTGAGTCCAGGCGAATGCAGCCATGTCCACTGTTGTGGTGGGATATGTGACCATTTCTCCAAGATGAAACAAGGTGTTGGGACCTCTGCTCTGGGTTACAAGCAGTTGTGGCTGCAGGAACGTAGTCACTCGTCCATGAATGCGAGCGCAGATTCCTGGGCAATCAGTTCCAAGAGTACGTCGTTGTCGACTTCAACGAACACGAGGGTGAGCCAATCCATTAACTGGTCCGGACAGATGTGCTCCGTCCACGCTGTTTCACCAATCCGCAACACAGCCCAATACAGGAGCGCTTGGATGTGGTCACTGCACACGAGGACTTGTGCAATCTCCCATGCCCAACTGCCAGCACAAACGCCAAATATCAAGGCATCCCATGAACGGGTATCACAGTTACACTCCTGGTCGTGGGCCAACAGGGGGCGCACACACAAGTCATAATCCAGTTCAGCTTCCGTTGTGTTGGATAGGCAGACATCCATGGGCCACTCGAATATGCATGATCGACAGTGGAACCAGGGCTGGACGCAGGTGACGTACGCAAGACGGAAGCTCAAACGGTAACTTATGCGCTACACTGCCAGTGGCAGTGCCCCCAACAAATGCAGCATACGTGCACGGTACAGTTCCAAGTGACAGGGGTTGTGCATGTGCCCGGGATGTTCTGCCATTGCGTTGGTGGCTCTCGTAGCACCGGCACTCTTCTGACCTGCGGCAGTTATGTGGATGATATGCCACAGCTCGGAGCAATGAGTCGTATGTGTGTGCAACGTTTGGACGTATGGGTTGTTGTGTACGTAAGTGTCAATGGCATTCCATGCAAGAGTACCTCGAGCAAGGACTTCTGTGTGTGGGGTGTGGATACGTTGGTCTTTCATTAGCGCTGTGCGTAGTGTGGGAGTCGTCATCAACTGCTATGGTATCTCTCTCAGGGGGTGCCTGCCACATGCAAGACCAAGGTCGGAGGTGCAGATGTCCTTCCGCCTTATGTATTGAGACAAAGGAGGTTTCATCCCTAATGTTAGTCTGACTACTGCTTGCATTCTGGAAATGTGATGTGGCTTTCGCGCTGCATTTGGGGCTAGGCCTTAGGCTTATGGTGCACCAATAGCGATACACACACAACAGTTGGCATGTATGTGCCAAGAGCCTTCCTTTCACTGTCTCTCTCTCCCTCTCTTTCTCTCTCTTTCCCTCTCTCTCTCTCTTTCTCTCTCTTTCTCTCTCTCCCTCTCTTTCACTCTCTCTCTCTCTCTCTCCCTTTCTTTCTCTCTCTCACTGTCCTTTGATGAGCGCATGACACACCTTCTTATCTTGAATTTTGTCTTGCAGGCTGTGACTTACAGATTGTCCAGAGAAGACCCGCCATGACTCTTCCATATAGTTGTTTTGAGTTAAATTTGAATAAATTGATTTGTTTGGAAATTCAGAGATGAATGAATGATTCTCCTTTTTCGGACCACACATGAATGTTAATTGTTGTAATTGTGCAACATCAGGCGAATTGTTTTGTTCATGATTTCGTAAAGTTGGTGTAAAATATCTTTGTCCGGGGGGGTTGCCTGGGTTAGGGCCTGGGGGGGCGGGGGTCCTGGGGGTGGTGGCGGTGGGTGTTGTGGCCCTCTTGGGTGTCCGAGCTGCATGATCAGTAGCTCCATGGCATCTGTTGTTCTTCTGGTGTGGCCTTGGGCTGGGCTCCCATTTCTGGTGCAGGTTGTCGTCCGACTTAACACCAGGTAAGAGCAGGTGTTAAATACCTGCTGCTAACGCGCCTTATCGCCTGTTTTGGGATCTTATCGCCGATCTGGCTGGTCGTTGGGAATATTGCGAAGTCGTGTTATCGCGGCTTTTTGCACAGGAACGCCTACTCTGCATCTCATTAGCGTTAGCTGCCGGTGTCATCCGTGGCGATGTTTTTTGAGGCTGCTATCGCAGGATAACTGGTGATATCGGCTGTTAGCACCAGCTTGTGAATAGGGCGATAAATCTATCGCCACTTTGGCTGCGATAAAGTGCCGCTAACTCGGCGATAAGTCCTTGAGAATATGCCCCTTAATCTTCTAGCAGAGGGGAGAAACAGGTAGAAAAAGCATTTTTGTTTTGGGTTAATTGAGCATAAGTGAGCAGTGAAGCAGCTTGTGGCACAGTGCTAGATTTACCCAAATACGGGAGTAGAGTCATTGAGAAGAACGGAAAGAAGAAACACTTGTTGTGTTTAGCTTGTAGGGAATAGAAGAGCCAAATGTGAACATTATATCATCTAGGCAGTATGGTGTATCGGAGAAAAGAAAGGATCCTATCCCATGCTGCTTTGGATGACAGCCAGATGTAAAGAAATTGGTGAGAGGAGCAACATGAAATCGACAAAGAATGGTAAGAAAAGTGTGGATTTGAAAGCAGACAAGCCGGATCAATGTTGAACAAGCATCATATGAGCTGTATGTAATTGGCCATATCTAGAGCACAACACCTCTGCATCTTGTGCCAATTTGCGGACAGTACCTTTGTGTTTGGCCAGATGGAGGAACTAGTTGTGTGCACTGGATGTATCTGGACCTATCTATTGCCTCTCAGGAAACCATCAACACCTTGGACTCATGAAACAGATAAATGCATGCTTATAACAGCAGGCAGAGGATAAAGATGTAACATGTTTTGCTGCAGACCCATGTCAATTGCAAGCACAATGTGAAAGCTGCAACTCCAGAACTGTCAAGGAACTTAAGGAACCACACTTACATCAAGAACGCCAGTATATCATTTTGAGCTGATCTCTATGTATGTTTGTATGTATATTTGTGACTTTTGTATTGCTTGAACCTAGCCCGAAGACACTGGAGCATCGTACAGGGTCAAAGGTAAAGACACATTTAGTGGGTGGTTGGAGAGATAGCTGGACTATGGAAGCAGAAGTGTATTATTACTGAATCATAATGTAATGTTCTTTAAAGAGGTGCATCTTCAACTGTTTCCTAAAATGGTGCAGTTTTGGGACAGGCCTGATTGTTATGGGGTTGTTGTTCTAGGTCCTTGCTGCATAGATGGAGAAGCCCTGATGCCCTGCCTTGTTTCTGTTTTAAACTTCTTTACATGCAAATTGACAGTGTCCTGGCTGAGGCTGTGTGGAGAGCCACAGAAAATGATAAGCTTGTCAGTCTGCTACAACATAATGTTGATGGTTCCAGTAGATATTTAACAAAGGAAATTCAATTATTTTAAGGTTATGCCATATTCTAATGCCTTTGCCAAGCTCTGCAGGATAGAGGTATGGTTCAGAAGAACACCACGATTCTCATTCACTGTGCATGTTAACATTTAAAATGGTAAGCAAATTGATATCATCTGCTTCACGTTGTGTTTTATGGATCAACCAAAACCTTAGTAAATGGAGGCCCAAATGCATGTGGCACTGTCTGGAACAGTTGCAGCCGGCACAGTTAAGAGCGGTAAGGCAGTGAGGCGGGCGGGGTGGGTGTCAGGGAAGTCGACATAAAAAAATCAATAAAACCACTTACCTTGCACTCGCTGCATGATCGATTCAGCGATGTGGCGTGCACAAGGTAAGTGGTTTTGTTTTTGTAAAAATTTAATTTATCTTATCCCGTCGTATTTAGACTTCCCCACCCCCCACCCTGCCTTACCCCGTCCCGCCTCACCGCCACACTGCTCTTACCTGTGCTGGCCCCCACTGGACTGAAATTTTTGAATTCTTTATAGGATGGAAGCAGTGCATTGAATCCCTTGATAAGAAAGAAGATAATATTTTAAGGTGAGTTGAACAAGGGCCAGATGTGTCAAAATAAAGGACCTCTGGATAAATATCTAATTACACCAACAAAGAGGCTCAAGGTCGATCCAGTGGTTTGCTAACCACAGAACATTCCATATAAGAATGTATTTTATAGCCTAGATAGATACCAGACCAAAGAGAGATGGAAGGATCACGGTTACTTTGAATGGACTTTCTTTCTATGCATTACGGAAACAGATGAGTGATGGTGAATTGAGGGACTCAGGAATGATGGATTAGATTGTGTGTAAGACAATTTTGACCTTAGGAAAACAGTAAGGGGCTATCCCAATCCCTTTTCCTTTTGGATGTGTACACATTCACAAGATACTCTAGGCTTTCTAGTGTTGAAGGTGGGCTATCTCTAAGTTTCCCCCATGGTGCCAGGATCAGGTTATTGCTCTTGCCACACCATCCTTCACCTCCTTGCTGCCGTACTCCTTACAGCGCTGATTTTGAATTGCAGTTGGGTAAATGTATCATGCACCTTTTTGAGACATCATCATCCACCTCATCATTGCTCTTCTCAAAAAGGCACTGGTTTTGAGTTAGAAGTATTTAAAGTATCATTCATGTAGTTGGTGCCATGATCACAACTAATTCAGGCATCCTGAAGTAATTTAAAGTTCAAATGGCCGTGCCACAGGTACGACTTCAGGAAGGAGTCTTGTGCTACATATCCACACTCAATAGGTTCACTCTATTATACCCCCTTATCATGATCTTCATGCCGGGATACAGCCATTACATCGCATCCATAACAACGCATGCAATTACAACGCGGTCGTTACAATGACCGCGTTGTTACATCGCAGTACCATTACAACGCAAGTCGTTACAACGACTTCCTGTAGGGGGCGCTCTAAGCTAAGGCATAGTATAATTTACTATTCCAACACATTCCCTACTGTTGCACACGCTGCAGTTGGATTAGTAAATCATACTATTCCAACATCCAGTGCACCCTACAGCAAGTCGTTGTAACAACTTGGTGTAATGGTACTGCGATGTAACAACGAGGTCGTTGTGATGACCGCGTTGTAATGGCATGCGTTGTAAACACATGCAATGTACAGGTATATATTCCTTCATGCCTGGCCTTGAGACTCTTTTGCTGATCTACAGGTCGTTTCCCCTCAACTTTTGCTGGAAAATCCTCCTCCGTTTTCTCAGCTTCATTCTCCTCTTCCTCACTAACCTGTCGCATCAACCATTTGATTTCTAATTACACACAGTACATGATTTATAGTCTCACCTAGAAGGGACATAACTTCTTCTTATGCGTCTCTAGGATCAATATGACACACAACCGCATCAAGTACACTGTACTTAATGAGGATGAACAAAACATCCACCACCCTAGCCAAAAATTAAAAACCCACCAAAATGACAACTAAATAGTGAAATACAAATAATAACACAAAAGTAGGGCAATAACTTGAGGTGTATAAACCCTAAAACTTCAAACCAAGAAAAATATAATTTCTTAAAATGTAAAAATATAACCACCCCCGTGAAAACCCTAGAAAAGGTCAAATTTTGAATTGTTATAAAATCCCTAGGAAATAGTATAAAGAGACACTAATTTCCACATAAACCCAAAAAATGAAATACCTTAAAGTAATTATGGTAAACCTTTCATAACACGAAATAATAATGTTACACAAAAAGCTAACTTAGACAAAGCTGTCCTCCCAAATGTATTAAAAATGTCTTGTCGTAGGACAGCCTGACTCACTTTTGTTCAGCCAAACAAAGCAGAAAAGAGAAACAAACAGAAGCAGTAGGTGAGGTGCCCCTATTACAGTCTTGGCGCTTAGCCATTATTGTTCCTATATTTTAACAAGAATTTGCAATACAATTGTTCTCGCATTACTGAAGTATGACCTTTTGGCATTGCAAATAATAATGCAATGCCAATAGCTCAAACTTTCAGTAATGCGAGACCTATTGAATTGCAAATGCTTGTTTCCTCTTTGTGTACTGCATTCTGTAGCACACATAGAAAGAGGACAAAGCCTCTCAGGATTGGTTTTGTGCAGGAATGTGCCCTTTTCTGCACAAACACAACCCTGCATGCAATAGATACACCCTTGCACTATGGTGAAAGGAAGGGTGCCTGCATTAGAGCTAGGCTGCCAAAACGGAACCACTGCAAGGGAAAAGGACAGGAATGTGCCGCATTGGATTAATACGGCACATTCCTGTCCTTTCCCTGTGACACAGGGCAGCACAGCAAGGTGATTTACTGCGCTGCCCTGCACCACAAAAGAAATAAATATGCCCCAAAGTGTTTTGTACCGATGGAGAAAGAAGAAATAGGCCAAGAAAAGGCAGTTCACTTCATACAATGCATCCCCCACAGCAACAGGAGAAGGAGGCAGGTGAGAAAGAAGCGAGAAACAGCATAGATGCACAAAAAGCTAAAGACCTTACCTCCAAGACCAGTAAGGGTCAAAGGCACAATGTACAAATGGATTCATTATGCAAAGGATACACATGCCTAACCCCAAAACCCTGAACCTCACGCCATGACCCAGAGAGTCCCCAGTAAAGCAGTTACGGTCACACAAAAAGCTGTAACACCTGAAGTTTAGCTTCGAGAGCAGGGAATGCCCCAAAATAATAAACCTTCCAAGGGAAACACGAGGCCGGCCACTCCAACAGGACAAAAGCTCCCCAACCCGGGATAAGATCAAGTCCAAACAAGAAGCCCATTGGGACAACTCACCACCAGACCACATGTTAAACAAGTAGGACGGGGTGAAAAAAAAGATAAGCAGAAGTCCCACTGGTAGAGTAAAAGACAAGCTGGGGACGACACTGTGCCTTAACTCCCCCAGCTCTTACAAAGCAACACAAAGCCGCCTGGGCAGAGGGTCAGGAAGTGGCACCAAAGAACACATGGCAAGAGGAAATAAGAGGAGCACATCCTTGGTGGACCAAAAAGAAACAAGACAATCCATCAAAAGCAGACAGAGGGGTCAGTCTTCGGTAAATATGAAAACCCTTTCATATGAGCCCCACAGTGTGGGGGTGGGGGGAGAGCAGGATAGACCACCCTAAAAACTACAAGTCCATAACAGGGTGGGGTTGTAACAAAGCCCAAGCAAGAAGGTAGAACAACCCCTTGGCAGTGAAGTGGGAGGATATCAACAAGGGGACGCCAAAGAGCAACCCAAACTCACCAAGCACAAAAAGATGCAAGTGGAAACCCCAAAAGAAAGCTAATCAGTGCATTGTGTCACATCAGGACACAATCATTCAGCTTTTGAGCCAGACCGTGCTACAGCATAAAGCACAAGGGAACAAACAGTTCAATGACAAACTGTCCCCACAGTAATAAAAAAGGCAGAAATGTTAAACTGGAAGGAGCAGCCCAACACAGTGAAAGAGAGCACTACTCAAAATATTTTTGCCCAAATATGACTCCCACATATGCACACAACAAAAGAGAATGCATACACACGCGTACACATATAGAACACAACTGAAATGTCAATTACAAACATACACATTGTGTTGGCAAACCACCATAAATGCCTGTTGCGCACAAAAACAGATACACACAGTTTGAACAGAAATACACACACCTCCATGTACAGAAAAGAGCCATACATTGCACATAGAAACTACATATTATAAACATTCACTGTAAAAGAAACACATGCACACAAAGAAAACACAGCACCAGCACAAGAACTTACTTTGGCCAACTTTTCTTCAGCTCCGTGAACATATGGGCTTGTGGGGATGGCAGAGGCCCTTCCTTAACTGCGTGTGCCATTACTTATGCCATTCACTTCCATTCTGCAGGAGATGGGAGTGGATAGCAGGGTGCAGGTTAAAGTTTCCCTTATCTCTTTCAAACATTTTGGTTCCTGAAAGGCAAGTGAGAGTGAAAGGCTGAGAGGCATTGCAAAACAAATGAAGTACGTGTCATTTTTAAAATTAAAGTTAAAGAGAATCACCTTGAAATGTACATTTTGTTCTGTCTGAGTCTTGGTATGCTGAACTGTGGCGAGAGGCCAGCTTGACTGCTGTAGGCTGCCATGTTGAGAGGTAGAGTACGGGTACGGCATGGAAGACGTGCAGTGGCAGGAAGTGGATCGGCCGCTGCTGCTTTTTTTTAAGGTAGATCCGGCACCAAGCAGCAGCTGCCAAATGCCCTATAGGCACTTTCTGCGGGAGGGCCGAATCTTCTCCTCTCTGACTGCCCAAAGGTACCTTGGGAATCTAGGGATGCCGTAATCAAGGTAATAGTTTTATTACACAACACACACAACCAGCGTGCTGGAAGATGGGCAAACTGGTGTTGTTTTAAACTGAAAGCGGGTGCCCTGCTGAAAGAAAGCACGTCGCCTGTGTAAATAAAACAAATGTGCGTGCCTGCAACTGAAGCGGGTGCCATGGGAATAAATAAGTAGTTGCCACCAGTGTATAGAAAAGGTTTTTACGTGCGACTGACGCAGGGGCCACGGGAATAAATAATTAATTGGTGCCCGTGTATAGAAAAGGTATGTGCGTGCCACTGAAGCGGGCGCCATGGGAATAAATAAGTAGTTGCCGCCCATGTATAGAAAACGTATATGCGTGCAACTGAAGCAGTCGCCATGGGAATAAATTAGAGGTCCCCCCAAACATACATAAAGACCTACAGTGTAAGGAAACTGTAGTTGGCTAGTGCTCCTGCCCTAAAAATGGAAGTGATCTATCAGGAGCACCAACCAGTAAGAAGCCAGAAAATAAAAGCGATGCAGGACTAAACGAATGGCAAGCAGCAGGTGGGATTACACTCAATATGAGTGATTACAGCAGGTCTTGCAGACAGCGCATGCATGCTGATGCTCGACCTAAAAAGGTAACAGGGCATCTCCTAGTTGCTATAGGCCGATTTCTTTTATTGATTCTACCGCTGAAGTCATTACCAGTGTGGTCCATGACAGAATCAAGTCCTGGTCTACTGTGAACCATATAGTTACTATTGTCCAATATTGTTACAGAACCAGCCAGGGCACACAGAGCAGTGACCCAACCTACATCTTCTAATCAATAAATATACCCTAGCAAAAAGAGGCCATGTTTATCTTGCATTTATGGACCTGTCCTGCGCTTTTGATAGCATGGTCAGGTCAAAAGTTTGGGAGGTACTCAACGCTAAGGGGCTGTACCACGGCCTGGTGTCCTTTTTAAAAGCCCTCCACACAGATTAAAATGCTACCGTTAGATATGGGCCTAATGGTGAATGTAGCGAGAAATTTAGTCTAGGCCGAGGTGTCCAGCAGGGCTGTATTTTAATGCCAATTTTATTCTTATTATATATTAACAACCTGGATTTTAATTTAATTACCAATGGAAAGGACATTTCAATTGTGGGAGGACAGAGTATTCCTGTCCTCCTTTATGCAGATGATGCTGTTTTAATTACCAGAACCCCATTGAACTTTAGCAACTTTTAGACCTTTTTCGAAACTTCATGGATAGGCTAGGCTTCCCTACACAAAAATATGAAGCTGCAAACTCTTGTGTTGCATGGTGTTCCTATTTCTAGAGCGTATGAATTTTCATGCCTGGGGGTTACATTTGACTCCCAGGGGACATAGGGCCCATGTCTGAAACAGAGAGACTCAAATTCTGTAATTCAATTGGTTTTCTTTTTAGTATTGCTTATAAACTAGGAAATAAGCCTATTGCACCCATTGTGGAGATTTATAAAAGTGTCTACCAGTCCTCACTTATAGAGCTGGCCTGGTGGGCTATAAGGAAATCAGATTCCTTCAGGGAGAGAACAGAGTGTGCAGATGAATCCTTGACATTTCACTGGGCTCGTCTAAGTACTCTGTGCATGAGGAGCTTGACATACCCTATGTTGCTGATGGGATCAGTTTAGTACCACTTGTTATGGTATTCAGTTTGAAAAAACCTTGAAGCCTGCCGGAACAAGAAGATTATATTAGACTGTCTGTCATGTGACAGTGGCCTCTATTCCATGGTTTTCATACATCAAGGACACCTGTGTCAAGTTAGGCAGACTTATTTTTCCAGCCTGCTTACACTTCAACTTGTGTTAAAACCTGGGTCAAGACCAGAATCAGGGAGTTCAAGAAGGGGGAAAGAGAACAGTTAGAGCTGAAGAAACTGGCCAACAGGGAGTAGCTGTCGGTCCAAACTACAACAGGGCTGGAACCATATCTGGAGTGGGTTACAAAATTGCAGGACAGGACCCGATTGGCTAGATTCAGGCTGGGTTTGTTAGGGTGTCAGCTCTCATTTCCCCTGGGTCAGTACTATCCTAATTTTATCTTGGTATGCCCTTGTAATGAACACTCTGCAAACTCTGACACAATTTGTATTTTTTGTAGATTTTATCGCCGCTTTACCAAGAGTTATATAAATACACTCCTTAAAGGTGCCTCAATTAACAAGTATGCTGCAGCCCTCCTATTTCTACAAAGACTTCCTTCCTCAGCTTCTAGGCTTTGAACTGGACTGTAGTTACATGTGATCTGGATTTGTTTTGTTTTATAACTCTTTTAAGTGTTTTTATGTGTATGTGCTTTTATGAATCTGTATTCACAAATCAAACAAAGTAATAAAGAAAGTAATAAAGAAGAAGAAGAATTATGAATTTATAATACTTGTGATGTATTTGCAGCTTGCCAGTTTATGATATTGATTGAGTACACTTATTTAGAGAGCATTTGGAAGCCATTGTCAATTACTTTTAATATGGTTTTCATGATTTATCCATTTACGTGTCTAATTCTTTCTACAGCTTCCCTTACAAGCTCTTGTTTATATTGGCACGTGCTAACATAAATATAAAGGGGCATATTATCAAGAAACGGCGTTAAAATTATCGCCGCTTTAGCAGCAGAAAACTGCCGCTAAAGCGGCGATAATGAGCTTGATAATATGTCCTTGAGAATTCCAATAGAAGCCCATGTTCTGGTGTCAACATGGGCTTCTATTGGAATTCTCAAGGGCATATTATCAAGCCCATTATCGCCGCTTTAGCGGCAGTTTTCTGCCGCTAAAGCGGCGATAATTTTAACGCCGTTCTTGATAATATGCCCCATAGTGTTTCAATTTTACAGGATGTGGACCGAGAAGAAAATCATTACAATCAATATTTTCACTAGATTTGGATAGACGCTCCTTCACAGCAGACAAACTGGAAAGGGCTAGCCATCACTGGCAAGGTTTGCCTACACTACATGTGGTTACTGTCACAGGAGTGTATATCATACCTTGATGCGCTACAAGACCATGACCTTTGGAAAGAAATCTGTTCATACAAACATTAGCATCTATACGCCATAGGGTAATTGCATTACAATCAAATACAGTCACATTGTAGGTATAATTCATTTAATTTAATTATCAGTGATGTTATATTTTCAATGCTAACCTGGAAACTGTTGAATTAACTTTTGGAATAGATGGTGTTTTAGCTCTCTGGTGTAAGCAAATCCTAGGCACAGGGGCTGCAGAATGGTCTTGATCAAAAATAATAATTTCTCTGGATATCATTCACGCTGTAAAAAAGCTTCTGTACCTTTAATTTGCCAAATAAGTTTCTCATTTCCAATATAATAGCCTTAGACACTAAAGGCCTGATTGCGATGTAAGTCGGAAAGCCTCCGACCAGCCGTGGCTGCTGAAGGTAAGAGCGGTGAGGCGGTGGGGCCTGCTGGGGGGGGGGGATTTTGAGAGATGACCACAAGGGAAAATTAAATAAAGAATTAATTTTCCCTCGTAGTCGTCTTTCGAAATCCCCTCCAACTGGCCTCACCACTGTTACCTGCAGCGGCTGCTTTCCGACTTACATCGTTGGTTTCAAATCTGACAGCCGTATTACAATGAAGGCTGTCAGATTTGAAACTGGCTGGTCGGACCGACTGGCTTCTGAAGGGCTTGTTTACGCCTTGGGGATTATGATGTCAGTTTCTGACAGGCTTTTCATGCCAGACTTTCCAACATGAAAAACCTGTGGGAAAGCAACTTTGGGGGCCCATAGCAGGGCCCCCTTGCCACAGCGGCCTCTGGTTGGAGGCCTGGGGGGCATCTATGGTGCCCCCCTGTTGATCCCTGCACTGCGTGGCAGGCACCATTAGGTGCCTGCCACGGGGTACAGGGATTAACAAAAACAACCATTTCTCTATTGGAGCTTGTGCTACGGCCAGTTTATGGGCGCAGCACAAACTCCCATAAAGAAATGAAAGTATGCGACCGCACCATGTGCGGTCGCATTGTAATGGCGGTGTCAGGACCGTCGATTGGAGGCCAGTCGGTCCTGAGACCGTGGCGATGTCACGTCCGCCCGACATCGTAATCAGGCCCAAAGTGATGAAGAATATATGACCCTGTGCTTGGTAATTAAAATTTTCTGGAGATTTTTGGGGTTTCTGGTAATAACAGAAAGCAAAGGTGTCTGACCTGTAATCAGTTTTGAAATAGGTGAATTTCTTCCGCAAATGTTTGGGTCTATTAATGGGCAGAGCCGAACAAATCTCCCACTGTGTATGGGAAACTTCCATTACAACGCAGTCATTACATCGCACTGCTTTTACAACGCAGCTGTTACAACGCAACTGCCTTTACATCGCATGCCATTACAACGCATGCCATTACAACGCATGTCACTACAACACATGCCATTACAATGCATACCATTACAACGCATGCCATTACAACGCATTATAAGGTAAGTAATAGATATTTTTTACTTTTAGGGTGGGTATGGGTTTTGGGATAGATGGGAATAGTAATTTTTACCCCCTCACTATCCAACACTTTCCCTACTGTTGCACTCACTGGAGTGGGAATAGTAATTTTTAACCCTCGGCTATCCAACACTTTCCCTACTGTTGCACTCACTGGAGTGGGAATAGTAATTTGTACCTCTACACTATCCAACACTTACCCTACTGTTGCACTCACTGGAGTGGGAATAGTCATTTTTACCCCTCCACTATCCAACACTTACCCTACTGTTGCCCTAAAAAGTATTATGCGTTGTAATGGTATGTGTTGTAATGGTATGCGTTGTAATGGAATGCATTGTAATGGTAGTTTTTAAAAATGCATTGTAATTACATGCGTTGTAAAATCATGCGATGTAATGGTAGTTGCGATGTAAAAACCGCGTTGTAAAAGCATGCATTGTAATGGTTTGCATTGTAACATCATATATTCCTGTGTATAGTTATATATTTCTCAAGGACAACTAGTTCTATGTATGTAATGGTGACCATAATGATGAAAATAAAACAGTTCTTCATGATTTTCAGCATTCAAATACATATCTTCACTATCTAATGTAGTGTATGAAGACAACTCAGTGATCAAATGTTTAACAGGGTGTATGTCCCATGAATCTGAAAAAGGACCAGGAATTATAACTTCATCTAAAAGACTTTTTAAAACATTATGCATCTGAATTAGTTCTATTGGCCCCATAACTAGGGTCCTTTTCCAAAACTACACCATCCACCACAGGATATGTTTACAGCATGATGATCCTGACACAATAGTGAGAAGAATGTGGCTGCAATTGCTGAACCACAAAAAATTGTACAGTTTTAATCAGAAATATACTTTCTATCTGTTAATAGCATAATTGTAAACAGCATACTAATCCACATCAGAAAGAAAAATACTTTAGTAGCAATCCAAAAATAAGACCATGGTGGTAAATGGTATCTGTCTCAAAACCAACTGCAAGCAGGAAGCCATTTGTAATATTGGACAACCGTACAATGAGTAAGTGAGTTTATTATTTTAAAATCTCCTTTAGAATTATTCTGACAGCACAATGTCTTGTAGGGGTGCCATTTCAAAAGATGTTGATTCGGTTGTGGGTTCGTAAAAAAAAAACAAGGAGAAATTCCAGTAATTGGGATTGGTGAAATTGCAGCATCAAGTTCTTTTACTAAAACTGGCACTTAGTGTAATGCTGGAGACACAGCAGTCTCAGATGTCCCCAGAATGGGGCTCAGGATATCAATATGGCAGTGTGGCTACTCTTCTAGGGAAGTTCTTGCAGAGTAGAGAGAGGATATGCGGTTCTTCACTGGAGTTACCTTGGTGTCAACAGGGTCTGATGAACTGAATTGACCTCATAATGCTTTTTAATATGATCGTTCAACACCTTCTTATTTTTTTCTTTGAACCAGGCAATGGTGTGTCTTGTACTCCAAGAACTGGAACAGGTGGTCAGTACCATAGCCTGAAAACATGTTTATCAGGGATCTTTCCCTGGACATGCTCTCCCACTTTTAAAAGCCATGAGTTAGCAGATTTAGGAATCTTATCTTCAATGGTGACAGAGAAACAATGCTTCACATTAGATTATTTCGGACTTCTTGGACATCCTGAAATAGATTCAAACAAATCTTGGGGTCAAACATTTTAGACTCTGCCATCTTTCCAGGAACATTTAGATCAGGCATGTACACTGATACTCCAAAGTGCATTTAATATGGAGTGGAGCCACCTGTTTCTTTAGGCAAATTATTTAATGCTCTCTCGAGCCTGTACAAAATATGGCTTATTTAAGATTACCGCTGCAGTGCTATACTACAGCTCTACTTTCTGGGCAGAAAGGGTGCGAGTATAGCAGTCATGCTTCCAGACCAGACATAAGATCCTTTTAACGGCAAATACTGGACCATTATTTGAATGAAAGGTATGAACTACTAGCACTGTAAGCTTATTATGACCACTTGGCATTTCTTTGCGTCCCAGCCCAAAGGAACTTGGAGCATGAATCAACAGCAACTAATATGTATTTATATCAGTTTATACTTGTGATTGGCCTGAAATGTTCGAAGAAAATTACTCCAAACAGGTGGTCATAGACAGTAAGGGGAGTCTATGTTGGTCTTGCAACAGTGGAAGGTTTTATCTGTTAACAAATACTACATAGCTGCAAATTTGTTTTGTTTATTTTGGTAAGCACAGCCAGCAGTATGGTTGCTGTAGCATTGATACATACCCGTATGCCAGCATGTGCGGACACGTTTCCCTCATGAGCTGATTTGAATAAATCTTGTCTAACCCACTCGTTTGTAATATGCCTATTTCCTGCTCCAGGTGTATCAGACCTTTATCTGGAATGGGGGTGTAGGAGCAATCAGAAAGAAAGTCATCAGGGGTCTTCTCTCCTTTTATTGGTGATTCAATCACTGCAAAGATATCTGTGTTGATCGTAGTTTGAGATCGGGTTACAGCTTTCACCTTTGAGGTCTGCACTGCTGTTTTTGCAGCCAAATTTGTAGGTACAGGAGAAACTATATTGATTTGTTCCCCTACACCAAAAGGTGCTCTTTCAATATGGCCGTCTGCACCGCAATAAGACTTTTTTTCTGGAGGAAAGAAGCGTGCTTCCGCTGTGGAGTACAAATGTGATCTGTACACTGTGGGAGTTGTCTGTGCTTCATTGTAAGCTGTGAATGTGTGGCCTGATGCACTGAGAATAATTCTAATTACTGGGTTGTTTTGTTATCTCTAGTCTGTAAATATTTAGTCTCTAACTTGCTGGCTTGTGTTTCATGAAAAATAACTGTGTGCTTTTCAGTCCAATGCTTTTCAGAAAACATGGGAGAAATCAAATCATGCAAGGGCTTCACTTGGTCAGCATAAAGTGGCAAGAATGCCCTCTCAATGTTAAGAAATCCCATTAGGGCTTGTAATTTTCTTATCATACTTGGAGGTTGTGAAGGAGCACAGTACTGCAGAAAGTCAGGTGCCAATCC
This sequence comes from Calotriton arnoldi, assembly GCA_963921515.1. Classification (NCBI taxonomy): domain Eukaryota; kingdom Metazoa; phylum Chordata; class Amphibia; order Caudata; family Salamandridae; genus Calotriton; species Calotriton arnoldi. The sequence continues at coordinate 38,422 of CAWUFW010002715.1, read as the reverse complement.
TTTACTCTCATTGGATAATTCATATCTTAGGAAAATAATACTACTACGCTTAAAAACTCAATTTTAGATTTTTCAAAATTCATTTTATACCTGCTCTGGGCTAACAATGTCACTATCCTGTCCACTCTAGTCAAGTGTTCAGTTAATTCTTGATCTTTGATGTATATATCATCAATGTAAGAGAGCATCTGAAGAGTCAGCCATAACATCTTCTGGATTCTTACAGCAAATAAATCAGAACTATTCCTACAGCCCATAGGTAATCTCGTATAGGAGAAATGAAACATATTGAATGAGAAAGCAGTTAAATACTGGCTTTCAGGCACTATGGTTTGTCTAAAAACTCTTTGGAGATGTCTAGGGTTGCATTGCATTTTTTTTTTTTGCACCAAGTTCCTCTTTAGTCCCTTGCTATGAGCATTTATTACAGCATGTGTATATGTGTATTTGAGTTTAAATTGCTATAACCTACAACTATTCTTTAAGAGCCACCACATTTTAAAACCGGGAAAAGAAGGGTATTCATTGAGGAACTGCAAGGTAATAAAATGTATTGACATTGTAGCTGATCTAAAATGACTTTTATGTCATTTTTAGCTTCTGGCTTAAGAGGATATTGAGCCTGCACTTGTGACTCACTCCTTGAGGAATTGAGATGTAGAACCAAATATTTTTCCCAACCAGCTTGATTTCTACATAACACCGAAGGTTGCTTTAGACCCCACTCACTTGCATATTTTTCCTTAGGCTCTTCTGGTATTTTAGAGAATAAGGCTTCCTTGTTTACCTACTTCCCCAGATGTACATCCCTTATGAAATCCGAAAGCCAATCTTCTTCTGCAATAATGATGTCATAAGCAATAGACAAATGAGGCAAGAGAACTGTATTTTACTACAGTGTGTATGCCCCTCAATTTGTATTTCTACATTAGAAACCCTATCAAGGGTTTATATGTCCACCTGGAGTATCAACCTGTATATAGACATTAGTTGGAGTTAGGAGAGCCCCGGGGCAATAAGGATTAAGCTGCCCTCAGACAGGCATAGCCCCAGTAGGAAACCAGGACCGCGAGGTGCGTTCAAAGTGTTGACACACTAATTCTCACAGCAAGCTGCATTCTTCATCAAAGGGCAAGGTAAGTGATCCACTGCCACGAGTCACAGGCAACTTTCGCAATGTTTGCCCTCTTGCGAGCCCAGGAGATGAAGGCATCACTACCAGTCCCACACCCTCGAGGTGTCTTGCCTCGCTGGCAGGCTGTCACCCTGTTGGGCATCTCCTCTGGGAGTTGGCCTTCACAATTCAAAGAGAAATTCCAGGCACTCAATCCAGGTACCCCATCCCATCGCTGCAGCAGGTGGGCAAATGAACCACTGCCATAGTAGTGAGACAGTCAGCTCCATCATCTGCCTTCCTGGGCTGGACAAGCCAAGTCTTCAAACCCCAGCCTATCCATATAGGACAGAGCAGCTTGTCAATGAGGGAGGGTCACCCCACCTGTTTGTCAGCTGCCCACTACTCACCAGGGCTGGCAGGAGCCACGGTTTGATACCGGCGTCTATTGAGTACCTGGCTTAGGCAGTGGCCCATCGCCATGCCTACAGGCTGATGCCCCCTGCCATGGTGGGAGGCACTGGTGGAGGTGAGCTGTATTTCCCCCATGCTGTCAAAGCGAATCACATGATTCCCGTTGGAGGTGCTGTTCGACCTGGCTTTTTCAGCGGGTTTATCCCCAGACTTTTTTGCTTCTTGGCCTCTTATGTTTGTCCCTTCTTTTGTTGGTTTTAGGACTCTGGGCACTTTACCACTGCTATTCAGTGCTAAAGTGCATATGCTCTCTATTTCAATTTTGGTTATGGACTAGTGTTTCCATGATTGGCTTATTTGATTTGCCTTTAACTCCTTAGTACAGTACACCGTGTGTGCCCAGGGCCTGTAAACCAAATGCTGCTAGTGGGCCTGAAGCACTGGTTGTGCCACCCACACAAGGAGCCCTACAAAGGATTTTCAGACCTGCCACTGCAGTGTCTGCACAGTTGTGACTGCCATGTCGACCAGGTAAATGCACTCACTTGTCAGGCCCTAACCTTCCCTTTTCTTACATGTAAGGCACCCCCATGGGCAGGGTGCAGTGTATGTGAAAGGTAGGACATGTACTGGTGACATGTCCTGATGGTGAAATACAGTGTAAGTCATTTTTCAGCATGGAAATGCTATCTGTCCCTTAGGATAGAATGGGAGATACTTTGTAACATCTTACAAGTATAGCTTTCCATTAGGACCAGATAGGAGAATGGAGTTTAGTATGCCTGAACTCAGAATTTAAAATTACATATCTTAGTAAAATTAGTAAAATAGAACCCAGCTCTTTAGAACTAGCTTGGATCAAGGAATCTGCCAAGAAGAAGAGCTGGGGAAGCTGTGAGGAAAGACTACCACTGTGCTGTGTGCTTTGCTGTGTTGGCCTGCAGTAGCTACTTCTGTCTTAGGCAGGGAAAGGACTGGATTGAACTTTCTGTACCTTTTTCTACTGAGTATCTCCAAGGGCTTGGGGTAGAGCTTGCCCCCTGTTCAAGAAGTCTCAGGAACTGCAAAGACTTCACCTCCCTCTGGGTGCTGCCTCTGGGACCGTGCGCTTCAGTCTCCACAGAGGGAAACTGCAGTCCGACACCGTCACCGACACCGCTGCTGGCTCTGTGATCTGAATGGACCGCAGAGGGCACCACCGCACGTCGCACTTCAACCCTGGTCTCACCAATAGTGACGACCGCCATCACTGAGCCGCAGCTTGCACCGCGAACTTTGGGCACCGCACTCCGCACCGCCTCAGTTCACTCCGCCACCCTGTTCTCATCGACGACGATGCTACAAGCTGAAATCGCCACCACTGCCTACACCATGGTTTGGGGGCACCGCTCATAAGTCACTCAACGCACTGCCCCATTCCACACCACAGTCTGGGCCCACCGATGCCAGCTTGAATCAACTGGCACCGCCGCCTGCACCGTGACCTGGTAGCACCACAATGATCACCACTCCACTTCGCCCCACCACCCCGGTCTCACCGACGCCGCTGGACGATCGTCACCGAGCCGCTGCCTGCACCGTGACCTTAGGGCACCGCACGCCGTGCCGCTCCACTTCACACCACGACGGTTGCCACAACCGGCCAGCACCAATGTGGTCGGCCGGAACCAAAGGTACTGTTTACAAAGCTTCGGACATCGACGCCAGTCCACATCGACACGGTCAAACAAAACTGTTGGATTTGGTTGTTTTCAGCACGGCGGTAGCACCGGATGGAGCTACTGACTTTGAGAAAGTGCATTTTTAAGGTTATTCTTGCACAATGCATATTTTGAGTATTGTATGTTGGATGTTTGTTGTTTTGTTCTTGTATGGTTTAGATAAAGATTACTTGTTTTTCTAAACTGGTGTGGTGTCCATTTGTAGAGTTTTCACTGTATTACTGTATGTGTGCGCAAATGCTTTACACACTGCCTCTGAGATAATCCTACTTGCTCGTGCCAAACTGCCAAGGGGGTGAGCAGGGGTTGTCTAAGGGCATAACTCCCTTACCTGACTAGAAGCAAGGGTCCCTACTTGGACAGAGGTGCAAACCATTGCCAACTAGAGACCCCCATTTCTAACAGATGCACACGTGAAAGCCCATGCAGCCAGGATAGCTTCCCCTCGCACCTCTTAAAACAGTTTGCACTGTCTTAGAGGTGCATCACATCTCTGCCAAGAAGTGCCAGGGTTCCCTTGTGGCTCCAGTTTGTTCTCATCCAGGCTGCCCTGCTACCCAATATGGATTGCTCCTTAATGATTCAAAACTCAGGTGGGCCAGGGTTAGGCACAACAGGGACCAGGCAGCAGGGCCCTTAGGAGGTTTCAGCCCAAGGAGGCACTGTGTTTCCTCCTGGGTGAGCATGGGTTTCATTTCAGGAAGGCTTTTGGATGCATTGTGCCGCTCCCAGTGGGGCTAGGTTCTACCTGGGTCCCATGCATGCCAGTTGGCTCCTCCAGGGTGAAGGAGGCCACCCCCAAGCCCAGTCCTTGCTGAAGCACCCAGTAGCCACTGACCACTCTGCAAACCAGCACTTGAGGGTAGGTCCTGGCCCTATGCCTGGGTTCTTTCTGGGTGGTGGCAAAGGTTAAGTCTGGCAAGGTCAATTACTTAGGCCGTTCCACTGTTAAAGATCCTTTCTGATTTTCACCTACGGAATCCTGGTTACAACTTTTACTTCCTCTAGATAGTGAAGTTTGACCGTCTTCTCGATGCTCTGCCAGGGCTATTGCTGCTCGGTGGGCTGATCCGAGGACCTCACTAAACCATCCAATCTGTAGTAGCAACAGGCAGTGTGTAAAAAGCGCAGGTACTTCATCAACGCAAGCATATTACCCACTTTCATGGGAAATAATTCTATATCCCTATCATGAAAATGGTTCAGTGGATTACCCACACCTGTTGATGATAGGCAGGCACATGCTGATCCGTTCAGCAGAATGTGTTCACAGCCCCGGACTTCCAAGGGCATTACAGACTTGTGTAGTTGAACAACACTTCTCCATCTAAGGAGCAGAATGCTGACTTCAGGGGGGGTCGTGCAACTAGTTAAAATGCAGGAGTCTCATTTGTTATCAGAACTAAACAGACAAATTACTCCACCAACCAAGAATGGACATACACCTCCACTCACAGAATTGAGAAAGAGCTATCAATCTGTCAATCTTTCAGGCACTGTGAGGTTTCCCGTGTTGAGTCAAATTAAGCGACAGGTTTCACTCCTTTTGGTGCCCTTCTATCAATTTTCAACCCCGCCCCCCCGCAGAACCCACAAACATTGGCTTGCAAGAAGCTACACTCTGTGGCCTGGGTATAATATCCGCCAGATTGCTCTTCGACTTTGTTTATGGTTTTTGCTTAGGTTTGTCTTGTCTCTAGTGATACAATAAGAATGCCCAGGCTGTCTTTCTTAATTAGGCCTGGGCAACATTTTAATTACAGTGGGGTAATGGGAGTATTTTCACATTAGTCTTGTGATGCAAAATTACAGAATAATTATGCAATTAGGCTCTCTCACATAATTATTATGCAATTAGGCTCCCTCACATAATTTAGAATCATTTGGGCCAAAAATGCCTTTGCAAAAGCACAAAACAGAGAACGAGCAGCTGCTGGATCCTGTAGTCTGTGTTTGAGTTCTCCTGCTGTTTGCATTCCATTATGGATGCAAGGGTGCATTGTGCATTAAGAAAATAATGCGCAATGCTAAGATACACTTCTTGCATAATTCTGAGCAATCTTGTAGCATTTCTCTGTAATCTTGAGTAATTACAATACAACACATTACGTGTGTTCCTCCCATCCCTACTGTTAATCATGGCTCCAGTTCCAAAAACCAGCAAAGTAGAACTGCATTTCTATTCTCTTATTCCTAGCTAAAGTATTCTGGCGACCAGCCTGCTTTGAACACTACAGATGTTTCAAAGTCAACGCTTTGGATCCCAGGACATTTAGTCAAGAGCATCAAGGGGCTGCAGAGAAGCAGGGGCTGGGATAGGAGGTCGCTCACTTTTTAACTGCAGCAACTTTAATATATGGTATTGGACCTGGAATGAACACAGCTGTTGGCACCAGACTTGCCCTCCAGTGGATCCTCATTAAAGGATTTAAATTGTACTCATTCCAATTACAGGGCATCCTGTACTCTTTTTTTTCATCACTACCTCCCAAAGTCAGGAGTGGGAAATGTGTGTACCTTCTGCCTTCCTTGGATGTGGTAGCTGTTTTTCAGGCTCCCTCTCCAAAATCAAACTGTGATTCCCAGTTACCTGTGGTCACCATGATAGGCATAGAAAGTGCCATTGAAAGTTGATGGATCAGACCTTCAAATGTATCATTGCCGTCACGAGGACATCGGATCGACCCGAGACTATCTCGAGCCACCAACACTGCAGGTTGAGTCTGGAATGGTCTCGGTCTAATAAATGCAGACATCCTGGTAGGTCAACGCTCGTCGACATGTATTAACTTTAGTATTACCATGTTTATCCAAGTAACAGAAGGAGTGATTAAAGAAAACATTTAATGAGCCACTCACAGTTTCACTGCAGCTGATGTGTGTACTTATGCATGCATGGCTTAACCTTTGAGACAAGCATATGCTGCCGGCAGGATCAACTGGATAGCCACATCTCCTGATTGGGAGAAGAAGCTGTGTGTCCATGCAGGGCAAAACTTTTTACCTCTCTGGAACTTGCTGCAGGAGTCCCTGCTAGCCTTCAGGGGAATGTTTGTGCAGGCAGTCACACTTGTACTGGTTGGCTCAGCCTGCTCTACAACAAAGAAAAGAAAGGTAGGCTGAGGCACACCCTGAGCAAGACACGGGGCACTGGTCTGAGCAGCATGCACACCTGGAAGAACTGTTGTTCTAAGCTGTTTTGTGAATGCACTGGGTGCAAAGGGCAATGGCACAGAACCCGGACCACCAGGTGGCAAATGGGACTTGTGCCACCCAAAACCATCCACTCAGTTCAGACCATTGCAGGGCACAAGTTACCAGGCTGCTTGGCCTTCCCTCTGCTGGATGACCTCCATGAAAGGCAGACCCACTAACAGTCCCGGCAGGGTGGAAGCTCTTTGCTTGAAGAAACAGTCGTGGCTCGCCAAGCAGTCCATTCCTAAACAGACCACGTATGAGCAATGAATCAGACTGCAATGCTGACTAGACTGTTCGTGAGCAGGTCGCTCTCCACAGAGGTGTCAGCTTCACATACCTGCCTGCTCTCAGGGAGGCTCAGAGAAGGTCCATATCATGGGACTGAAAGGCAGCTACGGACCAGGGCTTCAGTAGTGCCCAGGGCAGGCTGCCCCAGGCCCTCCAGTTGCCAGGGAGTACAACAGGACAGCAAATGTGTCCCTGGTACGTTGTCCCTACTTCTCTGGAGAAGTACCTTGTCCCTACTAATCTGGAAAAAAGCCAATTGTCTATCTCGAAATCCATGCACACCAAGTGACAAACAGGGACATTCAAGCAAATGTATCCAACCTCCTTGGACCTTGGCCAGGTCTGAAAAGTGAAATGAGCCCTCATTAGGAGTTCCAGGGCAGTCTGGACCTTTTCAGCACCACAACAGTACAATCGGACGACAAACAGGTCCGTATTACCTTGACCCTTCTAATCCATAGTGAGGCCACCTGCCTTTCTCTAGGCTCTTTGGACCAGATTCTCAGAGTTCAAGCTGGGACCCAGGCATCGCTGTGTGGAGAGGGCCTCAGTGAGCTCTGACCTGGAGACTAGGTGTACCTTTTCATCATGGCAAATAGCACCATTACTAAAGAATGGAGCCATCGGCTGGGGGTTCTACCCCGGGCCAGCCAGAGCTCTGACTAGAGGCCCAGTCAGAGCTTTCAATCAATCAATCACAAGATTTGTAAAGCGCACTACTTACCCGTGAGGGTCTCAAGGCGCTGAGGGAGAGGAGGGGGGGTGTTGCCGCTACTGGTCGAATAGCCAGGTCTTGAGTCATCTCCTGAAGGTCAGCAGGTCTTGGGTCTGTCGTAGGTTGAGGGGAAGGGTGTTCCAGAACTTGGCGGCGCGGTGAGAGAAGGATCTGCCTCCGGTGGTGGTTCTCCGGATGCGCGGCACGGTGGCCAGGGAAAGGTCGGTGGAGCGGAGCTGACAGTTGGGAACGTAGAAGGAGAGTCGACTGTTGAGGTAGGCTGGGGCGGTTTTGTGGAGTGCCTTGTGTGCGTGGATCAGGAGTTTGAAGGAGATTCTCTTGTCGACGGGGAGCCAGTGCAGGTTTTTCAGGTGGGGGGTGATGTGGCTGTGGCGTGGAATGTCGAGGATCAGGCGTGCAGAGGCGTTTTGGATTCTTTGCAGTCATTTGATGAGCTTGGTCGGGGCTCCTGCGTAGAGGCGTTTCCGTAGTCGAGTCTGCTGCTGACGAGGGCCTGGGTGACTGTTCTTCTCGTGTCTGTCGGGATCCACCAGTAGATCTTGCGGAGCATGCGGAGGGTGTTGAAGCAGGAGGAGGAGACTGCGTTGACTTGCTTGGTCATGGTGAGCGTTGAGTCGAGGATGACTCCCAGGTTGCGTGCGTGGTCGGTTGGTGTCGGGGGTGCCCCTAGTGATGAGGGCCACCAGGAGTCATCCCAGGCTGATGGGTTGGAGCCGAGGATGAGGATCTCCGTCTTGTCTGTGTTCAGCTTAAGTCGGCTGCACTTCATCCAGTCGGCGATGGCTTTCATTCCTTCGTGGAGGTTGGATTTGGCGGTGAGGGGTCCTTGGTGAGGGAGAGGATCAGTTGAGTGTCGTCAGCGTAGGAGATTATGTTGAGGTCGTGCTGTCGGGCGATGCGTGCGAGTGGAGCCATGTAGATGTTGAACAGTGTCGGGCTGAGGGAAGATCCCTGGAGTGCGCCGCAGATGATCTCGGAGGCTTCGGATCGGAATGGGGGAGGCGGATGCTCTGGGTTCTGCCGGAAAGGAAGGAGGTGGTCCAATCCAGGGCCTTGTCTCGGATCCCTGCGTCGTGGAGGCGTGTGCGTAGTGTGCGGTGGCAGACAGTGTCGAAGGCGGCGGAGAGGTCCAGGAGGATGAGGGCTGCCGTCTCGCCGTTGTCCAGCAGGATCCTGATGTCGTCTGTGGCGGCGATGAGGGCGGTCTCGGTGCTGTGGTTGCACACAGCCTAGCAGGGGGTACCTCTCAGTACCTATGGGACCCTGTCCAGGACACATAGCAAAATGGCAGGCCAGGACGGGGGCTTCTACCCTAGAGCCAACCGGAGCTCTGAGCCGTGGCCTAGTCAGAGCTTCTTTACCCTTCTAATCATGGGAGCAATGCCCTGGGCCTTCAAAAGTGCAACTCAGACACTTTGGGACACAGCAGGCTGGTGCATGGACCCCAGGCCCCAGTGATCCCCACTGGGGCTCACCAAAACTCTGACCTGGGGCCCAATCAGGTCTTTTTAAGCCAGTCAAGCAGGGTAGCCATCCCCAGGCACTCTGTAACACGGCGGTTCAGCACATGGACCCCAGGCGGGACCCACCGGAGGTTTGGCCTGGTGTCCAGGCAGAGTATTTCACCCCACTGAGAGCAGAGACTGCCCAACTGGTTACTTGGATGTGCTGCCAGGACCCTTGCATCAACTGGGAAAAGAAACCAGTTGGATACCAGGTCACCCCCCGCCTTGTCCTACTACTGTCCAGGAGGTCCATTACCGATGCTTCTAATCCATGCACATCGAGTGACAGAGGGGGAATCCTGGAGCCCTAACTGAGCTTGAAGCTTCAAATGAGCCTTCTTTGGAGTTTACAGTCCAGCTTTGAAATTTTAATACTGAGACACGATTGGAAATGATGTGTTTATTCAGCTGTGGCTCGTGTAGGTTAAGAGTGGTGGGCTGGGTGGGGCCGGGTGGGGGGGATTTCGACGGACGATGACAAGGGAAAATTAAATAAATAATTAATTTTCCCTCGTCATCGTCAGTCGAAATCCCCCAACCCGGCCCCACCACTCTTACCTGCACGGGCTGCAGCTATGTTTATTTATTTTAAGTACAAAACATCACCAGTGCTGTTGGCATGGCACATTTTGCACCACCCATGTAGGCATGGTGAATATCTCAGACATAATTTTACACAACCCTAAATATAATTTCATAAATCCCTATTAATTGTGGCAAAAAGGGGCCTAATCCTAAAGCTAATACCTTGGCAAAGAGTTTGTAATCTACATTAAATGAAATTGGCCTGTAATTTCTACATAAAGTAGGGACTATACCTACAAACCAAGCTGTAGCCTCTTGGAAAGTGACCTTATATGAATTATTAGAAGAATAAAATAAACAGTTGTAACATTTTCAATAATAAGATGTTAGAAAAGTTGGAACTAAATTCAACAAAGTGGCTGTCAGGGCCAGAAGCATAGTCTTTCTTTAACAAACCAACTGCTTTACCAATTCCTTGAAAGGATATTTCCTGTTATAAAACAGAGAAATCTATATTGCTGTTATCAGATTTTTTAATTGATTTTAGAAAGAATTTAATGTTCTCTTCCTACATAATATTTCTGAAGTGTATAAAGTCTTATATCAGTTTTCAAACTCATTTAAAATAACTTTAAATAACTGGATAACCTCATTATTCTTCAAATATTCTATCTTGGTATGCTCTTTTTAACCTTAAGATGACTTGCCAATAAATTACCAGCTTTATTCTGGACCGCCACAGTATAGTGCAACGCTCTAAAAGAAAAAAAGAGGCAATGTAATTTTGTCTTAACAAATTTGTGTAAAACAATATCTGGTTTACAAAAATAAAATTGATGTTCTAACACTTTAGCATTAGTTAGCAGTGTTCCATGTTCCTTGTCTAAATTATTTTTCTTTCATAGAAACATAATTGATAAGAACCCCTGAAAAGCTTCAGTAAAAATATTCAAAACCAATTGAATAGGGTCACTATGCAAATCAAAAACGTCTGTAGTGAATTAAGTAAATGGAGAAAAAAAATTGCACCTTTCAATAATGAATGATTAAGTTACCATTTAGTAATACATTTATGAACATGTACCAAATCTAAGTCTGTGATAACCAAAGCATGATCTGAAATCAAAATGGATCCAATTTCAGTATTAATATTGTTCTATGCTATTTGCTTACTTCAATATTTTATGATCTAACCTAGTAAGCAATCCATGACCTGGAGAGAAGAAAGTGAACTCTCTTAAAATAGAATTGCATAGTCTCCATTTATCTACCAAAGCTGTCTGAGAAATAGTAGAGTAAGCCATTAAAATGGCTATTTTTATTCGCTCCACTCAGAAGAAGCTAGTTGCAAGCAAACACCTGTATTACAGGGATTTTATTCAGAAGGTTACACCCATATCAGCATAAACTACACACCTGAGTTAAGGTGTAAAAGTCTTGTTGCAGGGTAATACATATATTTCCATCAGGCATCACGCAAGGGCACAGCAAAAAGATTGCAGGCCACAAAATGAGGAGAGGAGGCGAGACTGTTTACAATCGGACAGTCTCCCTGAAACCGCTCTGGTGGTGGGATCACTTCCTCAAGGACAAACAAAAGAGGGTAGCACTACTGACAATACACTGGCCAGCTAGCTGAGAGTTGCTGTACTCTAGACTTTGTGATCTGGAGTTCTTTAGAGTTCATCAGAGGTCATGAGGTGAAAAACACCTACAACAGAACTGAGTAGAAAATCAATCATGATAAGTTGGGAGATGTTGTGCCTACCAGGCTTAGATTTTTTTCCTTACAGTGACTGAAAACCTTTTAAAATATACCCTGGGAGAAACCACTAAACATGCAATGCCTTAATTCAGAGGCATACTGTTCTAACATTACACTTGGGGGTTTACGCCATGAGTGGTAATATTCACATTATGGTAGGAGAAAGCACAATCACATCTTATGCTTTTGAGAGTCACTGCCCGGTTCAAAAAATCTGTGAAGTTTCCCAATGGTCCCAACTATGCACTCATCAGTTTTCAATCAGTTCACCACATACAGGGCACAACGGATTAATAAAGAATAAAATCCGATGCACATTCATCTTTTTCCTGCACATCTAGCTAAAAAGACCCAAAAATACAAAAAAAACGGCCAATTTGGGCAATTTCTGTGTGATTGCTGTGACCTTCATCTTGCTAGGAAGAAGAGAAACAGAAATAAAATACTTCATACAACTTTTTTCTTTATCACCATTAAATAGACAGTCCAACAAATAAACCTCATTTGTGCTCACTTCATGAGTTGTCTTTCTTTAAAAAGATAACATCTTTTCAGATATGCGATTGAGGCACCAGCCTCTTAGCAATCTCTGGCTGAGTCTACATGACATCTCCTCAGTAGGCCAAACCGTAACAAAAGAGGTTTGTAACCTGCATTTTTCTTAAATGCATTCCACCTCAAATGTCAAGATACATTTAGACATGAATTTCTTCTGAAAATATCAAACCCATGAACTTCATCAAACACGTTTCAGCCAAGGAAAGCCAGTTTTTGTGACTTAGTAGAGGTGATCTGCATTTTTCTATCAGGGTTGTCTGGTCTAAGGTAGGAGTTTTCACCAACCTGTTTGTCAAACAAATAGCTGATTGGCTCTACGACTTTCCTTAAGTAGATGAAAATGGGGACCTTGGGTGGTATCCCTTGTCAGCACAAATAAATATTACATTGCCTTGTACAGAGTGTTCTTCAATATTAAAAGATATTTTTGCCCACAGCACTATGATAGCCAATTAAAATGGAAACACACTTCCATGATAATATTTTCTCAGGCTGCTTGATTTTACTAAAAGACACAACTTATTTGCAAGAAAACAAATAGTAGCATTGATTAGATTAATTGCCAAAGCAGGAGTGAAACGCCAAAGTAAATCCCATTTTTAGAAATGGAAGTCGATGAGTCCTGGATCAATATCGACATTCCATGACCCATGTGCTTCAATATGTTCCATCCTTACCCATGGTTCTGTGGGCAAGTAGAAGGCCATATAAAAGCAACTTACCACAACACATTAAAAACATTTAGGACCATTTAACATCTCAGAAAAGGCACACAGCTAGGTTTTACTTAAGACACCCATCCTCAGAAAGATCATAGCAGTACTACCACAAAGTGCCACTCAGATTATCAAAATTCATGATCTGGCATTGCTTCATAGATCCTGAAGATTAATTGATTATGACTCAGATATTGTGACTCACCATAGGCCATAAATTTCACTTTTTCATATTGTGGCCAATAGAAGCCTACATATTGCTCTGGCAGGACCTACCTTGTGCCCACACTTCCTCAGAAATTGGGATATAATGAGAATGAGTGAATGTAAGAGAGCGTGGGTGAGAATGTGATGTTATGCTTGTGAGTCTGCCACTGACTCTAGCATACTAAATGTAATTCTTATACTGCAGAAGCACCCATGGCAAACTACTGGCACAGGTATACTGGAGGTAATTCTTGGCATAATGGGCACCCATGGTAAAGTACTGGGACTGGGATAGTAGAGGTAATACTTGTCATATGGGGCATCTGTGGAAAAATAATGACATGCTTGAGGAAATTCTTGTCATAGTCAGCACTCTCAGTAAAATGCTCTCAGTAGCACATTCAAGTTAGTTATTGCCTGAAGGAAGGAAAACCATGGCATTTGGGACAGGGTCAACCATGACAAAATGCTGGCCTTGACTCCTGGGGAGCATCAGATTTTATTGGCTTAGCACACTGTTAAAAGACTTGCAAATTTAATGAGTGCCCTTTCAAAGCCTTTGGCATTTTAGAAAATTTATGTAAAAATTGTGCTTTGAAATACACTATTTGACTCCTTTCTTTCCCATTTATATTGGAATGGGTCACCCCGGAATGCCCCTACAAGAGGTCTGACTCACTTGCTTTGCTTGTGAGCTACAGTTCAGGGCAAGTATTGTGAGATCATGTGAGCACTTTAATATAGGTGATTCTTTGAATAGACATTTGTCTGTGTCGTGTTGTTTGTTATCTTAATCATGCAGTTATAATGGAACTTCAGCAATGTAAATTAGTGTGATGTCTTTATGGTTGAGGCCATGTGACATGACTTCATGGGAAGAGTCAGGGTCAAAAGGTCATATGATGTCACTTCCAGTGAGATCATTAAGGTCAAAATGTGTTTGATGAAATTCCTGCTACCCCTGCGAATTTGGTTAATTGACATCCATGTGTATTGCTTGAGAATTGATGCTTGTCTCGTACACAGATTGCTTGCATTTGCAAATCAAAACTGATTCATTGAAGGCCTTTATAACGTACTCAGGAAGTATTTGGCTTGCAGCACATATTTCTTCGTAAGCATTTTATCACTGCACCTTACATCCTGCTCAATGATAAAGTACACTGAGGTCTCTGACCTTGTATTTTGTTGTCTGTTTGGACCCAGTTCTTAATTGGTAAGTCAAATAATAACATTGACAAAGAACCTCAGACACAGTGTGAACAGTACCAGTTTTGATTATATTAACTGCTTCTGAGTTTTGGCTCGTCAGAGGAGCACTTCCATGGATTATCCTGGACGTTTGCCTGTGACTTATTGCCAGCCTTGATGACTTCCATCACTATCCTGAAAAAGGATGGCGGCCTGTCCTACACCACACTGGCTTCTCGATATATCACACATACAGGTTAATGGGAATAAAGCTGCTCCAAGAGATCTGGCAGAATGCACTTCCTACTGTGCTCTCTATAGTATAGTTAGTGATAGGTGGGATTATCCTTAAGATATATATCCTTATTTTCATATAATCACTGCAACATTATAATGGTTGAATTATTCACCTTCTTCACCATTCTTGTAATGCTGGTAACAATGCTTTGTTTCTTTATACTAATAATTGTAGCTCATATCCAATTGCTTCAATAAATGTTTGAAATGCCAATTCATGTAATTCTTGTGTCTCCCTTTTGGCATCCCTAAGGTAACCATGAAAGGGTGGATCTGTTTCCACGATTTCCTTGGGGGTGTCAGAGTGGTCATGTTCTAAGGTTGCAGACACCATCCGATAACTTGTCAGGTTTAGGGATACAGAGGGCACAGAGTGAGCTATCCAGGAATTGACCAACATATTCTAATGAAATGCGTGGACTCAGTCTCCATATTGTTACACAAATGTTGTCTAAACGCATAGTCTTACTTGAGTAGTAGGAACTGTAAGACAGGCTGTAGACTACTTAGTGTAAAGAATAATGAATGTACACAACATATACCCTCTGTTTATTAATGAATACACTGTGTAGCCTTCGGTTGACCAATACATGTGCTAAACAACATGTTATTTCGCATTCTGCAAATGTTAGAATACAGTATTTCTAAGAAAACATAATTTCTCATTATTCTCAATAAAACAATTTATTAACACATTTCATAATTTAGGGAAACAGTTTACCCTTTCATAGCATCAGTGTCTTAAAAACCATAATTTTTGTATTTTCTCATCCCAGATCACACTATTTTGGTCATTGTGCATCTTAGAAATAGAATATTCCATGACTCTGTTTATTAAGCTTGGATCATATCAACTCTAATTGTATGTTTTGATGAATACACCCTTTATCGTTACTTGACCGTACACAAAAGATTTCTTCCTTAGAACACATGTTCTCCCTTTGCTGACCTTAGAAAATCATATGTTGGACTTTGAGGATCTTAGAAAACAAAATGTGTGTTTTATTTATATCACTGTACTTCTTAAGTTAAGAGGACAATCAAAATGGTTATAGATTACATTAGGTGCAGTTTGCATCATTTACTAACATTATGGACTTTACTGTTTCTTTAAATTAGTTCAATATTTTACAAAAATAACTTCTAGCGCACTTTCTTCAACTCTCAGGTAATGAAGTCAGCAAATATATTTACTGTTAATATTTTCACTGTACAGATCTAAATACGAAGAGCATAACGTGGAATTCGTGAAAAAAATGATGTTTCAAGTAAAATGTAGCCAGCAATATATAATGTTGATGCCTATTTTGAGTGACTGTGCTATTCAATATTCTACAGAGACAGAAATATGTGAGGATTGGTTTGTCACTTCACATAGAACAAGCATTGGCAATCCAATAGATCTAGCATTGGCAGCCAGACTTTTGGCTTTGTCAATGCCTGTTCTTTTTTGTCATGGTTTTTTAGGCGAGTTGTTCGGGCCTCACCAATATATATATATATATATGTCTATATATATCCATATCTATATCTTTATCTATCTATCTATCTGTCTGTCTATCTATCTATCTATCTATCTATCTATCTATGTATTATCTACTGGCGGTCGCCAGTAGATAGTTATAGTTAGGACCTATTCTCCATAGGAAATTCGTAACATTCTATTCCCAATAAATTTGGCGTCGTTTGACGAATCATCGCAAAATTTTCAAAGCTAGTGGGGCGCTCCGGTCCGCTCCTGTCTTGAAAGTTTCGGGGTGATTCATCAAGCGGGGGCCGAGAAAAAAGGGGGGTCCCAAAAAACGTGTTTTCTCCATGTTAATTGCCATAGGAAATTTTAGACACGGCTACAGCCCGAACTGCTGAACGGATTTACACCAAATTTTGCAAAAAGGTAGCGCTTGGTTCAGAAAGTGACCTTTTTTTAAATGGTGTAAATCCGTTCAGTAGTTGCGGAGAAATTAAAAAAATAAGAGTGAAAAAATCAATTTCCCATAGGAAACTTTATGCAAGGCTACAGCCAAAACTGCTGAACGGAATTACACCAAATTTGGCAAAAGGTAGTGCTTGGTTCAGAAAGCACCCTTTTTAAAAATGGTGTAAATCCGTTCAGTAGTTGCTGAGAAAATCCAAAATAAATGTTTCAATATCTATGGCCGCGTAGGGTCCGCGCACCCTCCCGAACACGAGCTGCATGCTAATTGGCTGTCAACACTCCAAACCAGGAAGTGTTGGCAGCCATCTTGTGCCTCGGTAGAACCGAGGCACAAGAAATCAGTAAAACAAGTGCGCAAAACGCAAAAAGGGGGCAGGGTAGAAACACCCTGACCCCCTAGGCCTGCTCAGGGGGTCCCCAAATTTTTTTTTTTTAAATCGGCAAAAACACGCTGGGTGCGCGGATCCAGCCGATAAAAAAAAAAATATCGAAGCGCGGTCTCCCGCGCTTCGATGCTATTTGGCCCCCGGGTGGGCCAAGTCCCGAGGGCTTGCGGGGGTTTTTAAGTTTTAGGTGTGGGGGGGCCTCTAAGGCCCCCCCAAGCCCCGGGGACTGCCACCCCCCCGGGGCTTTAAAAAAATAATGGTGCGGGAGGGCTCTCGGCCCTCCCGCAGCCCCGGGGACCGCCACACCCCGGGGCTTCTTTAAAAAAAAAAAAATTAACCTGTGTGGGGGGGCTCGTGCCCCCCCATACGCCCCGGGGACCGCCACCTCCCCGGGGCACTAAATATTTCAATATGGGGTCCGTTACGTACCCCCAAGCCCCGGGGACCACCACCTCCCCGGGGCTTTGCGAATGGAGGGAGGGGGGCCGCGCGGCCCCCCTCCTGGAGCCCTTGATGGCCCTGGGGACCGCCACCCCCCAGGGCCGGCTCCTGCATTGTCCCGGGGTGCGTACCCCCGGGACACGGTAGATTGCTATGACAGGACGGGAGCCTCGCGGCTCCCGTCCTGTCATAGCAAACTGCTTTGGTTTTTGGAACAGAGAGCAGGAAACCTGCTCTCTCTTCCAAAAACCAAAGCAGATTGCTTTTCCACACGGGGAGCTGCATCTTAGCAGCTCCCCATGTGGAAAAGCAATGCCGGCTCCCGCAGGAGGCGGGGAGCCGGCAGGGTCCGTGGGGGAGTTGGGGTCCCCCCAACGGACCCCAAAGGATAGGGCCAGCCCCGGGGGATGGGGTCCCTGGGGCAAGTAGTGGCCCGGGAGGGGCCACGCGGCCCCCTCCCCCAAAAATAAAAAAATAAAAAAATAAATGAAGGCCGGCCCGGGGGATGGGGTCCCCGGGGCCAATAGAGGCCTTAGGAGGGGGGCCACGCAGCCCCCCTCCTCCAAAATTATTTTTTTTAAAGTGGCCATGCCCTGGGGGATGGGGTCCCCGGGGCTGGAATCGGCCACGGGAGGGGGCGACGTGGCCCCCTTCCCCCACAGTATTAAAAAAGGCATCAGGCCCTGGGGGATGGGGTCCCCAGGGCCCCAAAAGTAAAGAAGAGGGGCCACACAGCCCCCTTCAAAAAACAAAAAAGAAAGAAAAAGACGCGATCGAGCGTCAGGCCCCGCCCCTCCCTTAACCACTCTGCAAACGCGCCCTGTGGCGCGTTTTAAATTGGGGAAATAATTCCCATTCAATACTGGGGGTCCCTGGGGGCCAACTAGCCCACCAGGTACCTCCAGTAAGCGCCACAGGGCTGGGTTGCAAAGAGGTGGTCCAGGCCACGCCCATTTTTACACCTCTCTGCAACGCAGCTCTGTGGCGCTTACTGGAGGTACCTGGTGGGATAGTTGGACCCCAGGGACCCTCAGGATTCAAGGGGACTTAATCCCCCAACTTAAAATGCGCCATGGGGCGCATTTGCACACTGGTGAAGGGAGGGGGCGGGGCTAAAGGTGACATGTGTGCAAACAGGCAGTGGCGCGTTTTAAGATGGGGAATTAAATCCCCTTCAATCCAGAGGGTCCCTGGGGGCCAACTAGCCCACCAGGTACGTCCAGAAAGCGCCACAGAGCTGCGTTGCAGAGAGGTGTAAAAAGGGGCGTGGCCTCTGAACACCTCTCTGCAACGCAGCTCCCTGGCGCATACTGGAGGTACAGGGTGGGCTAGTTGGACCCCAGGGACCCTCATGATTCAAGGGGACTTAATACCCCAACTTAAAACGCGCCACGGGGCGTGTTTGCACAGTGGTGAAGGGAGGGGCGGGGCTTCAGGTGACATGTGTGCAAACAGGCCCCGTGGCGGGTTTTAAGATGGGGAATTAAATCCCCTTCAATCCTGAGGGTCCCTGAGGGCCAACTAGCCCACCAGGTACGTCCAGAAAGCGCCACAGAGCTGCGTTGCAGAGAGGTGCAAAAGGGGCATGGCCTCTGAACACCTCTCTGCAACGCAGCTCTCTGGCGCATACTGGAGGTATCTGGTGGGCTAGTTGGCCCCTAGGGACCCTCGGGATTGAGGAGGAATTAATTCTCCAACTTAAAACGCGCCACAGGGCGTGTTTGCAGACATGTCACCTCAGGCCCCACCCCCTTCCTTCACCATTGTGCAAATATTCCTCTAAAATCAGCCGAACTACGAATTCCGATTTACTCACCTGTTATCAGGAGAGACCTCAGTGCTGCATGTTTGAGCCCAATACTGATCCTGAAAAGTAATTCTAACCGTACTTACCAGTAACTTGCATTTTCTTCCATAGGCTAACATTGACTGGTTTCACTTGGAAATTCTTCTAAGTGTGGAGTTTTGGAACTTTATAATATTCCTCTAAAATCAGCCGAACTACGAATTCCGATTTACTCACCTGTTATCAGGAGGACCTCAGTGCTGCATCTTTGAGCCCAGTACTGATCCTGAAAAGTAATTCTAACCGTACTTACCAGTAACTTGTATTTCCTTCCATAGGAATCCATTGTCTGGTTTTCAGCAGAAAAGTTTCAAAGTGTCGATTTTCACAAACTACAAATATTCCTTAAAAATCGCCTGTATTACTTAAACGCATTCTTTCAACTGTTTACAGGAGATGCACCAGTGCTGGATCCAGGATCCACCACTGAGTAAGAAAAAGTAACGATAACACTACTTACCTGCTAAGTGAATTTCCTCCCATAGGATAACATTGGTGATTCTATGTGAAAAAGTTTCTAAGTGTCAACTTTTAAAATACAATAATATTCCTTAAAAATCACTACTGTAACCAAAACGCTTTTACTCAACTGTTTACAGGAGATGTCCCAGGACTGAATCTAGGATCCAGTCCTGTGGTTAGAAAAGTAATCCATAAAGTAACTAATTGCATTTAACTAGAAATTCACATTGAGCTCAATGTTGCATTGTGTTTGAAATTGTGTTGCCCATTGCAACAACTGTAACTACTGTACTTAAAAGTCTATTGCCTATTTGCAAAGTATTTAAACTAAAGTAATTCATTCTGAGAAAGTATATTTTGTAATGTAATGTATAATGTAATTACAATGTAATTTAAAAAATAAAATATCTAAAAATAAATAGTTTAAAAAATGTAGTAAATCAGTATCAAAAAAATAAATATAACAACTAATACATTTAAAAATTGTCATTTACAAAACCTTTGAAATTCACTGGAAAAAACCATAGGTTTCAGACATGTTATAGTTAGGAATTAGCATTTAAAAATCCTTTGAAATTCACTGAAAAAACCATAGGTTTCAGGCACGTTATAGTTAGAAATTAGCATTTAAAAAAAGTTACAAATTCACTGAAAAAACCATAGGTTTTAAGGACAGTTATAGTTAGTTGGACATTGCACTCGTACAAAACCCGTGAAATTCCCCCGTTATAGTTAGTTCAGCTAACTATAACTTGCGCCCCCGCAATGCACTGCTGATGATGTCACATATTACATCGCTCATGACATGGTCAGTGACATCACTGATGACATCACTGATGACATCTCAAATGACATCACTGATGACATCATCCACGTGATAATCTGATGCACCTCCTCACACCCTAATATAACCTTTGATACACCCACTCTAAATTACAGACTGCCATTCGCAAAACCATAGACACTCCAACACCAATAACTACATACCCACTCACTGATTCTTAGGTCTACACACACATCCACTCACTCACCCGTACAGTCACTCATACTTACGGTCACTCAGTACAGGACTATCATATGCACTCATACTCCTATATAGACACTCAAACACCGCCACTCATCCATAGAGGTACTCACACACCTAGTCAGTCATGCAAATATTTAAACACACTGCCATTTACTCACCTATACAGTTATACACACACCAGCTCACTTACTCATACAAATACTAGCACATTCTTACGCTCTTATACAATCACTGATACAAGCACACACTCATCCATACAGTCACTCTCACAAACACACACTCTCGCTTATAGCTATTTATATACTCCAACACACATATATACTGCCTTTCACATATGTAGTTACTCACACATGTACCACTGGGACATACATTCACTCACTAACACACTCTTACACACACTTACCCACCCATACAGTCTATCACAGATGCACTCTTGAAACCATCCACCCAGTTTATCACCCACTCACACATCTATGCACAGAGTCGCACACACCCCACCCACACAAACACTCAGGCACCCATATAGATACTCAGACAACCAATCAATAACTCATATAGACACTCATGTAGCTACTCACAAACCCCTGCAGCCACTTACACAGCAACAGACAGACGGATACAGACATTCACCCAGTTTAGTCACTAACCCATGCATTCAGTAAGATACGTTTAATCACTCACTTATAGAGTTAGTCACGCACCTACTAAATCATCCATACAGACACTTATACACCCACTCATTCTTCAATACGCCTTTCCCTATATATATAAAAAATATTTAAACTTTACAGAAACACACAGTCACTGGATGATGTCATCAGTGATGTCATTTGAGATGTCATCAGTGATGTCATCAGTGATGTCACTGACCATGTCATGAGTGATGTAATATGTGACGTCATCAGCAGTGCATTGCGGGCGCGAGTTATAGTTAGCTGAACTAACTATAACGGGGAATTTCACGGGTTTTGTACGAGTGCAATGTCCAACTAACTATAACTGTCGCTAAAACCTATGGTTTGTTCAGTGAATTTGTAAGGTTTTTTAAATGCTAATTTCTAACTATAACGTGCCTGAAACATATGGTTTTTTCAGTGAATATATATATATATATATTCACTGAAAAACCATAGGTTTCAGGGACGTTATAGTTAGAAATTAGCATTTAAAACCTTAGAAATTCACTGAAAACCCACAGGTTTCAGGGACGTTATAGTTAGTTGGACATTTCACTCGTACAAAACCAGAGAAATCGGCCGTTATAGTTAGTTCAGCTAACTATAACTGCGCGCCACAATGCACTGCTGATGACGTCACATATTACATCACTCATGACATGGTCAGTGACATCACTGATGAAGTCACTGATGCCATCTCAAATGACATCACTGATGACTTCATCCATGTGATAATCTGATGCATCTTGTCACACCCTAATATGTCATTTGAGATGTCATCAGTGATGTCACTGACCATGTCATGAGTGATGTAATATGTGACGTCATCAGCAGTGCATTGCGGGAGCGCGAGTTATAGTTAGCTGAACTAACTATAACGGCCGAATTTCTCTGGTTTTGAACGAGTGAAATGTCCAACTAACTATAACGTCCCTGAAACCTGTGGTTTTTTCAGTGAATTTCTAAGGTTTTTTAAATGCTAATTTCTAACTATAACGTCCCTGAAACTTGTGTTTTTTTCAGTGAATTTCTAAGGTTTTGTAAATTCTAATTTATAACTATAACGTCCCTGAAACCTATGGTTTTTCCAGTGAATTTCACAGGTTTTTTAAATGTTAATTTCTAAGTGCAAAGCACCCAAAAAAATTCTTAGTTTTCTAATTCTTATAAAAATAATGTAATATTTTCTAAAAAATAAATATAGTTTTTTATTTCTTTTTTTTAATATAAAAAGTAGATTTGCGTACCGATTGTTTACCTATCTCGGTGGGTGCGCGAATTCCAGCCGCCATATTGGTTAAGTTGTGTAGAATGTGAGTTTGGTAAGTGACGGGTGCACGGATCGGGCCCCGCGTAACGTCACGTATGTAGTTCCGGATGTCGCGCCGGCTGCGCGAATCCCTCGCAAATCTTCAAGTTTCAAAAGTATATGTATATAACTTTATTATATATATTATACCAAGACATTATTTAAGATAACTGTAACTAGCATATATCTGTAACTGGAATAAAGATATATTATTGTTAAATATATTTTTAGGAAATCGCGCTGGGTACGCGCCGGTTGCGCGCCGCAGCGCGAATCCAGACCTTGTGTAATGTCATGTACGTATTTCCGGGGAAGGGTCGCGCCGTCCGCGCGAATCCATCGCAAATCTTTAAGTTCTAAAACTATATATATAACTTTATTATATATATTATACCAAGGGATTACTTAATATAACTGTAAATATCATTTATTTATAGTTGTTAAAAAGATATATTATTGTTAAATATATTTTTCGGAATTCGCGTCAAGTGCGTGCGGTTGCGCGCCTGCTGCGCGAATCCGATGTGACTTCAAAAGAAAGTATTTGATTGGTTTAGAAGCTCTTGATTCTAGAACTTGAAGGACTCCACCCTATCTTTTTATTCTTTCAACTGCATCTCAGGAGTGACAGGTCTTCTGTTTTGCTCTTCTTCTTTGTTTTTTTTTGGTGATTTCTTTAACAAAAAATGGCTGCTTTAAATCCAGCAGGGCAGCTTCCACCTGAGGATGAAGATGAGTTGGATGAACCAGTGAAGGTGAGATACGAAAGTATTGTGTGTGCTTTCTTCACATTTCCACCTGGTGAGAAGAAAGTTAATACTCAAAAGGTTACATGCACCTTATGCAACAGTGTCTTGTCACGAGGATCTGACAAGAAGTACTCCTGTGGCACCTCCTCAATGCTGAAGCACTTGCAGACTATACATCCGCGCCATCTTGCGAGAGAGCAGCACAGACGTGACCTGGAAAAACAATATAGACAGGACAACAGTGGCCAACCAAGCACTTCATCTGGTTCGTCTGCGTCATCAACACCGCATATTGTACCCCAATTTGCTAGAGTGCAGCAGACTTGCATCAAATGCAAAGCAATCTTGTGCCATGGTGAGCAATCACTGAATGCTGTAGTGGTTTCAATTGAAAACCATCATTGCTAATTTTGTTTTATTTTGTTTTTTGCAATGACTTTAGAAGTGCATACTGTTTTGTAGCCTTTCACCGTTGGTTGTGTTAATTTTTTCGTTGTTTTAAAGCAACACCCAAAAAATTCAAAAAAGAGTTGAAAAAACACAAAAAAAATACAAAAGAAAAAAAGAAGAAAAAAAATGGTTCTTTTCAGAACCGCCTATTTGGTTTAAAAATAGACAAATTTGTAACTGCTGTATGAATTGTGGTAAGTGTAATATATGGAGTAATGAATGGGTACTGCATGTATGATTGTATGAATGCATGTATAGTGCCTTGGTGACTGGAGATGTACAAGTGTACTATCTGAGTGATTATATAATTATATGACTAATATTGGGAGATTGCAGGAGTGTATAGATAGTGTCTGCGTGATTGCATCAATGCCGGGGTAATGTTTGGGTGATTGCAGGTGTGCATGGGTAGTGCTTGAGTGATTGTGTGAGTGGAGAAGTAATATGTGGGTAATCGAAAGAGTGAATCAGTAGTGCCGAGTGATTGGAGGAGTGCCTAGTTGATTCCATGAGTGCATGGGAACTGACTGGATGATTAGAGTACTGCAAGGTGAGTGTATGGTGAATTTATAGGTGCTTGGGTATTGGCGGAGTGATTGGATAAGTACATGGTACTGGCTGGGTGATTGGAGGAGTGCATGGGTAGTGACAGGGTGATTGCTAGACTGCATGGGTACTACCTGGGTAATTGAAGGTGTGAATGAGTAGTGTCTAACTGATTAGAGGATTGCATGGATAGTGGACAGGGGATTGTAGCAGTGTTTGGTTACTGTCTGGATCTTTGCATGAGTACATGGGTACTGACTGGATGATTAGAGTACTGCAAGGAGACAGTATGGTGAATTTATAGGTGCTTGGGTATTGGCGGAGTGATTGGATAAGTACATGGCACTGGCTGGGTGATTGGAGGAGTGCATGGGTAGTGACAGGGTGGTTGCTAGACTGCATGGGTACTACCTGGGTAATTGAAGGTGTGAATGAGTAGTGTCTAAGTGATTAGAGGATTGCATGGGTAGTGCACAGGGTATTGTAGCAGTGCTTGGTTACTGTCTGGGTCTTTGCATGAGTACATGGGAACTGACTGGATGATTAGAGTACTGCAAGGAGAGTGTATGATGAAATTATAGGTGCTTGGGTATTGGCGGAGTGATTGGATAAGTAAATGGTACTGGCTGGGTGATTGGAGGAGTGCATGGGTAGTGACAGGGTGATTGCTAGACTGCATGGGTACTACCTGGGTAATTGAAGGTGTGAATGAGTAGTGTCTAAGTGATTAGAGGATTGCATGGGTAGTGCACAGGGGATTGTAGCAGTGCTTGGTTACTGTCTGGGTCATTGCATGAGTACATGGGTACTGACTGGATGATTAGAGTACTGCAAGGAGACTGTATGGTGAATTTATAGGTGCTTGGGTATTGGCGGAGTGATTGGATAAGTACATGGTACTGGCTGGGTGTTGGAGGAGTGCATGGGTAGTAACAGGGTGATTGCTAGACTGCATGGGTACTACCTGGGTAATTGAAGGTGTAAATGAGTAGTGTCTAAGTGATTAGAGGATTGCATGGGTAGTGCACAGGGTATTGTAGCAGTGCTTGGTTACTGTCTGGGTCATTGCATGAGTACATGGGTACGATACTGGATAATTAGAGTACTGCAAGGAGAGTGTATGGTGAAATTATAGGTGCTTGGGTATTGGCGAGTGATTGGATAAGTATATGGTACTGGCTGGGTGATTGGAGGAGTGCATGGGTAGTGACAGGGTGATTGCTAGACTGCATGGGTACTACCTGGGTAATTGAAGGTGTGAATGAGTAGTGTCTAAGTGATTAGAGGATTGCATGGGTAGTGCACAGGGGATTGTAGCAGTGCTTGGTTACTGTCTGGGTCATTGCATGAGTACATGGGTACTGACTGGATGATTAGAGTACTGCAAGGAGACTGTATGGTGAATTTATAGGTGCTTGGGTATTGTCGGAGTGATTGGATAAGGACAAGGTACTGGCTGTGTGATTGGAGGAGTGCATGGGGAGTGACAGGGGTATTGCTGGACTACATGGGTACTTCATGGGTAATTGCAGGTGTGAATGAGTAGTGATTAGAGGATTACATGGGACTATTGTACAGGGGATTGTAGCAGTGCTTGGTTACTGTCTGGTTGTTTGCATGAGTACTGACTGCATGATTAGAGTACTGCAAGGAGAGTGTATGGTGAATTTATAGGTGCTTCCGTATTGGCGGAGTGATTGGATAAGTACATGGTACTGGCTGGGTGATTGGAGGAGTGCATGGGTAGTGACAGAGTGATTGCTAGACTGCATGGGTACTACCTGGGTAATTGAAGGTGTGAATGAGTAGTGTCTAAGTGATTAGAGGATTGCATGGGTAGTGAACAGGGGATTGTAGTTGTGCTTGGTTAGTGCCTGGGTCATTGCATGAGCACATGGGTACTGACTGGATGATTAGAGTACTGCAAGGAGAGTGTATGGTGAATTTATAGGTGCTTGGGTATTGGCGGAGTGATTGGATAAGTACTTGGTACTGGCTGGGTGATTGGAGGAGTGCATGGGGAGTGACAGGGTGATTGCTGGACTGCATGGGTACTACCTGGGAAATTGAAGGTGTGAATGAGTAGTGTCTAAGTGATTAGAGGATTACATGGGTAGTGTACAGGGGATTGTAGCAGTGCTTGGTTACTGTCTGGGTCTTTGCATGAGTACATGGGTACTGACTGGATGATTAGAGTACTGCAAGGAGAGTGTATGGTGAATTTATAGGTGCTTGGGTATTGGCGGAGTGATTGGATAAGTACATGGTACTGGCTGGGTGATTGGAGGAGTGCATGGGTAGTGACAGGGTGATTGCTAGACTGCATGGGTACTACCTGGGTAATTGAAGGTGTGAATGAGTAGTGTCTAAGTGATTAGAGGATTGCATGGGTAGTGCACAGGGGATGGTAGCAGTGCTTGGTTACTGTCTGGGTCATTGCATGAGTACACAGGTACTGACTGGATGATTAGAGTACTGCAAGGAGAGTGTATGGTGAATTTATAGGTGCTTGGGTATTGGCGGAGTGATTTGATAAGTACATGGTACTGGCTGGGTGATTGGAGGAGTGCATGGGTAGTGACAGGGTGATTAGTAGACTGCATGGGTACTACGTGGGTAATTGAAGGTGTGAATGAGTAGTGTCTATGCGATTAGAGGATTGCATGGGTAGTGCACAGGGATTGTAGCAGTGCTTGGTTACTGTCTGGGTCTTTGCATGCGTAGATGGGTACTGACTGGATGATTAGAGTACTGTAAGGAGACTGTATGGTGAATTTATAGGTGCTTGGGTATTGGCGGAGTGACTGGATAAGTACATGGTACTGGCTGGGTGATTGGAGGAGTGCATGCGGAGTGACAGGGGGATTGCTGGACTGCATGGGTACTACCTGGGCAATTGAAGGTGTGAATGAGTAGTGTCTAAGTGATTAGAGGATTGCATGGGTAGTGCACAGGGGATTGTAGCAGTGCTTGGTTACTGTCTGGGTCATTGCATGAGTACATGGGTACTGACTGGATGATTAGAGTACTGCAAGGAGACTGTATGGTGAATTTATAGGTGCTTGGATATTGGCGGAGTGATTGGATAAGTACATGGTACTGGCTGGGTGATTGGAGGAGTGCATGGGTAGTGACAGGCTAATTGCTAGACTGCATGGGTACTACCTGGGTAACTGAATGTGTGAATGAGTATTGTCTAAGTGATTAGAGGATTGCATGGGTAGTGCACAGGGGATTGTAGTAGTGCTCGGTTAGTGCCTGGGTCATTGCATGAGCACATGGGTACTGACTGGATGATTAGAGCACTGCAAGGCGAGTATAGGGTGAATTTATAGGTGCTTGTGTATTGACGGAGTGATTGGATAAGTACATGGTACTGGCTGTGTGATTGGAGGAGTGCATGGTGAGTGACAGGGGTATTGCTGGACTGCATGGGTACTACCTGGGTAATTGCAGGTGTGAATGAGTAGTGATTAGAAGATTACATGGGCAGTGTACAGGGGACTGTAGCAGTGCTTGGTACTGTCTGGGTCTTTGCATGAGTACATGGGTACTGACTGGATGATTAGAGTACTGCAAGGAGAGTGTATGGTGAATTTATAGGTGCTTCCGTATTGGCGGAGTGATTGGATAAGTACATGGTACTGGCTGGGTGATTGGAGGAGTGCATGGGTAGTGACAGGGTGATTGCTAGACTGCATGGGTACTACCTGGGTAATTGAAGGTGTGAATGAGTAGTGTCTAAGTGATTAGAGGATTGCATGGGTAGTGCACAGGGGATGGTAGCAGTGCTTGGTTACTGTCTGGGTCATTGCATGAGTACATAGGTACTGACTGGATGATTAGAGTACTGCAAGGAGAGTGTATGGTGAATTTATAGGTGCTTGGGTATTGGCGGAGTGATTGGATAAGTACATGGTACTGGCTTGGTGATTGGAGGAGTGCATGGGTAGTGACAGGGTGCTTGCTGGACTGCATGGGTACTACATGGGTAATTGAAGGTGTGAATGAGTAGTGTCTAAGTGATTAGATGATTGCATGGGTAGTGCACAGGGATTGTAGCAGTGCTTGGTTACTGTCTGGGTCTTTGCATGAGTACATGGGTACTGACTGGATGATTAGAGTACTGCAAGGAGACTGTATGGTGAATTTATAGGTGCTTGGGTATTGGCGGAGTGACTGGATAAGTACATGGCACTGGCTGGGTGATTGGAGGAGTGCATGGGTAGTGACAGGGTGATTTCTGGACTGAATGGGTACTACCTGGGTAATTGAAGGTGTGAATGAGTAGTGTCTAAGTGATTAGAGGATTGCATGGGTAGTGCACAGGGGATTGTAGTAGTGCTCGGTTAGTGCCTGGGTCATTGCATGAGCACATGGGTACTGACTGGATGATTAGAGTACTGCAAGGCAAGTATAGGGTGAATTTATAGGTGCTTGGGTATTGGCGGAGTGATTGGATAAGTACATGGTACTGGCTGTCTGATTGGAGGAGTGCATGGGGAGTGACAGGGGTATTGCTGGACTGCATGGGTACTACCTGGGTAATTGCAGGTGTGAATGAGTAGTGATTAGAGGATTACATGGGTAGTGTACAGGGGACTGTAGCAGTGCTTGGTTACTGTCTGGGTCTTTGCATGAGTACATGGGTACTGACTGGATGATTAGAGAACTGCAAGGAGAGTGTGGGGCCGATTCCGATTCGGGCCGGAAATCTCTCCGACCGAGCCGGACCCGGAGAGATTTACGACCGAATCGGACCCGTGCAGCCCGACCGAACGAGTACGATGAGCACGTATGCCATCGGACTCGAGTCGGTCGGACTCCCATTGAAGTCAATGGGAGCCTGTCGTACAACGCGTACGCGGGCTCCCATTGACTCAATGGGTGCGAGGCGGACAAGTGCGCCCCCTACAGCGTGTACGTGGCAAAGCGACTCGCACCGTACACGCACAGGTAGCGGGGACCCATGGGTCCCCCCTGTGTGCGACTCGCGTGGCTACGCATACAGGGGGGTCCGACACGGACCCCCAAAGTACGGCTCCGACTACTCTTTCGAGCCGGAGTGCGCGGCTCGGTCGGACTGCTCGCGGCGCGCATCGTACTTACCCAGCCGGGGAAAGTCTCCATTGCGCGGTGCGAGTCGAATCCGAGCGAGTCGGTCGGTGCGATTAGACCCGGGTACGAGTCGGCCGGTGCGGTCGGGACGCCCGGACGAGTCGGTCGGCGATTTCGCATCGTGCTCGCTCGCCCGGACGCGTGTACGAATCGGTCAGGCAATAGGGCTCCGAATCGGATCCGGTTAAGCCGAATCCGATTCGGAGCCCTACCGGCCGAGATCGGAATCGGCCCCTGTATGTTGAATTTATAGGTGCTTCCGTATTGGCGGAGTGATTGGATAAGTACATGGTACTGGCTGGGTGATTGGTGGAGTGCATGGGTAGTGACAGGGTGATTGCTAGACTGCATGGTTACTACCTGGGTAATTGAAGGTGTGAATGAGTAGTGTCTAAGTGATTAGAGGATTGCATGGGTAGTGCACAGGGGATTGTAGTTTTGCTTGGTTAGTGCTTGGGACATTGCATGAGCACATGGGTACTGACTGGATGATTAGAGTACTGCAAGGAGAGTGTATGGTGAATTTATAGGTGCTTGGTATTGGCGGAGTGATTGGATAAGTACATGGTACTGGCTGGGTGATTGGAGGAGTGCATGGGGAGTGACAGGGGGATCTCTGGACTGCATGGGTACTACCTGGGTAATTGAAGGTGTGAATGAGTAGTGTCTAAGTGATTAGAGGATTACATGGGTAGTGTACAGGGGATTGTAGCAGTGCTTGGTTACTGTCTGGGTCTTTGCATGAGTACATGGGTACTGACTGGATGATTAGAGTACTGCAAGGAGAGTGTATGGTGAATTTATAGGTGCTTGGGTATTGGCGGAGTAATTGGATAAGTACATGGTACTGGCTGGGTGATTGGAGGAGTGCATGGGTAGTGACAGGGTGATTGCTAGATTGCATGGGTACTACCTGGGTAATTGAAGGTGTGAATGAGTAGTGTCTAAGTGATTAGAGGATTGCGTGGGTAGTGCACAGGGGATTGTAGCAGTGCTTGGTTACTGTCTGGGTCATTGCATGAGTACATGGATACTGACTGGATGATTAGTGTACTGCAAGGAGACTGTATGGTGAATTTATAGGTGCTTGGGTATTGTCGGAGTGATTGGAGAAGTACAAGGTACTGGCTGTGTGATTGGAGGAGTGCATGGGGAGTGACAGGGGTATTGCTGGACTACATGGGTACTTCATGGGTAATTGCAGGTGTGAATGAGTAGTGATTAGAGGATTACATGGGTAGTGTACAGGGGATTGTAGCAGTGCTTGGTTACTGTCTGGGTCTTTGCATGAGTACATGAGTACTGACTGGATGATTAGAGTACTGCAAGGAGAGTGTATGGTGAATTTATAGGTGCTTCCGTATTGGCGGAGTGATTGGATAAGTACATTGTGCTGGCTGGGTGATTGGAGGAGTGCATGGGTAGTGACAGAGTGATTGCTAGACTGCATGGGTACTACCTGGGTAATTGAAGGTGTGAATGACTAGTGTCTAAGTGATTAGAGGATTGCATGGGTAGTGAACAGAGGATTATAGTTGTGCTTGGTTAGTGCCTGGTTCATTGCATGAGCACATGGGTACTGACTGGATGATTAGAGTACTGCAAGGAGAGTGTATGGTGAATTTATAGGTGCTTGGGTAATGGCGGAGGGATTGGATAAGTACATGGTACTGGCTGGATGATTGGAGGAGTGCATGGGGAGTGACAGGGGGATTGCTGGACTGCATGGGTACTACCTGGGTAATTGAAGGTGTGAATGAGTAGTGTCTAAGTGATTAGAGGATTACATGGGTAGTGTACAGGGGATTGTAGTAGTGCTTGGTTACTGTCTGGGTCTTTGCATGAGTACATGGGTACTGACTGGATGATTAGAGTACTGCAAGGAGAGTGTATGGTGAATTTATAGGTGCTTGGGTATTGGTGGAGTGATTGGATAAGTACATGGTACTGGCTGGGTGATTGGAGGAGTGCATGGGTAGTGACAGGGTGATTGCTAGACTGCATGGGTACTACCTGGGTAATTGAAGGTGTGAATGAGTAGTGTCTAAGTGATTAGAGGATTGCATGGGTAGTGCACAGGGGATGGTAGCAGTGCTTGGTTACTGTCTGGGTCATTGCATGAGTACAAAGGTACTGACTGGATGATTAGAGTACTGCAAGGAGAGTGTATGGTGAATTTATAGGTGCTTGGGTATTGGCGGAGTGATTGGATAAGTACATGGTACTGGCTGGGTGATTGGAGGAGTGCATGGGTAGTGACAGGGTGCTTGCTGGACTGCATGGGTACTACCTGGGTAATTGAAGGTGTGAATGAGTAGTATCTAAGTGATTAGAGGATTGCATGGGTAGTGCACAGGGATTGTAGCAGTGTTGGTTACTGTCTGGGTCTTTGCATGAGTACATGGGTACTGACTGGATGATTAGAGTACTGCAAGGAGACTGTATGGTGAATTTATAGGTGCTTGGGTATTGGCGGAGTGATTGGATAAGTACATGGTACTGGCTGGGTGATTGGAGGAGTGCATGGGTAGTGACAGGGTGATTGCTGGACTGCATGGGTACTACCTGGATAATTGAAGGTGTGAATGAGTAGTGTCTAAGTGATTAGAGGATTGCATGGGTAGTGCACAGGGGATGGTAGCAGTGCTTGGTTACTGTCTGGGTCATTGCATGAGCACATGGGTACTGACTGGATGATTAGGGTACTGCAAGGAGACTGTATGGTGAATTTATAGGTGCTTGGGTATTAGCGGAGTGATTGGATAAGTACATGGTACTGGCTGGGTGATTAGAGGAGTGCATGGGGAGTGACAGGGTGATTGCTAGACTGCATGGGCACTACCTGGATAATTGAAGGTGTGAATGAGTAGTGTCTAAGTGATTAGAGGATTGCATGGGTAGTGCACAGGGGATTGTAGCAGTGCTTGGTTACTGTCTGGGTCTTTGCATGAGTACATGGGTACTGACTGGATGACTAGAGTACTGCAAAGTGAGTGTATGGTGAATTTATAGGTGCTTGGTGATTGGCGGAGTGATTGTATAAGTACATGGTACTGGCTGGGTGATTAGAGGAGTGCATGGGGAGTGACAGGGTGATTGCTAGACTGCATGGGTACTACCTGGGTAATTGAAGGTGTGAATGAGTAGTCTCTAAGTGATTAGAGGATTGCATGGGTAGTGCACAGGGGATTGTAGCAGTGCTTGGTTACTTTCTGGGTCATTGCATTGTTGTATTCCTCTTAGGGTGTCCATACACGGGCTTTCCTGTATCATGTCCTTATATAGGCACAATTCGCCCTGCCCTTATATAGGCATAAAATCCCAGTCCTTATTTAGGCATTAAACCGTGCACTCCAAATACAGGCATGGTCTCCGACATCCGTCCACCCTAACGACACAACGAGTTCTTGAAGAACAGACCCTTAGGCTTCGGGAGTTTCCCTAGCACAGGACTATTGATTTCTTCAAGGACTCATCTATTATGCATGAACAATTATACCTTAGGGGTTCATTCATGACGTCTTCCGCTGTCCGATTCACGTCAATGCTAACATTCTGAGGTACCTCTCAGGTATAAATATACCTTCCCTAGCCCCTGTAAATCAGAGGAGACCTCGACTTTAGAGGAGCCCGTTTCCCGGCCTGACGCACTGAGAAGACGCTGTCATCCCTGCACGCAGAGAAGCCAGCTTCCAGTGATCTGACTTCCCTTGCGGGGTGTTGGAGTTCGAATCTGGCAAGAGATTCCTACCTCTCTCATTCTTAAGGTATGGAGCTGACTAGAACCTAGAGGGACTCTTGGCATACTTGGCATACTAGACTTAACATACTCTTAGTATACCATAGTAAGGAATACTTCACCTACTTCATACCTCTCCCTACACCTAGGTTAGGTTAGGTACATTGGGGTAGAATTAGCTTAGAACCGCATCGTATTAGTACTCGCATTTTTAGTCTGTGTTATTTATGTAAATGAATATCTGCTAAAGATCATGCTAGCGCAGTATTATTTATTTCTACTGCTTACGCTGTACATTATTTATCTTGCATACTGTCTTGTGATCGTAACAGCACATTTAACTTACACCAGAAACAAGACTGTTCAATAAACCTTTTATTGAAACGCCCGTCTATTCTTTCTGTGTAACTTTGAGGAAAACTAAGTATGCACGACTGAGCTGAGTGAAATAGTTATCTATTGTTTCCACGACTCTGGGACACGTTCTGATTCTAAAGGGAAACAAAGTTGTCATGTTTTGCGGCTGCCAGAAACTACTCCCTTCTTGTTTGTCAAGGAGTTTCTAGTGGCCTCTGAGCTAGCTGGCACAAGTAATTAAGTTTAATATACTCGATAGGGACATACCGACCTCAGTCCTATGTCAAGCCTATAGGGTATATTATTCCAATGCGCAGAGCCTGTTAGGGAAATAGGAGCTACACTACATGGCGCCCAACGTTTGGTAAGGCGGTAATTTAACGCTAGATACAGAGTAACTCAGCCGTGCTTTTTCTCTCAGAGACCCCTACCCATATACTCCAAAAGACGTCTGGAGTGGGCAGGGTTAAGTATCCGCCACGGCTACATAGGGAAGCACCCTATATATTAGCTGTTTGGTTAGCTCAACGTTGAAGGATACACTGTTCCAAAATATTGTGCACCTTATCTTTGTTTCCTTGAAACTTGTTCTACATTTTTCAAAAATAACAAAATGTCCTTAAATGGGGACGAAGCCACCGGAAACGGTAGAGCTGTGGCTTATCCAGCCCAAGCAGCAGTTTTCAACAATACAGGTTTAAATGAAACCGAGGAGGGTGTTATAGACATCCATCCAAACTTAAGAAGAGCCATCACTCTAAAACTTATAAAACATGGCCTACCACCAAGAGGCGGTAGAGCAGTTTTCGTGATAGAGGCACACAAATCTTTTCAGACAGAGGTATTCTATTCATGGGTAATATGTCCTGAATCCAATCCAGTTACAAAAATGTTTCACTTCTACAAAGAAGATGATCCACCAGAGGAATACATTCCTTTCAAGGATATAGAAATTCCATTAACATACCAGGAGCATCAGCTCTGGTTTAAAGCGCCCTAAAACATCACAGAAACATTACCAGGCTCGGTCCACTAGGTAGACCAGGAGCAACATGGCCGATTCTAGCCGGCTACACACCTCATCCTGAACTTGATATAATGTCAGATGAGGAACTACTTACTCAACTTACAGAGTTAATAAAAATCTACAGACAATTGGTCCAATATGTCATGCGGACTTTCACAGTCCAACCACCATTGACACTTCCAAATCAAACTCCTCAACAGGGGAATACACTAAAAATTACACCACAGACTCTATACGCAGTCATGGGTAAAATGCCCACAAACGTGAGCAGGTTCCATTTTGGATAGCTCAAAAATCACTCAAATCGAAGCAGTATTTCCAAATACTAGCCCGTATGAGAAGCACAGAATCCTAACAATCAGTTTACCGATGGGGATCACACCACAACTGGAAGACTGTACCACTTGGGGCTCAGTCTTTGCTGCCATCTACACTAAAACACATGGCATTCCGTCAATTGCGGTAATACCAGATGTCCTGAAACAAATTCAAAACGAATACGGGGCAGAGCCTGCTCTAAATTTAGGTATGAAATTACTGAAAAATTTCGACCAGGTCTCAACAATAATATTATCTAATATTAAAGGGGAGGCAGCAGCAGTGGCGATCTGCCAAAAATTAAGGGAATTCGATGTTACAGAGCTACCCAGAATTATAGAACAATCTTATGCAGAATTAGGCAGAGATAGTTTGGGTGGAAGACCAGTGAAGCCAAACTATCTGAAAGTCCTGAGAAGGACTCTATTAAACAAACTCCTACATCTTCTAAAAAGAAGTGGGAGACTAACAAACAAAATTCAAACGAGAAACGTTCTCAATCCCGAGGTAAGTCTCCTCAAAAGGAGCCCTCTGAAAGGAGGTATAACCTCAGGAATAGGGATAATTTGAAAAAACCTGACAGGTATCAAGATACTGATACACGTTCTTCTCATCCCTTTCAGATCTCATCACAGACTTCGGAAAGAAGAGGACGATCAGAACATAGAGAAGAACGCGTGAAATCGAAAGACGAAAAACACGCTCCAAAAAATAAAACAAAACCTCAATTCTCCAAAAAGAAAGTAGCGGGTCTGAAGATCAGACATGCCGAGAATACTGAGAACACAACTCAAGAACGGAGAATGGGCTCAGACAATGCTGGACAGTGCAGCAGAAGTCACAATAGCTCGCCAGAACCTGAAGGAACTTCTGGAGATAGTGGACTTGAATGAGTACATTACAGTTGAGACTGTAGACACCAGGGTTAGTACTCCACAAAAGTTATATGAAATAACACTCCGGATGGAGGGAGACATACCTAGACAGGTGAAAGCACTTTTTGGGAAAGACTATCAAGGGGCTATGACATACTTCTAGCAGAAAAAGACTGGCCACCACAATTTGTCAGGGAGTGCCCACACGGCGAGGACATTATTATGCCTGCCTTCTCCAACCATATTCCAATACACCTAAAATATACATATGCCAGGAAATGGGCAGTGGCCCAGGCCCCAGCATTATATAAAAATCATGTAGGTTGGGATGAGGACTCACCTCACCATAAAATTCATCTGAAACATGAACCAACTGCACAGAGGCAGTACCCAATAAAGCAAGAAGCTAAAAAACAGGTCAGGGAGATCTTAGATCAACTTGAATACCAAGGGGTGATTCAAACATGCACCTCCTCAATGAACAATCCTTTGTTTCCTGTCTCCAAACCAGACAATACATATCGTCTAGTTTTGGATTACAGACACCTAAACACTTGTTCTAAAACTTTTGCAGTGCAAAATGCACATAGCACAGCATTAATGAATAACATTGTGCGTAAAAATACAAAACAACATTAGACATCTCAAGGGTTTCTTTTGTCAAAACATAGCACCTGAAAGCAGGTACTTAACAGCATTCTCCATAATGGGGACCCAGCGTCACTTTTGTCGACTCCCACAAGGGTTCAAGAACAGCCCAGGTTTGTTCTCAGCGAGGGTAACGGAGTTACTACAAATTTACGACAATGCAGCATTGTCATATGTCGATGACATCTATCTGACAGACGATGACCTGGAAAAACACTTGAACAGGGTAAGCACCATTATACTGGGCTTCGCCTCTGAGGGCTACAAGTTCAACTTAAAAAAAAAAAAGTCCAGAATTGCCCATCTCAATGTCCTATTTCTAGGATATGAGCTTTCAAGTGAAGGCAAGAGCTTGGCAGCTAACTTTCTAGAAAAGTGTGCCCTACTCCAACCTCCAAAAACGCTAAAAAACTTACAATCCATCCTGGGTTTCCTAAATTTTGGAAGAACATACATTTTAAATTATGCAGAAAGGGTTAAACCTCTCTATGCATTAATCAAACCTGATTTTTCAATCAAAAATTGGACAAGCGAACACACACAGAAATCTTGCATTCACTCCAGGCTAACATGTTAGCAACAAATCACTTACAAACACGCGTAAGTCAACGCAACCTGGTGATCCGAATAATTTCGGGTCAATGCGGATTCACCTACTTAACCTTCAATGAGGGTGAGAAAATACCAATCGCATACAAGTCTCATTTGTATACACAGGCGGAAATGCGCTTCAGTTCAACTGAAAAAATTCTGACAGCAGTTCAAACCGCTGTAGCAAAAGAAAGAGCCTTAGCCCAAGGAAACGCATTATTGTCGTAACCCCAGTACCAGCTTTAGAAGCGGTCACAAAAGCAAGCATTCCAAATGCTAAAGCATTACATCCAAGATGGATACAATGGGTTAATTCTCTTGCTGCAACAGATGTTGAATATGTTTTTGATCCCGATTTAAAAACACAAGCATTCCTGCAATATGAACAAGAATGTCCTCTGCCCACTGAGATTCTGCCTCTCGATCAGTCACGAATTCATAATTTACACTGACGGATCCGCACAGCCCGCAACAGGGAGTAAGCAAGCTTACAGTGCAGCATGTGCAATCGTTAAAGGTCGCATGCGAGATGGCATCTTCAGACCTATGGTCACAAAAACTCAATCTCTAGGAGATTGTACAGCTCAGCGAGCTGAACTACAAGCATTCAAACTGGCACTTGAAAGTACAGATCGAGAATTCCCCACATTGATAGTGTGCGATTCCTTTTACTGTGTTCAGTCGTATAAAGACTATATACAAAACTGGCTTGAAAATGGTTTCAAAGATACGAAAGGTGGCACAATAAAGCACAAAATGCTTTGGGAACAAGTAGTTCAGTTGAAAAACGAACTACCAAAGGCTCACGTGATCCACACACTGAGTCATCAACGTGATGGCGTTCACGTTGCAGGGAATTCATGGGCTGACGAAGCTGCAAAGGGGGCTGTTCAGACGGCTTCCGTAGCTGCGATCACTGGTTCAAAAACAAAAATAGACGGTGAGATAATGTTGGCTGTCAATGCTTCAAGCAAGGGCAGCAGTGCAGCGTTACCAAAAAAGTTTCCACTCAAGTACTCTTATGTAATTGATGCGAACAACGTTCCTTTTGCTCGAATCCCTGGAGTGGGGGATAGGGTAATTCCAAACACGGAACGTAGAGCAGCCTTGATTTATGAAACACATTTGGGGGAGGGTCTGTCACATCAAGGGATCTCTAAAACAATAGAGAATGAATGAGCAACGGCGGATCTGAGTAACCGCACCTCCCTGCTTTATTCCTTTTCTTGTTTAAGAAATTGTAATGGATAGTATGATTGGGTGTGCACATACAGCTCCTGCACCTGCCGTTGTTGGATGCCAGCTGCCAAGCATAGAGAAAACTGTGAAAATAGTGGAGCGGTGCACTACCAAAGAGTTTTCTTCAATAAATCCAAATGTTCATTTTGTATAGTGGTTTATCAATCCTTTATTTTCAATATCAAAATGTGCAAATTCCAGCCAACGCGTTTCGTTCATACATAAAATAGAACTTCTTCAGGGCTGAAAGTTATAATACATAAAAGAAAACATAAGTATAAAAATATATATACATATGGTGTATTCACACAATATGCTTTTACTTTAAAAACGAGAGAAAACTATATACAAAGGCAAAGGTTATTTCATTAGAAGGTGACTCTAAACACAAGAAAGGAAACCTAATGGGGGTGGGAAAAATACAAAACAAAAATGGAAATTCATGG